>JAEOAD010000004.1:60715000-61315000 GCA_036365145.1 Orientallactaga sibirica
CTTTTTTTAATGACAAACTCAACAACTTTTATTGAATGCCACAGTTCAATATACATTTTGTACACACTATTATCTTATTTGGTGTATCTAATACACAGTTTGATTTTTATATTTTTAAAAAATATTTATTTATTTACAAGGAGGGAGAGAGAAAATGGGCATCCCATGGTCTCTTGCCACTGCAAAAACTTCAGATGCATCTGCCACTTTGTGCATCTGACTTTACATGGGTAGCAGGGATTGAACCTGGGCCATCAGGCTTTGCAAGAAAGTGCCTTAACCTCTGAATCATCTCTCCATCACTTTTATGTCATGTTTATGAAATTTTATAGTTTTTTTTTTACAAGGTAGGGTTTCACTCTGGTCCAGGCTGACCTGGAATTAACTATGTAGTCTCAGGGTGGCCTCGAACTCACGGCTATCCTCCTACCTCTGCCTCCCGAGTGCTGGGATTAAAGGAGTGCACCACCACTCCCGGCTCGAAGTTTTATAGTTTTAATAATTTTAAATAATCCCAAATACAAAACTATGTGAAAATGCATACTCAGGCACGTCTAACTCACATCTGTCTCATTTCCATATATCACTTACAGTTTTTTCTTCCTGAAGGGTCAGATACATCTATCTATCTATTTATCTATCTATCTATCTATCTATCTATCTATCTATCTATCATGTGGAATATATATATATATGGCACATATATAAATGTGGAAATGAGACAGCTGTGAGTTAGACATAGATATATATGTATATATGTGTGTGTGTACATGTGTGAACACACATGGACAGCTGAAACTTGAATTACATTTATAAATTAATATATTACATTTAAAGTCAAATCAAGATGTTCAAAAAATTAAGATTATTAATAAAACATAGATACATGTTGCATAATATAGGTCAATAAACCAAGCAATCATATTTATAATATTGATGAGGAAAATAGAAATATTGCATTTTCTCCTTAAAGCGTCATGTCCTCCTTATCTACATCATGCCATGATGGCAGCTCTTCACACCCACTTGCTACATTAATGAAAATAGAGCTGTGACATTTTCACTAGTAATTATTAGAGGAACTTACCTAAGTAGTTGCTATTGATCTACTATTTAAAATTGTATTTAGTTATTTTATGTTATTGGGGATTAGCAAGGCTATTTTTTTCTCCTTTGGTTTTTTTTTTTTTTTTTTTTTTTTTTTTTCAAAATAGAGTCTCACTTTAGTCCAAGCTAACCTGGAACTCACTCTGTAATCACAGGCTGGCCTCAAACTCACAATGATTCTCCTACCTCTGCCTCTTGAGTGCTGGAATTAAAGGTGTGAGTCACCATACCTGGTTGCAAGGCTATTTTTTTAAAAAGTGATTGACAAAACTATTCTATCATCAAAAAGTCTTCCTTAAAAAGCTTCACTTACTGGGTGTGGTGGCCCACACCTTGAATCCCAGCAATGTAATTCATTTAGGGAACTAATACATTATGAAATAATTCAAAATATATTACAAAGCTTCCTTAAATAAAATATTCAGTAATCAAGATATTAATTTGGGTCTTTTAATTTTTTAATTTTTATTTTATTTATTTATTTATTTTTGGTTTTTCGAGGTAGGGTCTCACTCTAACCTCTAACCTAGGCTGACCTGGAATTCACTATGTAGACTCAGGGTGGCCTTGAACTCTCAGCAATCTTCCTATGTCTGCCTCCCAAGTGCTGGAATTAAAGGAATATACCATCACACCTGGCTGGTTTTTAATCTTGTTTATTTGAGAGAGACATTGGGAACTTGCACCCCAAGTCCTCCTGCTCTTACAAAACAATTCCATATACATGCACTACTTTGTGTATCTGGCTTTGCATGGGTACTGGGAAACTGAACCCTGGGCAGCAGGCTTTGTAAGCAAGTGCCTTGAACCATTGAGCCATCTCTCCAGCCCCAGTGTTTTGTTTTTATAACTTTAAATAAAGTTTTATTTATAGCCCAGGCTGGCCTCAAAATCTCTATGTCCTTGCTTCAGTTTCCCAAATGCTGTGATCAGTAATGTGCCTCACCACATGTAGCCAAGATATTAATTATTGGAGATGAATGAATTTACTGAATTCAGCCCTATAAATAGTCTTGCTTTGGGCAGCAGAATGCTGTCAGGTCTGGCTTTGTGTTGCTTCATTTGTAGAAACTAAGTCAGAGCTCTTGAAAGGGTAAAGCTAATGTTATGGCCAAACAAATTCAGTGGCCGGTGTCCCTGCCTGGCCTCCTCTTCCTGATAATGCTGTGTGTTCCTTTAGTCACCATGGGGCGTCAATGACCAAAATTCATTGGTGTGATTGGGTTGGCAAGTATGGTTAAAGGGGATCTCTTTGTGTCTCTTTCCTAGGTTTTGGTGGTTTTCTACCAAAGAAATGGATTGAGGATTGATGGCTACTTTGCATATTCATCTGACAATATTGAGCACATACAAAGACAGACTTTATATTAATATTGTACTGGCAATTATGGAGAGGCAGTCAAAAAAAATAAAGAAACAACTAGATAAATCTTTACCTGTGCAAGTTGTAACCAGTAATCCTAGCACTGAGAAGGCTGGAGGCTAAGACAGGAGGCTCTTGATTTTTTTTGTAATTATTTCATTTCTTTTCTTAATTTTTTTATTATTTTATTTATTTATTTGGGAGAGAGAAAGAGGAAAATAGAGAGGGACAGAGAATGGGCACACCAGGACCTCTAGTCACCTTGTGCATCTGGCTTATGTGGGTCCCAGGGAATCAAACCTGGGTCCTTGACCTGGCAAGCAAGTGCCTGCCTTAACTTCTAAACCATCTCTCCAGGCTAGCATCTTGATTTTTGAGGCCAGCTAGGGGCTACAAAGGAAGACCTTCTTTCTAGAAGACCGAATTCATTTTTCCTTTGACCACAGGACAATGTATTATAAATATATGTTATAAATTATAATTATGTACTAGAATCATATAATATAAATATATAATTATAACTATATTAGAAAGATATAGCCAAAAGTTACAAAATAAGTAGTAAATATTTAAGAGCTGAATTTTGATAAGGACTAAAAATATTGCTAAAGCTCAGAAAAAAGGAACATAACAAAGTCTGTCAATATACAAAAACCCTAGAACGTCAGTGAGGAAGTAGTTCATTCCAGTACACAGAGTCCATCAATAGAGAATTGAACTGTGTCCTTTCTACAAAGAACTCCATTATGATCACAACAAAGGAAGTCAGCTGGTGATCATATATATATGACAGAATAAATAAAATGCAATTAATGTCAATTAGCTTTAGGATGTGGATCAAGGAAATGAGGAGTGAAGATACTAGAATGCAGGGAAAATTTTACTTTTTTTTTTTTTCAAGGTAGGGTCTCACTCTAGCTCAGGCTCACCTGAATTCACTATGTAGTCTCAGGGTGGACTTGAACTCACAGTGATCCTCCTACCTCTGCTTCCTGAGTGTTGGGATTAAAGGCATGCACCACCATGCCTGGCTTGAATTTTGCTTTTTAAAATATTTTATTTTTATTTATTTGAGAGAAAGAGGGAGGGAGAGAATGGGCACACCAGGGCCTATAGCCACTGCAAACAAACTCGAGAGGCATGTGTCACCTTGTGAATCTGGCTTACGTGGGTTCTGGGGAATTAAACCTGGATCCTTTGGCTTTGCAAGCAAATACCTTAACTGTTTAGCCATCTCTCCAGCACAAATTTTACTTGTTTTTTGAAAATTATTTATTTGAGAGAGAGGCAGATAGAGAGAGATTGAGAATGGGCACTCCAGGGCCTCTAACTACTGCAAAAGAACTCCAGATGCATGTTCCACCTTGTGCATCTGGCATATGTGGGTCTTGAGGAATTGAACCTGGATCCTTAGGCTTAAGCAAGTGCCTTAAATGCTAAGCCACCCCTCCAGACCCATTTTTGGTTTTTCAAGGTAGGATCTTAACACTAGCCCAGGCTGACCTGGAATTTACTCTAGTCTCAGAATGGCCTTGAATTCGCAGCAGTCCTCTTACCTCTGCCTCCCAAGTGCTAGGAATAAAGATGTGCGTTACCATGTCATGCCTGAATATTACTGTTTAAAAACCACTTTTCCCCCACATTTTATTTATTTACTTTTTTGAGACAAACAGAAATAGGCAGAGGGAGAGAAAGAGAGAGAGAGGATGGGTATACCAGGGCTTCCTGCCACTGGAAATGAACTCTAGATTTTTGCATCAGTTTGTGCACTTGGCTTGACGTGGGTACTGGGGAATCAAACTCAGGCTGTCAGGCTTTGCAAAGAAGTGCCTTTAACCACTGAGCCATTTCTCCAGCCTGGATTTTACTTTTTTTGTTTGTTTGGTTGTTTTTTTCACGGTAGGTCTCGCTCTAGCAAAGATTGACTATGTAGTCTCAGTACGGCCTCCAACTAACAGTGATTGTTCTACCTCTGCCTCACAAGTGCTGGGTTTAAAGGTAGGTGCTACCAAGCCTGGCTCTGAATTTTACTTAAAATTTTTTTTTTTTCAAGGAAGAGTTTCACTGTAGTCCAGGCTGAACTGGAATCCGCTCTGTACTCTCAAGTTGGCCTCAAACTCACAGTGATCCTCCTACCTCTGCCTCTCAAGTGCTGCTATTAAAGGCGTGGGCCACCACATGTGGCCAAACTTGTGTGTGTGTGTGTGTGTGTGTGTGTGTGTATACAAGCATATGATGTGAGTATGTGAGTATGTGAGTGTGTGTGCAGGTGTGCCTGAATCACAGCTTGTATATGGAGGTCAGAGGACAACCTCAAGGGTCAGTGCTTGCTCTCCACCTTCATGGTTGTTGGCTGCTGCCTGCACTAGCCTCAGCTTCCCTTCTTGCTTGAGGCTTGCTGGAATGATAGATGCACTTCGGGGTGGACTTTTACATGTGTGCCGTAAGCTCTTTACCCATGGAGCCTCCCCAGCCCAAATGTTGCTTTTGATTTGATCTTTCTGTGCTGTTGGCATTTTAAAATTTTTATTTATTTATTTGCAAGGAAAGAGTGTGAGAAAGAGAGAGAGAGAAAGAGAAAGTAGGGGCATGCCAGGTCCTCCGGCCACTGCAAAACATGTGCAGAAACATGTGCTACTTTGTGCATCTGGCTTTACTTGGGTAGTACGGAATTGAACCCAGGCCACTTTAATTGCTTAACTATCTCTCCAGTCCCCTGCTGAATTTTAAAAATATTTTTTAAATACTTTATTTATTAGCTGGGCGTGGTGGTGCACACCTTTAATCTCCATGCTCAGGAGGCAGAGGTAGGCGGATCACTGTGAGTTCAAGGCCACCCTAAGACTACACAGTTTATTCCAGGTCAGCCTGGGCCAGAGTGAGACCCCACCTCAAAAAACTTAAAAAAACAAAACTTAATTTATTTATTTATTTGAGAAAGAGAAAGAGAGAGGCAGAGAGAGAATGGGCCTGTGGGGGGTCCTCTAGCCACTGCAAACATCAAACATACTCCAGACTCATGCACCACCTTGTGCTCGAACTTGGGTCCTTTGGTTTTGCCAGCAAATACCTTAACCCTTAAGCCATTTCTTCAGTCCCTTGCATTTTTAATAATAAATGTATTTGTTATTTTACTCATTGCTGTGACAAACTATCTGGCAAAAACAATCTGAGGAAGGATTTATTTTGTCTCTTGGTTTGTGGCAATATAGTCCCTCATGGTGGGGAAGACATGTAGCTGGGATTCCTCACATCTAGATAGACCAGGAGGCAGAGAGCAGGGGAGTTTGGAACTCAGCTATCTTTTGCTCCCCTGCCTTTAAAAAATTTATATGCAAGCAGACAGAGATATAAAGAAGAGAGATAGATAAGAGAATGGGCATGCCAGGGCCTCCAGCTGCTGCAAACAAGCTCCAGATTTATGTGCCACTTTGTATTTCTTCTGTTTGGGGAACACTTTGGCATATGTTGACTTAACCACATACATAATTCATGCTTTGTTTTTTTAAATAAATAAATAAATAAATTTATTTATTTATGAGAGAGAAGCAGAGAGAGAGGCAAATAGAGAATGGGCGCACCAGGGCCTCCAGCCACTGCAAACGAACTCCAGACACATGCACCACTTTGTGCATCTGGCTTATGTGGGTCCTGGGGAATCTAACCTAGGTCCTTTGGTTTTGCTGGCAAGCACCTTAACTGCTAAGTCATTTCTGTAGCCCTTATGCTTTGTTTTTATCACTGAGCCACAACCTCTCTATCTTCTTGATATATTTACTCTTTTTAATACTCATTTCTTTATTTCATTTTCTTTGTCTCCCCAGAAGCCATCATTATATCTGTTACATCTTCTATCTTGAACAGCATGCACTGTTTGGTATGAATAGTTTTAAATTTATAACATCATGGGCTGAAGAGATGGACCAGCAGTTAAAGGCGATAACTTGCAAAACCTGATGGCTCAGGTTCGATTCCCCAGTACCCAAGTAAAACCAGTACACAAAGTGGCATATGCATCTAGAGTTCATTTTTAGTGACAAGAGGCCTTGGTGCGCCCATCCCCCCTCCCTTTCTCCTTCTCTATCTGCTTGAAAATAAATAAGTAATATTTAAATAAATAAATTTATGATGTCTAATGCACTATGGACAAGCCCAGAGTGTTCTTTGTCATTTCACTTACTCTCCTTGAGGTTATTTCCACAACACTACTTGCCAAAGTAGTGTTCACTTAAAAATTTATCTGTGGGGCTGGAGAGATGGTTTAGCAGTTAAAGCATTTGCCTGCAAAGCCAAAAGATCCTGGTTCGATTCTCCAGGACCCACATAAGCCAGATGCACAACGGGGCGCCTCCATCTGGAGTTCATTTGCAGTGGCTGGAGGCCCTGGCATGCCCATTCTCTCTCTCTGACTCTTTCTCTCAAATAAATAAATAAATAAATAAATAAATAAATAAATAAATAAATAAGTAAATAAATAATCTGTGAGCCAGGCTTGGTAGCACATACCTTTAATCCTGTGCTTGGAAGCCTGAGACTATGTAGTGAATTTCAGGTCAGCCTGGGCTAGAGTGAGACCTTACCTAAAAAAAAAAAAAAAAAAAAAAAAAAAATTTATTTGCAATACACATTCAAATACAAATGGTAGGACATATCTAAGCATGGTGCTGCATATTTGAAATCTCAGAACCTGCGTGAGGCGGGAAGCTTGCCAAGACAGGCTGAGTATGGTAGTTTAAATGCATCTCCCCCATTGATTCAGGTGTCAAGTGTTTGATTAAAACTGAGTTTGTAGCAGGGGCATGGTGGTATGTGCCTTTAATCCCAGCATTTAGGAAGCCAAGGTAGGAGGATTGCTGTGAATTTAAGGCCAGACTGAGACTACATAGTGAATTCCAGGTCAGCCCAGGTTAGGAGACCCTCCCTCAAAAAACAACAACAACAAAATGAGTTTACAGCTTCAGCCCCTAGCAGGCAAACTTCTGCTACAGAGGGAAGTTTCACTGGGGTAGATCTGAATTCCAGCCCAAAGGTATGCAGGGAGGTTTGAGCTCTGGAGGGATCCCTGCTTGCTGCTTTTTGGTGTTTGCTGGCTGCTGGTGGTTTCTCTTCCTGGGCTTGGCCTTATGAATGGGAGCAAGCTTCTTCCACCATTGGTGGAACTTCCCCTGGATCTGAAATATAGCTTGAAATAAATCCCTTCCTTTCACAAACTGTGTTTCGTTGTATGTTAGTCTCAGCATCCTGAAACTGTCTGCTACACTGGGATATATAGCAAATACAACACTAGCAAGAGTTCATAGTCAGACCCTGTCTCAACAAACAAAACTCAGGGCAAAACAAAACACCCTAAACTAAACACAATGATTCCTATCTTCCTCCCTTCCTCCCTTCTTTCCTTCCTTCCTTGCTTCCTTCCTTCCTTATTTTTCTGCTCTTTTCCTTTCCTCTTTCTTTTTAAACTTTTTTTTATTTATGTATTTGCAAGCAGTGAGAGACCAAGAGAATGGACATGCCAGAGCCTCCTGCCACTGCAAAAGAATTCCAGATGCATGTGCCACTATGCTTCCGGCTTTTCATGGATACTAGGGAATCAAACCCAAACCATCAGGCTTTGCAACAAGTGTCTTTAATCACTGAGCCATTTCTCCAGCCTCTCCTTCTTTCTTGAGGTAGGGTCTCACTTTTGTCCAGACTGACCCGTACTGTGTATTGCAGGCTGGCTTCAAACTCAAGGCATTTCTCCTGCTTCAGTCTCCTGAGTGCTGGGATTATAGGCAGGAGTCAACATGACTGGCTTGTCCTTTTTTTTTTTTTTTTTTTTTTTTTTTTTTGCTTATTTATTTATTTTTAATTTATTTGAAAGAGAGAAAGAGAGAGAATGGGTACTCCAGGGCCTCTACCACTGCATATGAACTCCAGATGCATGCACCATCTTGTGTATCTGGCTTACGTGGGTACTGGGGAATTGAACCTGAGTCCTTAGGCTTTGCAGGCAAGTGCCTTCACCACTAAGCCATCTATCCAGCCCCCTTATTTTTGTTTCTGAAACAGAGTCTCACTGTATGTAGTCCAGGCGGACCTGAAACTTACTCTGTGGCCCATGCTCGTTTCAAACCCAGGGCAATCCTCCTACCTCAGCCTCCCAAGTGCTGTGAATAAAAGTGTGTGTCACCATTCCCAGTGATATTTCTTTTTCAAGCTTGAATTTCTTTCATAACTTCATAAAATTTAGTGAGAAAATGTCTTCTCCATCCAAATCTGCTCTCTGTCACCTTATCAATAACTCTTAGCACTAAACTTTGTGTAAGCTTTCACTTACACAAATTCACACACTTTCTCTACAACATCAAACTAAACTCATATTTCAAATACAATGTTCGCAGACTACCACCAGTAAGAACCGCAGTGCTCTAGAAAATACCCTCGTTACATGCCTAAGACACTAAGGCCTAGAGAAAATAAATGAATCCCCTAACACTGAGACAATAAGGTGAGAAATGATAAGCCGCAGGCTAGAAGAGACAGAGCTTTGGAATAAGACAAAAAAGGGGAAGAAATTGGTTTTGACAGTTGAACATGACTTCTGAGGGAAGGGAGATAAAGTTGAAATCACCTTTCAGAAGATGCATAGATAAGGAGAAATGTTCTAGAGAGAGACAGTAATATGAACCAATGGGAATTCTGGAAAAATCTACCTAAAACTGGTCACATAATTTTCTAGACTTTAGCAAGATGGAAACACAAGGCGTCTGTTCAGATATTAAGAACTGCCACATGACAACAGTAGCTAATGAATCAATCATTCATGAAGCTCCCTTGTCAGCCTAGCAAAGTTTACAAGAATCACAGGGCTGGGAGCAAGGAGTGAGTATAATAAAAGAAATGATTTTAAAACCTAGAACTTGACTTTCTTTAAAACTTTTATTTATTTATTTATTTATTTATTTATTTATTTATTTATTTATTTAAAAGGAGAGAGAAAGAGAGAGAGTGTATGTGTGAGTGAGTATGGGTGTGCTAGGGCCTTCTACCACTGCATATGAACTCTAGATGCAAGCACCACTTTGTGCATCTGGCTTTATGTGGGTACTGGGGAATCAAACCCAGGCCATCAGGCTTTGCATGCAAGCCCTTTATCTGCTGAGCCATCTCTCCAGTCCCCATATATATAATTTTTGAGACTCTTGTGGGCTGGGGTATACACACACACACACAATGTATGAGCAAGGAGAGTCTATTTTCTTTGGGGTGGGGTGTTAAGAGTCTATTTTCGTAAATCTGAGTAATTCTGCATTGTGCATTAAAATTTACAATGCACTCAAATTTTGACTGAGCAACTTCACTGGAATTTCCTCTGCCATTGCTAAGTCCATGTCAAATGGCATTTGTGGAAAGTATTGACTGCAGCATTGCTCCTACCAGCAACAGATCAGGAACAGTCTCCATTAAGGACCCATGTCAGGTAAGTGAGGCACCTCCATTTAGTTCCCTTTCTCACGGTCTTCTTGTATCTGATAATTGCAATGGGAGTCTTCATTCTCAAGCCTTGATTCTCATTCTCAGGAAACTTGGCATTGGTACACACTACTTGTGATTATGAAATGGATATATATATATATATATTTATGTCCTCATTCCTAGCTCCTTAAAGGGCAGTTAAAAATAAACACAACCAGCCTGGGGAAATGGCTCAGAGAGCAAATGCCTTTTTGCAAGTAGGAGGACCTGAGTTGGGTTCCCCAGTTCCCTGTATGATGTATGTTGGTCAGCTTGTCATCCTGAATCCATGAATTCTAGGTTCAGTGAAAAACCCTGTCTCAAGATAGAAAAGAAATGGGGGAAAAAAGCATTATGTATCATTCTTAGAAAAAATATTTATTTATTTATTTACTTACTTACTTATTTGCAAGATAGAAAAGAGAGACAGAGAGAATGGACATAGCAGGGCCTCCAGCCACTGCAAACAAACTCCAGATGCATGCGCCACTTTGTGCATCTTGCTTTACGTGGGCATTGGGGAGCCATTAGGCTTTGCAGGCAAGCAGCTTAACCACTAAGCCATCTCTCCAGCCCCGAAAATAATTTGTATCTACATAGAGATATCTGTGGAAGGAAACACATACATAAATTGATAAATGTTTAAGAAAGGCAGCTAGGGACCTGGATGAGGTAGGATGGAGATAGCTTTTCAGTGCGTATGCTCTAAACCATTTGAGTTCTTTTTTTCTCCTTCTCTCCCTCCCCCCCCCCTCCTCCTTCTTCTTCTTGTCTTTTTCTTTAATGTTTCAAGGTAGGGTTTTGCTCTAGCCCAGGCTGACCTCAGGGTAGCCTCCAAGTCATGATGATCCTCCTACCTCTACCTAGTGCTAGGATTAAAAGTGTGCGCCACCACAATAGGCTCCATTTGAATTCTTAGCCACAGGGGTGTGTGTGTGTGTGTGTGTGTGTGTGTGTGTGTGTGTGTGTACACAGGTATGTGTACTTAAAACAGACAACAACTTGGGAAGAAGGGCATCATTGGTCAGGGACTTAAATGCCATTTCTGCCCATAGATTGTGGTGGTCACGTGGTACAGGAGAACAGGGCATGAACGCTGTGACAAAATGGAAGATGGGGTCAGAAATTTACACTCGCATTTCTTCCATCCCATGGGCCCTGTAGAGTTTTGAAATTCATTCATTTTTGAATCAACTGTAAAGGAATGATTGCATTCTTAAAAATTAAGGGAAAAGCCGGGTGTGGTGGTGCACGCCTTTAATCCCAGCACTCGGGAGACAGAGGTAGGAGGATCACCGAGAGTTCGAGGCCACCCTGAGACTACATAGTGAATTCCACGTCAGCCTGGGCCAGAGTGAGACCCTACCTGAAAAAAAAAAAATTAAGGGAGAGAGAAATGGAGGAAGGAAGGAAGGAGTAAGGGAAGGAAAAGAAAACATCAACTGGTTGTTCCACGTGGGATGGCAGCAAACAAGAGGCTTGTTGGGAAGCCCAGGGAGTGGGGAGGCAAGTCTCTGAACACTCGCGTGCTCAGACACACACACACACACACGAGAGAATGTGATGAGAAGGAAGAACAAAAGTGTACATCATTTTAAAGAAGGAAAGTCAGACTTGTTGACTAATTAGACATGCTTGAGAACTGGGGGACAGGAGCAGATGATGTCGGGTTGACAGCTTTCCAGGAAAAATTGCTGCGTTCTCAACATCTGCATGCATCGGAGAATTATACCTGGATTCTTCATCTCCATGCCTTGATTTTAATCCTTAGGAAAGTAGGCCTTAGGGTACTACTTGTGATTCTAAAATGGAATAAGTAATGATTTAATTCCCAGCCAGTAAAGGGCAATCCAAATGACAGGCTCCCCCATCTCCCCAGGGCTAGTTTGTAACCTGGGACAGAAATAAGCTGTGTGTATTAAATCAATACAATCACTCACAGCTTTAAAAAAAAAATAGGCCTTGCTATGGTGAGTGCATTATATGAACTATTTCTATTTCTTAATGGTTTACTTTCTTCTGATGATATAAGCCTGACGGCATTTCTATGGTGAGCCAACTGCAGCCAGGGACTTGGTGCCTTGACCAAGTGCCCCAGGGTACTCTGATGAAACATAAGCCCCAAGCTGCTCTTCTGAGGAATATCACAGTGTGTAACATTTCACCATTTCATGACACTCCTATGCTGTCTTCCCATCAGTCTCAATGAGGGCAGTCCCTGTGAGCCCAACCGGGAAGTGTTAGTGTGTGTCAGCCCCAAGGCACTGTCAGCCAGCCTTGTAATCTGTCCACGCGTGATCACACAGATAGCAAAACCACTGTCTGATGCAGCATTTCTAGTTCTCTGGATTTCATCTGAACTCACCTTCTCTGGTGCTTGCTTTCTCAATTTTCTGCCTACTCGCTTCTGAATCAACGACTTTCCTTAACCACTCCCATGGTTATGAACCATAATAGTAATTCCTTTCTTTTGTTTCTCTGTTTTCTTTTTGAGACAAGGTCTTGCTATGTAGCCTAGCTCAATATGTAATCCAAGCTGGCCTTGAACTTGAGGCAATCCCCCTGCCTCAGCCTACCAAGTGCTAGGATTAAAGGAGTGCACCACGACACTCAGCTTTAGTAATTCTTTTCATGCTCCACCCTCTCTTGAATACTTTTGGTTGCATGTAACAAAATGTATAATGCAAAGACACTTAAACAAAACAATTTTATTTTATTTTATTTTTTATTAAGTACTTTGCATGGATACATCATGTGTTAGTGCCATGATCTTTTCCCTCCTCCCTGACGCCATTCCGCTGGTGGCCTTCCTCAGTGGGGTTGCTGGTATTCCCCATGGGGTGGTGGGTTATGCATTGTGGGAGCAGCAGTCAGTTATTGGGTGGAGGCAGTGCCTCTGGGTATGACATCCCAACCTGTGGCTCTTACAATCTTTCCACCCCCTCGTCTGCAAAATTCCCTGAGCTTTGGTGGGTGTGTTTTAAGTTTACTTCAGTGATGAGCTCTTAGGAGCCTCTGGATCTCTGCTTTGGTATGTATTGAGTATCCTCAGCATCTATCTCCTTCACCCTGTGGCTGATTGTCAGGCTCACTGTGAAGTAGCACTCTTGCTAGTCTCCCCAGTTCCTCTGTGGTTTCACCTGGGCCTTGGCTGAAATGCGAGGGGTGGTTTATCCCCTCTGATCTTGCTGCTTTTCCTTGCATGCATCCTCCCACACCAACAAAAGGATTTTTATTGGTTTTCCTATCCAAGGATCTGGATCTCTCTCTCCTGGATCCTCATGTCCATGTCCCTTTCAGCCTCACAGTGATTGGGCCACCTCCAAGTATTATGGCATCCCATGGCAGTGGTACAAGGAGGAAATTGGACCAAAAGAGATCTTCCTACTCCACATTATGTATCCCAACTTTCAGCCACTAGCTGACTTCTGTGTATGAAACTTGACCAGATCAATCTTTGGGAAGGAAAATGGGATAATTGGCTTAGGGCAGCACATTTTTCTCATGGCCTTGATACATTTGAATAGGCATTTTTAGTAAAAGAACAAAATGAAGGTAGGGCACTAAAAATGTTTGCCCTGAGACTTCTTTTCTTTTCCTGTACCTTCTCTTCCTCTCCCCTTCTTTCATCTTGTTTTATTTTGGTTTTTGAGGTAGGGTCTCACTTTAGCCAAGGCTGACTTGGAATTCTAGCTCCAGGCTGTCCTCAAACTCACTCATAGCAGTTCTACCTCTTCCTCCCAGGTGCTGGTATCAAAGGTGTGTGCCACCATGCCTGGCTTTATCTTGTTTTAAGACAGAGTCTCACTATGAACCTTTGGCCGGCCTGGAACTTTATGTGATCCTCTTGCCCCTGCTTCTTGAGAGTATCACTACTTCTGGTTTCTTTTTCCACAAAGTAATAGGTTTAATTATGACATTCACACATGAATATCATGTATATTCCATTTTTTAAAAATATATTTTAGTTGGGTGTGATAGCTCACACCTTTAATCTCAGTACTTGGGAGGCAAAGGTAGGAGGATCGCCATGAGTTCAAGGCCACCCTGACACTACATAGTGATTTGTAGGTCAGCCTGGGCTAGAGTTAAACCCTACCTTGAAAAATAAAAACGAAAACAAAACAACAAAAAAGTTATATATATATGACCTATTTGCAAGGAGAGAGACAAATAGGCCTGCCAGGGCCTCGTGCCATTGCAAACAGATTCCAGATGCATGCTCCACCCTGTATATCTGACTTTATGTGAGTACTGAGGACTCGAACCCAGACCGACAGTTTTGCAAGCTAGTGCCTTTAACTGCTGAGCCAGCTCCTCCGCTCCCATGTAAACTTCTCATATTACTATATCACCTCCTTCAACCTCTCTACTTTACCTTCTTCTTTTTTTTTTCTTTTTCTATGTAAGGTCTTGCTCTAACCCAGGCTTACCTGGAGTTCACTATGCAGTGTCAGGCTGACCTTGAACTCTTACCTTAGCCTCCCAAGTGCTGGGATTAAAGGCATGTGCCACCACACAGGGCCTCTTCTACTTTCAGGTCACACACACACACACACACACACACACACACACACACACACACACAATCTAGCTTCTGCATATGAAAGCTTATTATTTATCTTTTTATACCTGGATTAATTTGCCTAACATTAAGATCTTCTGTTCCACACATTTTCTTGCAAATGACCTAGCTACAGCTTCAGTCTCACAGGATTATTTTTATTGTTTTTTCTTTTGGGCTTGCAACCTAGTAAACAATGCAAATAAACGGGTACTTTAAAAATGAGCAGATGTACAAGGTATGGTGGTCCCAGCACTTGGGAAACTAAGGTAAAGGATTGCTTGAGTTCAAGGCCAGCCTAAGGCTACAGAGTTCAGGGTCAACATGGGCTAGAGTGAGACTCTACCCTGGAAAAAACAAACAAACAATAAATACACAAATAAAAATAAAAATGAGCAGGTGACCTATACAAGACCTGAAAATACTGGGGTCATCAACATGGCATAGATGATGAAGAGCAAAATAAATAAATAAATAATAGGTCAATAAATAAAGGAGGACCTCATTGGAAAAAAGCAGGTTGTTAGTGGAGGGTGGAGGTGAGAGGGCATTATGATCAGGGTAAATTGTGTATATGTATGGAGGTTGACAATATATTTAAAAACAAAAATAATGAGCTGGTGAAATTAAAGGACCGGACAAGAAACTGTTGCCTCAGCCAGCTAATGAGGTGGCCTTGAAAAGTTGGATCCTTTTACAATGATATTTTAAAACTACAATTCTCCCCCACTTCTCATTTGAAAGAACAGACTACAGTTCAAAGAAGTGAAATGGTTTGACATTGTTCTCTCACAGGTTACTTAGAATTGGAATTTAGATTATAGATTCCTTAATACCTCTACATCTTTTGTCTCTTTGCAATTCTGTAATGCACTTGTCTTCAAATTCTGCCCTTTATCTACCCACCCAAATATCCTTAGAATCTTTGTCCTTGTCAGTGCTAGTATTCTTTTGTTTTGTGTGTGTTTTTTTGAGGTAGGCTCTCACTCTAGCCCCGACTGATCTGAAATTCACTATATAGTCTCGGGGTGGCCTTGAACTCAAGGTGATCCTCCTCTGCCTCTAGAATGCTGGGATTAAAGGTGTGTGCCATCACGCACAGGGAGCAACTATATTTAATATACATACTTAACGACAAGGAGTCCTGAAGAGCCACACTCTCAAACAGGGAACAAAATAGTACACGTTTTCCATCTTGTTTCCAAGAACTTGTTTCCAAGTTCTGTGTATGGTCACTGTGATAGTTCAGTATACCCTTAATGTGTATGTTCCTGTTCTCTGCTTCTTATCACCAATCCCTAACAAATACCCATCAGGTTATTTTGTCTTAATATTTAAAATAATTAAAGAGATCAAACGAGGAGGGAATTGTTATAAATGATTTAAGAATCTAAAGACAAGCTGGGAGATGGTGTAATCCTATATGGACAACAAAATGTTCACTTTTGTCATTTGTGGAAGACAGTTTTTTAAAAGTGTCATAAAGTTTAATAAAAGCTAGAATATTGAGAATCAGGAAATGTTTTAATGCTTCATCAATAAATAATAATTTATAACAATTTAATTCATAGTTCAATTGCTTTTTGTTACTACTGATGCACGAATAATTACTGTACCAAGTTATATCAAAATACTTCTTGGTATAGCATGGAAGAGGAGGCCTTTCATATCTGCATTGGTGGTTCAGTGGTAGAATTCTCGCCTGCCACGCGGGAGGCCCGGGTTCGATTCCCGGCCAATGCAACTTCACATTTTGAACACATCGAAATGAGATTTCTAAAGTTAGCCTTAATTTAGGATGGAAATTTGAATTATTTTTTTGATTCCTTCATATCGCTTTTGCAGCAATCAAAAGATCTGTTTTCCTGCATTGTTCTTGTTTTTTTCTGGCTTGTTTTTTCTTTGTTTGTTTGTTTTATATTGTTTCTAGATGTGCAAGTTGTGAGCAAAATGTAGAATCAAGAGACAGTAATCCTTTTTAAGTGGGAGCGGTGAAAAAAAAAATTTCAGGCTGGTTGGAGATGCCGGGGATTGAACCCGGGACCTCACACATGCGAAGCGCGCGCTCTACCACTGAGCTACATCCCCCAGCCGGGAGGCGCAGTCTTAGTGTCGGTACTCATTCAGTGCACTTGGCGCTAGTCAAACGACAGTAGCGACACTTCTAAGAATGCACTGTCCCGGATGTTTCTGAAGTGCATTTCTTCTCTTTTTACTCTTATTTTAAGCCGCTTTCTTTGTGCATGGGAGCTTGAGCGAGGAGCCAGCAGCTGCCGCTCGGCCGGAGCAGGGGACCCGGCGAAGCCCGCAGGAGCTCGCCAACGCCCGGAGCCCCCGCGGCCCGACCCGAGGGCGGGACTTCAGAGTTCTGCGGGAGCCGGCGCGCAGAGCCTACTGCGCAGGCGCAAGAGATCCGGCAGGCCTCGGTGCTGAGGTTCTGGGCTTTCCCAGAGACTGGTGTGTGCACCAGACCCCTCCTGCGACCCCAAGCCGGGGCCCAATCTGGAACGTGGGCTGCGACCATCGTCACGCCTGGTGCCCTGGGAGACTTGTTCCTTAGGCTGAGCGATGCAGGGCTTTGGTATATGAAAATCTTACCGATTTACCCAGACACCTCCCCCCAACCCCCACTCCTCCAGAACCCCCCCTCCCACCCAGCATCACAGGAAAACGACGAGTTCGCGCCACATCGTCCCGATAGACTGGTTATGTGGTGGTTCGGCAATTTGCTGGAGGCCTTGGCGCGCCAATTCTCTCTCAAAAATATATAAATAAGCCCGGTGTGGTGGTGCATGCCTTTAATCCCAGCACTTGGGAGGCGGAGGTAGGAGGATAGCCATGAATTGGAGGCTACCCTGAGACTACATAGTGAATTCCAGGTCAGCCTGGACTAGAGTGAAACTCTTACCTCGAAATAAATAAATAGATAGATAGATAGATAGATAGATGTTAAAAAGTGATGTTGCAATTTGCTCTTCATTTGCATAGGCTCAAACTGAAGCAAACCGCTGCCACCTTCTTGGTGGCTTAATCGTATGTAAAAGATAAGATGGGGAACCCGGCTCAAGGTGCATTTTCCACACTCTTTGATCTGTACACCTTGGGCCAGTTTGACTGAAATGGGAATGTAGAGCTATCAGTCATTGAACTCTTCCTTTGGCGTGGTGTCCTCTATTCTCCTGACCTAATTGAACCGTGGCCCCAAGTTAAGCACCTATGCTGAGTCCTCCCTCGGAAATTGCCTGTCTCTAGTTGGATGAGTGCAAGGATGAGTTAACTCCAAGTAGCGTGGAGTGACTTGTTTCTGAGTGCGGTGGAAGTTGATGCCGCCCCAGGAAGTTAAAGCTTTGTTGGGGAAGCCTCAGGTACTGGTGGCCCCTGAGTGGAGACAGGTCTGCCAGGAGAGCTGGGAGGGGCATTTCTAGCCAACCTGTGTGGCTGAGGCCTCAAGGTGCGCCTTGAGAACCTGGAGTCCCCTCATTTTTTACTTGTACAGAGTACTCCAGAAAAATGAAATGGCCAGCCCTTCAAAAAGCAGACAGAAAGTTTCAAGATCACTCTGGGCAAACCACAAGTTTAATAATGTCTGTTTTTGCTTACAGCAATTTAAACAAATAATGCCTCTTAATCAGATTTAGTGTTTAACTTGAATAAATTGCATGCTGATCTAATCCATCTATCATACATGATTTCCAAAAGGGAGGTGGAGATCTGCTGTCAGCTTGAGAAACTCCCCTGCATTCATTCTCCAGACATTGGGACATGCAGCTCTTCAATCGATTCTGAATCAGAAATTGGAGACAAGGTTTTCACCAGGTCGAATTACAGCCATGCTACTCAGTTCATTGGGGTGGAAGCACGTTTTGCCTCTATGACTCTCTTCGACATTTTTTTTTAGGGTCCCTTTCCTTAGGGTCCATTTCTCCATCAAATAAGACCTTCTCTTTCTGGCACTTCTTCCTCAGGCAGTTCTGTGTGTGTGTGTGTGTGTGTGTGTGTGTGTGTGTGTGTGTGTGTGTGTGTTTTGAGACATGGTCTCCTTATGTAGTCCAGGCTGACCTCAAACTGGAGGCAATTGTCTAGTTTCTGCCTCCTTAGTGCTAGAACAATTGCTATGTACTGCCAAACCTGGCTGTCAGCAATTCTGAAGATTCCAGGCTAAGCCCAGAGAAGCCTCCACATAAATACTTTTACAGCTCCACCAATCCAAACCTCTGCAGCAGAAGTACCTGACAAAGTAAAGGAAACCAAGCTCTGAAACCAACAGAGAACATGGAGGGGTTACTGACCTGGCTTAGCCCAAGGGCAAAGTTTTAACTCAGCTTCACCCCCAAGCTGATGGCAAGATGGAAAAGAAGGCATTCACTTTGCTTAGGAGATCTTCTTCAAAGTACTCTGGATCTATTCTATACACAAATAAAATGACCCTTACATTTGCAAAGAAGTAAAAAGATCAGTCAAATATCTCTGCTTATATAGATTAAAAAGTCCTGCTCTTTATCCTATGTTCCCCACATCTTTTTTGGTTACAGAGATATAGCTCCTCTATTCCCAGTTTTTCACTGCCACATACATCACACACACACACACACACACACACACACACACACACACGCATGCACGATTCACAAAGAATGACCTCAAGCTTTATTTTGAGAAAGGGTCTTATTAAGTTGTGCAGGTTGGCCCTAAACTCTCTTTGTAGCCCAGACAACGCTTGAACTTGTGATCCTTCTGCCTCAACATCCTGAACAACCAATCCCATTCCACACCTCGTCCCCCCCGCCCCTCCACCAAGGTAGGGTCTCACTCTAGCTCAGGCTGACCTGGAATTCACTATGTAGTCTTAGGTTGGCTTTGAACTCATGGCAATCCTTCTACCTCTGCTTCCCAAGTGCTGGGTGTAAAGGTGTGTGCCACCATGCCCAGCTCCAAACCTCATTTTTTTTTTATTAAAAAAATATTTATTTATGAGAGAGAGAGGAAGAAAGAATGGGTAAACCAGAGCCTCTAGCCATTGCAAATAGCACATGTGTCACCATGTATATCTGGTTTACATGAGTTCGGGGGAATTGAACCTTATGCTTCACAGGCAAGTGTCTGAACTGCTATGCCATTTCTCCAGCCCCCAAACCTATTTTTGAACTGGGTGGCATCTACCCCTAGTACTTTTTTTCCACATATCTTGCCTCAGCTCCTGGCCCTCACTATCTACCAGGCGTTGAGCCTCCTTCCCTCAGCGCTGGCTACAAGGTAAGGTATTCATTCTCAGTCCAGGCACTGGTTCGTACTGCTAACTAGACATTAGAAGCACTGTGAAGGCTTTTGAAGACTCCAGTGTTTGTCTGAGCCCAAACCTGCATCAAGTAAATCAAATTCTCTAGGGGTAGGTTCAAGCATCATCAGTATCTTTCTAAATACTCTACACACACACACACACACACACACACACACACACGATTGACAAATATTCAATGTGTAATGTGATGGTATGAAATATTATGAATGATTGAAAATTAATTACACATTCATTACAACCTATGCTGTGTATCAGATCCTCAGAACTTGTTCATCTTATAAATGAAAATCTGAACCTGGTATCCAACTCTCTCCACTGTGCTCACATCAGTTTTGTTTTAAACTTTCAGGTGATTCCAGTGCTCAGCTAAAGCTGAGTCCCATACCTTCCATATCCCCAAGAGACACCTGCCACTAGGCCAGTAGTTTTTGCCCTTGGCTATACCCAGAGAGCACTTAGAAAACTCTAAAACTATACTGGTATTTTAATATCCTCTCCACATATACCAGTTTAATGGATCTTGGTGGCCTGGGCATGAGATGTTTGAAAGGCTTCCAGGTAATTCTAATGTGCAGCCAAGGTAGAGAATCGCTGTGTTCAAGTGCATACTTTCTCAAGTTCCTCACTTCGTGTGTGAACACCCAAGGCTGCCATAATTCTGAGAGTGGAAGGCTCCTTGCCCAGAGCCCCCCACACTCAGGAGTTAGCGCTGCTAGAGGATGACGCTGACTCATTCCAAGCTCTCCTCCCTATTTTCGTTAATGTAAAGTCGAACTGGTGGAGGCAGGTGTTCAAGGGCTAAAAATGAGCATTTCCTATCCTCATATCCTGTCTCCTCCACTCCATGTTCATGTGAATAAATTCCTTAAGTGGGGTGATCCTGATGATTTGCTGTGATCTAGACAGGCTCAGGAAGGGGCTAGGCGATGGTGGGAGGAGTGCAATCTGTACTTGGCACCTGGGAAGGCCTGATGCATGGAGCTTCCTGGGTTTAAAAAAGGACTGGATAACTTTACTTAATACCTAAAGGAACAAACAGCTTTTTGAAATACATCATTTTGCTCCTCAGGGTCATAACTGTTAGTAATTCTTCATCACCACAGTTAATTATCATTAATAACAACCCGAGGGTCGAGAAAGCTACTGGTTACATTCACTACAGAGAAAGTTCATGAACATTACTCTTTCTTTCTTTCTTTCTTTCTTTCATAAACATTACTCTCTCAATCTGTATCTCAAAGTGAAAAATTACAGTGATCATCATTCACATCGAGCATTACAAGTATTCATTTAACAGTAAGTTAGATCTTATTTGGAAAGTTGCAAATTTTATAATTTAGATTCCGGTTACAAATAGATTAAAAGAGAAGGAGGAACATGTTTAAGAGGAAAGAGATGTTTCAGAAAGCTCATGCATCTGGAAGCTGTCAATGGTCAGTTAGTTTTAATGAGGGTACTTTAAGATTAGAAGGAAAAATAATAACTAGCAGCATGAGGTATGAAAGATTTTTCCAAACTTGAGTGGTCTGCTCAACGATGGGGGTTTCTGTTCTCTTGCAGTCGGGGTTCATTTCTGATGCTGCAAGGAAGAGGCACAGTTTCTTGTGGTGGTTTTTGTCTGACGTCTGATTTTGCCTACTTGCTCGCCCCTGAGAATCCATTTCCCAAAGTGCTTAGCACTACTGGGTTCTTAACAAACTTATACTATATGCTGGTTTACTATTTCATTGCTGAAAAGAGTGTTAAAGGGTAAGTGGGCATACAGGATTCAACTGGGGTCAAGAATGTATTCTAGCTGGGCGTGGTGTCTCACACCTTTAATTCCAGCACTCTGGAGGCAGAGGTAGGAGGATTGCTG
Organism: Orientallactaga sibirica; assembly: GCA_036365145.1. NCBI lineage: Eukaryota > Metazoa > Chordata > Mammalia > Rodentia > Dipodidae > Orientallactaga > Orientallactaga sibirica. The sequence continues at coordinate 60,736,689 of JAEOAD010000004.1, forward strand.
TGAGTTTGAGGTCAGCCTGAGAGTATATTGTGAATTCCAGGTCACCTTGGGCTAGAGTGAGACCCTACCTCAAAAACAAACAAACAAACAAACAAAAACTTAGCCAGGCATAGTGGTGCTTGCCTTTAATCCTAGCACTTGGAAGCAGAGCTAGGAGGATCATCATGAGTTTGAGGCCACCTTGAGACTAAATAGTGAGTTCCAGGTCAGCCTGGGCTAGAGTAAGGACCTACTTCCAACAAAAACAAAAAATAAAATTAAATTAAAAAGAAAGAAAAAAAGAAGGTATTCTAAAACTGGCTCATGTGATAATTGAACAGTTTAGTAAACTTGGTAAAAGTCACATGATCATAATTAGAGTGGGTGTATTTTATAATATGTAAATTATAATTGATAACATAAGGAGAGTATGGAATGAAATGGGATGTGTTAACAGTAGAATGGGATTCGTGAGACAGTGAGAATTCCACACACTGTATGGCATGAAGATATGCCAAAGCAAAAATTTGATGCATGGAAGAGGCAGGGGTAGGGAGTGTTAATCGTGTAGGCTAGTAAACTAAGCAAAGGAGGACATAAAGGTAAATTGCAATACAGGATGACAAATTCCATAACAAAGCTTTGCATGAAGTCTTAAAGGCACAAACAAACACCCAAGAACTTTGGAACTTGCCTGTGCTCACAAAAATTGAGAGATGGAAAGCAAGTCAAAACACCCACAAGTCTGCACTACAAGGCTGCATCATTAATTTAAGTGTGAGTAAATGATTACAAAGATTGTTCTAGAGTGTTTTCCCCCAATACTTATTCTCCTTTCTACAATAGATCTGACTTTCTGTGGGACACGCGGTCACAAAGAGTAATTAGCATTTCTATCCTCCGAAACATCTCCTTCTTTTAAAGATACATCCCAGCAGTTGTGAATAACCATCCTCTCTTGCATTCCAATAGCCAGAATTCAGTCTCACGTTTAACTCAGTTTGCAAAGTGAGGATGGAAACATAAAGAACAAGACACTCTGGGTAGGTGGAAGCAGCCTAGGTTCTAAACAGCCACAGAGCCATCAGGCCTGCCCTGAGCTGTCCACATTTGGAAATTAGTGGGAGAGAAATAAGCTTTATGTTTAAGCAATTTTAGTATATTTATTTTTCTGGGAAATAAAACACAGCTAAATTCTAATTCATAAAAATAATCTTTTCATTAATAAAAATATTGAATGGAGCAGAAAAATATAAATTCATAAATGTATAAAAAATAAGTGTCTTAGCCAGGTGTGGTGGTGCATGCCTTTAATCTCAACACTGAGTATGCAGAGGTAGTAGGATCACCAAGAGTTAAAGGCCAGCCTGAGACTACATAGTGAATTCCAGATCAGCCTGGGCTAGAGCGAGACACTATCTCTAAAAACTAAATAATAATAATAATAATAGTGATAATAATAAGAGTCTCATCATTCTTTTAGTTCAAAAGTAAAAGTAAATACATAGACACATGTGGCCCATGTAGCCTAAACAGACTTCCTTGATAGGAAGTGGTGTTGTCAATCTTACAACTCACGGAGAGGGGCTCCAGGCACTGCCAACAAGGTTGCCTGCAGACAAGCTCATTGACAGGCAGCAATTTCCTTTTTCATTAACTCTAGGTAAAAAACACATAAACAACTTTTTAATTTTTTAAAAATTTATTTTATTTTATTTTATTTTGGTTTTTCAATGTAGGGTCTCACTCTGCCCAGGCTGACCTGGAATTCACTATGTAGTCTCAGGCTGGCCTTGAACTCACAGGGATCCACCTACCTCTGCTTCCCAAGGGCTGGGATTAAAGGCTTGCACCGCCACGCCCCAGATAGACAATTTTTTGACCTACTTTTTCTCCCAAGGGACAGCGTGATGGTTAAATTCTGTTGTCAACTTGATCTGTTTAGGGATCCACAGACATTCCTCTTGGGTGGTCTTTGAGGTTGCTTCCAAGGAAAGATTAACTGAAGGAGGAAGTCCTTTCCCCAGAGTGGGCAGCTCTTCTCTGGAGGAAGGCTTTATCTAAGGAAGCTCTGGGAGAAAAGAACCCCTTCTTCCCACGTGGCTGCCAGTGCTGCTTGCTGCCTTCCAGCATGGACTAAAGACCAGCTCAGACTGAAGACCAGAGTGGACTGAAGACCAGCGGTTCTCCAGGAAGCCTCCAGGCCTTCGGTGCCAGATTGGGACTGCTGAGGCATCTAGCCTCTGGACTAAGCAGCTACGGAGTTCCTTGGTTCTCAGACCTGCCAACTGCTATTTATTGTTGGACTTTTGTAAGCTAATTCAATAAATCCATTTTATTACAATTCATTCTATCCATTCTGTTCCTTTAGAGAACCCTGACTAACAGATAGGGGAGCAAAAGTAATTGCCTAATGCTGATATAGCCTTTCTCAGTATTTCCTCTGCTCTGTGACTTATTGATGACAAACTGGGGAGAAGCAAATTAAAAAAAAAAGTGATCACAGCCTTTCCTATGGATTCAAAAGTTTTACTTCCAGAAGTTGTGCTTCATGCTGCTTTCTGGTGTGTCTATGCTCCTGCCAATATGTAACAAACTCCTTTCAAGGGGAATCAAGATATAAATATTAACTGGTACTGAAAATGCTCATATTTCTTGTCAGTCTTGACCCACCTTTCACCCAAAAGTGTCATTATAATGTTCCTCTTATAAGAGCTTTTCACTTGTACCAAATGCAGAAAACAATAACAAAGGCACCTTTGAATTTAATAATAAGATAAGTATTGTGTTTACTTTCTCGAGTAAATAAAAAAATGGGGGGCTGGAGAGACGGCTCAGCAGTTCAGGCACTTGCCTGAGAAGTCTAAGGACCCAGGTTCAATTCCTCAGAACCCCCAGAAGCCAGAAGCACATGGTGGTGCATGCATCTAGAGTTCATTTGGAGTGACTAGAAACCCTGGTGTGCCTATTTTCTCCCTTTCAAATATTTTTTTAAAAAACAAAAGAAAATAAAAACCATAAGTGTTGTATATTAAGAAAATCCCATAGCTCAGAAAAATTTCAAGTAATTATATAACTATAAAATATTATATATATATGCTTTAAGAACACAGTATAGATTTAGTAATGTAAACCATTCATAATATCTACCAACTTAGGCATACACTGCGAGTGGCAATTATGAGAAGAGGTGGTGTGTAAAGTGATACCAGTTTTCTGACTTGAACAATTACACCCAGAGTGCCATTAGCAAAACAGCAATGAAACAAGAAGCAGTGGAAGGAAAATGAAAGGGTTGGTTTTGTTTCCTGAAACAGAATCTCACTATGTAGCCCAGGCTGACCTTGAACTGATGATCATCCTGCCTCAGTCTCTCCAGCAGAGGCATATGCCACCACATCTTTCTGAGAGTAAAGTTTATGTAAGTCGTCATGCATGCCATTTTTATTTTGTTCAATTTGAAATGCATTCACCTCTCTCATGGGAAGGCTTGGGTGGAAACTTAGAAGATGGCCTCCTTGGACACAAGCAAAGTGTCCCAGCACTCAGGAGGCTGAAGCAGAATAGTGAGTTCCATCCCAGCTTGGGCTATATAATGAGATCCAGTTTCAAATACATATCCACACACTTGTGTGATATATATATTATCTAGACAGAGAGTCCACTAATGAGAAAATAAAGTCATAGAATTGGATGAGAGTGTTTAAGAAGAAAGTGCAGAATGAGATAGGAAGGAATGAGGACCTAAAGACCAAGAAAGGAGAATGAAAAAGAAGAGTTGTTGGGTAGGCAAGAAGAAAGCAGAAGGAGCTTTCAGAGATTCCCCATAGGAAGAGAATGGGTTTGGAAGGTGCACAGATCAGTGGTTTGCCTAGAATATGGGAGGTTCTACATTTAATCCCCTCTATTGGAGGGGAAGAGGGATTAAGTTTTAACAGTTTGGTACCTGAAAAGTCAGTTAACGTGCCTGAGATTTAAAATTTCCATTAGGTTAACAGACTTGGAGAAAGTTGGTTACCTTTAATAACAGTGATTTCACAAAATTGAATGTTAATTCTTCTAACAAGTGCTATACAATTTACAATGATTCTCTTTGGGACACTTTCCTGTTTTTCTTTTGTTAAAAAAAAAAAGCCATTTCATGTTCTGCTCCTTTTAATACCCATCTTAAAGAAATAATTTCTTTTGAAGCAAATTCATCTGGAATTAAGAAAGGACAAGAGATATGGATACCTTTAAATCACTAAGAACTTTATAAGTAGAAAAGGTTCTTTCAATTTTCCATTTATTTAGTTGTTCAGTAAACAGGTATCTGTTGAGTATATATGATATGCTAAGCACTAGGCTTAGAGCTGGGGATTCAAACAGTTATCCCTACAGTTAACTATCCCTGCCCTATGACTATGCTTACATTCAAAGGTGTTGGCAGATAAATATAAAGAATTTTCAGAGCCGGGCGTGGTGGCGCACGCCTTTAATCCCAGCACTCGGGAGGCAGAGGTAGGAGGATTGCCAAGAGTTCGAGGCCACCCTGAGACTACATAGTGAATTCCAGGTCAGCCTGAGCTACAGTGAGACCCTACCTCGGAAAAGCAAAAAAAAAAAAAAAAAAAAAAAGAATTATCAGAGGACCAGAAGTGATGGTGCATGCCTGTAATCATTTGGGAAGCTGAGGCAGGAAGATTACCATGAGTTAGAGGCAAGTTTAAGCTACATAATGATACTCTGTGTTGTATATTAAGAAAATCCCATAGCTCAGAAAAATTTCAAGTAATTATATAACTATAAAATATTATATATATATGCTTTAAGAACACAGTATAGATTTAGTAATGTAAACCATTCATAATATCTACCATCTTAGGCATACACTGCGAGTGGCAATTATGAGAAGAGGTGGTGTGTAAAGTGATACCAGTTTTCTGACGTGAACAATTACACCCAGAGTGCCATTAGCAAAACAGCAATGAAACAAGAAGCAGTGGAAGGAAAATGAAAGGGTTGGTTTTGTTTCCTGAGACAGAATCTCACTATGTAGCCCAGGCTGACCTTGAACTGATGGTCATCCTGCCTCAGTCTCTCCAGCAGAGGCATATGCCACCACATCTTTCTGAGAGTAAAGTTTATGTAAGTCGTCATGCATGCCATTTTTATTTTGTTCAATTTGAAGTGTATTCACCTCTCTCATGGGAAGGCTTGGGTGGAAACTTAGAAGATGGCCTCCTTGGACACAAGCAAAGTGTCCCAGCACTCAGGAGGCTGAAGCAGAATAGTGAGTTCCATCCCAGCTTGGGCTATATAATGAGATCCAGTTTCAAATACATATCCACACACTTGTGTGATATATATATATATTATCTAGACAGAGAGTCCACTAATGAGAAAATAAAGTCATAGAATTGGATGAGTGTTTAAGAAGAAAGTGCAGAATGAGATAGGAAGGAATGAGGACCTAAAGACCAAGAAAGGAGAATGAAAAAGAAGAGTTGTTGGGTAGGCAAGAAGAAAGCAGAAGGAGCTTTCAGAGATTTCCCCATAGGAAGAGAATGGGTTTGGAAGGTGCACAGATCAGTGGTTTGCCTAGAATATGGGAGGTTCTACATTTAATCCCCTCTGTTGGAGGGGAAGAGGGATTAAGTTTTAACAGTTTGGTACCTGAAAAGTCAGTTAACGTGCCTGAGATTTAAAATTTCCATTAGGTTAACAGACTTGGAGAGAGTTGGTTACCTTTAATAACAGTGATTTCACAAAATTGAATGTTAATTCTTCTAACAAGTGCTATACAATTTACAATGATTCTCTTTGGGACACTTTCCTGTTTTTCTTTTGTTAAAAAAAAAAAAAAAGCCATTTCATGTTCTGCTCCTTTTAATACCCATCTTAAAGAAATAATTTCTTTTGAAGCAAATTCATCTGGAATTAAGAAAGGACAAGAGATATGGATACCTTTAAATCACTAAGAACTTTATAAGTAGGAAAGGTTCTTTCAATTTTCCATTTATTTAGTTGTTCAGTAAACAGATATCTGTTGAGTACATATGATATGCTAAGCACTAGGCTTAGAGCTGGGGATTCAAACAGTTATCCCTACAGTTAACTATCCCTGCCCTGACTATGCTTACATTCAAAGGTGTTGGCAGATAAATATAAAGAATTATCAGAGCCGGGCGTGGTGGCGCACGCCTTTAATCCCAGCACTCGGGAGGCAGAGGTAGGAGGATTGCCAAAAGTTCGAGGCCACCCTGAGACTACATAGTGAATTCCAGGTCAGCCTGGGCTACAGTGAGACCCTACCTCGGAAAAAAAAAAAAAAGAATTATCAGAGGACCAGAAGTGATGGTGCATGCCTGTAATCTAAGCATTTGGGAAGCTGAGGCAGGAAGATTACCATGAGTTAGAGGCAAGTTTAAGCTACATAATGATACTCTGTTTCAAATATTTAAAAAAAAGAAAAATTATCAGAAGTGTGACAGGACATGTGGTAGAGAGAGCTAAGTGGGCATACTCTTTATCCACATCCAGGGGCTCTGGAGCTCCTTGAGGAAACAGCACAAAGAGCCTACGGAGGGTGAATGGGGAGAACAAGAATGATGAACCTTCTAAGGAGAGACAGGACAGACAGTGTTTCAGAAGCCAAAAAGATCGCATTGGTTTTAGGGAAAAGAATAAACAGTATGCAGCTAGAGTGATGGCTCAGCAGTTAAAGGTGCTTTGCTTGTAATGCCTGGTGATTGTGTTTAATTCCTCAGTGCCCACCTAAGGCCAGATGCACAAAGTGGCACATGTATCTGGCGTTCACAGTGTAAGAGACCCTGAAATAGTGTCCACTCTCTCTCTCTCTCTCTCTCTTCTTTCTCTAACTGAAAATAAATAAATGAAAAAACTTTGAAGAAATAGGGCTGGAGAGACTCAGCACTTAAAAGAGAATAGTGTAATATGCATAAGTGTGTGAAGGTGCAAGTATACATTCTATTGTGGACTGTGGAAAGCAAAATGGAGCTGGAAAGTAGGCAAGGTCTAGTTTATTCAGAGGCTTATAAATATCACAGCAGCGGCTCATAGGGCTGTCAGAAAGAGTTCTATAGTCAGGTGTGGTGGCACATGCCTTTAATCCCAGTACTCGGGAGGCAGAGGTAGGACGATCGCCAGGAGTTCAAGGTCAGCCTGAGACTACATAGCAAATTCCAGATCAGCCTAAAAAAAAAAAAAAAAAGAGAGAGAGAGTTGTATAGAGGGAAAAAAAAAACATTCTGGCTTAGTATACAGAAGATGAGATGGTGCTGTGCCCACGAACAAGAAAGGATACCACTGGATGCTGCTTCTGGCCATTCATCCAAGAGACCAATGATGAAAACAAATGTGAATCTAGGGTTATAAAACATCTGTTTGCAACATACACCAATTGAATGTGAGTAATTCAAGTCACAATCCAAAATATCTCAAAATACCTCATTTTTATGACTGCATATAGAAAGACAATATAATTTGTTTTTGTTTTCCAGGTAGGGTTTCACTCTAGTTCAGGCTGACCTGGAATTCCCTATGTAGTCTCAGGGTGTCCTTGAATTTACAGTAATCCTCTTACCTCTGCCTCTCAAGTGCTGGGATTAAAGGCGTGCACCACCACATCCAGCAGACAATATAATTTTGTTGTTGTTGTTTTAAGGTAGGATCTCACTCCAGCCCAGCCTGACCTGGAATTCACTCTGTATTTTCAGGGTGGCCTTGAACTCAAAGCGATCCTCCTACCTCTGCCTCCTGTGCGCCATCACACCCGGCCAGACAATATAATTTTTTCAAAGCAATGTCTTTCTAGCCCAGTCTGACCTGAAACTCACTCTGTAACCCAGGCTGACCTAGAACTCATAGAGATACCCCTAATTCAGCCTCCCTTTCCCAGAGTACTGGGATTAAAGACATTTGCCACCACACCCAACTGTCAATATTATTGATATTTGCATTAAATAGATTCTATTATTAAAATGAACTTTCCTTTCTTTTAATTTTTTGTGGCTTCTAGCAAATTTAAAGTTTACATATGTGGTTCACATTGTATTTCAAATGGACAGTACAGGTTTAGCAGCTTTGCATTGAAAATAGAGAACAACACGTGGGTAAAGAGACATCGAAGAAGCAGGTTTGATAGAACTTGCATATCAGTCACCGTGTTAGTCAGCCTCTCATTGCTGAGACAAAATGACTGACCAAAATCAGTTTAGGGGAGGAAGGGTTTATTTATTTCAGCTGAGCGTTCCAGATGGCAGCTCATTATGGCAAGGAGGGCATAGTTGCAGGTCACATTCAGACCACAGTCAGGAAGCCAAGTCTCTCCCTTTAAAAAAAAAAAAAAGTTTATTTATTTATTTGACAGAGAGAAAGAGGGAGGAGGGGGAGAGAATGGGTGTGCCAGGGCCTCCAGCCACTGCAAATGAACTCCAGACATATGTGCCACCTTGTGCATTTGGCTAACATGGGTCCTGGGGAATCGAACCTGGGTCCTTTGTCTTTGCAGGCAAACACCTTAACCGCTAAGCCATCGCTCCAGCCTAGGTCTCTTCTTTTAATATAGTCCAGGACCCCAGTTTCTCAACCTAATCTACCTAATTCCTAACAGGTGATTTGAGATCGTGAGAAGTTGACAATCACTATAAACCATCATGGTTATGTAGATAATAAGCAAGAGAAGACACACATGATTCCCAAGGTTCATGTGTGCAAATCTGGGAGGTAGAGAAAGTTTTGATCTGCTTTTATTTTAAGCTAGAAGAGGATTCTGTATGTTTGCATAAAAATAGAAGGCATGGAAGAGAGAGGGTCATTAAAAGTGTCTAAAGACGTATGTTAGCGAGAAGTCAGATACACGTCACAGCCAAAAAAAAGGACAGGGAGATTCTGGGCTAGAGTTAATTATTGAGTTTTGGAGATAATGGACTACATATGCATGAAAGTGTTTTTATTTGAGAGAGAGAGAGAGAGAGAGAGAGAGAGAGAGAGAGAGAGAGGAATCTTGCTGGCCTTAAGGTCAGGTTATATATTTAAAGATTTGAGGAAAGTGGAGAACTTCTAAAGAAATGGGAAGGAATTCCAAACAGCAGTCAGACCCACAGGGGGATCATAGGAGGAATCTGAGCACCCCCCGGGCACAGTAAGCCACTGTCTGCTAGTTTCGGTAAGGTACCTATGGCAAAAGTTACAATGGGACCAAGAAATGTGAGAATTGTCAAGGGTAAGACTGAAGAAATGAATGTGGAATCTCAGATTGCCTTCTTCTCCCCAACCCCACCCCCAGCCCTGTCAAACTCTTTCTCTCTCTCTCTTTTACTGAAAGGGTCTTCTGCGTAGCCCAGGATGGCCTGGAACTCTCTATATGCAATCCAGGTTGGCTTCACACATGAGGTAATCCTTCTCTCATGGCCTACCAGGTTACACATGTATGCCACCCTGCCTGACTTCAAAATTTTCTTAACTCTGGTATACCCATACTATCTCTTTCCTTGCAAATAAATAAATAAATAAATGAAATATTAAAATTTTTTCCTTGAAAGGAAGTATGGAAAGGGTCAGGTTTACCAGATGCTTGGAGATTTCTTTGAGGCCAAATCAGACAGCTGTGGTGAATGGGACACTGGAATAAATATGTCAAAGGAGGAAGCATTATGGGGCCTATGATGGCATGGGGAAGAGGCAGGACTGAGTCCTGAGTCATCAGCCTGTCATCTAAATTTGCTTCAGGAGGATGGCATGCTCTGGGTGGTGCTGGCAATGAGCTAATGCTGAAGGAGATACAAGAGGGGGCTAATGAGAAGGGGTTGCTGATTTATCCAATAAATGTTAGTTGTTCTTAACACTTCGCATACAAATTAATGCAGAATTAACTTTGTGATTTCAGTAATATTTCATCCCTCTCTCTATACAAAGAGATATGTCTGTGTCCTTTTCTCAACACACACACACACACACACACACACACACACACACACACACTCCTCCCCACTGACATATATAAATTTGGGTCTTAAAGAGAATTTAGGGGAAATTCGTCAAATTGTGCATTTTTCCTTTTGTGTTGCAGATAGGAAAAGGATGTGCAGTTTCCTAACACCATTAACAAAAGAACTTTGAAAGTGTGCTCAGACAATAGCTTCTAAAGGTTAGAGGCAGGCCACATGGTACATGCTGAAGTAGCATTTTTAAAGACTTTTTTTTTTATATAGTGAAGAGTGCAGAACTGGGAGTCAGAAGGCCTGGTTTCCAATCTGATTGTTCGATTATCATTTGGGTGTTTGGGAGAAGACATTTATTCTTGCAAAATCTGCTTTCTTATCAGATTTGAAGTCCACATCACAGAAAGAAATACATGCCTGACACTATAAAACTGATCAAAAGATTATGACTTTCTTTTTAATATTTTATTGGACTTATTTTATTTTTAAATATTTTATTTTTATTTATTTATTTGAGAGTGAGAGAGAAGGTGGGGGGTGGAGAGGGAGAAAATGGGTATGCCAGGGCCTCCAGCCACTGCAAAGGAATTCCAGATACATGTACCATTCTATGCATCTGGCTTACATGGTTCCTGAAAAATCAAATCAGGGTCCTTTGACTTTCCAGGTTAGCGCCTTAACCCCTAAGCCATTCCTCCATCCCTTATTTATTTATTTGAGACACAGAGAGAAAGAGGGAGAGAGAGAGACAGAGAGAGACACAGAGAGAGAGGGCACCAGAGCCTCTAGCCACTACAAATGAACTCCAGATGCATGTACAACTTTGTGCATCTGGTTTTGTGTGTATACTGGGGAATTGAACATTAGGCTTTGAAGGCAAATGCCTTAACTACCGAGCAATCTCTCCAGACCTTACTTTTTTTTTTTTTTTTTTTTTGTGATGCAGGGTGTCACTCTATCCCAGCCTGACATAGAACTTAATCTCTAAACCAGGCTGGACTCCAACTTGCAATAATTCTCCTACCTCAGTCTGCTGAGAGCTGGGCTTAAAGGTGTGCTGATGAATCCAGCTTAAAAAATATTTTTTTTTCTTTTCTTTTCTTTTCTTTTCTTTTCTTTTTTTTTTTTTTTCGAGGTAGGGTCTCACTCTAGCCCAGGCTGACCTGGAATTCACCATGTAGTCTCAGTGTGGCCTCAATTTATGGTGATCCTCCTATCCTATCTCTGCATCCTGAGAGCTGGGATTAAAGGTGTGTGCCACCATGCTTGGTTAAAAAAAAAAATGTGTTTTTTGTTTTTGCTTTTTTATTTTTTTACACAGTTGCCTCCACTGAACACCTACAGATTCTACCCTTTAACATCAAGAACTTGCATTTTGGGGGGCATAGTAGTGCATGCCTGTAATGCCAGCACTAGGTGGACACAGGAAGATCAGGAGTTCGAAGGAGCCTGAGCTTACATGAGACACTGTCTCAAAAGTGGGGTAGGTGATATAGCTTACAGATGCAAAGCCCTGGGTTCAATCCCAAGAACCACAAAACATAAAATAAAAATAATTTTTAAAAAATCTATATGTGGACTGGAAAGATGGCTTGGCAGTTAAGGTGCCAGCCACACTTGCCCACAAGGGGGTGCATGTGTCTGGAGTTCATTCACCCGCTGGCACGCCCATTCTCTGTCTTCTCTCTTCTCTCTCTCTCTCTCTCTCTCAAAAACAAAAACAAATCTATATGTGATACAATTCACCCATCTAAAGCATATAATTCAATGATCTTTAAGACATTTACAAAGTCATGCAACCATAACATTTATATTGTGTCTGTTGTTATAAGCAAAATTTTTATGAGCCTCGTGTGGTGGAACACACCTTTAATCAGGAGTTTGAGATAGGAAGATTGACATAAATTTGAGCTGAGCCTGGGGTATAGAGAGAGTGCCAGATTAACCTGGGATTAAAAAAAAAAAAAAAGCAATGTTTTATGGAGGCCAAGGATTCTGTGTGGTCAGTGTGTAAAGAATGATGATGGATAGATAAGTGGATATTAGACAAATCACTACTTGCCACCCAACTCCGCTGCAGTGGTAACCTTTGAAACAGATGGCTCCTACTTTCCAGCAAAGTTAGGAGACACTAGAGAAAATGATTACTTCCCAGTCTGAGGAGCCTGGGATTGTTCCCTTGTGGGCAGCTGGACAAGCCTTGTTCTTGGGTTTCTGGTCTATGGGTCAAAAGAAATTTGTAAGGGCAAAGAATCATTATTAGGTTAGTTGGGAACTTCCTCAGGCTGCTTTTCTAATTTAAAGGTCTTTCTCTCTTTCTAAGAATTCAGGATCAATAAAACTTCCTAGCATCTTTGGACAAAGCCTATCTTTCAGTAGCTTGTTGACAGTTCAGTTTGTCAGCCTCCAGAATGCCAGTGTTGAATCTCTGCTTAATTAGACAGGAGACTTTGAAACAAAAATATTTAACTGTGCTCATGAAAGGTAAGGTGTGAGTCAGAGGCAGTGGAAGCTTTAGAGAATCATGGCACTGCTTAGGTAGTTTGCAAGATCCATTTCTTACTCTGTGGAAAGCAAAATGTTCTGGAGGAGAGTATTGTTGAGAAAGCAAGGCAGCATTTTTTTCTCCTTTTCACTAACAGAGTTGTTAACTTATTTACTTAGTGTTGTTGTGGCTTTGGTTTTTTGAGGTAGGGTCTTGTGCTAGCCCCGGCTGATTGATTTGGAATTCACTATGTAGTCTCAGGCCAGCCTCGAATTCATGGCGATCTTCTTACCTCTGCCTTCTGAGTGCTGGGACTAAGGGTACATCTCATCACACCTGGCTTCACTATTACTTTTTTTTTTTTTAAACAGAACAAGAATTTATTTACTAAGCTTGAAAAATCAAACATTTAAAGAAAAAAATCATTACGATGATACTGAAAATACCTTTGTTGGCTCTTAAAAAGATAAATGCAAATAAGAATATCTCACTCATAAAATTAATTATTTTGGGGTTTTTTTTTTAAGGTAAGGTCTCACTCTAGCCCAGGCCGACCTGGAATTCACTATGTAGTCTCAGGGTGGCCTTGAACTGGTGGCAATCCTCCTACCTCTGCCTCCCAACTGCTGGGATTAAAGACGTGCATCACCACGCCCGGTGTATGTAAAATTAATTTTTAAAATTGTCGTAGATTGAGCCGGGCGTGGTAGCGCACACCTTTAATCCTAGCACACAGGAGGCAGAGGTAGGAGGATCGCTGTGAGTTCGAGGCCACCCTGAGACTACATAGTGAATTCCAGGTTGGCCTGGGCTAGAGTGAGACCCTACCTCAGGAAAAAAAAAAAAATTGTGGTAGATGTAATAAATATAAGATCTAATACATTCTCTTCTTGCAGATTTTTTTTTCTTTTTTTTTTTTGGTTTTGCGAGGTAGGGTCTCACTCTGGCCCAGGCTGACCTGGAATTAACTATGTACTCTCAGGGTGGCCTCGAACTCACCGCAATCCCCTTACCTCTGGGTGTTGGGATTAAAGGCGTGTGCTACCATGCCCGGCTTCCTGCAGTTTTTTAATTTAGTTTACAGTGTGGTAAGTTTCTAAAGAACTATATTCATTTGTGAGATATATATATCTCACTGTGTATGTATGTGTGTGTATATATTAGTATGTACATGTTTGATAAATACCCCTAGTCTTCCCTTCTTGGGCAAGTGCCTGAATTACTGAGCCATCTCTGCAGCTAGACTTCCCTTCTCTTCTACTGGAACTGATAGATACTCTGGGTAGAAGTCTCATTCACAATATCTGAACTTTTCCCTTTTATACAGTAAAGGCAACAGTAACAATCATTCCCCACAAACTCTTTTGCAGCTTGTTTTGAGACAGGGTGTCATTACTTTGCCTAACATTTCCCACGTTGACTTGAATTTACAATTCTGCCTCAGCATCCCAAATAGCTGAGACAGCAAATAGACAGCACTGTGTTGCCCCTTCTACTCATTGGGGATTGAGCACAGGGAAAGGACTTTACCCCATCTGTAATTTTTTAAAAAGGGTCTTATGGACTGCAGACTGTCCTTGAACTTGCTATCCTTCTGCCTCAGCCTCCTGAGTGCTAGAATCACAGCTGTGTGCTACCATACTTGGTCCACTGCCCGTAAACAGTTATAGAGGGTGACCAATTCTTTTTCTTCTATATGAGAAAAAATAAGTTTTTCTTAGTGTAGGTGGTCATAACTTTAAAGGAAGTTCCCCTCCTCCTCCTCCTCCTCCTCCTCCTCCTCCTCCTCCTCCTCCTCCTCCTCCTCCTCCTCTTCTTCTTCTTCTTCTTCTTCTTCTTCTTGTTTCTCAAGGTAGGGGCTCACTGTAGCCCAGGATGGCTTAGAATTCACGATGTCTCAGGCTGGCCTTGAACTCACAGTGATTCTTCTACCTCTGCCTCCCCTGTGCTCAGATTAAAAATGTGCACCACCACACCCAGTGTAAGTTGTCTTTAGTTGAACTTTATTTCTCAATTAAATAGTATGTTCAGGGGGACACTCTAATGCTATGATGAAGTAAGTCCTTGTTAGCCCAAGCGTTACATTTTTAGTCATGACATTAAATGAAAGCAGAGGGCAAATTCAGTTTTATAATTGGTTCTTTTCCATGCCACTAAATACAAGCAGACTGTGAGTTATGTTTTGAAGTTGGTTGTTTTCCTCATGTATACAAGATTGTCATTGTAGAAAGACGCTCAGTTCAGACTGAATGTTTTCCGAACTGCAGAGGGCTGTAGCTGAGGACATTGTTCACAGCCTTGGTAATCCTGCTCCATGTCAATCTGGATCTGCTGTTGACTTTCAGTGCATGACCCCATAGCATCAGCCCTGTTTAGATGTCGGGAAGCAGCCCCTCATTCCAGGAAACACTTGGTCATCACATACTGGACAAGTTTTGCTTACCGTCAACCACGTCACAAGCCTAATACTCAGCTTTCCCAGTCAGTCTTTCCAAGGACCCAATTCACCTCTTTCTGTTTGGGTTTCCATGCTGACATTTAGAAAAACAACAGTCACTCAACTCATAAAGCCCTTTCTCTATGTTCCATACTAATTTTAATATTGACTTTATCTCCTAAAAGCTCCAAAACATTTTAAGGAATTTTTTTTCCTTTTTGCAAGATTGAGCTTCCAAGCTTGTATTTTTAAAGTGCTTCCAAATTTTTTCTTAACATATGTTGCACGAAGTCTGTCCTATTAACAGAACCCAGTCCTCTTCCAAATAGCATAAAAATCCAAAGATTTAGCCTTTCAGATAGCATTTCTAGGTTGTACAATTGATTTGAGCTTTGTGTTTAGTTCAAACCACTGTGTTGAGGTTGGGTTCTCCCATGTCTCTTATCTACAGCCATCAAAGATTGTTAGGTATGAATCCATTTTAGGAACACTGTTTGGCGTGTGTCTGGGTAAGGACACTTTTCTTCAGACTCATGAGGACAAGAAAATATTTTTTTTTAATGAACATACCAATATAAGAATTGATTGTAACATTTTTTTGAGCAGCTCTCTTTTGCTTCCCCCTCCCATTCAGGAAACTCTAAAATCATAGGATTTGATAAGTATGTGTTGCAAATTAAGAATTTTTGAGAGGCGTTATGTGTGTGTGATTAAACACTTTGATGGCGGAACCACGGTGGCTTGGCTTGGCTCTTAGTTTTACTACCTCCTCACCATACAACCTTCAGAAGTTTATTACAGTGACTGTGCCTCAGTTTCTCAAGAGGAATAGTAAAATGTAAATGGAGATTGAGCAGCAAATGCATGCAAATCACTCCAGAAGGCACCTGGTATACAGAGATAATGAGCACTTTCTCCAGAAGTGCATGAGGTAAAGTCAGAGATCTGGAATGTACACTCCATAGGCTGCTGCTCACATTGCTTCCCCAGGACAGAGAAGAATTCAGAGAGGAATTTCAGAGAAGTCTTTTTGTTTGTTTGTTTTGTTTTTATTTTTTCAAAGTAGGGTCTTGTTCTAGCCCATGCTGACCTAGAATTCACTCTGTAGTCTCAGGCTGGCATCGAACTCACAGCGATCCTCCTACTTTGGCTGGGATTAAAAGTGTGCATGCACCCTGCTAAGAAGTCTATATTGTTATTTATTTCCTTGAATTTTTTTTTTTGTTGTTGTTGTTGTTCTTTTTTCAAGGTAGGATCTCACTCTAGCCTAGGCTGACCTGGAATTCACTACGTAATCTCAGCATAGCCTTGAATTTACAGTGATCCTCCTACCTCTGCCTCCTGAGTAAAAGGCTTAAAGGCATGCACCACCACACCCGGCTTTGAATTTTTTTTATTAGTTATGTACATGCTCAGTATGTAAACAGTACTTGTTGGTACCATCCTTACCCTCATCCTTGCTCTCTCTCCATAGGGAACATTCTAATTGTGGATGCCAGTTATTCCCACGGGGATTGTGGGTCGTGCATCGTGGGGGGTCTGGCTTTGAATTTTTATTTTATTTATTATTTATTTTCAAGCAGAGAGAAAGAGAGAGAAGAGAGAGAGAGAGAGAAGAGAGAGAGAAATAATGGGCACACCAGGACCTCCAGCCACTGCAAATGAACTCCAGATGCATGGTCACTTTGCGTAAATGGCTTTACATGGGTACTGGGGAATAGAACCCAGGTCGTTAGGCTTTGCAGACAAATGCCTTCACCATTGAGCAATATCTCCAGCCCTGCATTTTTCTTTTCCTGTTTATTTTATTTTTTTGCTTTAGAATTTAAATGCCTTCCTTTAGTTTCAACTTGCATCAAAGAGAAATTATAGAAATTATAGAAAATATCTAAGAGCCATTCTGTGGCTGTTGTTCATGATTATATGCAGTTTTGAAATCCATTTCATGATGGGTGTAGGGTTTGAGTGAAATCTCTTTGCAGGTGATTTTGACTAATCTGAGTCATCATGATGGTGGAGTACTGCCATGACAGAAGTATCACAACATCCTGGGGATGACAGTGACCATATAGTGTAGGAGGGAACAATGGCTCAGTGGGTAAAGGCACTTACTGGCAAAGCCTGATGACCCAGGTTTAATTCCTCAGTACCCACATAATGCCAGATGTAAAGGTGATACATGTTTCTGGAGTTTGTTTGTAGTGGAGGAGACCCTGGCATGCCCATACTCTCTCCTCTCTCTCTCTCTCTCTCATAAATAATTTCTTTTTTCTTTCTTTCCTTCCTTCCTTCCTTCCCTCCTCCCTTCCTTCCTTCCTTCCTTCCTTCCTTCCTTCCTTCCTTCCTTCCTTCTTTCTTTCTTTCTTTCTTTCTTTCTTTCTTTCTTTCTTTTTCTTTTTTTCTTGAGGTAGGGTCTTGCTCTAGCCCAGGCTGACATGTAGTCTCAGGATGGCCTTGAATAAAAATTTTTTAAAAAACAACAACAAGAAACCACTTCAGTTCAACTAGAAATAACCAGAGGATATGAAAAAGAATAATGCGAGCAGGTGTGGTTGTATACCCTTTTATCCCAGGGAGGCTGAGGTAGGAGGATCACTGAGTTTGGCCCCAGAATGGCCTACAGAGCGAGTTTTGGGTCAGCCTAAACTGGAGTTAGACCCCCTTTCAAATAACAGCAACCAAAAAAAGTTCAATGTCTTATTCAGACACTACTGGGACTTCCTTGTGCTATATAGGAAGCCAAAGTCTTTATGCTCAATGCCAAGTTTAGAGATTGATTACTGTGTTGTTGTTGCTCAGCCCTTAGGTCTAGGTAAGCCTCACCTTCCTAAGTAGATGTCAGGACTGGCATACTTTCTTGTCTCCTTTAGCATTTGTACAGTGTTCACTGTTAATTCAAGTACAGCTGACAATGGAGCATAAAAAAAAAAAAAAACATGGCTGAAAGAATTGGAAGTGGTAATTTCTGGAAGGATAGACCAGGGGATCTGCCAGGGAAGATAGACTAGGGATCTGTTTGTACCATGTCTATCTTGGAAAACTGTATGCTCTCTTAGTCTGTTAAAGCTGCTGCAACACAATAGCATAGGTTGTAGCGTCTGAGCAGCAGGAGGAATATATCCGTTTTGGAGGCTGAGAAATCCAGCATCAAGGTTCTAGCAGGCTCTGTGATGAAGGCTTCTTTCCTGTTACACAGAAAGCCACTTCTTGCCATATCTCCATAAGATAGAAAAAAGCTGATTGTTATCCAGGGCCTTAAAAAAAGCTTTTAATATTTTGTAAGGGCACTAATGCCATTCATGAGGGTGCTGTTTTTATGATTTAGTTCCCTCCCAAAGGCTTCCACATGTGGAGTGGTGGCTGCACAAATATCCAGGCCATAGCGTATGCAAGGAGTCCTTGGATGAAAGATGAATGACAAAAAAGTGGTTAAATTATTTACAAAGTTGGGAGCTATCCTGGAAGAATTATTGTAACCCCTTTTCTCCCTCCTATAAAAGAGAGCTTCCTACAGCAGCATGGTGGTCATTTTTATTGCTAAGAAATGTGAGTTATGAGTTTCCACATCTTTAAAGCTCATATTGATTACCTGAGTCATTTTTTTAATTGGGAAAGACTAATAAACCATCCAGTGGTAGATATTATCTGTCATCTAAGACAAATGGATGTTTGTGTGTTAATTATGCTTAAAATACAAGTATAAATAACTTTGTCACAAGTACAGAAAACAAATATTTGATGCATACTGAAAATCGAAGATGGTATCTCAGTGAGATTTCTATTTTCCTCTTCTTCCTTTTCTTCCCTCCCTCCCTCCCTTCCTTCCTTATTTCTCTCTCAATTTCCCTCTCTCCCTTGCTCCATTCCATCCCTCCATTCTTTTGTTGTTGTTGTTGTTGTTTCACATATCTGTATTTTTCTACTTTAAAAACTTGGCTAGTCCTGGGCTTATTGATGCATGTGTGTGATCCCAGAACTCTAGAGGCTGAGGCAGGAAGATTAGACTTAAAGACCCCTCTGAGTTACATAGCAAGACATACCTTAAATGACAACAGCAACAGATAAAAGAACACAGAAAACTTTGCTCAATATTTCTCTTATAATGAAGAACAACATAGTATAAAACTTAATTTAAACTGGGCATGGTGGCTTACACCTTTAATCCCAGCACTTGGGAGGCAGAGGTAGGAGGAGTGCTGTGAGTTCAAGGCCACCCTGAGACTACATAGTAAATGCCAGGCTAGCCTGGGCTAGAGCGAAACCAAAAGAGACCCTGGTACATACATACCCATAAATAAATAAATATTTAAAACCATTGGTCTGGAGGATGGCTTAGCACTTCAGGCCCTTGCCTGTGAAACCTAAGGTCCAACTCTCCAGAACCCATGTAAGCCAGAAGCACATGGTGGTGCATGTGTCTGGAATTCATTTGCAGTGGCTGGAGGCCCTGGCGCACCTGTTCTCTCTCTCAAATAAATAAATATAATTTTTTTGGTATTTTTTTTTTTGAGGTAGGGTCTCACTTTAGCTCAGGCTGACCTGGAATTCACTATGTAGTCTCAGGGTAGCCTTGAGCTCACAACGATCTCCCTAGCTCTGCCTCCGAAGTGCTGGGATTAAAGGCATGCGCCACCATACCTGGCTCAAATAAATAAATATAATATTTTTAAAACAAACTGTCAACCCACATAATTTTGTGTACAACATATATGTGTACACAACAGAAACATAATAATCCATTACATTACAACATTGGTTATCCTCTCTTAAAATTCTTTTATTTGCCTTTCAATTTTCTGTATATTTAAAACTTTAATAGCAATATATGCTTTTTTGTTTTTTAAATATTTTATTTATTTATTAGAGAGAGAGCAATGCAGGTAGAGACAAAGAGACTGGGCATGCCAGGGCCTCTAGCTGCTGCCAATGAACTCCAGACACATATGTCACCTTGTACATTTGGCTTTATGTGGGTACTGAGGAATCAAACCTTGGTCCTTTGGCTTTGTGGGCAAGTGTCTTAACCGTTAAGCCATTTCTCCAGCCCTTTTTTGTGGTTTTATTGAGGTGGGAGGTCTCAGTCTAGCCCAGGCTGACCTGGAATCACTCTGCAGTCCTAGGCTGCCCTTGAAACTCACAGCAACCCTCCTACCTCTACCTCCCAAGTGCTCGGATTAGAGATATGCATCATCATGCCTAGCTTCCAATAGCAATGTTTTTATACTTCTAAATATTAAGCAAGTAACAGTTTCATTACATCCAACACTGAAGGCTGGAGAGGTTGCTCAGCTATTAAACATTCTGGCTTGCGAAGCCTTCTGGCCTAGGTTTGATTCCCCAGTACTCACATAAAGCCAGATGCACAAAGTGGTGCATGTATCTGGAGTTCATTTGCAGTAGCAAGAGGCCCTGGCATACCCATTCTCTCTCTCTCCTCATAAACAAATTTTAAAAAAATCTTTAAAAGTAAGATAAACACAACATTAGGAGATTGTTAAGTGTAATACACAGCTCGTAATGATAGGCAGTAAGGCTATGTGAAGGGGCTGCTGTGCAGGTAAAGTAAGGTTATGGGCAAATTGAGGTAACTCTTACAATTTTAAATTTCCTACTGCTCAATACATAGTAGAATTGTGGTTTTGCTGTTTATAGCATCTCCATCTTCAGAGGTGGGTCCTGGTGTATGTACTTTCAGATGGCAAGCTCACCCTCAGCTCTACCATCTCTTCAACTGTAGGCTAATCCTGGACTGAATCAGTTAGTGCTTGGTGTTCCTGGCCTGACTCATTGGCTCAGAAATCTACCAAGAGCTTGAATTTCTTTCCTTTCCTTGTTGAGGGAACACTGTGCTTTCTCACTATATTTTCTGCTGCTGTAATGAAACTCTTGAGGTTTGATACATTAACAGTGAAAAGAGGCTTATATAGTTCACGGGTTGTGAGGGCATAGCACTGGCATGAATTCAGTTCTGGTGAGGAGGGCCTTATGGTCAATGGTATGTCAATGGCAAGAGCATATGTGTTGAACAAGAGATAGGTCACATGACAAGATAGGAGGCCAGAGAAAGGGGAAGAGGGGACCTTGTCCTCATTATAGCAATCATCTTGCAAGAACTAACCATAGGTCCAGGAGGTCTACATCAATTTCCTTCCAAGAGCAGTGCCCTCCATGACTGCATCACTTCCCAGCAGCCCTACCTTCTTCTCTAGAGTTTCCGCACCACTTCTCAACAACGCACACTGGGACCATGGTCCCGACACATGAACCCATAGGATACAGACTCAAGCCATAGCACTCACCTTATGGACAACTTGACCTACTCACAACTCAGAGAAGCTATACCAGAGGCAAAAACAAAAAGCAGAGAAGGAGAGCAAGAAGCATAGAGGAATGGAGCCAGGTTGAAGACTTGGTGCCACTATGAGATCAAGATACTTCACTCATTTGAAACAAGAAACAATCACTGTTATTGTTTAGGGAGGAGTTTGGTTCTGCAAATCAAAGTATTCTACCTGCTAACATAGAAAGAGAATGTTGTGGTGTTTCTTATGCATCAGACACACATGGTATTTCATTCCATCCTCACCAAGACATTCTGTGATTTTATTACTCTCATATTTTTAATATATACTTACTCATTATTATTATTATTATTATTATTATTATTATTATTGTTTGTTTTTTGGTTTTTCGAGGTAGGGCCTTACTCTAGTTCAGGCTGACCTGGAATTCACTTTATAGTTTAAGGGTGGCCTCGAACTCATGGCAATCCTCCTACCTCTGCTTCCCAAGTGCTGGGATTAAAGGCATGAGCCACCACACCTGGCTATTTACTCATTATTTATTTATGGAAGGTTCTTACATATCCCAAGCTTGCTTTGAACTCACTATGAAGTTGAGGCTGGCTTTGAATTCCTGATCCTCCTGCCTCTACCTCTTATGTGCTAGGATTAGCCACCACCACACCCAGCTCTTTTACTCTCATTTTAAGGTCAGGAAACTGGGTTGGAGAGATGGATTAGCAGTTAAGGTGCTTGTCCACAAAGCCAAAGTACCTAGGTTCAATTCCCCAGGACCCATGTAAGCCAGATGCACAAGGTGGTACATGCATCTGGATCTTGTTTGCAATAGCGGGAGGCCCTGGTGGGCCCTTTCTCTCTGTTTCTCAAATAAATAAATAAATAAATAAATAAATAAATAAATAAATAAATAAAATATTAAAGTCAGGAAACCAGTGATATTTTTGCTGTTAAAAAAAATTGCTGGTTGCGGTGGTGCACGCCTTTAATCCCAGCACTTGGGAGGCAGAGGTAGGAGGATTGCCATGAGTTCAAGGCCACCCTGAGGCTACAAAGAGAATTCCAGGTCAGCCTGAGCTAGAGTGAGACCCTACATCAAAAAACAACTACAACAACAACAACAACAAAAAGGGCCTGGAGAGATGGCTTAGAGGTTAAGCGCTTGCCTGTGAAGCCTAAGGACCCTGGTTCGGGGCCTGAGTCCCCAAGGCCCAGGTAAGCCAGATGCACCAGGTGGCTCATGCATCTGGAGTTCGTTTGCAGAGGCTGGATGCCCTGGCGTGCCCATTCTCTATCTATTTATCTGCCTCTTTCTCTGTCTGTCTGTCACTCTCAAATAAATAAATAAATAAACAATTTTAAAAAAGAAAATAGCAATGTTTTTTGGAATTAAAAAATTTGGGGGGGTGCTGAGGAAATAATGTAGACTCAGGTTCTTTTTGTTGTTGTTGTTGTTGTTGTTGTTGTTTTTCAAAGTAGGGTCTCGATCTAGCCCAGGCTGACCAGGAATTCGTTATGTAGTCTCAAGGTGGCTTTGAACTCGTAGCAATCCTTCTACCTCTGCCTCTGGAGTGCTGGGATTAAAGCCATGTACCACCACAACTGGCTTAAAAAATTTTATTGATTTACTTGCAAGCAGAGAAACAGAGAGGAGAGAGCGAGAGAGAGAGAGAGAGAGAGAGAGGGAGGGAGAGAATGGACACTCCAGGGCCTCCAGCTTCTGCAAATGAACTCCAGATGTATGCACTACTTTTTGCATCTGATTTTACATGGGTACTGGGGAATCGAGCTTGGGTCATTAGGCTTTGTAGGCAAGTGTCTCTCCAACCCTATTTTTGCTAATTTTAATTTGTTAAACATGACCATAATTTTTTTTAAAAAGCCAATCATGTTTTATTACAATTCACAGAAGGAAGAACATTATAATGAAAAATTAATATGATCACAGTCTTAGCACAAAGATAGCGCTTCTCAAGGAAAAGCTGTTGCGCTCATCATGTGTACATGCTCCTGTGGACAGCTGAAAGGTCTGTGATATGTGTGTGCTGTCTGCATCAAAGAGCCAGGCTCAGACCCAGCAGATCTTGAAGGAAGCCTGGATGCAGTTTTACATAAGCCTCCAAGTAATTCTGACAGGTAGCCAGGGTGGAGAGCCACTGGCCTGGGAGACAGGGTTTCCTTTCACAGGTTCAGGTCCTCTTTGACTGCATCCACCAAAGGGTTCCTTCCAGCCATCAAATCTCTTTTTTTTTTTAAATTTTTATTATTTATTTATTTATTTACTTATTTACTTATTGGAGAGAGAGAGAGAGAGAGAGAGAGAAGGGGCCTGCCCGGACCTCTAGCCACTGCAAACAAGCTCCAAACACATGTGCCCCCTTGTGCATCTGGCTAACGTGGGTCCTAGGGAATCGAACCTGGGTCCTTTGGCTTTGCAGGCAAACGCTTTAACCACTAAGCCATCGCTCCAGCCCCAATCTATTTTTATTTACACTTCAGGCTAGACTCCACATTCTGGCAGATCCAGGAACTGTCTTTTCTGGCCCTGAGCTCTCTTAACTGCTCTTGTTGCCTCATTACATTCTATTTTAATCATTATTTTTCTTTTCAGAACTTCCCAGGGAAGAATGGAGAGTGTTTTTCTGAACATTCCAACCAAAAGTTCATAGACTGCTTCCCAAGGATCTCACATGTTAGAGTCTCACTCTGGAAGGTGGAATGAAAATCACTTATGACTCAACCTTCAACAGTAATTTTATGAGAATGAATTATCATCTTTGAGGGCATAGAAGTAGATTACATTCTGAAATAGATCCATTGATTTCTATGGGCTGCTGACAATTGTGATAGTACAGTACAGGCCATTAAAGAAGTTTTGTAGAGCTGACACTTTCAATGATACTACTTCTTCTGAGACCAGAGACTAATTGTGTTAATTTCTTGAGCTCATCTGTGCCTGCCTTCACTCTTTCTCTTATTCTCTTTCTAGCTCTTTCTCTCTTGTACGTCCCACCCCATGTACACTGTCTCTCTCTACCACAGACGTTTCTGGCATCTATCCCTCACTGTTAACCTTCCCAAGGTGAGAAGATCTGATGATGGTGTTTATTATTAAGAGGTAAGGTTCATTCCTATAGGGCAGATGTTGTCCAGTGCTGGTTCCCTGGCTTCGTTGGCTTCATGAACAACAATCAATGTAGCAGAGCAGGCTTCACTCCAAGTGTAACCTTCTTACTTGACCCATTTCCACTTGAATTCAAGACTCAACATAAGCATGGTCTCCTTCATGAAACTTCATGGATGAGCTCAATTGTTCAATTTCTTTCTCTCTCTCTTTCTTTCTTTCTCTCTTCTTCCTTCCTTCCTTCCTTCCTTCCTTCCTTTCATTCTTTCTCTCTTTCTCTCTTTGGAGACAGGGTCACAGTGTGCAGCCCAAGCTGGCCTAGAACTCTCTCTGTAATTCAAGCTGGGTTATTCTAGGCTGGGTAATCCTCCTGCTTTATCTTCCTCATTGAGAACTGGATTTACAGACATGCCTAGTTACACCTGGTTCAACACCATCCCCCTTTTCATCCTTCCAAATCGAGTTGCCTCAATTTGTTCAAAAATTGGCTAAGGATCTCTATCTACGTCTTGGGAAAGGTTATTCTAGCAATGGATCTAGTGAGTGTCATGAACAGATTTTTTTTTTTTTTTTTTTTTTTTTTTGTCAATGAGATGGAAGTCTATTGGAGAGTTGCAAAGAGAAAAATTTTCTCTCCTTGGTCAGAGAACATCACACAAGAGAAACTCTCTTGTCCAGGATTCCTGCCTTTGAATACTTTTTTTTTTTTTTTTTTTTTTTTTTTTTTTGGACAAGGACAAATGCACAGAAACACTGCTGGAAGTGTCACAAGACTGATGGAGAAGGCACTGGAGTTGCAGGTGGCAGCCTTGATGCAGATTGAGCCACTGGATGCCTGTTTTCTAAATCCACTGTTAGCTGATTCTCTTCTGGCTTGCAGTTGATACCATTCCTAACTTTACCTCCTCTTCCTGAAGAAGTGCGACCACTGAAGAGTCCCTGGCACTTCCTTGGGATCGATTCTGCCTCAGCATGAAAATCTCTCTCTGTGTGTCTCCCTCTTTGGCTTTTTGTTTCAAAGTAGGGTCTCACTCTATCCCCAACTGACCTGGAACTCACTCTGTAGCCCCAGGGTGGCCTCAAACTCATGGCGATCCTCCTACCTCTGCCTCCCCAATGCTGGGATTAAAGTCATGTGCCTCCATGCCTGGCATCTTCATTCTTAAGCACTGCCATATTATTGGTAGCAGGAAAGCATTTATAATTGGGTATAATTGGATACAAACTTACTATGCCAATAAAAATAAGGCAGCTACACTGGCAAAAAGCTCTTCTGCTATCACTGAGTGATAGAGATTAGTATAAAGCCATATTGACCAGACAAATTGTCTTTACAGTATTCCAGAATACAGAAAAACAGGAAGGAAAACTTCTTTCAGCTGAGTAGAAATAAAAATAATTTCTTGTCTAATGATTTTCATAGTCTTCCAATAAGACAACCAAACTTCACGTTATGGGAGCCAAAAACCACCCATCATCAGCTATATATGTTTCTTGGTCTATATTATTTCTGTCCCAGACATTGGAAGCCTGGACTTCTCCCAGAGAAGAGAACTGTCATCCTGTCACATGATTGCAATTGGCAAGTCTTACCAAGAAACTTTGGCAGATCCTAAGAACAGGACTAACATATGTTTTATATATGTGTGGGTAGGTGTATATATAGCCATCCATCTACATACATATATGTATACTTATTTATTTATAAGCCTTAGTTAAAGTTAGAAAAATTAATTTTGTTGCATATGGATAAGCCATACAAATTAGCACTAGTTTAGAAGGAATTAGTAGAAGCCTAAAGGAAATCATTTTAATTTTTTAAAAGTAAAAATGCCAATGTAAATTTTAAAAGTAGAACATCATGCTAATAACTTTTATCTTTAGGTTATTGCTCATTTTTAGCAATGATTCATTTAGTTATGCAACAAGTATTTATTAAACATCAACTATAAAGGCATATAATACACTGTGGTGGTTTGAATGTAAAATGTTCCCCATCGCCTCATTGGATACTAAATTCCCAGCTGTTAGTACTGCATGGGACAGTCATAGACAGACCGTTGGGAGGTGGAGCATACTCTAGGAAGTGTGTGACTGAAGGCAGGTCTTGAGGTGCTATGTATAGCTCAGCCCTGCCTGGTAGCTTTGCTCTTGCCCCTTCCTGCCTTCCTTCCTTCCTTCCTTCCTTCCTTCCTTCCTTCCTTCCTTCCTTCCTTCCTTCCTTCCTCCCTTCCTCCCTCCCTCCCTCTCCTTCCTCCCTCCCTCCCTCCTTCCTTCCTTCTTTCTTTCCTTCCTTTTTTCCTTCCTTCCTTTTTCCTTCCTTTGTTCCTTCCTTCCTTCTACTGTGATAATGTGACACCACTGTCTGCCATGACAGAAACTTCCCCCTGAGGGCTGGGGAAATGGCTCAGTGATTAAAGGTGTTTGCTCCCAAAGCCTGCTGGCCAAGGTTCAATTCCCTAGTATCCATGTAAAGCCAGATGCACAAAGTGGTGGATGCATCTGGAGTTCATTTGTGGTGGTAGGAGGCCTTGACATACCCATTCTCTCTCTCTCTTTCTCTCTCTCTTTCAGATTGCAAACAAATAAAAACATTAAAAAAGAAACACCCCCTGAAACTGTATGCTGAAAATAAAACCTTTCCTTTTTTAAAAATATGTTTTATTTATTTATTTATTTGAGAGGGAGGGAGGGAGGGAAAGAATGGGCACATCAGGGCCTCCAGCCACAGCAGACGAACTCCAGATGCATGTGCCATCATGTGCATCTGGCTTACATGGGTCCTGGAGAATTGAACCGGAATCCTTTGGCATTGCAGGCAAATGCCTTAACTGCTAAGCCATCTCTCCAAGTCCTCCTTTCTTTTTTAAGTTGCTTCTGGTCAGGTCATTTTTTTTTTTCCAGCAATGAGAAAGTAACATATATATGGAAACACCAATTTTTTTTTTTTTTTTGCCCTTGAGAACCCTATGGTATAGGAATAGAAAAGGTGATAAAGCATTCACTTGATCATTCCAAGACCTTTACTGAGGGCCTGTCATATGTTCTGAGAATAAAGAGGACAGAAGAGATGATACTGATTTCATGGATCTTATGTAACATGGCAGGGGAGACAAGCAGTAAACATCAACATCTGTGCATGTGGAAGCATGATGAAGGCCATGCACAGACTTCTCATCAAGTGGCACAGAAGAGTTCCTGGGTACCTATATTTACATACCTGGACAGAGGACTCCTCTGAGAAGACATCTAAGCTGAGGCTCAAGAGACCTTTGAAGGAGAAAAGAGATGAAGTGAAGGTCTTATGGCTGCTACAGTTGCAGTCATTATAAGTAATAATTTGGCCTGGTGTGGCCATGCACACCTATACTCTTAGCAATCAGGAGGCAGGAGGTAAAAGGATCTTGAGTTCAAGACCTGTCTGGGCTGCATAAGAAGATGCCATCTTAAAATAAAAATGGAACTATAGGTTAATGTAGTAGTTGATATGTGTGTATACGTGTGTGTTGTTAAGAAGTAATTGCTAAAAGTGGAAGTAGTTTATGACAGTGAGGGTAATTCCAGAGAGAAGTGATGATTCAGGAGTGAGTGGGTAGATAATTGAGAATCAAAACCCTTGAAAAGGTGAGTGTGGATGGGACCTGGCATTAAACTAGTGGCAATAACAGAAACACTTACTATATAATAGAAGGCAGGCAAAGAACATGTATTAGAGTGAGAAAGGAAGGCAATTTTAAATTGAAATATTGAGGAAAATCTTGTTAAATTACTCACATTCTCAACAATTTATGAAGCAAGTTTATAAACAGAGACTGTGAAAAGTAAACAAAGTTGGGTGATTCAAAAAGTAAGATGTGACAGGGGCTTGAGAGATGGCTTAGAAGTTAAGGTGCTTGTCGGCAAAGCCAAAGGACCCAGGTTCAATTCCCCAGTACCTATGCAAAGCCAGATGCACAAGGTGGTGCATGTGTCTAGAGTTCATTTGCAATGGCTGGGGGCCCTGGTATGCCCATTCTCTCTCTTTCTCTCTCTGCCTCTACCTCTGTCCTCTTAAATATAAATAAAAAATATATTTTTAAAGTAAGGTTTGGGGATGGAGAGATGGCTCAGTGATTAAAGCACTTTGCCTGCAAATCCTAAGGTCCTGGGTTTGATTCTCCAGTACCCATGTAATGTAAACCCATGTTTGCATGCAGTGGCTAGAGGCCTTGGTGCACCTACACACACACTCTCTCTTTCTCTTTCTCTCTCTATATGTATCTGCCTCTCTCTCTCTCATAAATAAATAAAATATTTTTAAAAATAAGGTATGATGTGAAATGATCACTTTGGAAAGTCAGAATGCCAAAGTATTATGCCAAACCAATAATTGCTTTTGATTACTCATGATTTAAATCCAGAATTTCAAATGTACAAGGCAACATAATTCTCATATCTTCATCAATGTCCAGTTGTGTAAAAGCATGTGGTCTAGTGTATTTAATAGGATCATAGCTTAACCACGAGGGGGAGGCAGTAGAGTAAAATGAATGATAAAAAAAAATCCCCCCCAAAAAAAGAATGATCAAAGACAGGCTTAGTAACATCTCAAAGTAACTCCGCTGGATAGAGAAGAAAAGGATGAGCCGTGGAATGTAAAGCGATAGCGATACAATCATGAACTGAACAGTTGAAAAAGTTTTTTTAAACTTTTTTATTGACGATTTTCATAAATTTTCATAATGCACAATAAACCAGGATAACTCCCTCCCCTCCCTCACTTTCCCCTTCACAAATCCACTTTCCATCATATCCCCCCTCTCAATTAGTCTCTTTTATTTTGACTTCATCCTCGTTTGCTCAGTTGGGAAAGTTTCAGTGAAGTTGCTTGTGTGTTTCCCTTTTCTTTTCCTTCTCTCTCTTTTTTGTTATTATTATTATTATTATTATTATTATTATTATTATTATTTGGCTTTTTGAGGTAGGGTCTTGCTCTAGCCCAGGGTGACCTTGAATTTACCATGTAGTCTCAGGCTGGCGTTGAACTCACAGGGATCCTCCTGCCTTTGCCTTCCAAGTGTTGGGATTAAGGGCATGCACCACCATGCCTGACAGCAGTTACCTTCTTGTGGCGCTGGCTTCCGCCTTCCGCCTTCCCGATGGCGAGTGCTCTCCTGGATAAACAAGTCCTTATTTGGCTTGGGCGTGATCTAGGCTTGCTTCCGCATATGTGGACCTATCTGCATTCACCACGTGGCTTACCAGGGTTGGCTGTTCAAAGGCTTCTTAAGCTTTGGGGGCTTGGGGCTTGTCCCGGGCAGTGAGTCAGTGAGTGAGTGAGTGAGTGAGTGAGTGAGTGAGTGAGTGAGTGAGTGAGTCAGTGAGTCAGTGAGTGAGTGAGTGAGTCAGTCAGAGTGAGTGAGTGCAGAGAGTCAGTCAGTGAGTGAGTGGGGCAGTCAGTGAGTGAGTGAGTGAGTGAGTGTGAGTGAGTCAGTCAGTCAGTCAGTCAGTCAGTCAGTGAGTCAGTCAGAAGATTGTTTAAGGGTCAGAAGATTGTTCAAGGTTCCTGAATAAACTGCTGCAGAAAGAAGAGTCCAGTGTTGCGTCTTCCTTGCTGGTCGAGGCGGACGCGACAAATGGTGGCCCGTAACGGGAACTCAGAACTTGCAGGGCAGCTAGCTGGTAAGTTCCAGATAAGTGGACAAAAAGGGTAAAGGCAAGTTCTCCGGTAGAGAGACGATAAGGTCCCATAGCAAAATGGGCAATACATCTTCCAGTATTAGGGTTAAAAGGCGCCACAATAAGGTTTCCTTAGAGGAAACGCAGTGAGAAGATTTCTTAAGAATGATAGCTGGCCAATTAATGTATATTTGTTCGTGTGTCTTATTAGTGTATAAAAGTTGGTTAACCTCATGTGGTGTATTTGTGTTGTAGTGTGTCTAGTCATATTACATAAGGAAAACGAGAATGATTCAGAAGCAGTTAAAAAAAAAAAATTTAGAGGAGGTGAGAGAAGAGCGCTCGAGTAAAACATCTAAAAGAAAAAGTAAGGTTCCTGAATAAACTGTTGAAAGAAGAGTCCGAAGAGGGACTCAGAACTTTCTGCAGTCAGGGCAGTGCACTGGTAAGTTCCCAGGTAAGGTGGGAATCCGCGACAAAAGCGGGGATTTTGCTCTTCTCGGTAGAAAAAGAGGGAGCAGGAAAAGAATTTTTGCAAAACATCTAAAAGAAAAAGTAAGGTTCCTGAATAAACTGTTGAAAGAAGAGTCCGAAGAGGGACTCAGAACTTTCTGCAGTCAGGGCAGTAGTAAGGTTCCTGAATAAACTGTTGAAAGAAGAGTCCGAAGAGGGACTCAGAACTTTCTGCAGTCAGGGCAGTGCACTGGTAAGTTCCCAGGTAAGGTGGGAAGTTCCCAGGACAAAAGCGGGATTTTGCTCTTCTCGGTAGAAAAAGAGGGAGCAGGAAAGTTCCCAGGTAAGGTGGGAATCCGCGACAAAAGCGGGGAATTTTGCTCCTCTCGGTAGAAAAAGAGGGAGCAGGAAGAGTTCGAGGTGTAGCGAACCAAAAGTAAAAGTTTTAAAAGAATTTTTTGCAAAATTAGCCATGGGCGCTTCTCACTCGCACCCAATTTTTTGGCTCTGAATGAGCTGCTTCGTTCAAAAAACTTAAAGATAAAGGGGAGTACCCTGGAGAGGTTCCTGGAGGAATGTGATGCCATAGCCCCTTGGTTTGCGTGCTCTGGAAGTCTTACAATCCCTTCATGGGAAAATTTGGGCGAAGATCTTGATTTTGCAGCAGACCAAGGCACGCTTAAGGGCGGGGTAAAATCGATCTGGAGGTTAGTGAGGAACTGCCTCGAGGAAGAAAGGTCGAAATAGGCAAACAATGAAAAAGAGGCAAAAACAAAGAACAACTTATATCCAACACTTGAGCTAGAAGATTCAGAGTCTATGGATTCTAAAGAAGAGCTGCAGGCTCTCATAAAACAAATGAAAAGATCAAAATTATGCTAAGTGCAGACAGTATTGAACTTTGAGGCTTGTCTTATGAGCTTTCTAAGGGGAAGGAAAGACTGCAGAGGACTTTGTTGGAACTGGGCTACTGGCATAAGGGATGGCTACGTTCTGCTATCCAGGCCCAGAAAGTTTGATCAAGGTTAAATTTGTAATGGACTGATGTGCTTGGCTAAAGATATCGGACTGAGATTTTAAGATTTTAAGTTGGAAAATCTCAAGCAAGGTAAAAGCAGAGGCACTGAGACTGGTTTTAGGTTACTGAAGCTGCTATTGTCAACGCATTAGCAATCTTAAGGAAGGTGGAAGGAAGGTGGCCTGACTTGATTTACATTAAAACAATGGAGAGGATGCCTGAGGAAAGACTGTAAAAATGCAAATTGATGACTGCTGATGGTGGTTGAGTTTTTGCATTGTTTTAGTTTCTCCTTGCTAATGTTGTTAAAAGACCTTGGATTATACTAGGGCTGCAAATTTATCCAGATTTTTGTCTAGTTTTCTATTACAGAATTGGTCGCTTGAATTTGAAGATACCTTAAGAGAACTGAGACTGGCTGTAGTTAATGTGAATTCTACCTGCATGGACCTCTCCTTTGCCTCTGGATTGTCATCTTGGCTGATCTCCGCTATGAATCATCTGAAGGAATGGGCGGGTTTGGGTGCTCTTTAGCAGGCCTTCTGTTACTGGTCTCTCTGGTTTGCTTGTGGTGTCTGTGTAAAATCAGGGTCACGCAATGATGGGATGCAGCTATGATCATTCAAGCCTTTACTGCCATAGAGGCTGCACAGTCCCCTAAGTCTGGCTGGCTACAACTAAAAGTTAATCTTCTTTCTGCTCAGGTTGCGAGGCTAAGCACTGCACTCTGGGTTAGCCCTAAAAATCCAGAGAAGAGCATGTTTGATTGCATGCGGGTTGATGCCCCAGATCCCGCCTCTGAGAAAAAGGCATCAGGGTTGCAAAAATACGCATCATCAGAGATCAGACCTCTACTCTTACCTGTGGCTTGTTTTAAAACATAAAAGGGGGAACTGTAGAGAGCTGCGAGGTGCCGCGCCTTAAAGATGGCGCTGGCTTCCGCCTTCCGCCTTCCCGATGGCGAGTGCTCTCCTGGATAAACAAGTCCTTATTTGGCTTGGGCCGTGATCTAGGCTTGCTTCCGCATATGTGGACCTATCTGCATTCACCACGTGGCTTACCAGGGTTGGCTGTTCAAAGGCTTCTTAAGCTTTGGGAGGCTTGTCAAGGGAGCAGTGAGTCTGTGAGTGAGTGAGTGAGTGAGTGAGTGAGTCAGTGAGTCAGGCAGTCAGAGAGTGAGGCAGTCAGAGAGTGAGGCAGCAGAGAGTCAGTCAGTGAGTCTGTGGGGCAGTCAGTGAGTGAGTGAGTGAGTCAGTGAGTGAGTCAGTGAGTGAGTCAGTGAGTCAGTCAGTGAGTCAGTCAGTCAGTCAGTCAGAAGATTGTTCAAGGTTCCTGAATAAACTGCTTTTACAAAGTCTGATGGAGTTGGGATTTGGAAAGACAAAATAATGGCTGTGTCTACAATGAGACAAGATGCAAAGAAGCAGAAGCCTCCCCAACAAAAGAATGGCTATAGTTATGCCTAAAAATTTTCTAATTTACAAAGGCAGTGAGTGGGTGGGATTTGGCCCATAGGTAATAAAAATAAACAGAGCTTTTGATGATGGTTGAGTTCAAAAATAGAAATAGAGGTCCAAATAGGGGCGTCTCATTCCTTCCCCAAGAAAGAAGAGAGCCAGTTTAAAATAGAAGATGAAAGGCTGTCCCAGGTGAGCTTGAAGCAATGAGCAAAGGCCCTAGAATGAAACTGCAGTGATAGGGGCAAGGTAGTTTGGAGATGCATTATTTTTGAGTTGCCCCAGTAAAATACTGGATGGCAAAGAGATCACCTCAGGTCCAGGACTCTCAGCATTTTGACTGAGTGGACTCCACTTGGTGGTGAAGAGGGAGGTAGAAGCACTCTGAGCTTCTAATGAAGGAAGGTGCAAGCATGAGGAGATATGGGAGATAAATGCACCATTGGGAAATATGGGAGGAAGATGTACCATTAGGAGATAAGATATGGGAGGAAGGTGCAACATTGGGAGATGTGGTAGGAAGATACAACATTGGGAGATATGGGAGGAAGATACAACAGTGGGAGATACAGGAAAAAGATACAAGCATTAGTAGACATGGGAACTGGCAAGATTTTTCTATTCAGCTCCTGTCTATATCCCAAAATTAAATCATGAAGTGGGTTAATTCAGGTTTCTTCAGTATTTAAAAATGATACTTCATGGGCTGGGGAGATAGTTTAGCAGCCCAAGACACTTGCTTACAAGCCTGCCAGCCTGGGTTTGATTCCCAGTACTCATGTTAAGCCAGATACACATAGTCTGGAGTTTGTTTTCAGTGGCAAGAGGCCCTGGCATGCCCATATTCTCTCTTTCTGTCTCAAATAAAATACATTTTAAAAATGATTCTACAGCTTCCATTTAAGCAGGCTGACATATACCAAGCAAGTACTTTTAACCACTGAGCTATCTTCCCAGTCTCTGTTACATATAACATCATGTCTTTGAAGGCTTGGTGTTCTGCACCAGACACTCAGAGTCACCCACGAGTCACCGCTGATGACAGTGTAAGGAACTCATCTGGAGAAACAACCTTGAGAGCTCTCTGGAGGAACTCACTGCAGAGCGAAGTAGGCATTGTGTCAGAAGATGGTTGTGTGGATTTGTAGATGCTCATTCTTCATGATTTTATTTTGATTTTTATTTATCTAATTATTTATATATTTTGGGTTTTCTGAGGTAGGGTATCACTTTCACCCAGGCTGACCTGGAATTCACTATGTAGTCTCAGGGTGGCCTCGAACTCACTACAATTCTCCTACCTCTACTTTCCTAGTGCTGGGATTAAAGGCATGAGCTACCACATGGCTATTCTTAATGATTCTTGAACAATAGGATTTCACCACCATTTTTCTAAGATGGGATCTTGCTATGAAGCCCTGCTTAGCCTCAGCCTCTCAGCAGTCTTTTTGCTTGAGGCTCCTGAGTGCTGTGCTAGAATCATAGTCATACTCCACCATGCCCATATCAATTTCATTTCTTTCCAAAATTTTCTATCCTACATCACTAGTTATATGCACCATAGGATTGGGCCAAAGATTATAAATACCATTTTATTTTATTGATAATATCTTTAAAATTTCAAAATGTTACAATTATAAACTCTCTGATAACAAACCAAGATGTACTGTATAGGGAGATATTAACTCTTTCAGACCCCTGGAATATAATTGACATATATCCCAAGAAAGCTGAAGGCATCGAATATGCTGCTTCTTAGTACATTAAATCATAGAATTCTGCTTTATTGCTCATAACTTGTGCAATAACCATTATAGTACTGACAAAAACCACAAGCCCATCTTTGCAAAAAAAAAAATCATTTATTTATTTGAGAGAGAGAGAATGGGCATGCCAGGACCTTGCCAGGGCCTCTTGTCACTGCAAATAAACTCTAAAAGCATATTATTCTTGGTTCATCTGGCTTTACATGGTACTGAAGAATTGAACCCAGGCTGTCAGGCTTCCTAAGCAAGTTTCTTTAACCACTGACCCATCTCCTCAGTCAGGCCTGTCTTTTAAGAGAATGCTTCATTTGACTTTAACTGACTAAAACACACATACAAAAATACTTCAATCCCACAGAAAGCACACTAGTGTGTAAGTTTATCTTTTTCTTTAATATATGCTATTCCTGACTTATAGGAAATATATATTGTCATGAAAGACACTTACAGTGAATTGAGTATTAAATTAGTTATTATTATCTACAGGTTTTTGGGCAATACACTATTGGAGAAATAAAAGTAAGCAAGATTGGGTATCCTACAGATCCTTGGCTTATTTAAGCTTCTAGAACCTGTGTCTAGGATGAAAGGTATAAATATATAGGGCCTGTATTTGAGTGAATAGAAATCAGCAATTTAGAAAGACTGCTTAAATTACTACCAATTACATAAATAATGACAGTTCATAATTACTGAACCCTTAGTATCATTTAACATTACAACCATCATTTTGTATGCAGTGACAACTTATTTCTCACAACAGCCCTAAGAGGTGGATAGAAGCATCCCACCCTTTAGATAGGTAAACCCTACTAAGAGCTAGTAAGTGGAAGAGTTGAGTTTTTAAACTAAGTCTGTCTGACGGTAAAGCCCTTGATCTTAATCTCAATTTCATTATGCTTCCAAAACACACATTTAGAGCAGGGTGGAATCAATAAGTAAGAGCGGTTATTGTAGGATATGGATTTTTGCCACTCTTGACAGACAGAAGGTGTGACATTTCAACTGCTGGCAGTAGGTCGTCAAGAGTTCTTCTCAAAGATGCAAATCTGTACTCCGAGGAGGATAGCATGTTTTCAAAAATAAACATTTTTCAGGCTCTCAACTTGCATGTTCTTGCAAAACCTTAAAGGACCAGGATGAATGACAGGTAAGTGAGTTGTGAAAGAGCTACGCAGTAGCAGGCATGGCATAAGGAGGAAGCTATTCTGAGTGGGAGGTAGGTAGGGAATATACTTTCAGGTAACAGGCATCATGGAAGAAAGGGACATGCACAGCGGGAGTGCATAAATGAGAGACTTCTCATGTCATTGTACTACTTAATTTCACATAAGGCTACTGCTTCTAATTTAGTGGTATACTCTTAGCAGCTTGATCAAATTGACTTATGGATTTTTTTTAATGTGGTAGTTGCTCTAAGCAATGACTGAGGAATCATCTCTATTGTTTAAGATCTTACCATCAAAAAAGCATTTTTCCCTCTTTTACACCTATTTGTTCCACCATTCTTTCTATAATGTCAGATTTTACCCATGATCACCTACAACAAGATTTGAAATTAGTCTTATCCCCAGAACATGGATGCTAATATAATCAATTGCTAATTAGTTCTGTTGCTCCTTTTCATTGCAATCACATTCGCATGTTAGTATAATACTTGTCGATATATGACTCACTCACAAAACTGAATTGCAGTTTTAGTTAGATGCTTAGACTCCATCATCATAATGCTAATAATTATAATGATGATGATTATACTAATACTGAACTTAAGTAGTTTTAGGGTTAGAAAAAGGAGTCTAAAAATGATATCTTCATGATCTGCGTTTATCCTACATCAATAATTTCGTAACAAATTTGCCCAATTTACGAATCAAAAATAGATTTTTTTTTCTGTCAGCAAAGCCAGTTCAGTCTTATATCTGAAAATCAAGCACAGCTTGTACATCATTGTTAACTATCAAGGCTCTGAAATCAGAACTTCGCTGCCAATTTTGTTGATGATGCATACGACGAAATCGAGTACAGCTGGCTCTTCTGTCCTATGCGAGCTCTGCAGCACTGACATTAGTGAAAAATCTGTTTGTTTTTTGTTTCAGGAAATTAAATAGCTATGACTAAAATGAAGCAGAGGGAGCAGATATATTCGGGTAATAACCAGGTGCCATTTTTATTTTTAAGTTTTTTTTTTTACAGAATTATTTGATTGCTGTGATACTACATTAATTTGAGCAGTTGTCAAAAATGACCTCAAAAAACAAATGACCTCAAGGAATACATGTGAAACTTTTGCAAAAGACCATTTAGAGGACCCCATGTTTTTAAAATGGAGAACAAATAGCCCAACTAATTTACAGTTCAACAACCAGCAGGCATAAATATATGTAATTTCTTCAATTACAGTTTGTTCTAATAGAGTATTTATGGATATATTTCATATTAGTTTGAATAGCTTTAATTGCTAATATGCAGAGTACCTTTTCAAAATAGGGACCTGATAAGATTTAGGCCTATACTTAAAGCCTTCACTGTACAGAAATAAGCCAATATCTAAATATTCCTTTCAAACAAAGAAATAAATGAATTTTAAATAAGGCAGCATTGTGAAAATGGCATAAAATTATATTGTAAATATTTAAGTCTACTGAAAGTTTAGTGAATCAAAAACATTCACCCCCTGAAAGGACCAAATATTAAATACACCATGCCTGATTAGGGGCAAAAGAAAGGATTGGACAGTCAGTAGCTGAGTAACTTTCAACACCACAGGGGTACTGGGCTGGCCTACAGAATTTGCAGGCAAGCACTTTTAACTCCTGAGCCATCTCTCCAGCCTCCTTGAACTCTTTTTTGAAACAATTTTTTAAATTATTTATTTATTTTCAAGCAGAGAGGCAGAGATCTAGAAGAGAGACAGACAGAGAGAGAATGGGCATGCCAGGGCCTCTGGCCACTGCAAATGAATTCCAGATGCATGTGCCCCTTGTGCATCTGGCTTACGTGGGTCCTGGGGAATCGAACCTTGGTCCTTTGGCTTTGCAGGCAGGCACCTTAACCATGAAGCCATTTTTATTTGTGTGTGTATGTGCCAGGGCACCCATGCAGAAGACAGAGGACAACTTGTGTGTAGGTCCTTACCTGTCAACAACAATGTTACCATTAACATGCTGGGGTTACAGAAGCATGTCAAAGCTTCTGGCATTTTACTGTTGTCTGGGAAATCTGCACTCCAGTTTGAGCAGCAAGCACTTTATCCATTGAGCAATCTCACAGCCCTGACCTTGATCTTGACCTTGAACTCTTGATCTTCCTACTTCCACTTCTCACGTGCTGAGATTACAGGTGTGTGCCAACAGGTATTAATAAGATGTGATACACACTAATGTTCATAGCAGCATTGCTTACAACTGCCAAAAATGTAGAAGCAACCTGAGTGTCCATCAGTAGCTAGGGAATTAATAAAATGTAGTATACACACACAGCCAAATGTTGTTCTGCTTTATAAAGGAAGCAAATTTGGACATATTCCACAGCATGGATGAATCTTGAAAATGTATTAATTGAGATAAGCTAGTTACAAAAGAACATTATAGGATTTCCCTTGCTTTGGATACTAAGAGCAGAAGTCAAGTTCATAGAAAGTAGAATATTGGTTTCCAACAGCTGGAGAAGCAGGGAATAGGGAGGGTTTTTGTTTGTTGTTGTTTGGTTGGTTTTGGTTATATTTGTGGTGCAGTGATTGCTCAAGCCCTAGGCCTGCATTCTACACAGGCACTCTACTACTACACTGTAGCCCCAGCCACTGGTATTTTCTATTGTATTAGTTAATTTTCGGTTGCTGTGAACAAGTACCTGGCCAGAAGCAATTTAGGAAAGGAAATGTTTAGTTGGTTTACAGTTTTGAAGGGATATAGTTCACCATGGCAGGGAAAGCTTGGTGGCAGGAACAAGAAGCTAAGGATAAACAGAAAATGAGGCCAGGCTCTCAAACCTCAAGGCCCACTCTGGGTGACACACTTCCCCTACCAAGGTTCCACCTCCTAATGGTTCCACAACCTTCCTAAGCAGTGTCATCAGGCAGGGACCAAGTGTTTAAACATATGAGTCTATGGAGTATATTTTACATTTAAACTACAACAGTGTGTGTTGCCCAGGCTTGTCTCAAACCTGCAGTCCTCCTGTCACAGCTTCCTGAGCTCCAGGCTTGGGAACAAAGAGTTTGATAAAGGATACAGAGCTTCAATTTGTGAAAATGAGAAATTGAAGGAATAGATGGGTTGTGATGGGGAGCACCCAGTGTGAGTATAGTTAAGGCCACAGAATTAATTGTGCACCCAAAAGTGATTTAAATGGTAAATTTTACATTGTGTATATTTTGCCTCATTAAGATAAATGAATAAATAAATTCTAAAGTATATGAGAAAATAAGTTGAAAGATGAAGTAGAGTTTTGTCAGAAGTGCCAGCAAAAAAGAAGAAGGAAGAGGAGGAGGAGGAAGAAGAAAAAGAAGAAGGAGGAAGAAGAGGAGGAGAAATGAAAAGAGGAGAAGAAATGGGAAAATTAGAGGACAAGTCCAGGAGCTCCAACATTAAATAAATAAATAAAAAGTAACAGAAAGATGAAGGTTTACAGGAGGAAATCATTAGGGAAATAATATTTTTTGCTTGAGATGGAGTCTAACTATGTACTGCTGGGATTACCTGTGTGGGACTCCATGACCAGCTCATTGGTGATAACATTTCAAGACCTAGTCAGGGTTCAGTAAGGTGGATGAAAATCAAAGTACATCAAGGTATATCAGAACTATTAAATAGGAGTAAAGAATCAGGGGATTTTCAAGAAGGAAGTTATCAATAAAAACCCACCTAAAAAAAAAATCTCACCTCCCTTATACCCTGGTGCTTTTGGAAGGTGTTTTCTGAGAAAGAGTGGTTGGGATTTGCGAAAGATGAGGGCTGGAGTGCAGCTTAGTGGTAGAGCATTCAGTTTCTGTGAGGCCTTTCAATTCTCAATGCTGTTAGAAGAGGAGGGGAGGAGGCCAAAGGGGGGGAAAAAATTGCTTGCCAGAGAAAGCCAGAGATCCAGCAGAGCACAGAACACAGCAATGGAATCTTAAATGAAGAGGAAAAGGATTGCCTAATAGGGTGACCACTGTCACCACGTATATTAGATAAAGTCACTGTCTAGACTGGCTCTTGTTAGAAAAGTTTTGCTGCACTCAGTTCAGGATGATTTGTCCGTACCCTCCTTCCTTCTGTACAGAGCAGATGTGCACAGAGACAATTGCTAGAATTTGTATTATAGTTTAAATGACCATGATGTATGAGGCTGTAGAGTATGTTGCTATTGTAAATGATTACACAGAATCCTTCCAGCAAGCATCCTGGCAGATGCCTTCTGATTTATGTAGACTCCAATGCAGAAACAAACAGATCTACCTGAATTAATTAAACTCTCCCATATGAACTTTTCAAGTGCAAAGTGCATGTGTGTATGTTTGTGTGGGAAAGAGTATATATGTAAAAGGATATACAAAAGGGAACAATGGGCTGGAGAGATGTCTCAGTGGGTAAAGCAATTACTGCACAAGCATGAGGACCTGGGCTGCAATAATGAGTAACTGTAATCCCAGCCCTTCTATGGCAAGATGGGACACAGAGACAGGCGATTCCTGGAAGCACATGGGTCAGCCAGCCTGGTGTTCCAAGAGGTGAATAAGAGATCTTGTCTCAAACAAGATAGAAGGTAAGGATTGACTGACAAACAGGGCTGTCCTCTGACCCCCCACATATGCATGCTTGCACTCATACCCATGAACACACACACACGCACACACATACCCACCCAAAGAGAGGATGATAATAAAATTAATAATAATAAATAATTAGTGGTAACATGTTTGCTCCTGGAAAGAAAGAAGTATATAGTTAGGCAAAGAGGGCATGAAAAAAAATTTACTTTTCAAAATTTGTCCTTATTTGCTTCTTTTAATTTTTTTACCATCATTCAAATAAATAAAGATTATAAATTAGCGTGTATAGCTGTAACCAAGGAATTCCACTTCTAAAAGTTTATTCTTTTTTTTGTTTTGTTTTGTTTTTCGAGGTGGGGTCTCACTCTGGCCCAGGCTGACCTGGAATTCACTATGTAGTCTCAGGGCGGCCTCAAACTCATGGAGATCCTCCTACCTCTGCCTCCCGAGTGCTGGGATTAAAGGCGTGTGTCACCACGCCCAGCTTAAGAGTTTATTCTTAAGGAAATACAGACCCACAAGCAAAAATGATATCAGTGCAGGCAGATCTTTGTCCTATGAAACACTTGAAGTCATTCATCCATTTGATACTAGTGAACTTGGTTGTGCATATCCTTGCAATGGAATAGTATGCAACCAGAAAAGAACTAGATACAAAACTATCGCCAAGGTACGTGAAGAGAAAATAGACAAAATACATACTGAAATATGAGTAATATATTGAGCGAATATGCATAAACTATCTCTGTGAGGAGCATAAGATTTTTGTACATTGATTTAGAATGGAAAACGCTCAGAGGCAGGATAACATGGATACAGCAAAAATTCTGCCTATAACTTTTGGACCTTTTGATTTCTAAGTATTTGAATATGTTACCTTTGGAAACTAAATTAAATGACAATCTTGGAAAATGTGGAGCATTTTAAAATAGCCTTGATTCTTTTCGTCTCAGTTCCTTTTCCTCTATGGCAAAACCAGTATGAGAGCTTTCATCTAATAATAACACGCTGGTTGTAGTTCTGCAGTGCTTAAAAAATCAAATCTGTTACTCCTGCAGGGATCGGAACAGTTGTCAGAATATGTGGGCAGCAGTGGGTAGAGAGCTTTTGAATGTATGGCATGTAAACTAAATACCAAAGTTGAATGTATTATAAAGTTATAGTGGCTGTAGGAGATGTTCTATATCAATGATATTTATAAAGATGCCTGGGATGGATTTTCCTTTGGTGGAAATGGAGACAAGACTCTGTTCCAGGTTTGTACTACCCATTCCAACAAGACAGGAAGCTGGGCGTGGTGGCGCATGCCTTTATTCTCAACACTCTGGAGGCTGAGATAGGACAATCTATGTGAGTTAGAGGCCAGCCTGAGACTACATAGTGAATTCTTGGTCAGCCTGGGCTAGAGCAAGACCCTACATTGAAAAACCAAAAACAAAAAAAAAAAAAAAAAGCAAATGAATAGGGAAGGGTAATAGGAATTACACAGTGTCTGGATCCCTTTACTTGCCATGTTTTACTGGGGTGAACAATGAGTATGTCCGTGGTTTCCTACTCTCTTCAATGTATTTATTAACCATCTTCATTGTGTATATTACATCTGGGTGTGAGTGTAGCAGACTTTTGAAAATGTTAAAAGTAAAGGTTAAGAAATTGAAAGGGCTGTGTGTTCTTTGATAGAATCTTTTTTAAAGATTTTTTTAAAAAATATATTTTATTTAGTTATTTACTTGAGAGAGAGAAAGATGCAGAGAGAGAGACCAAGAGAGAGAGAGAAAGAGAGAGGGAATGGGCATGCCAGGGCCTCCAGCCACTGCAAATGAACTTAGATGCATGCGCCCCCTTGTGCATCTGGCTTATGTGGGTCCTGGAGAATCAAACCGGGATCCTTTGGCTTTGCTGGCAAATGCCTTAACTGCTAAGCCATCTCTCCAGCCCTGATAGAATTTTTTATATTGTTATTATTTTGAAGAGGGTCTCACATTGGTCCAGACTGACCTGAAACTCTATAGACCAGACTGGCCTCAAACTCACAGTGATTCTCCTATCTCAGCCTCCAGATGCTGGAATTAAAGGCATGAGTCATCTGTCCAGCTAAATCCTTTATGTAATATACTAACAATGAAGTCTGCAAGTGAAGTGTTTGGACAATGTTGGACTAAGTTCACTTCCATCTGCTCTGTCATACTATTATCTTGTATTGTTTATCATATTAATGCTATTTCTCTTGACCCAGATTGATCTAGACTGGGAAAGGTTAGATTAAATTATAAAGTTGTTAAAGATACTTGTCCCACAAACTTAATTGATTTTTATGTGAAATTTACTTTCCCAAACAAAACTGCTTTCCAAGGATCTTGCTGTTTCTACTGTGGGGCCATCTGTCTCAATACTGAAAAAATAGGTAATATTTAAATGGGTAAATCTTTAAATGGACTCCCCTTAGCATGAAAAATAACTTTAGTGACATTTGTTAACCAAATAAAATGACTTGAAGCCCAATCCAGTAGCTCTGCAAACCCGAGTCTCCAAATGTAAGGACACAGAGCATGAAGAAAGAGGCTTTGCTTTTGCATGGTTTTGTGTTGAGATTCTATGTAGCTCAGTCAGGTTTCCTGACTCGGCCTCCCAGCCCTGAGATGACAGTCATGTGCTATTTATTATGTCAGTCTCCTCCTCATTCTTCTTGAACATCCATTAGATTCTACACAAATGTATACCTCAAAGGCAATATTTTTAATTTAATTTATTTATTTACTTATTTGAGAGAGAGAAAGATAGAGAGGACTGAGCATGCCAGGGCCTCTAGCTACTGCAAACAAAATTCAGACTCATGTACCACCTTGTGCATCTGGCTTACGTGGGTACTGGGGAATCCAACCTGAGTCCTTAGGCTTTGCAGGCCTTACCCACTAAACCATCTCTCCAGCCCGACAATATTTTTTATTAGACTGGGTCTCACTTTGTAGCCTAGGCTGGCCTCAAACTCACTCTGTAACCCAAGCAGGCTTTGGACTCACAATGTAGCCCAGGCTGCCTCAAATTTACAGCAATTCTGACTGCATACTGAGTGCTAAATTACAGTTATGCAACACCATGTCCAGTTTTAATGACAAATATTCTATAAAAGACAATTCACATGAGGAAAAGAAACATTTCTCCCAATATAAATGCAACCTATTCAGAGTCTCTATCAAATAGATATAACTGGACACGTTTCTTGTGCTGAGTTCTTACTGCCTCCTGCTTCGTTCATCCTCCTGCTTCTTAGCACTCCAGTTCCTACAGGTCTGTTAGGAACAGCATCCATTACAGTAACCTTTTCAAGTGACAGCACTTTCTGCCTACACGAAGATGTCGAAATCATGGGATTATTAAGGAGTGTGAATATGAGTGTGTGTACATGTATGTGCTGCCACAAAGTGGGTGCAGGTTCTTTTTTCCAGATAGATTTAGTTTGAGTCTTTACAGTATTTGAATTTAAATTCTTTTTGAATCAGTGTTTGGTTTGGGCTATAATTATTACATAATTACAAAATTGTATAGATCTGGGGAGTTATCTTCTATGCATAAGAAATAAAATACAGGAACATAAAAGTCTTATGTTTGAAACAGGGTATGAAGATAACTGAATTAAAGAAAGAATTCTTAAATTTTGTAATATGTTACTATTTTTATACAAGATGATATACAGAATCATATGATAAGTTCTGATAAAATTAAATGTCATTCTGTTAGAGTTTATAATT
The DNA here is from genome assembly GCA_036365145.1 of Orientallactaga sibirica. Classification (NCBI taxonomy): domain Eukaryota; kingdom Metazoa; phylum Chordata; class Mammalia; order Rodentia; family Dipodidae; genus Orientallactaga; species Orientallactaga sibirica. The sequence continues at coordinate 60,780,810 of JAEOAD010000004.1, forward strand.
TTCTTATTTTTGCTATTGTGGTATACATTTTCATTCACAAGGACTAAATGAACCTTAATCTTCCAGCTATAAATATGTATGAATAGTTCTGTGTCTACATTCATTCATTTATTAAATTACTTCTTTGCCATTTCTAACAATAAATTCTTGATAGCTCAATGAGGAGACGCTTAAAACTCCAAAGTGAATTGGCATGTATTCCTTCCCTCAGGGAACTCAGACTAGTAATAGGAAAGTTAAACAAACAAGCAGCCCTGGGCACAGACCACAACAGGAGCATGTGCAAGGTGTGAAATCAGTACTCCTGAGTCTATGGGTGGGAGGTGGGAGGAGCAGGCTGGTGTTGCTTGCAGGCAAAATTCACAGAGGCTGTACACTTGAGCTGGATCTGTAAGGGTCCACAATGGAGGAAGGTCACTGTAGTCCAAGAAGTGAGCTAGTGCAGGTTCCAAAGCCTGAAGTGTGGTCAGTGTAGTTGAGGAGGATTGGGTGCAGGTATGGCTCTGCAGCAGTAAGGGGTAAGAGATATAAATGGAATAAAAGTATTATAAGCATGTCTTTATTGAATTTTCTGTATTGGTAATACAAGGCTTTAATCCTCCTGTGGCTAGAAGATTCCCTTCCATTCTAACAGTTAAACCCAAAATGGAAACTTCCATTTGAATTTCATGTGACCCATGTGTAATGATATTAAGCCCCCTTCCCCTGCCTGAGAGTTGAAAGCATAACAAATCAACATCACATGGTTATGCTATGGTATTGGTCAACAGATAGGTGCCACTTGCTATGTGCCCCAGCAGTAGTGTAACAGACTAAATGTATCAACTGGGTGTTTTGCGATTCACATGACAGAAATGTAATCCAAATCTGGAAGAGGGTCAGACCCCAGACAGTTAGCTAGTCTAGTGCCAGAGGGTGCTACATGAGCGACTGGGGAAAAATGATTGACATCTGTCCAAACAACTTGTAGTCTAAGCTACCCAGCAGGAAACAACTTGACGCAATGCTCAAACAAGTGCAGTAGTGGCACACAGCCGTGGTGGGTAACCAACTGCTCTTGATTTGACTAATAGATCCACTCAGTGGAATGGAACTCATTTCTGGAACTGGGAAATAAGTCAAAACCATGTACAAAAAATGAGCCCAATCTCCAAGATCAAGATACAACCAAATGTGGGCTAGAAGAGGGCCTACACATATAAAATTCTCTATAAAATAACTATGGCCATTCCATCTATCTAGTAGCAACTTCTCTCTCCGTTGGAGAATTTGCTTATCTTTTTCAGATGGATGATGAACCTGAAGGAAGGATCAGCCTATCACACCTCACCAGGGCCCCAGCTGAAACCATAGAGTAATGTGGGGAAAGGGCAAGATTACAGCTTTCTTGGTGAACATGACACCAGAAAAAGGCTGAAGGAGATAAACACAGAGAACATCCAACTCCTACTAAGCCAGATATCCAGAGACACAGAGGCTCCCAAAACCTCATCACTGAAGTAGAACTAAAATGATCCCAATGTGGCTCAGGGAAATTCACGGAAGAGGGGGCGGAATGAGTATTAGAACCACGATTTGGATCACTATGCACAGAGACTTGGCCTATCCCCCATAATTTTTGACTACCCCCACAGTGCAAGGCCCATATTCCCCATTGATGAGGGTCCCTTTGGAGGGGGGAGGACAGGGAGGAGGGTAATGGAGTCACCAATATGAATGTAAAATGATATAAACAAAATAATAAATTTTTTTAAAAAGAAATGTAATCCCAACTGACTTCAGCTAAGTGAGGACTTCTGTCCTCATGCAGCTTGTCCATTGAGTCACTGGACCTCTGGAAACAGGTGGATCCAATCTCAAATGTTTGCAGTCCTTCCTTGTCTGACTGGGTTCTGACAGCTCTGTGGCAGTCTGCATTGTTCCATGTTCAAGTATACTCTGTTGATTCCCCACAAGTCCTGGATAGTCATCTTGGCTACCCAGGGCCAGTGGAAAAAAGAACTAGTACAATCCAAATGAGTAAGCTCTGTGTAGCATCTGTGTAATGACTCATCTCCTATGACACACCTGGTTGCTAAAATCATGACATCATGGGGCTCCTTTGGCAAGCAAGGCCACCCTGGGCCTCTTCTGTCTTGAACCATTCCTCCCAGGATCCCCTTCCATGTCCTTGTTTCTCCCTCAGTAAACCTGGAGCACTTGGGTTTTTGTTCTCCCCTTCTTTTTGCCCAGGATCCTTTTACCAGTTTCAACAAAATGTTTCCTCCTTGAAACTTCTGGATGGTGTGTGTGTGTGTAAGTGCTCACATGCATGCATGTGCACATGTGTATGTCTTGTTTTCCATTGTCATTAGCCATTAAGAAAAACAAAGTTGGGCCTGGTGGGAAGCTGACTGTGGTAGGAGGATGGCAAACTTAAGGTCTGTTGGGCAACAAAGAGAGACCCTAGCTCAAAATTAAAAAAAAAGAAATAATAAAAAAGATTTTATTAAACAAAGTCAGAAGTCTTCATAGACCATTTTAAAAAATATATTTTATTTATTCACTTACAAAGAGAGAGGGGGTGGAGAATATGAATATCAGGGCACCAGAACCTCTTGCCCCTGAAAATGAACTCCATATTCATCACTTTGTATATCTAGCTTTACGTGGGCACTGGGGAATCAAACAAACCCAGGATGTCAGGCTTTGAAGCGAACACCTTTAGTGGCTGAGCCATCATTCCAGTCTCCTCACAGACCTTTTTTTTTTCTTTTAATATATTTAATTAATTAATTTATTTGACAGAGAAAAAGGGGGGGGAGAGAATGGGCATGCCAGGGCCTCCAGCCACTGCAAACAAACTCTAAATGCATGTACCCCCTTGTGCATCTGGCTTATGTGGGTCCTGGAGAATCGAACTGGAATCTTTTGGCTTTGCAGGCAAATGTCTTAATGGCTAAGCCATCTCTCCAGCCCCTCATAGACTATTTCTATTTGCTTGTATTTTGTATCACCCTGGGACCATGGCCACCTGGCAGATTTTCTGCAGGAATTAGGAGGGAGCAGAAAAGCAGTATCTGCAGATATAGGTAGAAGAAAAATACAGATATTTAGATTTCAGGTATTGTCCCAGAGATTCTCATACATGATGTTATTTAAAATCAGCACGGCACAGTTTACTTTCTCTCTTTTAAGATCTAAGAAGGCAGAGACCATAGGCAAACAAGCTGGTGATTGAGTGGGCCACACGGAAGATGTGTAATGTAAATTAAGCCTTGGCAGGTATTATATGCCACCCTTCTTATTAGCACAAAATTTATGTCTCAGCCGCAGCTAAGGATTTGCCTTGTTCTTACTAATGTACAGTAAAGTAACATAATATTTTGTGTTTATAATTTTTAATTATACCCATAGAAAATTGATTTTTAAGAAGGTATTAGGTTTCTTTGTGCATCTCTGAGGGCTGAGCTATTTATTAGCACTTTTAAATAGCACATTTAAAAGAGGAATTTCTAGCAAAGGACATTCAAGAAACAGTTGGCTCTGCTATATAGACCACCAGATAATGCCTCTCAATGGCAAGTGTGGATTCAGGCTCCAATCAGTGTTCAAACAGGGAGAATGAAATTCACATAATTTGTAAAATGGGTTAGCAGAAGAACTGAGAAATCAGAAAGGATTTCTTTTGTGATTTGCGCCAGAGAATGAAGCCATTATAGTTTCTAAGCTGAGGTAATAAAGGGCAGAGGCTGTGGCCCTGGCGCCCATGGCCTGGGGTCACAGGTCATCTGGCTTGAGCTGGAGGATGGGGGAGGGGTGGGGAATACTATAGCTTTTCCTATTCTCCAGTTCAACATTGTTGTGGTCATGCTCTTGATTGGTCAAAGCCAGCAGGCAGCAGCTCACAAGGAAGCCACGGAAATGGGGAATGCAGCTGTGAGGTATGTGTGGCCTTGTGATACAGACCCAAGGACTTGGAAGAAGAGATTGGATGGTCCAGAATCCTGAACATTCATTTCATTGCTTTTTTTTTTTTTTCGAGGTAGCCTAGGCTGACCTCGAATTCACTATGTAGTCTCATGGTGGTCTTGAACTCACTGCAATCCTCCTACTTCAGCTTCTCCAGAGCTAGGATTAAAGGCGTGCACCACCACACCTGGCTCTGAACATTCATTAAAGAATTTTTAATGTTCCTTGTTCATACATCTTGGTCTGATTCTGAGAGCTGATTCATGTCTAGTGAAACAACAAAGTTTCTTGCATTGACCTCTGCACCATTAAAATCAAGGTAGTCCCTTTCACCCCAACCAATCATAGATGTACAAATGAACTGCTGCTTGCTTAGCCAATCACGTTAGGTGATTCCATCACCTGTCCAGAATTCCCCTAGACCTAGCTGCCAAAACCTTAAGACCAATCAAAACCCAAAAGTACAGTTACTGTTTAAATTAGCCAGTTGTGTTAAAAGACTAAAAGTCAGCCAAAATTCCTTTAGCTGTGCTTTAAAAGAGCCTGTATACTCTTCTCAGGGTCGCCATTTTGTACAAATAATTGACTCCTGCATGCTGGCTGATTCTGCAGAATAAACGCTCTTTGCTTTTATATACAAAAAAAAATAAAATCAGGGTAATATTGTCACAGAATCAATTGTCTACTCAGATTTTGAATTGCTGTTAGCATCCCTGTCATTTTGCCAAATTTAGCCACCCTTATTTTGATTAACATAATCTTCCTAAATCTCTTGTCTGTTTATATGTTGTATTCACTGTGCAGCTAGGATGACCTTGAACTCCTGCTTCTACGTTCCAAGTGCTGGAGTTACAAGGATGTGTCATCACACCTTGCCTATTTGTTCTTTTTTTTATTTTTTTTTTTGAGGTAGTGTCTCACTGTAGCCCAGGCTGACCTGGAATTCACTATGTAGTCTTGGGCTGGCCTTGAACTCAGTGATCCTCCTACCTCTGCCTCCCCAGTCCTTGGCATGATAGGGGGTGTGCTACCATGCCTGGCTTTCCTTTTAAAGGAAGAGAGCTCCTAGCTCTGTAACTTGGGTTGTACCTTTTGTTTCATTTGGAACACCGAGGATCTTCATGGCTTTTCTGTTAACTTTCTATTTACCCGTTTGAAGGTTGCTAAGATTTGCTTATACTAGGACTTCCGTGATATTTTCCAAAATGAATTTTCATTTCAATCACCAAAACTATACTGCTTAGGCTATGACAAATATTAGTACTCATTCCTTTGAAAGCTCAACCTGGCTGCCACCACTCTCTAAATAAAGATTATGATTAACTGAGTAATAAGGCAAGAGCGCACAGTAATTTCTCTAATAAATTCTTCGGTACTGCTATTGTAGAGGAATCTTTTGGAGGATTTAACCTCCGGCAGTTAGAAACTTTGGAAACATTGGGAAATGTCCACATTCTAAAACATTCACTATGTTAGGAAAATTGTAACAAGCTTTATGCTATCATAGAGATACAAGTAAAAGATACTCTACATTTTCATGCCTCTGTCTCATAGATTTCAGCATACGTTTTTGGTTTGTCTTCAGGAATTTACTTTATGTATTTCTATGGACCCTATCTGTGAGAGTCAACTTTCCATGGCTAGAAGAAAATTCCCAAGATAAACAAGTTGGAGGAGAAAATTTTTATTTTGGCTTAAGGTTTCAGAGAATTCAGTCCAAGGTGAGATAGCTCCATTGCTCTGGATCTGAGGTGAGTGGCGAGTAGGCACGGGGGAAGAGGCCGCTTGCCTCATGGCACCCAGCAAGTAAAGACAGAAGGAGTAAGAACTAACTAAATAACAAGGAAAGAGTGCACAGTCATTTCTGTAATTAGTTCTTCACATAAGATATAGACCCCAAGGGCGCATTTCCCAAGCACCTAGTCTCTTCACCTAGGTCCACCTCCTAAATTTTCATCACTTCCCAATAGCCCGTATATGAACCCTGAGAGTTCATGATCCCATCACATCCAAAAGGCCCTACCTCTGGACATGGGTGTATGTTTGAACATATGATGAGCTTTTAGGGGATTTTCTATGGAAAATGTAACATGTCCCCACCCTTGCAAAATTTAGGCACATTTCAAATTTAGCAGGCTGTACTAATTTTTATTTCACTAAGCATTTAGAGTCCATCAATGATAATGGAGATTAAAACAGATGATGTTAAAGGGGATAAGAAATAAAAATAGTTTGAATTAAAACTATGTGAGAAACTAGATGTTTCAGAAAAATGGCAGCACAAGAAAGATACATCTTTATAAGAAGAAAGAACCTTAAAGCAAAGTTAACTATGAGATATCAAACAGTTCAGAGGAAAAAGAGACAGATGTGCTTTTGGCACTGGAAAAAATATTGGTTAACTTTCAGTTGTGATCACACTTTGGTGGTGCCTGTGTGAAGCAAATGTTTTGGCTCTAAACTTGTTTCTTCTACTTTCTGTTTTCTTCTTTCCCCAACCTGAAGACAGGAGGATGGATGTGTATTCTGTCTAATAAAGGTCAGTGAGAAGGCTTCCTGGGCTTTAGCTACTCACTGACAACTGATTAAAAAAAAAAAAAAAAAAAACAGAAATGGGGACAAAATTGGAGAAAGTAATCTTAGTGTACTTTGTAACACATTTCCCTCATGAAAAGTAATGTTGGAAAAAGTCTAAGAGGACAATGTCATATAGATATGTCTGCTATCATGTTCGTGAAGAAATGGTGACAGTCATTTTTACAGTCTTTTAAAAAATTCTATTTATTTTCTAGGAAAGAGAAAGAGAAGAAAGAGAGAGTGTGAGAGAGCAAGAGAGTGTATGGGCACACCAAGGTCTCTTCCAGCTATAAACAACGCAGATGCATGTGCCATTTTGTGTATCTGTCTTTGCCTGGGCACTGGGGAATTGAACCAAGGCCGACAGGCTTTTGTCTCAAATAGTTTCAGTAGTGTACTCCAAATCATTCCTATTTCAAAGTGTTACTAGTATATTTTCTTTTTGGAAAAAAAAAAAAAAAATAAAATTACTCAGAGAATTAAATTTTTCTGCATTTGTTAACCTTTCCTTTGAGACACTAGGTGCTCACATTAGTCGGAGCAAAGTTTATACCTACACACAATGGTACCTTTTAGCTGCCTATGTGGGTGAAGAAAAAGAACCTTTAGCCATTCATTCCAAAGAAAAGTGAGGCAGAGAGATTCTGTAAGGTGTTGTAGAAAAGTACAATGAGGACATTACTGCAACTCGAATTTCCTGGTCTTCTAGCTCATTTCATTACAGCAACTTTGCCTAGATGGGAACCCTAGAACCATTTCTGCAGCTTTTAAAATTCAGTCCATGTGCCTAACTTGCATCTGCAAATGTTTTATATATATCAGCATCCCAGAAAATATGGAGCTCATATGTCCGAGAAGTTTCTCTGGAAGAAATACTGTTTTAATCAACTTTAGTTGATGGCCCCCTAAAACAGCCGACCTTCAGTTGGCATATGGTACTGTTAATGGTTAGGACAGGTGTCAGGATGTGTACAGAAATGCTTGAAAATGAAGTTGGTCACGAAAGGTTTCACAGAAATACTTACAAAGAAGTCCAAAATGCTAAAAGATTGTAGACTTTTGGAAAATTAAAGTAGGCTGTACTCAAAACCTATGTTATGTTGAAGACCAAGTAGACAAGCAAAATGTGCTGTTTGCTGCGACCCAGAGTCCTGGCACCCAAGCCACGTTGCTGCTTTTGTACGTCCGGGTGCAACTCTCCAATGAAAGCGGCGCCGAGGCCTGCACCCCCGCCCCCGTCAAGAAAACCGACTCGTGCGTACGTTTACGATGTAAAGTTTTTGTTTTTTTTTTTTTAACTTTGGGTTTTTATAGACAACTTACTATCCCCAAGACCAGGTCGGACCTGCCGTAGGATCGGTGTGCGGGAAGCAAAGCAAGCATCAAGATATTTTAAATCAACTTGGAGGAAGTTAGCAACCCCTTAGCCAAACTCACGGCCAGCGTCCCCACGGGGAAGCCCGGGTAGTGGCCAGTCCCCTCGGCCGCCCCAGGGAGCGTGCGCCGGCCTCGAGCTCCGGGGCTGGTTCTGCACGCGGGCTCGGCACGCTCCCAGCCCGCGGGAAAGGCCGGGGCCGGGCGGGCGGAGGAGGCCGCGGAGGCGGGTTCATTGTTTCCTCCCGGCCTCTCGGGCGCTGCCAGGCCCCTCGGCGTCACTGGAAAGTCTCCCGAGCCGCCGGGCGGGCGGCGGGTTATTTATAGAGCGGGCTGCGCGCGCGTCACGGAGCCCGGCACGGCTGACGGGGCCGCTGACGCGCTTGGCCGCTAGGACCGAGGGCGCGGGGTGCGCGCCGGGGGCCGGCGACAATGGGCTTCTCGGTGCGGCCGCCGGGGGCCCTGGGAGGGCACCGCCGCTGCTCGCTCGCCCCCTCCCTCCCTCGCTCCCGGCCTCGCGGCCACGACCCCCGATAGGCCGCCGGCTTCGGTACGTCCCCGGCCCGGCCACGGCGGCTCCGCACCCTTCCCCCCGCCGGCCAGCCTCCGTTCCCGAGGCCCGCGCTCCCCGCTGCGCTGCGCCCCAACTTGAGATGCGCGAGCTCCGGCCGGCCGGGGTGGAGCCCACCCGTGCGCCCCCGGGGGGCGCGACCCGCAGGTGACCCAGGGGTCGGGTGCGCCGGGCAGGTAACGTATCCTGGAAGGAGGGTGAGGGGCTGGGGGGGTGGCACGACCCGAGCCAGGGTCTCTCTCTCTCTCTCTCTCCCCCGCCCCCCCATCCTAGGTCCCCAGGCCCGCGCGCGCGCGCGCAGGCGGCCTAGGCGGACGTGCGGCGCCAAGGGCCAAAGAGAAACTTCTCCGGGTGTGACTGGCTGGAGGAGGCGCCTCCCCAGAGGCCAACTTCGCCGCGGTACCCCAGGCCGCCCGCCTCCCGGCGCCCCTCCCCGGCCACTCCCTCCTCCAGTTTCCCAGTCCCCCCCCCACCCCGCACCCAACCCCCACCTCCCGTGGGTTCCTTCCTGGCCCGCCTCAGGCCAGAGAAAACAAGGGCTGGTAGGGATTTTTTAGGGACTTCCTGGGATGCTGAGACCAGCCCTGCCCTCTCTTCCCCTCTCAGCTGCCCAGAGCTGGGGAAGCTTTTGCTCCCGAGTCCCCTCTTCCACGTGGCGGGCAGGATGGCTTGGCAAGCAGGCTGGCTGGCTGGCAGGCGAGAACTTGTTGTGCCTTCTAGGAAATTGCAATCGATTTGTAATGCACTTTCGCTAATTGAGAGTTCAAAATTAAACTTTAATAAAGCATTTGTGTCGTCTCGTCTAATTGTGAAAGCTTCCATTCGTCCTGGTAGATAGACTCTAAGTCTCAAGTTAATGGCGCTAAGCTAGATTTCCCCCTCACAAGTACAATTCCGACAGCCGTCGTCGGCGCAGCTGGATTTCCGTAAGGTACAGATGTTGCTAATGGCAGCTTAAGCACGGATGGGCAGATAGCATACGGGATGCAACATGTTGCCATATGGTTCCTTTAGCCTTTCACCTCCAGGGATATCAATCACACATATTCTGGGAGGAACTTAATGACTCTGCGAACAGCAAAATGAATTACCTGGTACAATTTATATCCCTTGACCTGATACGTTATAACAACAGGAAGATAGCATCTCACCATTTCTGTGGTATAAATTGAGGCACAGAGTCATTTCAAATTCTCCAACGTCTGTTTGTTGTTTGAGGGGCCTGTCATGCTGGTTGTAAAATTTTTGTGTTGTGCTCCTCTCTCCACCCCTTTCTACTCTAGACTGGCAAAATTGAGAAAGTTTAACAAAACTGTTGCCTTGGAAACTGCCAATTCACTGACTAATGAGTGAGGTATGAAGGAGAAACTATGGGTTCCAGATTCGGTTAAAGTTAGGATCACCATACTTTAAACCCAGAAAATCGAGGGACTCATAGGGGAAAAATGGGTTTTCTGTAAGTTGTTTCAGTATAACTTGTAAATATATGTAGTATTTGAAACTGCTTTTTAAAAAAATACAACTTAAACAATTTCTAAACCTTGAAAATTTGTTTATGGAAAATAGTTCTAAGAAATCTAAGTAGAACCTTTGAAAAGACAACTTCTGTATCTTACTCCTCTCCCCCCCCCCCACCCTGCCCCATGAACTCACTATTTGTACATCCTGAGAGCCTTCTATGAGGTGGTACTGGCTCTTTTTTTTCTCCCCAGATACTAGAATCAGCATAAGAAAGTCACTACTTAGATTCTTCTGGAATAAGTCTCTAACATCTCACAGGTCTTACTTTTAAATGATACCTAATAGAACATTTTAATTGATTGCCTTTTACTTCATAAACATAATTGTCTTTCACAGTATCTCTTCTTTCTAATCCACTAGTACTGATCACATTGAAAGGCCAGAGTTAATCTAAGGGTACAGAAGTAAAATAAATTTAAATTTCATGTTTACTTTTATTTATTAAGGGACATCTCAAAGCTAGAGGCTTACCATCTTTAAGTTTTGTTTTTGTTTTTTGCTTCCAGCAACATGTAAGCCACATTAATTCATGTATACTAAAGACCAGACTAGCAAAATACACAAATAGCTATGAATGGTGCAGAAAGGTACTGATTTTTAGTTCTACACATTTCAGAAACTGTTAACCCTTGGAAGGCTTATATATTGTGTTCTTTCAGATTCATTTTGAAAGGACTAGAGCTGCTCACCCCCTGTGCAATGGCTGGTGATTTGCTAGCTAGTGTTTGAGTTAGTTCAATCATTTTGATAATTATCCTAAGATCATATACGTGTGTGTGTGTGTGTGTGTGTGTGTGTGTGTGTACCAAAAAAATCTTATACTGAACAAATTAAAATATGCCTAAGTTATGGCCGGCTTCTTCTCTGGGGCTGTCTTTTTTTTATGCTCTTTTAATTGCTGAGGTTTTATTTCTCTCTGTAGCACCAGTACTCCATGAGTTTTAACCTGGATCAGGAAGTGAGCTGGCCAATAAGGACTCCATCTGCATGACGTGTGAATAGACAGTGAGTGTGTCCTTTAATCAGCCACACAGAACTTATAAAGCTGTTATTGTCGTGGGCAGATATTGCAACCTTTTGTCAAGCCCAGTGGTTATTAAAGTTATCCTCCTCCTAAAGCCAGGCCAAAAGTCCTGCTGGGCTTCATTTCAAAATTCCAGCCCATTAGTAAATAGAATTTCTAACAGCTCTATTTGCTGACTCTCAACTTGTAGCATTATGTATATATTTTATGAATGATTTCAGACACCTTTGTAGACATGAACTAGGCATATTTTTAATGCAGTTCTATGGCAACAAAACCAAGGTCCATAGCTTACAACATGATTTTATTTTAAATGAAGATCTACATGTTAACTCTGAGTGTTGTGGCTGGCCACCAAAGAGAACCCTATGGTCAAAAAGTACTAGCACCCCTATTATCTATCAGGGGATCACTTTCTATGTCTTGAGTTCTCAGACTTCACCTGCTTCTTTCTGTCTTGTCCTTCCATGTTGCTAAATGAGAATTTGCTTGGAGAGAAAAACTTTTGAAAATATGTTAGTATTGACCAAGAAGATTTTCACAGTGTTTCTGTGGCCTGCAGACTTGCCTTTCTCTTGAGCTGGTGTTTATTCTAACTGAACATTTAAAAAAATTTAAAAATAGGTATATTTCCCTTGCTAAATAATTTTGGTATAATTCCTTTCATATGTTTTTTACCCTCAAATAAATTTGCTTTGTTTCTTTTATTTTTTTAAATTTTATCATCATTATTATTATTATTATTATTATTATTTTGGTTTTTCAAGGTAGGGTCTCACTCTGGTTCAGGCTGACCTGGAATTCACTATGTAGACTCAGGGTGGCCTCGAACTCTCGGCAATCCTCCTACCTCTGCCTCCCGAGTGCTGGGATTAAAGGCGTGCGCCACCACGCCCGGCTTTGCTATCTTTTAAGAAAGGCCAAATTTATGTTTTTCTTAAGGTAACATGGACATGTTATGAATAGGCATTAGATTTCCAGCAGAACTCTTAAGTAAGTGGGGTTGAGAAGAATTTAGAAGGGAAGAGTGTAGGCCCATTGCACTTGAATTTGCTTTTCAAATTCAAAACCCATGTTGTTGAATTGGAAACTTGTTTCTTTTATGAGCATTTCATTAAAAAATGTTTTTTAAACTGTCAGCCTGTAAATATTTAACCAGCCAAGCAGGAAGCAGTCTTTTATTCTGAGCCATGTGCAGCTTTGTTTTTCTCTGGGTTAGTAAGAGTGCCAGGCAAATACCACCCATGACTTTGACTTTGGTTGTCCTTACTTTGACTGAAGATTGACAGGGTCTCTTTAGTTAATCATGTTCTCTTTCAGGTTCTGTATTCAGATATTGAAATACAGTATTTTATACATTTATAAGATTGTGTTTGCATTTATTCAATTTTCTGTTTCTTTTTTTTTAAGTATGTAGCCTTGAATGTTTGTTCTACTTTTTTTTTTTTTTTTTCCTCTCACATCATTACTCTGGTACTGCTTGATGTAACTTGATTAGCTCCCTCCCCAGTCATGATTGGTAATTAAAATAGGCATTAAAATTAGTCACTTAGCAATTTTGCTGTTCAATTGGCAATTAAATTACTTAATTGCAATTAAAGTCCTAATTTTAATTGGCAAAATGATAGATGTAGATTTAAGATAATATGTATAAATACTTTAATAAGTGTCTATATAAGGATTACTTAATTACTCAACTTCAAGTTTATGCTGTTAACTTTAGAACTTTTAAGTGAGCAATGAAATTTATATTACATCTATTCAAAAGATGTGGTAATTAGATTTATTACTTATCACTATAAGGGTCCTTGCTATAAGTTACTTTTGTAGTGTTAAAATTGTAGGCTTGATAATTGTAAGTGATGAGGAAAAGGGCATATGTGTCATTGTCTTAGTATATCAATACCTTATTTTCAGTTCTCATTAAATTGAGAGGTTCTTATCCACCAATTAGCTTGAGGGAAAAAAAATCAAACGTGGTTATTTTATCATTAAAAATAGAACAAAAAGTAGATAGCTATGATTTACATACAAAACTGTTGCAAAATATATATATATATATATATATATATATATATATATATATATATATATATATATATTATTGACTTTAATAAATGCTGTCTAATATAATTAGGATTACCAATGTCATGAGCTACTGTTAGAATTTCAGGTGCATTTTATATATACCTAATTATGTTCAGAATTTTAAAAATATGTTTTAGGACTTTTTAGGTCTAAAGGTTTCCATGTTTACTGAAATAAGCAATAAAAAATTTAAAAACAAATTATTCTTTTTTAATAAAAATTAATTGTTATATAATAAAATGGTGAGTGGTTCATGTAAAGGCACATATTTAGGAGATGGCCACTGTAAGTTAAACATTAAAGAAAAGAAGAAAGATTTTTATTATGCAAAGTAGTTTTTGAGTGGCATGAGGTTTTACCATATGTTCAGTTTCATAATTTTAATTTATAAGTAGATGCTTCTAGAATAAAAGTGCTGTTTGCTTCTACACATTTCCTAGAATTGAGTTCTAAGTCAAAGTAGGAAAATTTAAAATTCTGTATGTACATGGTTTTTAGCAAAAGATGGGCTGAGTAAACTCAATAAAAGCTATAACTACCCACCATGTGACTTTGTACCTAAGCATTCCACAGGAAAGGAAGAATTCAGTTGATTGGTAGGTAGCCCATCAATGTAAATGAAATGGGAAAAGTGAAACAACAAAAAGTCTTCAGTAGTAAAACATTATTTTGCTTTTGAGAAACAGATTGTATTTCAAAGTGAAAATTTCTTTCTTCTGTCACAACTGCAAAGCTGCCTATCAAATAACAAATGTTGTGAATGAAAGTTTGTTCAAATATAATTAAAAATCCATATCCCATTTTAATGTTTATACTAAATAAGTTACACTAGATTTTTTTTTTTTGCAGAAATATCTTAAAGTTGTCACAACTCTTGCAGCATAGCAGGTATGCCTGTTTCACTACTCTAAATTCATTTGGGGAGAACAGTGAAACAGATCCCTAGAGGTCTCTTTCCCATGCATTAAAACAGAAAATCCTATGGGATTCCATCTATGTTTGCTTTCTAAATTATACCAAAAGCTCAATTTTATTAAGTGTAATCTGCTTAGCCATGCATAAAATAAAATACCTTTGTTTAGATGTGAATGGGCATGTATTTATATTGATTTTTTATGAAAATATTTTGCTATACATGTTCAAAAATATTCTTCTTAATGTGTGTTAATATTATAAAAGATAATATAGTAACATTACCTTCCCCAATGATTTTCTGAGGTCATACAATTGCATTTATTAATAGTAATAACTCATTATTTTTCTAAGGAGGGAACTACTTATAGAAAGCACCAAATTTTTGCTTCCATTATTTTCAATTACTAAGAGAATAGACCTTTATTGTTGGGTAACTTTACACATTTAAACATGGCAATAATTTAAAGTTATATCAGACTCTGAATCCTGAATAAAACCATTATTGTCATTTTAATTGAGTTATAAAATACTTTATTTGAAGTATTTATGTGTAAGAATCCAGAAGGGTTGCAGTCATATAAATGCAGAATTTTAGTTTCTTTTAGCCTAAAGCATCGTTTTAACATTTTCTGAAAGGTTGTTCAATTCTACATTTTGATTCCATTATATGTGCAATTAAACCTCTATGCACAAAAGCATTCTCTTATGTACTAGCAAATACACCCACAGGAATTCTCTTCTAAACTATAATTTATTTAAACATGTAATCATAGGATTTTAAAACATGCTTTCATTTTTCCAAACTATATGCCAATTTAAGCTGCTTGGTGATAAAATGAGAGATTTTATTACCATTTTGATTTTTTTTCTCTCTGACCTAACAGTGAGTTAAACATGGGTAGGAGGAAATAAAGAAAATCTATTGTGATTCTAATCCCGTGTTTTGACCTGTTTCCTTTTTAGAGAAAATAGAAAAGGATGAAAGAGTTGTGTTTATGAGTGCCAGCACAATATGAACATTGGGGTCTGCCGGTATTTTCTCTAGGGGTTTAGTTAGCCTAAATAGTAAATTGCTAATTGTTGTGTGTGAGTGTGTGCGCGCTTGCGCGCGTGCACGTGTGTGTGTGTGTGTGTGTGTGTGTGTGTGTGTGTGTGTGTGTATGTTCTCTTGAACATTGTGGAGTCAGGCCCCCTACTGACAGGTTCCGTGAATTGCAGACGTTGGCGGTGTTCTTGAGACTTGGCCCCATCAGAATCTGGTGGTGAAGAGAGAGGTAGGAGATGCGAGTGTGGCCCTTCTTTCCACTTTCCGATCTGCATGCTGATTGCTTCCCAGATGAAGTATACCCGACCCCCCACCCCAAATTCCAACACAAGAGGAGCTCCCCCAAGAATGAGTCTTTCATCCAGAATTAGTAACGCATCCCAGGAACCAGAACGCGAATGTGGAGAGAGAAAATTCGTACATGGATGGAAAAAGCCCCCCACTTTCTGTCACTTAAATGTTACACTTAATTACCCGATTCACACTTCAAAGTATTGTAAACTGCTCTGACAACTGTCTTTGGATCTGGGTTCATTGAGACTTGAGCTTATCAAGAAACCATGCCTGGCAGGGTGCTGATAAAAAACCTAATGCATCCCATCCCAGTGTTTTGCATCCATCGTGCTCACTGTCAGAACTCCAGGGCACTTTTCCTCTCTCTCGGATTGTCCCCAGACTCAACCCAGCCTAAACTGAATGTTTTTTACAGCAATGAGGGAGGAGGGGCATGCAGAAGGAGTGCATGTACTTAGACATACTTGTGTATTGAGGGTTGTGGTTAAGACCTTAAAGTTCTCCCTGTTTTTTTTTTTTTCCTCTCTCTCTCTCTCCTGGAACTATATTAAAAAATAATAACTGCCACCCCAAGCGTAGCTAAGCTTGGGTTTCCGACTGTCTGAAAATAGCTGCCGGGAGCCGGGCCCACCATGCGGATCAAGGACAGCACCCCAGGCCGCGCCCTGCTCTCCCTGGAAGGGGAAGGGAACCTGGGAGGGCGCCTGGGAGCTGGAGCGGCGGCTATTTTGGGCCCAGCCTGGCCGGTGCGTCAATGCCTGCGCCCCTGCGTCACCGCCACCCCCACCTCCTTCCTTCTCCCCAGCTCTCCCAACTCTCACTTTTTCCCTTTCGCTCGCGTGGAGTCGCTTCTGCCCACGGGGCGCTGACGCCGCCGCGCTCACACTAACGAGCCCTTCCTCGCCCTGCCCCCTCACGTCCCCCTCCTCGCACACAACCCCTCCCCCGCCCCGACTTCCTGGTTTTATTTATTTATTTATTTTTCTTTTTCTCGCGCCCACTAGGGCACCGCGGAGCTGCTGCTGCGGCGGCGGCCGTGGGCAGCAGCTGCAACATCTGGGGGAAACTTAAGGTGGTCACGTAGGTTTCCCCGAGGCGTATCTGGGCAGCCGCAGGGCACCCGGTGGCAGCAGCTTCTGCAGCCCGGATGAGGAGTGGTGGGGGTTGCGGGGTTGGCCAGGGACCGGCGCTAGTGGGGCGAGGGGTGAGCAGCCCCGGAACCCGAAGAGTTTCGCGGTCCTTTCTGCCGGTGCTAAAATGGCCCGGAGCGGGACGAGTTGCTAAGGGCCTCGGGCAGCTTGGGAGCGAGCCACGGCCGGAGAGGCGGGGTGGTGGGATGCAGCGGCGGTCACCGAAAGGGGGTGGACACCTCCAAACTGGTCCTCATTAGGTCCCAGCCCTTTCTAGTGCCACCGCGGGAGAAGCCCTAGGAGCCCCTCCCAGCCTGGGCCTGGGAAGGGGGGGCTCGCCCTCCGGGAGAAGCGGCGTTTCCTTTGCTAGAAAGCTCCTGGCGCCCTGCGCGCGGCGGCCGGATGGTCTTGCCAAGCAGCGCTGGCGGCGACTGGGAGGACGGCGGGGACGGGGCACGCGGGGACCCTCTACCAGGCTCTGGGCACTCGCTCCGTGTGGACCGGAGTCCCGCCCCCGCTTACTACCTCCCCGGGCTCCACTCCTCTGGTCCTTTTCCACTTCACTCTTGTCCTCCTTGCTGCGGCTACCGTAGCCCTTGTGCTGCAGAGGAAGGTACATCCCTGTTCCCAAATCTCGCGGCCAGGCTAGGACTAGGGGTGGGCACTGTGGGGAGTCGACGGTATCGCGGGGAAGTGAGTTGGCCGAGGAGGGATCAACACCTTTCTGTAGAAGGCGCACCTGTTGCCCGCTCTTTGCATGCATTGAATGCAGAAGTAAAGATTCACTCTGACTTTTGGGGTCCATGAAGGGCTAGGCCACTACGTATACTACTTTCTCAGTCCTTCACGTACTGTGCAGGTTCAGGGAAGAAGGGATCAAGAAAACTTGGCCCTATTCCTCCAGCATGGAGGAGAGAGAGAGAGAGAGAGAGAGAGAGAGAGAGAGAGAGAGAGAGAGAAGAAAGGACAGCAGTGATAGGAAAGGGGAAGGGAGAAGATGCGTGGGCCAGGGGAAATCCCACCTAACTGCCTGAGCCCTCTTAGCGCCTGGTGTCAGGGGACATCTGGGTGCACTTTGGCCAAGTGAGGGGGTAAGGTGACGAGGGTGGTGGGTGGGTGAGGTTAGGACGGTGCCAGACACACCCCACCCAGCCCGTGCGGCCCCAGGTGTGGGCTACCTGGCCCACGCCAGCCTTCCCTTCCGCTCCAGCTTTTGTCTCCCTCCCCACGTGTGAGCGGCTGGGGGGAGCTGGGTGGGGGGGGCAGGTGAAGTGGAGCATCTCTGCGGGCTTCGCGGACCTGGGTGGAGAAATCACACTTCTTTCGGAAAAAAAAGAACCCACCCAAGTGGTTCTACCAAGGTGAACGTAGAATGATTCCCACCTTAAAATCAGCCCTACTCGTGACGTCAGGTCGGAAATATACCAAAGCGAGCGCGGGCCAGGAGTCCGGGGAGCGCGGCGGCGCGGCGATTGGGCGGCGGGCCGCTGACGCGCGCTGACGCGCGGAGACTTTAGGTGCATGTTGGCAGCAGCAGCGCGAGCCACATAAACAAAGGCACATTGGCGGCCAGGGCCAGTCCGCCCGGCGGCTCGCGCACGGCTCCGCGTCCTTGTCGCCCGTCCAGCCGGCCGCCGACCTCTCCTCCCGCCGGGCTGGCGTGGCCTGGGCTCCCCTCGCCCCTCTCCCGCAGCGCTCCCGCGCACTCTAGCGCCCGGGCTACCCGGAGGGAATCGCACTTGGGCAGAGTTGAATGAATGAAGAGAGACGCGCAGAAGTAAGTGAGTCCGGTGCCGCAAATGGCGTTCTTTTATTCTCCTTTTGCACGTCTCTTCATCCCGTGTGTGTGTGTGTGTGTGTGTGTGTGTGTGTGTGTGTGTATTTCTCTGGGAACGAGAGCCCGAGGCTGGGGGCGTGTAGGACTGGGGCCATGGGGAGTGGGCGCGCGCTGCTCCGCGGAGCTTTTGCTCGAACTCCAGCTTTGGTATTGGGGGAGTTACTCCCAACAGAGGATTCCGGGCTCCTCATTGGTGGACCTGGAAAGGAGACTCCCGGGTTTGGGAAGCTGTGGAGTTGTCCGCGGAAATGTGCGCAAAGTTTGTTCTTAGTGTGTAATTGATTGTGGCTTTTAGAGACTCCAAATCCCGTGTAAACGAGGGAAGCTGCCCACAAACTGACAAGGAGAGAAAGTTCTTCAGTTTATGCGTTGCTTGGGAACTGTGTCACCGCCGCTCCAGCGTGTGGTGTTTCCCCCGGTATTATTGAGTAAGGGGGGCGGGTAGAGTGTCCAGTGACTAAGTTGCCTGAAATGACTAGTTTTGACATATGCTGTCCTTGGAGTGTGCGAGTGGCACGTGTGAGTATGTGTGTGTGAGAGAGAGAGGGGGGGAGGGAGGGAGGGAGGAAGGAAGGAAGGAAGGAGAGAGAAAGAGAGGAGGACCGTATTGAAACTGTAAAGCTACTAGGAGTTAATATCCAGCACAGACATCTCTCCAGGGGCGGGAGGCGGATGGCCAGAGTCTTCTTTCTATTTTTCTGGTTAACCTTCCACCCCTTGAAGCAAGATTATGGAGGAAGGGAAAGAGAGCAGAAGTGGATGTTTGGCTTATCATCAGTAACATGATGGTCTGTGCTCTAGCCTGCCTTGCAAATGAGAAATGTAAAGAGCACCTGGACACAAGAATGCCCTGTTCCAGCAAGATTGCAGAAGGCGATCTGGAGAAGGAGCCTAGCTAGCTGTGCTGGGAGGCGCTTTTAACTTTGGTGCCAATACCATATAAGCGGTATTTCCCTCCCTCTGCATCTGACCCAACATGCTCCTGGCAAAGAAGAGGACCCTTTCACCACCCTTGGGCCATTAAAGATGTTGAAGCCAAGAGTCCTGGGGAAGTGGACACCTAGTCCCTGTACCCCTAATCTTACCACTAGGACCTGCTAACATTTTAAAAGGGGGTTGGTGTTGTTTTTTCCATTGCATATTCTTGACTGCTGCTAACTTTCTTCCCTACCTCCAAAGGAAAAGTCCATTTGACCACAGGAGTAATGTGTGAGTGAAGGTTCCCATGTTGTACTTTCTCTTCCTATTCAGGCCTTAAGTGTCCCTCCACTCACACTCTAGCAAAGGAAATAGTGCATTTTGTTGTTAAGTGCTGACTAAGTTCATGGAATGCCTTTCCTCCAAGATGCTTCCTCTATGGAGATTCACACCACGGATGGGTGACATATCTGTTATCTCTAGTTATGGCTTTACACACTCCCTTAAGCCTCTGTTAGGCAAAGGCTTCACACTAATTTCCGGTGAGGCACCGAAGGGACTGATTGGTGGGTCTACCTGTGCCTTGCTGTCTTTGTTGGGAAGACACCCTGAAACTTCCTGTGTCTGTATTTCAGGAAGGTGATCTGACGGGCTGGAGCTCCTCGTTGCTTAAAAAAAAAAAAAAATCTTGGAAACTTTGTCCTTCACTGAATTACGACACTGTCCACCTTTAATTTCCTCGAAAACACCAATAACTCGGCTGAAGGTTAGTGAACTTTATTTCTTTCATTACCTTTCCCGAGTTTACTAAATTCCAAGTAAAATATGGAACTACCATTTTCTCAGGCCAACTCCACACTTTAAGGTCACAGAGCACAACTTTTTCACTGTGGGATTCAACTTCATTTCCAGATCGCAAAGCTTGCTGACCCCGGGCTTCTGTGAAGAGGCTCTTTAAAAGGGGAGCGACTGTGGGGAGGGCGGGGGGGGGGGGAGGGAGGATTTGGCAAGACCCCCGGGAGTGTAGACCCTCAAATCGCTTTTTAGCCCTGGGTCATTCTTGGATCATTTTGAATCCCGTCCTGTTGCACTGCACCCTCCGCCCTCGCTCGCCCTTCCTCGCCCTTCCTCTCGCGCCCCTACCCTCTCCCTGACCGCCGGGGGCTGCTGGTGTAGCTCCAGGTGTACCGAGCCCGGGAGAAAAGTGTTCAGTTGACCAGGCTGAGTGTGTATCACCCTGTTTCATTTCCAGCCATGCCTTGTGTTCAGGCGCAGTATGGGTCCTCGCCTCAAGGAGCCAGCCCCGCTTCTCAGAGCTACAGTTACCACTCTTCGGGAGAATACAGCTCCGATTTCTTAACTCCAGAGTTTGTCAAGTTTAGCATGGACCTCACCAACACTGAAATCACTGCCACCACTTCTCTCCCCAGCTTCAGTACCTTTATGGACAACTACAGCACAGGCTACGACGTCAAGCCACCTTGCTTGTACCAAATGCCCCTGTCCGGACAGCAGTCCTCCATTAAGGTAGAAGACATTCAGATGCACAGCTACCAGCAACACAGCCACCTGCCCCCCCAGTCCGAGGAGATGATGCCGCACTCCGGGTCGGTTTACTACAAACCCTCCTCGCCCCCGACACCCAGCACCCCGGGCTTCCAGGTGCAGCACGGCCCGATGTGGGACGACCCGGGCTCTCTCCATAACTTCCACCAGAACTACGTGGCCACCACGCACATGATCGAGCAGAGGAAGACACCGGTCTCCCGTCTCTCGCTCTTCTCCTTCAAGCAGTCACCTCCGGGCACGCCAGTGTCTAGCTGCCAGATGCGCTTCGAGGGCCCCCTGCACGTCCCCATGAACCCGGAGCCCGCCGGCAGCCACCACGTCGTGGATGGGCAGACGTTCGCCGTGCCCAACCCTATTCGCAAGCCCGCATCCATGGGCTTCCCGGGCTTGCAGATTGGCCACGCGTCGCAGCTGCTCGACACGCAGGTGCCCTCACCGCCCTCGCGGGGATCCCCCTCCAACGAGGGTCTGTGCGCCGTGTGCGGTGATAATGCGGCCTGCCAACACTATGGTGTACGCACTTGTGAGGGCTGCAAAGGTTTTTTTAAGGTGAGCAAGGGCGGGACGGAAGTGGCAGGTAGTGACATCCTAGGATCAGGGACCTGGGAGCACGCGGGGACCTTTCAGTTGGCAACCAAATCCCAGCCCCTGCCCCAGCGGGTCAGTCAGCCGAGACAGCCACGCCCCGGCTCAGAGGCTGCGGACAAGGGCTGCGGTGTCTGAGCAAGGAAATCAGGAAACCTGGGATGTGGAGGGTCGCATCCCCTCCACGCCGCAGGACCCAGCGGCCAGGGTGGGCTCCCGCCAGAATTTGCTGGAGCTGGAGTTGGATGAGGGTTATTTGCATGTGTTAGGAGCTGTCTTCCGTGTTCAGATTGAAATTGGTTAGGACAGAGAACCGTGTCTGAACTAACCAAGTGGAACAGAATTCCCTATGGTCAAATTAAGTGATCTCTTTATTTCGCCATCCTGATTGAATAATCTTATCATTTTAAATAGAGAAGGTCTCCAAGGAATGTAAATAATATGAATGCCCACGGATTTGTATTTACCGAGCGTCTCCTTGTCCTTCTCCTGGCATATAAAACACAGCAAGGAGCGGCAAGGTTAGCTCAAATGTTAACGCTATCAATTTTCTTCTGCTAAATGCCCTGGGGTAGGAAAAGAAAAAGAAATAGACAGAAAAGAAAAAGAGGGGAAGGAATTGTGTTGTGTTTGTTTGTAGGGAGAGAATGTAGCCATTCAGAAATTGTCTCCAGTTTCTTAGACTTTCAGTGAAAAAAATTAACAATTTTCGGTCTACATTATCTCCTTTTGCAGCGCACGGTGCAGAAAAATGCGAAATACGTGTGTTTAGCAAATAAAAACTGCCCCGTAGACAAGCGGCGCAGGAATCGTTGTCAGTACTGTCGATTTCAGAAGTGCCTGGCTGTTGGAATGGTGAAGGAAGGTAGGTGGGCAATTGGCTGATCTGATTCTGCACCCTTGAAAAACTGCTGGTCCTGTTTCTACTCCAGTCCCACTTTCCACTACTCCTAGACCAGAGGGTCTCCTGTCCTTACCCTGATCTGGCACCAGGACTCCACAGTTGCCTGCTGGCCCAGCCTCCTCCATAGAAAGCCACTAGGCCCTTCTGGCCTTTAACTACATGACCCAGTTGGAAGAAGACTTAAAATACCCTGCATTTTTTTTATGCTTCTCATAAGTAAAGGTTTTACAAGCAGAAGGCCCCTGAGCTGGCCATCCCAGGCTGCTGGTTTTCTGAGAGGGGAGCTGGGCTCCTGGGAACAGTGCTAACTGGCCTATTCCTTTGCAGTGGTTCGCACCGACAGTTTAAAAGGCCGGAGAGGTCGTTTACCTTCAAAACCGAAGAGCCCACAGGATCCCTCTCCCCCCTCACCTCCGGTGAGTCTGATCAGTGCCCTGGTCAGGGCTCATGTCGACTCCAACCCGGCTATGACCAGCCTGGACTATTCCAGGGTAAGAAGCTGGTGGGGGGTATCATGTGGACAAACCAACTGATAGGCAGAACCCTCTCCCTACACCCAGGACTAACAACTCTCAGGCCCATGGGTAATAAACATCAGGTGGGCCCTATGCCTCACAGTTCTGGGCAGGGCTCCAGGAGACAGACAGGTGGTGTAGCTCAAAGCTTAGACCTGAGGTCATGCTAAGGCAGTTGGATCTCTAGGAACCTCCACTGGCCCAGACAACTTCACTATCATAAATGCCAGTGCCTCCAAGGCAAAACCAAGAGTGTGTGCAACCTCTCTCCCTGGCCGACTGTGTCCCTAGTTACTGGAAACATCCTTTCTGCCATTGGCCAGATGAAGTATGTGGCCAAGGAATGAGAGAGAGGTTTAAGAAATGGCAACAGGGTTGGGGATCAAATGTTGCAATTCCTCTTTTACACCAGCTGTGAAACATGCAAAGGTTTTAGTTGGAGGGAGTGTGTTGGGCAAACCTACTAGCAACTGCAATATTATTAAGATTTGTAAAGGGTTTCTCAGCTCAAGACCCACTCTGGGACGAGATGAATACTAACATGTCACTTGTTTTGTGGAGATAAGACTGAACGTTTCCCAGGGCTGGATGGCACTGTATTTAGTCTGTATGGAAATGGTAATTTACATATTTAAAGCAGCGACCTCATAGCACCGTCCCTAATTGAATTAATTGCCCCGGAACATCTAATTTCCTTACTGGTCAGAGAGAGGTTTAATTGTTATAAAAACCTGGCTCCCCTACTAGAAACGGGGTTAGCAATTTCACGGGTTATATATTTTAGAGAACCTCATTAAGTGCTTTTTAAAATGAAATTCCAGTTCCAGGCGAACCCTGACTATCAGATGAGTGGAGATGACACCCAACATATACAGCAATTCTACGATCTCCTGACTGGCTCCATGGAGATCATCAGAGGCTGGGCAGAGAAGATCCCTGGCTTTGCAGACCTGCCCAAAGCTGACCAAGACCTGCTTTTTGAATCAGCTTTCTTAGAATTATTTGTCCTGCGATTAGCATACAGGTAATGAGGGAGGAGTCAATGGGGAGGCAGGGAGAGGAATTAAGAAAATAAAAGACAGGGAGGAAAGGTGGGCAAGATTTAAAAAGAAAGGTGGGGAAGGGAAAGAAGGTGAGCCCCCAAACCTTGAATGAATGAAATGGAGGTGGGATAGGGGGCGTTCTGGATGGTTATGAAATTAAACCCTTTCAAGGTCCACTGGTCTACATTTTATTAACTCTTCAGTAATTAGGTGCCTCTTAAATCCCTCATTTATTGCTCTTCAAGTAATTAGTTGTTTAGCTTTTCTCTCTCTCTTTTTCTCCCCTCTCTCTTTGGTATTAATTGCAGGTCCAACCCAGTGGAGGGTAAACTCATCTTTTGCAATGGGGTGGTCTTGCACAGGTTGCAATGCGTGCGTGGCTTTGGGGAATGGATTGATTCCATTGTTGAATTCTCCTCCAACTTGCAGAATATGAGCATCGACATCTCTGCCTTCTCCTGCATTGCTGCCCTGGCTATGGTCACAGGTCAGTACTGCAGGTGCAGGGCACATACCCTTCAGAACTGCCCCAGTGGGATTGCTCCTGGCTTTCCCTTGTCCCAGTTCCTGTCTGGTTGTGCCAGCTCACTAACTGCCTTGTGCATTCTTCTTTTGTCTCTGGTTGTATTTTCTGCAGAGAGACATGGGCTCAAGGAACCCAAGAGAGTGGAAGAACTACAAAACAAAATAGTAAATTGTCTTAAAGACCATGTGACTTTCAATAATGGGGGCTTGAACCGCCCCAACTATCTGTCCAAACTGTTGGGGAAGCTCCCAGAACTCCGCACCCTTTGCACACAGGGGCTCCAGCGCATTTTCTACCTGAAATTGGAAGACTTGGTACCACCGCCAGCAATAATTGACAAACTTTTCCTGGACACTTTACCTTTCTAAAATCTTCTCCCATGCACTTCAAAGAACTGGAAAGAAAATTAAAACTGTCACATGGGCAGAGAGCTCTCTGATGTGTTGCAGCTCAAGCTGTTTCCCCTTCTGTAATTCCCCAGTCCCTTGATCCCTAAAGTAAACAAACAAACAAACAAACAAATAAAAACTGTTGCTATTTCCTAACCTGCAGGCAGAACCTGAAAGGGCATTTTGGCTCCGGGGCATCCTGGATTTAGAGCACGGACTACACACAAATCATTGGTATAAACTTTTTATTATCAGTTTAAAAAGTCAGTTTATTGTTCAGAAGAAGGACTGCTAATGTATGACGGGAAATGTTTGGCCATGCTTGCTTGTTGCAGTTAAACAAATGTAACACACACACACACACACACACCCTACACACACCCTCACACACACACCTACCTTAAGGGGACCCACAAATATTGCCCTTTAACAAGACTTCAAAGTTTTCTGCTGTAGAGAAAGCTGTAATATATAGTAAAACTAAATGTTGCGTGGGTGGCATGAGTTGAAGAAGGCAAAGGCTTGTAAATTTACCCAATGCAGTTTGGCTTTTTAAATTATTTTGTGCCTATTTATGAATAAATATTACAAATTCTAAAAACGTGTTTGCAAAAAATTAAAAATAAATAACTACATAAAAAGGGACAAGCATGTGATTCTAGGTTGAAGATGTTATAGGCACTTGCTACTTCAGTAATGTCTATATTATATAAATAGTATTTCAGACACTATGTAGTCTGTTAGATTTTATAAAGATTGGTAGTTATCTGAGCTTAAACATTTTCTCAATTGTAAAATAGGTGGGCACAAGTGTAACACATCAGAAAATCCTGACAAAAGGGACACATAGTGTTTGTAACACCGTCCAACATTCCTTGTTTGTAAGTGTTGTATGTACTGTTGATGTTGATAAAAGAAAGTTTATATCTTGATTATTTTGTTGTCTAAAGCTAAACAGAACTTGCATGCAGCAGCTTTTGACTGTTTCCAGAGTGCTTATAATCTACATAACTCCCTGGAAATTACTGAGCACTTTGAATTTTTTTGTTTTTTATGTCTAAAATTGTCAGTTAATATATTATTTTATGTTTGAGTAAGATTTTTAATATTGCCATATTCTGTAGTATTTTTCTTTGTATATTTCTAGTATGGCACATGATATGAGTCACTGCCTTTTTTTTCTATGGTGTATGACAGTTAGAGATGCTGATTTTTTTCTGATAAATTCTTTCTTTGAGAAAGACAATTTTAATGTTTACAACAATAAACCATGTAAATGAACAGAACTTTGTCTTCTTTCTGGGTCAGGAAAAAAATCATGACTAAACAGCAGCATGCAAGAAAGAGACAGAATTGGAGACTGATTTGGGATAGGTCACTCATTCAACATCTGAATTTCAAACTGACAGCCTGGATCTATTCTGGCAAAAGGAAAGGGGTAATTGAACCAACTATCTAGAGAATTTGCTACAATATTCTTTCTGAAACAGAAGTTTCCTGTCTGATGACCTACATGCATCAGAGTCAATTTAGAGTCTTTCTCTCTTAATTTTTTGAGTAAGTACTGCTTTAACAAGGCAAGTTCAGGAGATCAAAAATCTCTGGAACTTTAAGGTTGGACACTTTGTCTTGCACGGTGTATAGGAAATATCTGTTTGAGACTCAGAAAGTCAACACAGATTTGAACAGTATTGTACTTGATCTTGGATTCTGCAATCCCTCTGGGTGTACTGGATCCTGGAGGGAGAGCTAAGCTCTTCAGGCCCTTTTGAGACTTGGGTCAGTCTTTGGTCTGGAACTGGACTCTGTAGAGACACTTCTTACAGCTTTTTTTTTTTTTTCCTTCGGTGGGTAGAGATGATGTGGAATGTGTAGTTTGTGAATAAAACTTCAACCTTATAAATTTATCAGATTAAAATTTTAAAGTCTTGGTTGTCTGTTTCTGGGTCTAGTATAATCAACTTTTTAGGGACTCTGGTATTTTCTACAGTACCAACTTTAGGCACAGAAAAGTGCTGTTGTCCACTGGCTGAGCTGACAGCTATTCTGGTTGGGTTGTGCTCTTGAATCCTTCAGAGATCCCAAGGTGGGTGGTTCTTGTTCTCTGACCTGGGAATTATGGATGGCCTCCTGGTCACTAAAAGTTACAAAGATAATTGTTTTAGAAATGACTGAGAACAGTATGTTGCCTCAAGCGTTCCCAAAAGATTATTCACTTCTTCTCCTTTTTCTCCTTCTTCTTCCTTCTCCCCCTGTTCTTTGAACTGTCTTATGAGTAGGCAAAGAGGGCAAATCTCATGGTAATTTCAGGTTATTTTCACTCAATGCATTTCTCTTCTTTCTAGTAACTGAGAGGTAAAAGTGGGTGGCCACACAAGAGATCAAATAATAACGAAATGTTTAATTTTCTAGTTTTCTTGAAAAGATGAGCTGAGCTATTTCACTTTATTTTCACATCTCATGACAAACCAAAGCTGTAAACTCAAAAGCAGAAAGTATAAACTCTTCAGAGAATTCTGGAGCTCTGCACAGCAGCCTGCTCTCATCTCCCAGATGTCTGCAGCCCCTGGATAATTACATTCCATCACTGAATCCCCGAGAGTAGAGCCCAGAGACGCACCCTGTCGCAGTTCTTCCTTAAGGAAGGAGTGGCCTATCACCTCTGGCCAGTGGGGCGTCTCCAGAGAATTTAGGGCAAGTGCAGAATGGCTCTCTCCATGCCCGCCCAGGAACACACTGCACCTGCGGCATTCAGTTGTGATTGCTAAGTTGTAAAGTGTCATTTCGGCTCCACAATCCCCGGTGCCTGTAGAGCTTCGTCTATATCTCCCCTGTGTCTTCAGAGATTTCCATCGCCGAAGACTTTACCAGTCCTAGTCATTCTAGGAATAAAGCCCCAGGAAATCCACTGATGTTGTCAAAGCCAGATGTTGCAGGGACCCTCTTTAGACAGAGGTTAAAACTTTATAATGGGGGCTGCACATCACCCTCCTCTCACCAGTTCCTCATGAGTTACTGCGCGCCATTTCCGCAATGGAAAACACAAGCACGATGTTTCAGAGTCACAGCCAATACCTCTCCAAGAGAAGGTCTAGTTTTACGTCCCACTTTGAGTGGCTTCCTAGAACTCGCAGACTTTATGGAGAGATTACCCTAACTCAAAGCGAGCGCTTTGCTGGCAGTTTGCTGGGTTCCGTCTTTCCTAGGTCTCGGTGCCCTACTGGCTCTCTCCCGCCAGACTTTCAGCTTTTGGAGTGGGGGAAGAGGAAACGGATGGTGTGTGTGTGTGTGTGTGTGTGTGTGTGTGTGTGTGTGTGTACTCTCGCGTGCGAGTAGAGATCGAATCTCTAGTCTGGATTCCAACACGAGAGATGTACTGTCCATGATGGTGGTAGAACCCCGCAGCGACAATCACATCTCATCCATAGATGTTGTCAGGTGTACTGTTTTGGTGCGCAAACCTAGAGAGTTTGGGTAGCCCTTTTCCTAAAAAAAAAAAAAAAAAGTTTTAAGTCTACAGGGCCTCTAATCCTCTGCACCCCATTATCTTTTAAACTTAGGCATCTGTAGGGAAGAAATAAATAGAACCATGTCTTAAGTTACAAATAGAGCTGCAAGGATGAAGTTTTATTATTTTTTTTTTCAAATTGCTTTGTAATGTTTTGATCACAGAATTTTCTGGTACAGGATATATTTCCATCTGGCCAGACTCTATGCAGGATAGGCACACCAAAATACTTCCAGGCAAGCAAGCCTAGAGCATCTTCGCGCCACCAGCTCCCCTTCTCCTTGGACGCACACATCCGTTTCCTTTTTTATCCGCCGCGCGGCAGCGCCGAGGTGGCTGCGGAGAGCAAGGACGGAGGGTCTCTGGAGCCGGTTTTCCCTTGGAACGAAAGGAGCTGGTCTCCAGACTATTTGATCTTTGAGTTCACAGGAAGAAAAGAAAAAGGAACCGGGTTCTTTCAAGGTGGAAGTGGAGAGGAGACTATCTAGCCGGCAGATTTTATCCTCCCAGTTTTATTTAAACGGTTGAATAGAGGTCTGGAAATGAGTGTCTGCAACACAACCTTCTCCAAAGGGGGCTTTAGGAGCGGGTCCCCCAACACCTTGAGCCTAATATCTGAGAATATGAACTTGCTTCCTGGGTGTGCCAGAGAATTTCTTAACAATTGAAACTTTTCTGTCATCACAACGGCCAGGACTCGACCCGGTTTTGTGGTCTTGTTGGAGAGCTATTCTGTTGGGGGGGGGGTCCTACCCAGGCACCCAGTCAATCCCTTTTCCCCATAGGTCTCCGCCAAGACTCAACAAACTGCACATGGTTACGTGAGACTCGCTAAAGTTCTTGCCAGATGCCTGCCCTAGAACCCCGTCATCAAGTTTCCCAGGGATGGGGTCACTCGATATTAATAAAGTCAGACATGAATTCTAACAAGCTCATCATTTTAAAATAATTCCTTTACAGTAATAAAGCACACGAATAATCTGCTTTTTATTTTTACTAAAAAATATAAATTAAATTGAAGGTCACACGTGGCCACTAAGGGTAGTAAGACCGTCACTCAAAGTAACTTTCCCTCAGTAGGATTCCTGAGCACAAGCTGGAGCGATTGTTGGGGCCACAAGGTCTTTTCTCCGACTTGGTGCCTTTTCTCCAGGGCAAGTCCTACTTCGGTCGGAGGAATCCTCAGGAAGCAGAGCCCCTTCCCACGCTGGAGGCGCTCAGAGGAGAGGCGCACACTCCTTGTCCCTATCCCCCCCCCCACGACGTGCTCTACGGGCCTGTAGATCCCTGAGAGAGAATCAGGGAAGCCGCTTGCTCTTGGTTCTACCCCTTTTGCACGTAACGCCCCCCCTCCGCCCCCCAGGCTTGGACTGATGTTGAGGACCTAAGTTGACTGGAGAGGACCTGTTTCTGGGGTCCCGCTGGGAGAAAGTGAAGATGCCAACGCTCCTGCATTGTCCACTACATCTTGGTGGCTGCAGTTTGCCTGTGAAGGTTGCTCAGGACGACTCCTGGAGTAAAAAGTCCTCTTATTTCTTCCTGGTCCTTCTCGGCCCTCCCCAGCTGCTCCCCCCAGCTGCTCCACAGCCCCGAGGGGCCGAGGTCTCAACCGGCTGTCAAGTCGCCGCTTGGCCACGTCGGATGCCTTAGGGAGCAAGGACCAGAGGACTTGGCATCCATGGATCCGACGCCCGTCTGGGGACCACCCCACGGTGACGCAGACCTAGGGCGACCTCCAAACCGCTCTGGGGAACACTTTTTGAGATGCAGGGTCTCACAAAGGGGCGGAGCGCAGGACCTGGGGAGGGAGTGCGAGGCGCGTGGGTACCCGAGAAGGGCTGGGAAGCTGGCCCACGCGCGCGTGCTCTACACGTATGACCAGGACCCCCTAATTCTGTGCTCAGATTCCGCCCGTTCGCGACCTTTTCGGGTCCCCTCGCAAGAAGCCCCTTGTAAGGAGCCCCAGGCAAATCGGTTGCGACGACCTGCGGGCGGGCACGTCCCCTCCTCGGATCTCCAGGGCTTGGCTGAGCTCGGTGGAAGCGGATAGTACGCGCGATAGGAGATGCGGTCCTAGGAGAGACCAGCCTCAGAGACTGACTTCGCTTCCTACCCCCCCCCCCAACGCTATTTTCTCAGTGTTTCTGCTTATTTCCATCTCTCCATGTATTTAGATAAAGTAGGATTTTCCAGCACACCGTTCACTTGTCCTACCAGACACAGTGCGCTGGCTGCTTCCCTGAGACTTCCCCCGAGGCAGCAAAGAGTGGGTTGTTGTGGGGTGGGGGGTGGTTTGCCGGAGCGTGAGGACTTCGAAGGCAAAACCGTAGGGACATCCAGACGTACTTTGGTGACTACTGAAGCTTCCCGACTGCGGAAGTTTGAACGAAAGGATTGCGTTGACAACCTCAAATTCAACTGGTATGGGATTAGGAGAAAAAGGACTCATTAGTAAGCAGTAAGTGGGACACTGTTTTTGAAACAGGATCCTGACCCATTAGTGCTTCCCAAAGTCCCTGTATTAGCTTACTATTAGGACCTTCTTTCAGAAGGATGAGCGAGAAAAAGAATAGAAATTAGGAGTGCATTGCACAAGGCAGGAGATTACAAGGAGCCCAAACATTGCTTGCTGAAACTTCTCTTCCTTGCAACACAATATAAAATACACTTATAAGGGTGGGTCTCCATTAAAGAGTTTGTAGTTTGTGATGAGCTAGACTTGGTGGTGGTTAAGAGAAAAGCTGTTTTTTTTCTTTCTTTTTTCTTTTCTTTTTTTTTTTTTTTTCTTTGTCAAGCAACCAACTCCATCCACAACAGGCTTCCTTAACTACTCTTTACCTTCTGGCCTGTTATGTCCTTGGTCCCAACTGATCATCACACAGGGAGAAAGGGCAGAGAACAAGCTCATATCGTCATCCTATTGGTCTCATCACTGACTGACCTTTCTCCTGGGAAGAGTGAACAGCAGACAAGGCAGAAAGGGGAGCAAGAGAGAAGGGAGTCCATTGCCTACTCACCAAAGTCAGGCTAGAACCAAGCAGAAAGAAGGAAGCAAAGCTTTTATAGGATGGCAGAAATGGGGACAGATAATGACAAGTCTCATTGCAAAGGATCAGGTGAGGGTGGGCTGAGAGTTGGAAGTGGAAATTTGTAGGATTTATTTTATCAGAAGGCTCCAGATGAAGACAATAGACATGAGAGATCTAAACGCTCCTAGAGATGCAGAATGTTAGGGTGCCAACAATGATGTGTATGGGTTTAAAGAAAAGAAATAAATAAGAAAAAATAAAGACAGATTAAGAATGTTGGAAGTAGTGGGCAGCAGGAGAGGGAAGATGAGTCTGGTGTCTCTAACAGGACCATTGAAAG
Organism: Orientallactaga sibirica; assembly: GCA_036365145.1. Classification (NCBI taxonomy): domain Eukaryota; kingdom Metazoa; phylum Chordata; class Mammalia; order Rodentia; family Dipodidae; genus Orientallactaga; species Orientallactaga sibirica. The sequence goes on from JAEOAD010000004.1 coordinate 60,812,463, forward strand.
ACAGCATGACTTTTAGAGTAGATACTCTAATAGGGACTACATGGCGGGGGGGGGGGCTTTCAGATTTGTAAATTTGAATACTCCTCAGAGGACCTGTAAGCTCCAGGCAGGAGTGCCATGGTTTCTGGGCTTTATCCATCACAACAACTGCAGATCCCATATGTTACAAAGTCAGACCTCATGTGATGTCCTCTAAGGACAACCCATGAATCTGGCATTGTTTGCAAATACCTTTTTCTGTAAGTACCTCACACGTCAGACTTTGCATTCTAAGGCTCAACATCCAGTTTCAAGTGCCTTGATTTTGTACTTCCTAGTCTAGAAGGATAGGATCTATCCCCACTGCTTTTGCAGACACTGAGTAGTGCTGTCCTCACCTGGAGGGGGAGGCTTTGGGTTCAGGTGTGTTTAGACTTCTGGGTGGGAACACTGAGGTGAAATTATAGCAGGGTAGTGATAACAACAGCACTATTCTCCCTGAAATTCCATTATTTTAATTGGACCTTACCATGTAGCCGAGGCTAGTGCTGAACTTATGATTCACCTGCCTCAATCTGCTGAGTACTGGAATCACAAGCATATGCCACCATGCCTAGCTTCTCCTTGAAATAATAAAAGAAAAGAAACATGCTTTTCATAGTTAACATGTGAAGGAGCTTAGAGTTGTTTACTTTGCTGCCCCAGAAAAGGATGAGAATGGCTGTAACATGTCTTTATGCCATTGAGAAAGTCACATAGTAATAGGAAATAGCAAAAGTGTTTTTCCTCTGCAAGCTGTATGAAATTCTGTCTATGATTTGATTCTCAGCCAACCTCTAGATTTCCTATCAGGAAAATCAAAGTGCATATAAGTAAGGTGGTTTATGGTGGCCACAGCCATGGGCAGGCCACTTAGCAAACCTTAAAATGTGGCTAGGCAGGAGTCCTGTCCTCTTTGCTGCTTTGTCTGTATTTGTGGTCTATCAAATGTTCAAGTGTTATTAACATTTTCTTAAAAGCTGCTCTCACAGTCTACCAAATGGCATAAATACATTCTGTTTAGAGAGCTGAACAGAAACTAATATTTCTTCAAGAGACTGTCTGCATCTAACTTGGTGTGGTCAAAGGGTGGAAAAAATAGCCTTATTATATTACAAAATTTATTAGAATATATACACTTGGCAAACAAAATATGGTGGATTTAGGTCAGCTGTTTGCTTCTACAATAGATTTTGTTCATCTTTGACATTTAATTTAAGCTTCAGTTATCTGAGGGCCAGGAATGGGATAAGTATGTTCTCAGCATGTGTTGCTCCTTGTTTTATAAAACTTACTTGTCTGCAGAAATACTTCACAATCAGTGCTTAGGGACAAGGAAGCCTTGTGACATGTTCTGAAAAGTTGAATTATGAAGACCCTAAGAAGGTTTTTATTTTGGAGGAATGAAGATGGCTACATTTGCTTTCTTGGTCTTCTGCCTAATTATCCTCTGTGCATACTGAATTGATACAGTTAAAAACAAGCTTCCAGAAATCCCTACTGCATATATCCCATGCCAGGAGTCTGTTCTGTATAATTGTCCTGCTCTAAGCTGGGCAGAATTTTCTACATGGGCCACATGTGTGGAAACAACATCGAAAACATTTGACATATCAGTGCCTTCTTTTTAATATATCTGAGAAAAATAAAGTCTGCTGCTGCAAAATCTGTGCTTGCAGATGTGTTAGCCCTAAGTAACCTTTAAAATTGGCCGTGGTGTGGTGGGAGATGTTGGTATTCATGAGTGTTTTGACATGTTTGACATTTTATGTATGGTGTACTGCTCTGTCTGTCTTGCATACCACCCCCCCCAATAGTGCAAATTTTCTTACAAAAATGCAGCCTTTGGATTTTGTATTTGGGATCTACAAGTCTGTTTATTGGATGAATGATTTGTAAGCTTTTTATGCAAATGATATCTCAATGCATTAAGTTATTCATGTTTCCCACGAAAAGTGGACTTTATAGAAGAAGAGCTGTATTCTGAGGTTTTAAAGAAACAATGCTTAAGGAAATGTATTTGATGCATGTTCAAATAGCTCAGCTTGCTATGGTTCTGGATTAGCAAGTCTTTACAATTGTATGGAATGACTGTGTTCTCAGAAGTCAAGGAATTTGTGCCACAAAATCTGGTGCAATGAATAGAGGTTTTGAAATTAGTCTAAGCAGTATTCACAATGGTTTTCTAGTAATTCAGTTTTGGAAAAGGTAAATGGATACTCAGTGGGGAATTTCCTCTTGCACTGAGAAATCCAGGTGGCCTTGAGCTAACTTAAATATGTGTGGAATCAGAGGTTTCTGCAGCAGTCATTGAACCGAGATCGGCGTGATGCTATGGTCATCTTTGCTTAATTTTCTAGTCTAGTAACGAACTAGCTTTTTTTTTTTTTTTTTTTTTTTTTTTTGAACAATAGAAAATGCAATGAGTTTGAAAAGCTAATGCTACCACATTTTACCTTGTGCAATGTACAAATATACCTGTGTCAACACACAGTATGCTTTAATATCTATCTGAATTTGTCTAATGGTGGATTTGGCCAGGAGTTTTGCAATTTGGTACTAATATGTTGATAATTGTATATTCTTCCTTTAAGTTCCACGTCACTGATATTGTGGCTTCATTTTATATGCTGTTCTCTTTAAGATTGTAACTGACTTTAAGGCTTTGACATTTTTTTGTCCCAGATATTTCTCCTGTTTTTAATCTCCACTTGTTGTCTCATGCCAGGACAGCACTGGGCCTTCAGGTGGAGGACAGAGGGGCAGCATTCTCTGTCTAGGGTGTCAATGTGGTTTTTCATCCGGAGTGGAAGTTTTCTGTGATCTTTCCTTTGTACCCTGTCCCTGGAGGCATCATCACCTCTGTGACATGCACAGCAACTGTGGCTCTGGGTTTGACCAGAATAATGTAAGTTCACTTTCCATAAGAGGAAGTAGTTAATGTTGCTTCTTGCAATTCAAATGATACCGAGAGACCAACCTGCATGCATTGCCTAGGAGCATCCTCCTGGGTTCTCTTCTTGCCTAACAAACACACGTGCATGCCTCCTGCATCCCTTTGAGGATCTTCCTGAGCAAAATTTCATTCATAAAGCACAAAGCATCATAAAACGTTAACATCACAGGGTGCAGTGCTGTTCTTTCAAAAATATGATTTTGATTTGTAGAGCAAAGTGAATGATTATAGTTGGACAGTAACAAGATTGTGAATCGCATTTTCAATGTTATGAGTTAGGAAAAATGCGAGGCTTTTCTTGAATGTGCAGTGTTTTGTATGCTCAGCATTGCTTTCATCAAAATATGTACTGTTGATTCATTCATTGCATTTCTTGTACTTCACTGAAAAAAAGCAGAAAGAAAAGTGCTTGTCTTTCCTTGAGTTAATTTCCCTTAACATGTATTCAAAATAAGCATTCCAATATAGCATAATGTAAGATAGCTATGAAATTTGATGATTACAGGGAAGTTGGTGTGTGTGAGAAATGCATCATTCAGTGGATTGCAGGTAGCAGAGAATGGTAGGAGAGCTGCAAATAAGTACCTCTTTCTTTTTTGTAATTGAATACAAATACTTGCATCATGTAGACATATTCATAAATTTTTATGATGACTTAGTGAAACAGTACCATAAATATGAAAACGAGGCATATTATTAAATGTATATGATTTTACAATGAATGCTTATTATTTTTAAAAGTCTGGGTTTCTCACTTAGAGAAATCAATCTTCCTGCACTATGAATAGCCTAACCATTTTTTTCCTCTAGCTAATAACAGAAACTTCCAAAATTGAAGACTGAGCTATAGCAGTCAAACTTAAAAACCCTTTGGTCAAATTACAAAAATGGTGACTAAAAGGGACATGAAACCTTATTTGAAATCTTATTCAACTTAACATGGACTGTCATGTGTGCTGCAAATAGGTTAAAAAACCATAAATAAAATGAGCTGTTATCCATCAAGGGGCTGGCTCTGTAAAGTGATTCTATGGGGGTGCTGTTACCGTGTTTTCATTTAACCTTATTATGAATAACCCTTATCATGGGTAAAGATCATATTAATTACATTCACAAATGGTACCAATGGAAAGCTTGGCAAGACTGGAGAAATACAGCAGCACAAAGAGAGGTCAGGCATACATTGGAGAAAGAAAGCTCTTCTCAGCGGAGACAGATGAAAGCAAATATATCTAATACATGTCACAGCATAACCTGTTTGAGATAAAGAGTGTGAAAAAAAAAAAAAAAAAAAAAAAACAACCTTTGCAAAATGGTCATGCTTGGAGTGAAGGTTACAGAAAAAAGTAGGTAGAAATATTCTGTATAAAATTATAAGAAATCTTATATGCTTGTATATTTTTAAATCTTTAAAAAATTTATTTATTTGAGAGAGAAAGAGAGAGAGAGAGGGAGAGAGAGAGAGAATGAGAATGGGCTTGCCAGGGGCTCCAGCTGCTGAAAACGAACTCCCAATACATGTGCCATCTTGTGCATGTGGCTTATGTGGGTCCTGAGGAATCAAACCTTGGTCATCTGGCTTTGCAGGCAAGTGCCTTAACCACTAAGCCAGCTCTCCAGACCCTTATATGCCTAGGGACTTCTTAACATCAAAAGGGGCAAGATGATAATCCTTTTCTTTATAAAGCACTAGTGAGGGAGGACCAGAGTCCTGCATGGAGTCCTGAACTTCCAGCATGGGAGGTGTTAAAAAAAATGGACAGACTTGCCGGAAACATAGCAAAAGTGATGCTCTAGCAATTGACTTATGAAAAGATGATTAAAAGAACCAGGTATGTCTGCTTATCCAAACAAGAGCAGTAGAGGAGGGGAGAGACAAGAAAACATGTATTATTGTTTGAAGACTGTCAATACCAAAAAGGAATTGAGCTGTTTAGTTTGGCCCCACATGATGATAACTTTGAAGGAAAAAATAAAGAAGAGTTGTGTCATTTTAAAAAGTAATTTGCAGGGCTGGAGAGATGGCTTAGCAGTTAAGGCACCTGCCTGTAAAGCCAAAGGACCTCGGTCCAATTCCCCAGTACCCACGTAAGCCAGATACATGGGTATTGGGAATTGAATCCTGGTTGATAGGCTTTGCAAGCAAGCACTTTGAACTGCTGAGTCATCCATCTCCCCATCACACACATTGCTATTTCTTTTCTTTTCTTTTCTTTTCTTTTCTTTTCTTTTCTTTCCTTTCCTTTCCTTTCCTTTCCTTTCCTTTTCTTTCTCTTTTATTTATTTTTATTTTTATTTATTAGGGATAGAGAGAGGGAAAGAGAGATAGAGAAAGAGAGAGAGAGAATGGGCACACCAGGGCCTCTAGCCACTGCAAACGAACTCCAAACGCGTGCGCCCCCTTGTGCATCTGGCTTACGTGGGATCTGGAGAATCGAACCGGGGTCCTTAGGCTTCACAGACAAACACCTTAACCGCTAAGCCATCTCTCCAGCCCTCTTTTTCTTTTTCCTGTCTTTCCTTTCCTTTCCTTTTCATTTCATTTCATTTCATTTCTTTCTTTTATTTTTATTTATTTGTTTTGGTTTTTCTGAAGTAGCGTCTTGCTCTAGGCCAGGCTGACCTGAAATTCACTATGTAGTCTCAGACTGGCCTTGAACTCACAGAAATCCTCCAACCTCTGCCTCCTGAGTGCTGGAATTAAAGGCGTGTGCCACCATTCCTAGCAAAAAGGGGGGTGGGCAGAAGAGAGAGATAGAGAGAAAGTGAAGGCCTGAAGCTACTGCAAAAGAACTCTAGATGTATGTGCCACCTTGTGCATCTGGCTTTATGTGAATATTGGAGAATCAAATCTGGTTCATTAGGCTTTGCAAGCAAGCTCCTTAACAGCTGAGTCATCTCTCTAGCTTCTACTTTCTTTTACATTCATGGATACCAAGTGGTTAAGGCAATGGAGCCAACTGTATATTCACTATTGGGAACTTTTTTTTTTTTTTTTTTTTTTTTTTTGGTTTTGCAAGGTAGGGTCTCACTCTGGTCCAGGCTGACCTGGAATTAACTATGTAGTCTCAGGGTGGCCTCGAACTCTCGGCGATCCTCCTACCTCTTCCTCCCGAGTGCTGGGATTAAAGGTGTGGTAGTTTGAATATATGTCCCCCAATATATTCAGTATTTTATTAGTTTATAGTTTGCATCTGCAATCACCTTGCTAGAGGCAAGGTCACTGGGGGCCCGGTCTTAAGGTGTGGTGATGGGTTTGAGATTCCATTGTAAAGATATGCAAATGTGCCTAGCAGGAGTTCCTGAAGTATGCTGTGTGACCTTTTGGCTGTAGTTTTGCTCTGTTTGCTGTGGTGGCTGGTTGGCTTTTTCTCTTTCTGCTTGGCCCTGTGAATAGCAAGCTGCTTTTCCTGCCTTTATGGAACTTCCCCTGGATCTGTAAGTTTCAATAAATAATATCCCTTCCTCCATAACTGCGTCTGGTCTGGAAGTTCATCTCAGCGAACCTGAAGCTGTCTGCTACAAAAGGCGTGCGCCACCATGCCCGGCAGGAACTTTTTTTTTTTTACCCCCAAGGATGGATCTCACTTTTAGCCCAGACTGACCTGGAATTCACAGCAATTCTCCTGCCTCTGACACCTAAGTGCTGTGGTTAAAGGAGTGCAACACCATGCTCAGCCTATTGGAAAACTTTTAGATGGGAAGGAAGGAGAAAGAAGGAAAACCCAATAGTTCACTTAAGTTTGTTTAGATTAAACATGACACATTGGAATAAAGGGCAGAGAAAAAAAAATTTGAGGGGGCAGGGTCTCATTCTAGTCCAGATTGATGTGGACAGTTTTTAATACAACATTGTTCTCATGAAACTCCTTTCTTCATAATGACACTGACAGGACATAATTCATCATTAGCTCAAGCTGGCCTTGAACTCACAGCAATCTTCTTACTTCAGTTTCCTGAGTGTCCTGAGATCAAAGCTGTATACCATCACACCCTTCTAAAGTGAATTTTAAAGATTTAAATTCTTTTTATTTGAGAGAGAGAGGGAGAGAGAGAGAGAGAGAGAGAGAGAGAGACAGAGAGAGAGAGAATGAGAATGGACACATCAGGGCCTCTAGCTACTGCAAACAAATTCCAGATTCATGAGCCATCTTGTGCATCTGGTTTACATGGGTACTGGGGAATCAAACCTGGGTCTTTAGGCTTCTCAGGTAAGCACCTTAATTGCTAAGTCATCTCTCCAGCCCTAAAGTAAATTTTAAACGAAGCACTGAACTATACATATTCTATAGTAGGGGAATTTTTTAGAAGTAATTCATTTTTATTTATTTATTTGAGAGAGAAAGAGGCAGGGTAAGGGAAGAGAGAGAGTGAGAAAATGGGGGGAAGCCAGGGCCTCGAGCCACTACAATCAAACTCCAGACATATGGAGTCCTTGTGTGTATGGCTTATGTGGGTCCTAGGGAATCTAACATTGGTCCTTTGACTTTTTAGGCAAGTGTCATAACTGCTAAACCATCTTTCCAGCCCAGTAAGGGAATCATAATCAGGTGATATAATTAAAAAAAATTTTTAGTACAACATTCTTCTCATGAAACACCTCTCTTCATAATGACAATGACAGGACACAATTCATCATTAAATTGATGAGAGGAAATGTTCTCAATCTTTAGTACTTCTTTTTTGTCCCATGCCTCTGAAACACTACAGCTATGTTTGTGTCCACTGCAAGTTATAGGCAACGTGGAAGAATGTGGGTGTGGAGGCACATACCTGTAATCCCTTGTTAGAACTATGGGAAGAGGGCTGGAAGCATACAAGTGAGGTGAAGGGCATGACAGAGCATCTATGGCAGTGGAGCCAAGCAAAGCATCTGCGAGGAATGCAGAGAGATCTCAACACATTAATGGTAAATAGAAGTCTAAGTGAACTAAAGGCCCACAGGGACCTCTCTCCCGCTTTCTCTAACAGGGATTTTCCTATGCTGGGTGATGCAGCCTGTGTGGTAGAGAGATGCAGGAGGAGAATCTCATTAACATAAACTCACTGTTCTCCATGAAATTAGAACCTGCCTGCTGTCAGGCTGCGGAGAAGCCAACGTGTGCAGGCTGCCAGAGCAAGCATGCAGCAGAAGCCTGCACACCACTATTTCTGGAGAGGCTCCTTTACATGATTCCATGTCAATGTGCCTGATGTCCTGTATGCATCGTTTGAGTCTCTAGCAGCGAAATATCAAATTGGGAGTACAGACAGATATTATCCCTCATGCTACGTATACTGATGTCTAAAATGTGGTAGTTTTACGATATTAAATAGAAGAAAGACAGAAAAAAAACCCTCAACTGTTAGACTTTATTTGTTTTTAGGATTTTGTCATTGTTTATAGCCAGTATATCATAGGTACTATCAGTAGTAGCTTTACATTTCTGATAGATTTTCTTTCTTTCTTTCTTTCTTTCTTTCTTTCTTTCTTTCTTTCTTTCTTTCTCTTTCTTTCTCTCTCTCTTCTTCCTTCTTCCCTCCCTCTTTCTTTCTTTCTTTTTCTTTCTTTCTCTCTCTCTCCTTCCTTCTTTCCTCCCTCCCTCTTTCTTCTTTCTCTCTTTCTTTCTTTCTTTCTTTCTTTCTTTCTTTCTTTCTTTTTCTTTCTTTCTCTCTCTCTCCTTCCTTCTTTCCTCCCTCCCTCTTTCTTTCTTCTCCCTTTCTTTCCTTCTTTCTTTCTTTCTTTCTTTCTTTCTTTCTTCTTTCTTTCTCTCTCTCTTCTTCCTTCTTCCCTCCCTCTTTCTTTCTTTCTTTCTTTCTTTCTTTCTTTCTTTCTTTCTTTCTTTCTTTTTCTTTCTTTCTCTCTCTCTCCTTCCTTCTTTCCTCCCTCCCTCTTTCTTTTTTCTCTTTCTTTCTTTCTTTCTTTCTTTCTTTCTTTCTTTCTTTTTCTTTCTTTCTTTCTCTTTCTTTCTTTCTCTCTCTCCTCCTTTCTTTCTTTCCCTCCCTTTCTTTCTTTCTTCTTTCTTTCTTTCTTTCTTTCTTTCTTTCTTTCTTTCTTTCTTTCTTTCTTTCTTTCTCTCTTTCTTTCGTAGGATCTTGCTCTAGCCCAGGCTGATGTAGAATTCACTATGTAATCTCAGGCTGGCCTTGAACTCACAGTGATTCTTCTATTTCTACCTCCCAAGTGCTGGGATTAAAGATGTGAGCCACCACATCTAGATATGCTTTTAACAAAACTCACCACATAATTTTAGTCCTAAATGACACAGTATCTGCAAGACAGCCTAGTGCTGTTGCAGGAGATATCAACTGTTTTTCTTTATTATTATTATTATTATTATTATTATTTGTTAAAAATACTCATTAACTTCATCCTCTAAATTCAAATCTAATTGAGAGTTTTATCAAGCCGAGAGGACTTGGTAAGATGTTTTTAAAATATTTTATTCTATTTTTTATTTATTTATGAAAGAAAGAGAGGGAGAGAGAGATAATGGGCATGCCAGGGCCTATTGCATTGCAAACAAACTCCAGGCACATGTGCCACCTTGTACATCTGGCTCATGTGGGTACTGGAAAATTGACCCCGGGTCCTTGGCATCAGGGACAAGTGCTTTAATCACTGAGAAATCTCTCTAGTCCGATTTTGTAAGATTTTAGCTAATATTCTTTTCATCTTGTAAATGACTATATGTTGTTATAATTTTAACAAACTTTTCAGCCTAGAAACTTAATCATTTTTGCCTTAAAAAAGTGATAGATTACTCTGGTAGTCTGTGCTGTAAGCAAACACTTATAATTATTTAACTTTTTTACTTTTGTCATGATGTTAATGCTGTAGTGGGGGAAAATGACCTTATTTTGGAAAAGAAAAATTAAAAGTAAGCAAAATTACAATGACTTTTTTTGTAAGACTACTGGTAAGAAGCATTTCTATTGTGTTTTGTGAATTTAAAGTTTATCCATACGAATGAGGAGGCTTGCTATTTGTTTTCAGTTTTATATCTAGCTTATTCCTAATGATTTTTAATGCAGATTGTTTAAAGGAATGTTGAATGTTGACTTATTCTATATATAAAAGATGAGCGAGGATCTAGCATCTGTCCAATCCATTATATTATTACATAGTCGAGTTTTGGGGGGGCATAATGAGATCATTAACTATCATGTATACCTTGGCAATTTTTTTGTTTTGTTTTGTGTTTTTGTTTTATAAGGTAGAGTCTTGCTCTAGCCCAGGTTGACCTGGAATTCACTATGTAATCTCAAGCTGGCTTTGAACTCACAGTGATTTTTTTTTTCTTCTCCTGAGTGCTGGATTAAGGGTGTGTGCCACCATGCTAGATAACGTTTATAATGTTTTTTTTTTTTTTTTTTTTTTTTTTTTTTTGGTTTTTCAAGGTAAGGTCTCACTCTAGCTCAGGCTGACCTGGAATTCACTATGTAGTCTCAGGGTGGCCTCAAACTCATGGCGATCCTCCTACCTCTGCCTCCCGAGTATATAATGTTGATTTTGTGAATTAGATCCAGTTAACCTTTGTTTTCGTCTTAGGAAGATAAGCATTGTTTAGTGAACTGTGCAGTGCTATTGCTAAAAGTGTTCCCAGAAGGTTGACTAAAGCCACCATTCTTTTCTCTTGGTCAGTCTTGCTTGGCTTCCTTTGCATGGCAAAGACAATGTCCCTGTTAAGTGAAAGACAATGTGTCATGACATGCAGATTTGCAAAAAATTTTAACAGACCCCTTCAATATTTTGATGTTAACTACTTTGAACGCCCCATTAGAAGGAATGAAAGATTCACCTTTTGATAAATTCCTGTGACTGAATGGAAATCCTTAGGCACTCAAGTGCTTTCACCCTGAAGTACATTAACACATGTATATTCTAGATAAACATCTCAGAAATGACTGTTTTTAGGCCCACGTTAGGAAGGGCATATTTTGCATATAAAATATTATGATACAGTGACAGAATATTATAGCATTTAGTGAATGATTTAGTGAATGCTCTCCCAAGTGTTTTTAGGATGCCAAGTGTAGCTAAATTACATTATGTACATTTGGCTTACTTATACAAGATGTATTATTTATAGAAAAAGTAGTTTTTGAGATGATTTTTTAACATATGTGAATAACTTCCACTGATTTTTTTTTTTTCACCAAGGATAAGTCCTTAATTTGGTACGAATGTAAGTTTTTGATAATGGTGAACTTTGTTGCTTAACACTTTCTTTGTGGGTTTATAAATAATGACTTATGTTTTAAAAATGTGCTAAAAAGTTGATTTCATAGAAGTAGAGAGATTAGTGTTTACTAGAGGCTAGGAAGGGTAAGGGGAGGGGATAAGGGGAAGTTGCATGAAATATTCAAATATCGTTGTATTGGATAAATTGGTTCTAAGTGCTGTATAAAACAGTAGGATGATTATAAATCTCAAGAATTCACATATTTTACAAAAACAAATAGAAAAGAGGACATTTTAATATTTCCAATTAAAAGAGATGACAAATGTTTAAGGGGAGGGACATGCTTCTTATCTTTATTTGGCCACTACTCTTTGTATGCATTTGTATGCATACTATCACCTCTAAGTATGCACAACTACTATGTCAAATAAAAAGTAAAGTCAGTTTGAATATAGAGAACAGATATGTACAATACAGTGAAAATGCTTGAGGCAGCTCATTCATATTGCTACTTATATACATACTAAATTACTCCTATATGGATTAAGGCTAAAATAATGGCACTTCACCAAAAACAAGGAAAACATTTGTTTAGTAATTAAACTGAATTTTACGTTTTCGTATGTTTAAGGTCTATCTGTTTGAAACTTGCTAGGTGAGATAGAATATAAACAAAGTGACCAAGGCACAGTGCCTGCTTTTGCCTCTTTCTGAATGCTCTCTCTTTGAGAGTCTGGCTATTGGAGGCACATGGGAGGACTCATTGGCATGATACACAGATGAAACCTTGTGTGTAAGAGCTTTGTGTTTTTCTGCAGGTTCATGAAACTTAGATTTTTTACCTCTTGTCTCCCTTGATCTGTTTAATTTAGAGATTTTAACAGAGAAAATTGGTTTGATTTGTGTTGTGATCAGGAGCACTTCAGGAATTAAGTTAACCACCTTGCTAAAAGCAACATGTTATTTATTTATTTTTTTTAAAAGATTTTATTGACAACTTCTATACTTACATACAAAAAAACATGATATTTCCCTCCCCTCCCCCCATTCCCCTTTAGAACTTCATTCTCCATCATGTCCCCTCCATCTCTCCATTAGTCTCTTTTTAAATTTGATGTCATCATGTTTTTCTTCTATTATGCGAAGGCCAATTTCTGCCTGGACAGTTGCATTGTAAGGAGTCATACCCTTCCTTTGGCTCATACATTCTATCCTCCCCCTCTTCCGCAATGGGCCCTGAGCCTTGGAGGGTGTGACAGAGGTGTTTCAGTGCTGGGCACTCTTCCATCCCTTCTTCTCAGCACTATGTAAGCCACTTGTTTTTTTTTTTTTAAAACTCAAATTTACTTATTTGAGAGAGAGAGAGAGAGAGAGAGAGAGAGAGATAGAGAGAAAGAGAATGGGCACACCAAGGCCTCCAGCCACTGCAAATGAACTCCAGATGCATGTGCTTCCTTGTGCATTTGGCTTACATGGGTACTGGGGAATTGAACCAGGTTCCTTTAGCTTTACAGGCAAATACCTTAACTGCTAAGCCATATCTCCAGCCCCAATATGTTTTTTGTTTGTTTGATTTTTGAGAAAATGTCTCACTCTAGCCCAGGCTGACTTGGAATTGGAATTCATTATGTAGTCTCCCTGTGGCCTCAAATTCAGGGTGATCCTCCTACCTCTCCTTCCAAAGTACTGAGATCAAAGGTGTACGCCATCACACCTGACTAGCATGTTTTTATTATTTATTTATATTTTGGGTCCTAGAGTGTTACCGTAAGGTTCACATTGCTGGCAGAAATCACCCAACCAGTGAGGCTTGTGGGAAAATGGGTTTATTTTGGGTTACAGACTTGAGGGGAAGCTCCATCCATGATGTCAGGGGAAAATGATGGCATGAGCAGAGGGTGCATATCACCTCCTGGCCAACATCACGTGGACAACAGGAACAGGAGAGTGTGTCAAACACTGGCAAGGGGACACTGGCTATAATACCCATAAGCCTGCCCCCACTAATACACTGCATCCAAGAGGCGTTAATTCCCATATCTCAGTCAGCTGGGAACCTAGCATTCAGAACACCTAAGTTTATGGGAGACACCTGAATCAAACCACATGAGGATTGAACCAAGGGTCTCATGCACGCTAAATCTGTGTTTTATCACTGAGCAAAACTCAGCCCTAGAAGCTCCATGTTTTAGAAACCAGCCAACCAACCAAACAAACACAAAATCCAGCCTCTAGTGGTAGCTTTATTTATTATCTTTTAGGAGCACTCTGGGAAGTTCCAAAGATTTTGATGTGATAATAGATTGAAGATAATAGAGTAGTTATCCAGTAACTCAAGAATTCAAAGCATTCTATCACATACAAAATAGATGGGCTTTTTGTTGCTTTGTGTGAGTGTAACATAAAACTACCAATCATTGGTACCTGACTGTCTGCATGTACACAGCACTGCAATTTACTATCACTAGAAACCATTTAACTATGGCATCTATACTGTAGCTTCTTCATCTAGACCAGTGGTTAGACACCATCTTCTGGGAGGCTTGGTTGGGAGGGTTAAATACATATGTGCTTATAATAGTGCCTAATCAGTGTTTATCCTCAGTAAGCTATCTTTGTTCTTATTGCTATCTTACTGTGTACAGAAAATAGCATTACCTTCCATTTCAGTTTCACTCTCCCCTTACTAACTTTGTACTTGACATTTTATTGAAGGAGGATAGGAAAAAGGCAGCTTTATTTTAGGCAATTTTAGTTAGAGATGGAAGCTCAGAGAGAACCAGGAGATGACACCCCATATGACATATCTCCCTAACACAAGAACACAACTCTTGGCAGAAATGGTAATCATACTTGATCAGGACTGATCTATAGTACCCACTGCTGTCCACAGTCTCAAGTGTTGGCTCGGGTGGGCTGGCTTTGGGATCTGCCCTCCAAATCTACAAAGCAGTTGGCTGTTTCCCTTTCCAATAAAGCCTGCTGTCTTCTTCCTGTTGCTAGCTCTGCTCAGTTCTGCTCTGTGTTTTCTGGCTCTGATGCTCAGCTCTGCCTTTCTTTACTGGGCCACAGGGATTCATGTGAGTATGGCTTCCCACTAACCTGATTGGGTGTGTGTGGTGGTGTGGCAGAGGAGAGCATAAAACTGTTTCTTAGTCTGGGGAAACTTTTCTGCTTGCCTCTCTCTGCTTGATTATTTGGAGTAAATTCTCACTTTGATTACGTGCATGATTTTCCTCTGGTCTCTGAACCTACCATGTGCATATTTCTCTTATACTCTAGATTTACCATGTGGGTGCTTTCACTAACTCTAGGTCTGCTACCTGTGTAATTTCTTTAAACTTCTGGTAGCAATGAGCACAAATTTCTTCATTACTCTTTTCTCCTCTGAGTCTCCTGGTCTCTACTTTGATAACTACCCTCTCATTTTTCCTTGAGCCTCACCATTTGCCCTTTTAACTTCCCAACATGGAAAAGCACATGGCAGAGATGCCATGTCAATTCCTCCTAAGTCTCCCTACACAAGCTCCTAGATTCTGCTTTTCTCATATTTGTGGCTTTACTCTGATCTCTCCTGAAAAGCTACAGTTTCTCTCAAGTTTACATGCTTTCAGCTTTACTCTAATCTCTCTTTAAAAGCCTCAGTTTCTCTTAAATTATTAAAGGTAGAGTAGAACTCAATACTTGGGGCTCATAAATTCTGGGGTACCCTTTCCTGAACCCCCAAATCCTGCATCCTTATAGTGCTGTTCAGTATGAAGCACTTCTCTGGCTTCATGAATTTGACCAGTTTTGATGGTGATTCCTCTATGTGCTCCAGTGTGAGGATACTAGGAAGCTAAGCACAGAAATCCATAACTGCTCTCAAGTCTCTTGCAATCTAGTAGTGGCAGACCCATGTATGAAAACAAACACATTCAACACAATCTGTTAAGAAGTGGAATGGGAGTCTACAAGCCTTGTTCTGCATGAATGCTGGAGTGATTTTTTTTCTCCATAGAAGAGTTTACTCCCAACATAAGAAAGAAATATAAAATTTAAAGTTTGGAGCTGTGAAGATGGCTCAGTAGTTGAATGTACTTGTTTGCAAAGCCTACCAACCTGGGTTTGATTTCCAGTATCCATGTAAAACTAAGTGCACAAAGTGGCATATGTGTCTGGAATTTGTTTGCAGCAAGAGGTCTTGGCACACTCATTCCCCCTCTCATAAATAAATATATTCAAAAGAAAGTTTGGAGATATGAGGAAGACTGAAGTTTTCTGGAAATGCTGGTAAGTAAGGCTCAAAGGAAGATTATTGGTGGACAAGTTTTATTTTTTTAATTTTTAATTTAATGTATTTGTTTGAGAGGAAAAGAGGAACAGAGAGAAAGATAGAGAGATGGAGAGAATGGGTGCACTAAGGGATTAGCTACTAAAAACAAACTACAGACACATGTGCATCTGGCTTATGTGAATACTTGGGAATTGAACCTGGGTCTTTAGGCTATGCAGACAAGCCCCTTAACCATTAAGCCATCTTTCCAGCCTAGTAGACAAAGTTTAATAGATATCTAGATTGTATCCAGAAACCATCGATAGGCCTTTTTTATATTTTGACCAATAGGCAGTGATTACTGCAAATTAAACTTTGACATGAAAGTATTTAATTAGACTTTCATAAATGTTTCTCTGGTTTCACATGGAGGGTGGATGGAGGATGAGAAGTTGATTTGACAAATACATGGACCATCCAGGAAAATGTTGTAGACTCCTAGAGAAGATGAATCCATGTGTTAATGTTAGTGTCAGTGAAGATACAAGGAAGAAAGATGAATTCGAGAGTTTTTGTTGTTGTTGTTGTTTTGTTTTCTGGTGTATGCTTTTTTCAGGGCAGAGTTTTGCTATGTGGATCAGCTTACCTTGAACTTATTCTATAGCTCAAGCTGGCCTTGAAATCATAGCAATCCTCCAATCTCAACCTCCCAAGTACTGGGTTTACAAGCATGCACCATTGTTTCCAAAGAGATGCTTACAAAGGAGCATGAACACAACTCAGATACTGACTATTTGTGAAGGACAGAGGAATATAGTGTGATTCTCAGATTGTAGGATTGAACACGATAGGGGGGATAGACATTAATTCCACCTCATCTTAATTTTAATTTTTTTAAAAATTTATTTGAGAGTGATAGAGAGAAAAAGAGGCAGTTAGATAGACAGAGAATGGGTGTGCCAGGGCCTCCAGCCACTGTAAATGAACTTCAGATGCATGCACCACCTTGTGCATCTGGCATACATAGGTCCTGGGGAATCGAGCCTCGAACCAGGGTCCTTAGGCTTCACAGGCAAGTGCTTAACCACTAAGCCATCTCTCCAGGCCCTCATCTTAATTTTATAATCTATAAATCTAAAGCCATTCCAGGTACACACAATTCACACCTTTATTGCTTTATGCAGACTAAATACACCTTAAATTACAGCAACATATTTAGAGAAATCAAAAATTGTCAATGACTTCTAGCTATACCAGTCTATTGACACCACCTCTGCTCACCAGTGACCAGCTCTTCCAGTCGTTTTTCTAAACATTTTGATTTTACTATAATCCCTCAACTTTAGATATAGATTGAATTCCCATGATTGTTGAGAAACTCCCTTTCTTCCCAGTCATTTCTTCTTTCCATTTCCACTTTAGCCATCCTTTCAATGTACTTCTATCATAACTAACTAGTCCATTATTATTATTTTTATAGTTAAAATTAAACTACAACTTTTTGTGCAAATTTTAGCTTTTGTTTTTCACCTCATCTTTACTTATTTTTCAGTATTGCTTACTATTCTATTTCAGTTGTGTATGTCCTATTTTACTGTTTCTTTCAAGCTTAAATTTATTATAAGCACTCTGTTTTAAATTTTTCTAATTTTTAAAAAAATTATTTATTTGTGTGTGTGCGCATGTGTGTGTGTATGTGGTGGAGGTGTGTGCCAGGGTCTCTTGCCACTGCAATGAATGCCCAGTGCATGTGCCACTTTACATCTGGCTTTATATGGTTACTGAGGAATTAAAAGGCTTTGCAAACAAGCACCTTTAACCATTGAGCCATGTCCCCTGCTCCCAAAATTTAGGAACATTTTTTTTTTGAGGTAGGGTCTCATTCACGTACAAATAACTTGTTGATTATTGTTTTGATAAATGTATTTTTAGTTTCCTTTTTTTCTTTCTTTCTTTTCTTTTCTTTCTTTTTTTTTTTGGTTTTTCAAGGTAGGGTCTCACTCTAGCTCAGGCTGACTTGGAATTCACTATGTAGTCTCAGGGTGGCCTTGAACTCACAGCGATCCTCTTACCTCTGCCTCTGGAGTGCTGGGATTAAAGGCATGTGCCTCCACGCCCGACTTCTTTTGTTTTTTTGAGGTAGGGTCTCACTATAGTTCAGGCTGACCTAGAATTCACTATGTAGAGTGGCCTTGAACTCATGGCGATTTTTGTACCTCTGTGACCCAAGTGCAAGTGCTGGGATCAAAGGCGTGTGCCACCATGCCTGGCTAGTTTCCTTTTTTTTTTTTTTTTTTAAATTTATTAAGTTGAAAAGGAGAGAAAGAAGCAGAGAGAGAGAGAGAGGCAGGTAGAGAGAGAATGGGTGCATCAGGGCCTCCAGCTACTGCCAATGAACTCTAGGCACATGTGCCACCTTGTGCGTCTGGCTTACATGGATCCTAGGGAATTGAACCTAGGTTCTTTGGCTTTGAAGGCAAGCGCCTTAACCACTAAGCCATTTCTCCAGGCCCAGTTTCCTCTTTTTTTTTGTCACTACTTTTAGCATTCAATAATCACAGACAAGGTTTTCCACTGACAGCATCCACTGTTGGTGAGGGAAGGGGAAATAAACTGTCTCTTAAAACTGTTGATGGGAGCTGGGTGTGGTGACCCATGCTTTTAATCCCAGCACTCAGGAGGCAGAAGTAGAAGGATCACCATGAATTCAAGGCCAGCACTGGACGACAGACTGAGTTATTGCATTAGAAAGACCCTACCTCAACAAATCCAAAGGCAAAAACAAAACAAAACAATACAAATAAACAAAAAAATTGTTGATGAGTGAGCACATTGGGATCAGGGGTTTTAAGACAATTTAGTGGCATCTATGTCAATAATTCTCAGTATTAAGTATTCCTGACAGAGGTTTTTGTTTTCTGTGTGTGTATGTGTGAGTGTGTTGCTGTATGTGTACAGTGTGTATGTATATTCATATGTGTGTGTAGGCCAGACATAAGCTCAGGTGTCATTCTTAGGTATGCCTTAGAGAAGGGATCTCTCATTAGTCTGGAGATCACAGATTAGGACAGACTTGCTGACCAATCAGCTGCAGAGATTTACCTGTTTCTGGCATCCCAGTATTAGGACTATAGGTATGTGCCAACACACCTGGCATTCACATGGTTTCTGGGGATCTAAGTCAGGTCCTCACGCTTATGAGACAAGCCCTTTACTGACTGAACTTGTTCCCTAAGCTGAGATATATTTCTTAGGCAAAACAATATTTGATTCTTGCAGCATTGTTTGTAAGCACAAAGAAGAAAAAAAATTCTTAAAATGTCTTCATGGAGGCTGGACGTGGTGGCGCACACCTTTAATCCCAGCAATCGGGAGGCAGAGGTAGGAGGATTGCCGTGAGTTCAAGGCTACCCTGAGAATACAGAATGAATTCCAGGTCAGCCTGTGCTAGAGTGAGACCCTACCTCAAAAAGAAAAAAAAAAATGCCTTCAAGGAGGATGGAGAGATGGCTTAACGGTTAAGACATTTGTCTTCAAAACCAAAGAACCCAGGTTTGATTCTCCAGGACCCATGTAAGCCAGATGCACAAGGGGGCTCATGCATCTGGAGTTCATTTGCAGTGGCTGGATGCCGTGGTATGCCCATTCTCTCCCTCTGTCTCTCTCTCTGCTTCTTTTTCTCTCTCAAATAAATAAAATATATTTTTAAAATGTCTCTGGGAAGAATTATTAAATTAAGTATGATCTATTAAAACTGTATAATTTGTAAAAGTAAAAATAATATATGTGAATGAAGCTATGGAAAATCTTTGGGCTGCATTATTAACATATAATTATATTATGTATTTATAGTCACATAGCAGGTATACTAAGAATTCAATACATGTATAATAGAATTATTATATGTCTGTGTTGAATTTAATGCTCAACTGAAAATACAGAATGTTGTAAAGCACTCCATTGACAGTGGCATTTGCTTGGGAATAGAGCAAGACTGAGAAAGGCTGAAGAAAGTAGACTTCTGCAGTGATTTGATTCAGGGGTTCCCCATAAACTATATGGTCTGAATGGTAGGTCTCCAGCTGATGGCAATTTGGGAATTGGAGCTTCCTGGAGGCAATGTATTGTTGGGGGTGGGCTTATGGGTGTTATTTCCAGCTTCCCCTTGCTAGTGTTTGGCACACTCTCCTACTGCTATTGTCCACTTGATGTTGGTCAGGTGGTGATGTCCAGACTCTGCTCTTGCCATTGGTTTTCCCTGCCATCATAGAGGTTCCCCTTGAGTCTGTAAAACAAAATAAACCCTTTCCTCCCACAAGCTGCCCTTGGTTGGATGTCTTCTGAGAGCAATGTGAAGCTAACTGCAATAACTTCCATGTTTATAATTGTTTTCAGGGATCATGTACTCATGCATAATATTTCTTTCTTTTTTTAATGGACAACTTCTATACTTACATACAAAAAAATGCATGATATTTTCCTCCCCTCCCCCATTCCCCCTTAGAACTCCAATCTCCATCATATCCCCTCCCTCTCTCCATTAGTCTCTCTTTTAATTTGATGTCATCATCTTTTTCTTCTATTATGAGGGTCTTGAGAAGGTATTGCTAGGCACTGCAAGGTCATGGATATCAAGGTCAATTTCTGTCTAGACAGTTGCATTGTAAGGAGTCGTACCCTTCCTTTGGCTCTTCCATTCTATCCGCCCCCTCATCCATAATGGGCCCCGAGCCTTGGAGGGTGTGACAGAGATGTTTCAGTGCTGGGCACTCCTCCATCCCTTCTTCTCAGCACTATGTTGCCTTTTGGGTCATCCCAGTGGTCATCGCCATCTGAAAAGAGAAGCTTCTCTAACCAGAAGTGAGAGTAGCATTAATATGTGAATATTAACATTAAGTGTAGTGCTTTCAGGGCAGCTTGTTGGGAATAATATATACATTTAGCCAGACAAGATCAGGCTTTATACCTCTAAGGCTCATGACCTCCCCGGCCATTGACTTTTAATTAGGTTTTTCAGTACCAGACATGTATACCCTCCCATAGAGAGGGCCTTCAATCCAATTAGGGAGCAGTTGGTTTCCCCAAGAGCAGACATGCCACTATTGCACCCATTCAGTCATTGGACCTGTGTGGCCAAACTTGAGGTTTCTAGTGTACACTTTTTTCACTGCTGATGACTTCTGTTTCCCCATATGGCTGCTTGCAGAGCAGCTTTTTCTAGCTTTCAGTTGGCTGGTCTACAGGGAAAAGGTTTTCTGCTCAGCACCAGCTTGCTTTCTCAGTGACCTTGCCTCTCAGGCAAGAGATGTCTTCAGCAATAGGGTCTTAATATCTGTTTCTCAAGGGAAACCAAGGGCTTTGGCAAAAGCCTTTAATGTTTTGGAGGCTACCAGGACCTCTTTGGCCAACAACTCACTGGAAGGTATCTCATCCCAGGCACTGAATATTTTCTAGTAACAGTCTATAGCTTCTAGATGTGCCATTATTCAAAAAAGTAGGGTTACATAAGTCTTATTCACACTATCTTGAATTTAGGTTGACCCTCCCCCTGCCCTTCTTTTAGGCATTCTCTTTCCATGGCCTCACTTAGGCCATTCCCTGTAATCTGTTCTTCTATTTACATATGTGCAATACCATACACTTATGTCCTTCCCTTTCCTCCCTACCTTATATCCTTTTACCAACTTACTGGTTTCTGGTACCTATTTTTGGTTCTAGTTCACACACAAGTCTATACATTTGTAGCTAGGATCCACATATGAGAGAGAACATGTGACATTTGGCTTTCTGAGCCTGGGTTACCTCACTTAGTATAGTCCTTTCCAGATCCATCCATTTCCCTGTAAATTTCATAATTTCATTTTTCTTTACTGCTGAATATAACTCCATTGTGTAAATGTACCACATCTTTATTATCCATTCATCTGTGGAGGGATATCTAGGCTGCTTCCATTTCCTAGCTATTGTGAATAGAGCAGCAATAAACATGGTTGTGCATGTATCTCTAAGGTAGTGAGAAGAGTCCTTCGGATATATGCCTAGGAGTGCTATAGCTGGATCATATGGTAAATCTATTTCTAGCTTTCTCAAGAACCTCCACACTGATTTCCACAATGGCTGTACCAGATTACATTCCCACCAACAGTGTAGAAGTATTCCTCTTTTTCCGCATCCACACCAACACTTATTGTCATTTGTTTTCTTTATGGTAGCCATTCTGACAGGAGTAAAATGGAATCTCAAAGTGGTTTTAATTTGCATTTCCATGATGGATAAGGATGTGGAATACTTTTTTAGATGTTTATATGCCATCTGCATTTCTTCTTCTGAGAACTCTCTATTTAGTTCCATAGCCCGTTTGTTAACTGGGTTGTTTGAATTCTTATTATTCTGTTTTTTTAAGTTCTTTGTATATTCTGGATATTAATCCTCTGTCAGATGTATAGCTGGCAAAGATTTTCTCCCATTCTGTAGGTTGTCTCTTTGCTCTATTCACAGTGTCCTTTGCTGTACAAAAGCTTTGTAATTTCATGAGGTCCCAGTGGTTGATTAGTGGTTTTATTCCCTGAGCAATTGGGATTATATTCAGAAAGTCCTTGCCTATGTCAATATGTTGAAGGGTTTCCCCTTCCTTTTCCTCTAGCAGTTTCAGAGTTTCAGGTCTGATATTAAGATCCCTGATCCATTTTGACTTGACTTTTGTGCATGGAGAGAGACAAGGATCTATTTTTATCCTTTTACATACAGATAACCAGTTTTCCCAGCACCACTTGTTAAAGAGGCTATCTTTTCTCCAATGAATATTTTTGGCATTTTTGTCAAAAATCAGGTGGCTGTAGCTGCCTGGATTAATATTTGGGTCTTCTATTCTGTTCCATTGATCTACCTGTCTGTCCTTGTGCCAGTACCACACTGTTTTGTTACTATGGCTCTGTAATATAACTTAAAATCGGGTATGGTAATACCACCAGCCTGATTTTTGTTGCACAAAATTGTTTTGTCTATTCGAGGTTTTTTTGTTTCCAGATGAATTTTAGGATTGTTTTTCTATTTTTGTGAAGAATGCTATTGGGATTTTAATGGGGATCACATTAAATGTGTAGATTGCTTTTGATAAGATTGACATTTTCACAATATTGATTCTTCCAATCCAGGAGCATGGGATGTCTTTCCATTTCCTTGTGTTTCTGTTATTTGTTACTCGAGGTTTTTAAAGTTCTCATTGTAGAGATCCTTCACTTCCTTGGTTAAGTTTATTCCAAGGTATTTTATTTTTTTCAAGGCAATTGTGAATGGGAGAGTTTTCCTGATTTCATCCTCTGCATGTTTGTCATTAGTGTATAGAAGAGCTACTGATTTCTGTGTGTTTATTTTGTATCCTGCTACATTGTTAAAAGTGTTTATCAGCTCTCAAAGTTTGCTGGTAGAGTCTTTAGGGTCTGTTATGTATAGAATCATATCATCTGCAAATAATGATAAGTTGATCTCTTCCCTTCCAATTTGTATCCCTTTTATGAGTGTCTCTTGCCTTATTGCTATGGCTAAGACTTCCAGTACTATATTAAATAGTAGTGGGGAAAGTGGACACCCTTGTCTTGTTCCTGAATTTAGAGGAAAAGCTTCAAGTTTTTCCCCATTTAGTATTATATTGGCTGTAGGTTTGTCATAAATAGCTTTTATTATGTTGAGATATGTTCCTTCTATTCCCAGTTTCTGTAATACTTTCACCATGAAGGGTGTTGGATTTTGTCAAATTCCTTTTCTGCATCTATTGAGGTGACCATGTGATTTTTGTCCTTCAGACCATTTATATGGTGTATTAAATTTATGGATTTGCATATGTTGAACCATCCCTGCATCTCTGGGATAAAGCCTACTTGGTCGGGGTGAATAATCTTTCTGATATATTCTTGTATTCTGTTTGCTAGTATTTTGTTGAGAATTTTTGCATCTATGTTCATGAGGGAGATTGATTTGTAATTTTCTTTTTTTGATCTGTCTTTGTCCAGTTTGGGTATCAGGGTGATTCTGGCTTCATAGAAGGATTTTGGTAGAATTCCTTCCTTTTCTATTTTATGGAAAAGTTTGAGAAGCATTGGTGTTAGTTCTTCCAGGAATGTCTGGTAAAATTCAGCAGTGAATCCATCTGGGCCTGGGTTTTTTTTAGTTGGGAGACTTTTTATAACTGCTTGGATCTCTGTAGTTGTTATAGGTCTATTTAAATGGTTTATCTCATCTTAATTTAAATTTGGTAGGTCATATGAACCAAGGAAATCATCCATTTCTTTCAGGTTTTCAAACTTAGAGGCATATATATTGGTAAAGTATGTCCATATGATTTTCTGAATTTCTTTGGTATCTGTTGTGATGTTGCCTTTTTCATCTCTAATTTTGTCAATTTTTGTCTCTTCTCTCTTTCTTTTGGTCAGATTTGCTAAGGGTTTATCAATCTTGTTTATCCTTTCAAAGAGCCAACTCTTTGTTTCATTGATTTTTTTTTTTTTTTAGTTTCCATTTCATTAATTTCTGCCCTAACCTTTATTATTTCTTCCCATCTACTGGTTTGCTTTGCTCTTCTCTTTCCAAGGCCTTAAGGTGAAGCATTAAATTATTTAGTTGTGAACTCTCTAATTTCTTAATATAGGCACTTAGAGCTATAAATTTCCCTCGTAGGACTGCCTTCATTGTGTCCCAAAGGTTTTGGTATGTTGAATTCTCATCATTTGATTCTATGAATTTCTTGATTTCCCTTTTAATTTCTTCATTGACCCATATATCATTCAATAATGTACTGTTTAGTCTCCATGAATTTCTGTATGCTCTGTAGTTTTTCTTGTTGCTGATTTGCAGTTTAATCCCATTGTGGTCAGATAGCATACAAGGGATTATTTCAATTTTCCTGTATTTGTTAAGATTTGATTTGTGTTCTAATATATTTTCTATTTTAGAGAATGTCCCATGTGCTGCTGAGAAAAATATATATTCTGCAGCATTTGTATGGAATGTTCTGTATATATCTGTTAGGTACATTTGGTCCATGATATCATTTAATGCAGATGTCTCTCTGTTTATTTTTTGCTGGGTAGACCTGTCAAGTGATGAGAGTGGGGTATTGAAGTCACCCACTACTATTGTGTTAGGAGATATCTCTGATCTTAATTCTAATAGTGTTTGTTTGATGAAATTGGGAGCCCCCATGTTAGGAGCATATATGGTTAGGATTGTAATGTCCTCCTGTTGGAGTGTTCCTTTAATCAGTATAAAGTGACCTTATTTATGTTTCCTCACTAATGTTGGATTGAAGTCTATCCTGTCAGAAATTAGGATTGCAACCCCTTCTTGTTTCCTAGGCCCATTTGCTTGAAATACCTTTTTCCAACCTTTCATCCAAAGAAGGTTTGTATCTTTTATTGAGAGATAAGTTTCCTGGAGGCAACAGATGGTAGGATCCTGCTTTTTAATCCAGTCTGCAAGTCTGTGTCTTTTGATTGGGGCATTGAGGCCATTGATATTAAGAGTTATTATTGAAAGATATGTATTTATTCTCACCATTCTTCTTATTTTTTAGTTCTTCCTGTTTTCCCTTTACTCACTTATTTTAACTGTTATTTGAGTATGGTTTATTTTTTCCTATTTCCTGTTGTGTGTGTTTTGCTTTCTCTTCAGTGTGAATGATTCCTGTGAGTATTTTCTGTAGAGCTGGTTTAGTTGCCATAAATTCCTTTAGCCTGTCTGTGTTGTGGAATGTCCTTATTTCTCCATCTATTTGGATAGATAGCTTTGCAGGATAAAGTAATCTTGGTTGACAGTTTTTATCTTTCAGAACTTGGAATACATCACTCCAGGCCCTTCTGGCTTTTAAAGTTTGTGTTGAGTAATCTGCTGTGATTCTGATGGGCTTGCCTTTGTAGGTCACTTGCTTTTTTTCTCTAGCTGCTTTCAATATATTTTCTTTGGTTTGTATGTTTGGTAGTTTAATTATAACATGGCGGGGAGGGGTTCTTTCCAGGTTTTGTCTGTTTTGTGTTCTAAAGGCTTCCTGTATCTGCATTGGCATCTCTTTCCCAATTTGGGGGAAGTTTTCCTCTATGATTTTATTGATAACACCTACTATGCCTTTGGAGTGAAATTTTTCTCCTTCTACTATCCCTTGAATTCTTATGTTTGATCTTTTCATAGTGTCCCAAATATCTTGAAACTCCCATTTATACCTTCCTATTATTTTGTCTTTCTCTTTGTTGGAGTATATTAGATCTGGCACCTGGTCTTCTAGTTTAGATATTCTGTTCTCTCCTTCATCCATTCTACTAGAGAGATTTTATACAGAGTTTTTTATTTCACTGACTGTGTTCTTTATTGCTAGCATTTCTGACTGGGTTTTCTTTATTATTTCTATTTCTGTATTTATGTCTAGTATTGACCTCCTTATTTCATTAAATTGATTTTCTATGTGTTCTTTGAATCCTTTGATTTCCTCTTTGAGGTCTTTGAATGCTTTCATTTCCTCTTTGAGTTCTTTGAACATATTTATAATCATTCTTTTGAAATCTTTCTCAGGCATTTCCTCTAATTCAGCCTCACTGAATTTCTGATATATTAATACTTTTTGGTGGATTTATATTGTCTTGATTTTTTGTATTTCTTGTATTGTAATGTAGAAATCTTTGCATCTTGGATTAATTTAATGCTTGGGTTTTCTAATTATCTGCAGTAATATTAGATGTATCAATCAATCTGATATTATATATCTTCAGGGTAGGAGTTTAAGGTGCTAAGTGTGACTGTTAAGCCCCTCAGAGTAATCACAGAAGTGACCCTAGGTGTTGGGTTTGCCTGCTATGAGAGTACCAAGTGGACTTAATGGAACAGAATATAGTCAAATTCTAAAAATTTAATTAAACAATGTACCCATTCAATGAAATACAGCACAGAGTATTTGTGCAAAAGCAGGTATTATGACAAACAGATCCTCTAACAAAGTCACAGTCCCTAAGGGGGTGCGTTACCCCACACCCTTAATCCTGTCAACTGGGAGGCTAAGATTTCTGGTCTGTAGAGGGTTCCAAGGTCAGCTTGTAATCAGGTGAGACCCTTCCCCAATGAATGACAGAGGAGGAAACAAAGGCACTATAAATCAGGAAGCAATAAATGAGCAGCCCCAAATATAGCTTATTTAGGAATATCACATCTGACCATCCATTAGGTTTAACATAGAACGTACCCTGACATGGAAGGTACAATTCGCCCTTCAAATGCAAGCCTATACATTGGGCTTATTTGGTGGATTCTGACCTGGTGTAGTCCACGTTACCTTTTGGAACGTGTTTGATCTCAGCTATGCTGCACGGCTGCTTGGCTCCTTTGCTATGCTGTGCACTCAGGAAGGCCGGCTGCGTCTGTGGGTCACTGCTTTCACCGTGCCGGGCGCTGGGTAGGTGAGCTTTCTTCCCCGGGTCTCTGGTGCTTGCCGGCGCTTGCGCTGGCGGTAGGGGAGGGGAGGCTGTGGATGGAGGCTGAAGTCCGTCTGCTCGTCCACGTGATCCTCTTCCTCACAAGCCACTCCGTTGGTCTCTGATGTCCTCCTTCCACGGTTCTTGAGTTTGTGAGGAGGCCGGAGTGAGTGGAAAATCCCCTCACCTGGCTTTAAAATCCTGCGGCTCAGACGGAGCCTGGCAGCTGCCGCGGCTTGGATTTCCTCGCGCTGCTGGAGCTGCTTCTGCCCGCTTCTGTGGACTCTAGATGCTCTAGGTCTCTCCTACTTCTCTGCTGTGGTTTGTAGTTGACTATACACCTCACTTTTCAGTAGAAGAGTGTATTTTCTTTTTTTATGCTTTTTTTCCCCTAGCCTGTTTTGGCGTGGTTCCTATGCCACCATCTTAACCGGAAGTCTCATAATATTTCTAAGTTAAAAACAAAGTCACTTTCTAAATTTCTCATTACAAATGTGATTAACAAAGGACTCACACCTCCATTTTAATATTTATTTATTTATTTGAGAGGCAGAGAGAGAATGGATGCACCAGGGCCTCTAGCCATTACAAAGGAACTCCAGGTGCATGCACCATCTTATACATCTGGCTTTACGTGGGTGTTGAAGAATTGAACTTGGGTACTTTTGCTTTGCTGGCAAGCACCTTAACTGCTCAGCCATCTATCCAGCCCCCTCCTTTTCAAAATTTTTACTTCTCCAGTACTGAGGATCAAACCCAAGGCCTTGCATATGGCGTATGAACTCCCACTAGTCTTCATCCCGGTACCTCATGTTTACAGTTGTAGTATCAACATGAAGTTTTTACAGTTGTAGTACAGACATGGAACATGAAATTTTATTTTTCTACCTTTTTTTCTCCCAAGGCAGGGTCTTGCTTTAGTCTAGGCTGAATTAGAATTCACTCTCTCATGCTGGCCTCGAACTCACAGTGATCCTCCTATCTCAGCCTCCCAAAGTTTTGGTATTAAAAGCATGTGCCACCATGCCCGGCAGGACATGAGATTTTCACAGTTGTAGTATGAATATGAAAAGTGAGATCTCCCTTTGTAACAGACTTTTTAGTGTACAATATAGTATTGTTGTGTATTGGCCACAATGTTGTAGATCAGATGTGTAGGACTGGTCATTTTGTATAAGTGAAATTTCACACATGCCCATTTCTCCCTCCCACCAGTTTCTGGCAACCACCATTCTATTCTTTGCTTCATTGAGCTTGATCAATTTAGATACCTTCTATGAATGAAGTCATGTGAGATTGTTTTTTCCTCAGATTGGCGTGTTTTGCTTAGCATAATGTCCTCAAGGTTAATACACAGTATTGTGTGTCGCAACACTTCCTTCTTTTGAAAGGCTTATTAAAGTCTCATTGCATGTACATGCTGCATTTTCACTATTCATCCATCCATCAGAAAACATTTAAGCTGTTTCCACATCTTGCTGTGTGAAGGCTATTGTAGTGGGAGTATCACAGACAAGTGCTTTAACAGGTACGCCATCTCTGTAGCCCTTGTGTTTTTTACATATTTTATTTATTTATGGATGAGAGAGAGGAGAGAGAGGCAGAAAGAGAGAGAGAGGATAGAGAAAGAGAGAGAGAGAGAGAGAGAGAGAGAGAGAGAGAGAGAGAGAGAGAGAGAACCAGTGCAAATGAACTCCAGATGCATGCACCACCTTATGCATTTTTGGCTTTAAATGTGTACTAAGGAATTGAACCTGGGTCCTTTGGCTTTGCAGGTAAGCATCTTAACTGCTAAGCAATATTTCCAGCCATTCATATGAATTTTTTAAAAATATTTTTATTTATTTATTTGCAAGCAGATAAGGATAGTTAGAAGAGAGAGAGAGACAGAGAGAGAGAGAGAGAGAGAGAGAGAGAAGAGAGAGAGAGAGAGAGA
The DNA here is from genome assembly GCA_036365145.1 of Orientallactaga sibirica. Lineage (NCBI taxonomy): Eukaryota > Metazoa > Chordata > Mammalia > Rodentia > Dipodidae > Orientallactaga > Orientallactaga sibirica. The sequence goes on from JAEOAD010000004.1 coordinate 60,841,243, forward strand.
GAGCTAGCACACTTGCCAGGCTCTCCAGCTACTGCAAATGAGCTCCAGACACATGTACCACTTTGTGCATCTGACTTTACATGGATACTGGGAAATAGAACCTGGGTTGTTAGGCTTTGCAGGCAAGTGCCTTAACTGCTGAGTCTTCTCTCCAGACCCCTCCATATGAACTTTTAAAAGAAGTTTTATAGTTTTATGGCTTAGGCTTAATCAACTTATTTTGATTTGAATTTTGTGTATGGCATAGGGGTCCAGTTCTCTTCTTTTGCATATGGATACTCAATTTCTCCAGCATAATTTGTTGAAGAGATTATCCTTTCCCCACTATATATTATTTTTTAAAAAAGATTTATTTATTTATATTTAGTTATTTATTTATTAGAGACAGAGAGGGAGGAAAGGAGAGAGAGGGAGAGAGAAAGAGAGAGAAAATGGCCATACCAGGGCCTCTAACCATTGCATATGAACTCTAGCCGCATGTGCCACCATGTGCATCTGGCTTACATGGGACATGGAGAATCAAATCTGGGTCCTTAGGCTTCATGGGCATATGCCTTAACTGCTAAGCCATCTCTCCAACCCCCCACTATATATTCTTGCACTCATTTGACCATGTATGGCTTTATCTTACTTCCAGCTCTGTTCAATTGGTCTATATGTCTATTTTTATGCCAGTAACATGCTGATTTAATCACTATAGCTTTGATCAATATATATATGAATATATATATATATATATATATTAAAGTCACTAAATTTGATGCTTTCAGCTTTTTATTTTATTTGTTTATTTATTTATTTTTTGGGTTTTTTGAGGTAGGGTCTCACTTTAGCTCAGGCTGACCTGGAATTCACTATGTATTCTTAGGGTGGCCTTGAACTCACGGTGATTCTCCTACCTCTGCCTCCCGAGTTCTGGGATTAAAGGCATGCACCACCATGCCCGACTCTTTCAGCTTTTTATTTTTTTACAAGAACGTATTGACTGTCTGGAGTTTTTCTATATAAATTTTAGATTTTTTCTGTTTATTTAAGAAATGCTTTAAGAATATTCATAGGGGTAACATAGAAGCTTTTTGTACCTATCTCTTATTTTAATCCTGTGGGTGAAGAGCATTTTCTACAAATGTTATTTGTCTCTTGAAATTCAGAATATTATGAGAATATCTAGCTTGGAAATTGATTTGCTAATAATTATTTTAATTCTGAACATTTCAGACATTATTAATTGAGAATGTATTTGCTATGTACTGTTTTCTATCACTTTCTGACTTTTAAAAAAGGAATGTGTGGGGTTCAGAGTACAAAGAAAATCTATTAAGATTGGTTGTCACTTCTGACTATTCAAGTCTCAAGAAAAGACGGGTAATCAGGTCTGACTAGTGAGGAGAAGCAAAGCATCCTTGAGCTGCCAAACTTGTGAGTCACCTTGGGATCAACAGTTTCAGGTTTCTCCATGTAAATGACCTAGGCGAGGGTGTGTGTGTGTGGGTGTGTGTGTGTGTGTGTGTGTGCGTGCATGCCCGAAGAGTAAGCAAAGACTTCAAGTCTGTAATTCCCTTGAAACTTAAAGAATATGTCACTCATTTAAAGTTGAATTATATTTACACTAAACAATGTACTAATGCCAGAATGAAAGCTTGGTTAGTTATCATTCATCATTGAATGGATCTTCTCCAAACCTATTTTCTTATCTTGGGTGTGTCACGAACACAAGGGCTTTCAAGAATCTTGATGTGTTTTCTTCTCATCTCATATGGCTTTTTTTCATGTTTGAGTATTAAACAGTAATGACTGGAGATATGGCTCAGAAGATAAAGTGTTTGCCTGCAAACCCTAACAACCTGAACTTGATTCCCTAGTACCTAAAAAAGCCAGACACACAAAGTGGTGCATGTGTCTGGAGTTCATTTGCAATGGCTAAAGGCCCTGGGATGCCCATTCTCTTTCCCCTGCCCTCTGTCTGTTTTCAAATAAAATACAATAAAAAAAAAAAAACCTCCCAACAAAAACAGTAACTGTGGCTGAGTGAGAGATTATGTCTCAAAGAAACAGGCAGGTGAAAGAAAAGAGGAAGATATATGACATTCTCCTCTGGACTACACATACATGCCCACAAGGCACACACATATACATATATGATCATACACTACACACACACTAATTACATCATACACCACACCACACTACAATACTCTACACACACATGCTTAAAAAATAAAACCAAAAACAACAACAGCACTCATAGAAAACATTACTCAGAGGGCAATGGAAAGGCACCTCTGTAGCATCTCCAGGTCCACTGTCATTCTTTTTTTAAACATTTTATTTAAAAAAATTATTAACAATTTCTATACTTATAGACCATGATCATTCCCTCCCCTCCTCCACTTTCCCCTTCACAATTCCACTCTCCATAATATCCCCTCCCTCTCTCTGTTTGTCTCTCTCTTTTTTTAAAAAAAATTAAAATATTTATTTATTAGAGACAGAGAAAGGGATAGAGAGAGAGAATGGGCATGCCAGGGCCTCTAGCCATTGCAGTCGAACTCCAGATGCATGTGCCACCATGTGCATCTTGCTTACGTGGGTACTGGGGAGTCAAGCCTCGAACCAGGGTCTTTAGGCTTCACAGGCCAGCACTTAACCATAAGCCATCTCTCCAGCCCCTGTCTCTCTTTTATTTTGATGTCATTGTCTTTTTCTCCATTATGAGGGTCTTGTGACGATATTACTAGGCACTGCAAAGTCATGGATATCAAGGCCAATTTCTGTCTGGACAGTTGCGTTGTAAGGAGTGGTAACCTTCCTTTGGCTCTTACATTCTTTCCACCACCTCTTCCATAATGGACTCTGTGCCTTGGAGGGTGTGATAGAGGTGTTTCAGTGCTGGACATTCCTCTGTCCCTTCTTCTCAGCACTATGTTGCCTTTTGGGTCATCCCAGTGGTCACTGCCATCTGAAAAGAGAAGCTTCTCTAACCAAAAAGTGAAAGTAGCATTAAATATATGAATATGCACATTAAGTGTAGTGCTTTAAGGGCAGTTTGGTGAGAACAATATGTACATTTAGCCAGACAAGAGCAGGCTTTATACCCCTAAGGCTCATGACCCCTCCCCCCACCATAGATTTTTTGATTAGGTTTTCAGTACCAGGCATGCATTCCCTCCCATAGAGTGGGCCTCCAGTCCAATTAGAGAGCAGTTGGTTTCCCCCAGAACAGGCATGCCACTATTGTATCCGTTTGGTCATTTTAAACTTGAGGCTTCCAGCGTCCACTGTTTTCACTGTGGATGACTTCTGTCTCCCATAGGGCTGCATGCAGTGCAGCTTTTTCCAGATTTCAGTTGGCTGGTCTACAGAGAGAAGGTTTTCAACTCAGCACCAGCTTGATTTCTCAGTGACCTTGCTGCCCAGGCATGTGAGGTCTTCAGCAATAAGGTCTTACCATCTGTTTCTCATGAGAAACCAAGGGCTTTGGCATAGCCTGTAATGTTTTTGAGGCAACAGGGATCTCCCTGACCAACAATTCACTGGAAAGTATCCCATCCCTGGCACTGAAAGTTTTCTAGTAGCAATCTATGGCTTCTGGATGTGGTTTTATACAAAAAAGTAGGCTTCCATAATGTCTTATTCAGAATATCTTGAATTTTGATTGACCCTCTCCCCACCATTCTCTTACTCAATCTCTTCCCCTGGCCTCCCTTAGGCCATTCTACTCCCTGTTATCTATCTATCTATCTATCTATCTATCTATCTATCTATCTATCTATCTTTATCTATCTATCTATCTATCGTCAAATTCCTCTCCTCTCTCCCTTATATCCTTTTTCTAGCTTTACTGGCCTCTGCTACCGAGTTTTGATTCCAGCTCCCACACAAATCTAAACATTTTCAGCTAGGATCCACATATGTGAGAGAACATGTGACATTTGGCTTCTGGGCCTAGGTTACCTCACTTAGTATAATCCTTTCCAGATCCATCCATTTCCCTGCAAATTTCATTTTACTTTACTGCTGAATAGAACTCTATTGTATAAATGTACCACATCTTTATTATCTATTCACCTGTTAAGGGACATCTAGGCTGTTTCCATTTCCTAGCTATTATGAATAGAGCAGCAATAAACATGGATGTGCAGGTAGTGAGGTAGTGAGAAAAGTCATTAGGATATATGCCTAGGAGTGCTATAGGTAGATCATATAGTAAATCTATTTTTAACTGTCTCAAGAACCTCCACACTGTTCTCCACAATTGCTGGACCAGTCTACATTCCCACCAACAATGTAGTAGGTTCCCATTTTTTGGCATCTTCACCAACATTTATTGTCATTTGTTTTCTTTTTCTTTTTCTTTTCCTTTTTTTTTCCTTCTTTTTTTGAGTGTCATTCTAGCCCAGGCTGACCTGGAATTCACTATGTAGCCTCAGGGTGGCCTTGAACTCATGGCGATCATCCTACCTCTGCCTCCCAAGTGCTGGGATTAAAGGAGTGTGCCACCGTGCCCAACTTGTCATTTGCATTCTTGATGGTAGCCATTCTGACAGGAGTGAGATGGAATCTCGAAGTAGTTTTAATTTGCATTTCCCTGATGGCTATGGATATAGAACACTTTTTTACATTTTTATATGACATCTGTATTTCTTCTCTTAGGAACTCTCTATTTAGTTTTATAGGCCATTTAAAAAAATTTTTTTGATTTCTTATTTTTTTTTTTTGAGTTCTTTGTATATTCTGGATATCAATCCTCTGTCAGATGTATAACTAGCAAAGATTTCCATCCCTTCTGCAGTTTGTCTCTTTGCTATATTCACAGTGTCCTTTGCCGTGCAAAAGCTTTGTAATTTCATGAGATCCCAGTGGTTGATTAGTGGTTTTATGTCCTGAGCAATTGGCGTTATATTCAGAAAGTCCTTTCCTATGCCAATACGTTGAAGGGTTTCCCCTACCTTTTCCTCTAGCAGTGTCAGAGTTTCAGGTCTGATATTAAGGTCCTTGATTTATTAGGGCTTGATTCTTGTTTATGGAGAAAGAGAAGAATCGATTTTTATCCTTCTACATATAGATATCCAGTTTTTCCAGCACCACTTGTTGAAGAGGCTGTGTTTATGCCAATGAATATTTTTGTCTTTTTTTTGTTTGTTTTTTTGAGGCTCAAGCCCAGGCTGACCTGAAATTCACTCTGTAGTCTCAGGGTGGCCTTGAACTCATGGTGATCCTCCTACCTCTGCCTCCCAAGTGCTGGGATTATAGGTAGGCACCACCACTCCCAGCTTATTTTTGGCATTTTTGTCAAAAATCAGATAGCTGTAGCTTCCTGGATCGACATCTGGGTCTTCTATTCTGTTTCATTGATATATGTCTGTCTTTGTGCCAGTACCATGCTGTTTATGTTACCAGGACTTTGTAATACAGCTTAAAATCTGGTACGGTGATACCACCAACCTTATTTTTGTTGCTCAAAATTGTTTTGCTATTCAAGGTTTTTTGTGCATCCAAACGAATTTTAGGATTTTTAAAATTCTGTGAAGGATGCCATTGTAATTTTAATGGGGATTGCATTGAATGTGTAGATTGCTTTCGGTAAGATTGACACTTCACAATATTAATTCTTCTGATCCAAGAACATGGGATGTCTTTCCATTTCCTAGTGTCTTCTGCAATTTCTTGCTTGAGTGTTTTAAAGTTTGCATTGTAGAGATCCTTCACTTCCTTGGTTAGGTTTATTCCAAGGTATTTTATTTTATTTTATTATTATTTTTGAGGCAATTGTTAATGGGAGAGATACACTGATTTCATCCTCTGCATGCTTGTTGTTAGTACATAGGAAAGCTACTGATTTCCTTGTGTTTATTTTGTATCCTTCTACGTTGCTAAAAGTGTTTATCACCTCTAACAGTTTTCTGGTAGTCTTTATGGTCCCTTATGCATAGAATCATATCATATGCAAATAATGACAATTTGATCTCTTCCTTTCCAATTTGTACCCCTTTTATGAGTGTCTCTTACCTAGCAATAGCTAGGACTTCCAGTAATATATTAAATAAGAGTGGGTACAGTGGACACCCTTGTCTTGTTCCTGAATTTTGTGGAAAAGCTTCAAGTTTTTCTCCATTTAGTATTATTTTGGTTGTAGGTTTGTCATAAATAACTTTAATTATGTTGAGATATGTTCCTTCTAGTCCCATTTTCTAAAGGACTTTTACCATGAAAGGATGTTGGATTTTGTCTAATGCCTTTTCTGTATCTGTTGAGATGTTCATGTGATTTTTGTCCTTCAGTCCATTTATATAGTGTATTACGTTTATTGAGTTGCATATGTTGAACCATCCCTGCATCTCTGGAATAAAGCCTACTTGGTTAGGGTGAATAATCTTTCTGCTATATTCTTGTATTCTGTTTGCTAATATTTTATTGAGAATTTTTGCATCTATGTTCTTTAATTTATTTTTAAAAATATTTTATTTTTATTTATTTGAGAGAGAGAAAAAAGAGAGAGAGAGAGAATGGGTGTGCCAGGGCCTCAAGCCACTGCAAAGGAACTCCAGATGCATGCATCCCCTGGTGCATCTGGCTTATGTGGGTCCTGGGGAGTTGAACCTGGCTCCTTTGGCTTTGCAGGCAAACACCTTAACTGCTAATCCATCCCTCCAGCCCTTTAATTTCTTAATATAGGCACTTAGAACTATAAATTTCCCTATTAGGACTGCCTTTATTTGCATTTCAAGGTTTTGGTATGCTGTATTCTCATGATCATTCAATTCTATGAATTTATTGAGTTATTTTTGATTTATTCAATGACCCATTCATCATTCAATAGTGTACTGTTTAGTCTCCATGAATTTCTGCATGCTCCATAGTTTTTCTTGTTGCTGATTTATAGTTTAATCCCATTGTGGTCAGATAGAGTACAAGGGATTATTTCAATTTTCCTGTATTTGTTAAGATTTGCTTTGTGTCCTAATATACGGTCTGTTTTGGAGAATGTTCCATATGTTGCTGAAAAAAATGTATATTCTGCAGCATTTGGATGAATTGTTTTGTAGATATCTGTTAAGTCTATTGTTCTATGACATCATTTAATCCAGATGTCTCTCTGTTTACTTTTTCTGGGATGACCTGTAAATTGATGAGAGTGGGGCATTGAAGTCACCCACTACAATTGTGTTTGGTGTTATCTGTGACCTTAAGTCTAATACTGTTTGTTTGATGAAATTGGGAGCCCCCATGTTAGGTGCATATACATTTAGGAATGTAGTGCCTTCCTGCTGGAGTATTCCTTTAATCAGTATAAAGTGACTTTCTTTATCTTTCCTCACTAATGTTGGTTTTGAGTCTATCATGTTGGAAATTAGGATAGAAACTCCTGCTTGTTTCCTAGACCCATTTGCTTGAAATACTGTTTTCAATCCTTACCCCCTAAGACAGTGTCTATCTTTTATTGAGACACGAGTTTCCTGGAGGCAACAAACAGCACAATCCTGCCTTTTATTTTATTTTATTTTTTTATTTTATTTTATGTTATTTTATTTTATTTATTTTTTTCATTTTTTTATTTGAGAGAGAGAGAGAGAGAGAGAAGGAGAAAGAGGCAGATAGAGAATGAGCATGTCTGGGCCTCCAGCCATAGCAAATGAACTCTAGATGCATGTGCTCCTTTGTGCATCTGGCTTATGTGGGTCCTGAGGAGTTGAACCTGTGTTCTTTGGCTTTGCAGGCAAATGCGTCAACTGCAAGCCATCTCTCCAGCCAAGGATCCTACCTTTTAATCCAACTTGCAAGGTTGTGTCTTTTTGTTGGGGCATTGATGACAATGATATTAAGAGTTATTATTGAAAGGTATGTGTTTATTCTCACCATTCTTCTTGTTTTGTAGTGCTTCCTGATTTCCCTTTACTCTCTTGTTTAAACTGTTGAGTGTGGTTTATTTTTTCCTGTTTCCTCATTGTGGACTTTGTTTTCTCTTCACTGTGAAGGAGTCCTTCAAGAATTTTCTGTAGAGCTGGCTTAGTGTCATAAATTCCTTTAGCCTGTTTTTGTTGTGGAATGTCCTTATTTCTCCTTCAATTTGGGTATATAGCTTTGCAAGATAAAGTATTTTGGTTGACAGTTGTTATCTTTCAGAACTTGGAATACATCATTTCAAGCCCTTCTGGAGTTTAAAGTTTGTGTTGAGTAATCTGCTGTGATCCTGATGGGCTTGCCTTTGTAGGTGACTTGCTTTTTCTCTTTAACTGCTTTCAGTATATTTTCTTTGCTTTGTGTGTATAGTAGTTTAATTACAAGATGGCAAAGAGAAGTTCTTTCCAGGTTTTGTCTTTCTGGTGTTCTAAAAGCTTCTTGTATCTGCATTGGCATTTCTTTCCCAATTTGGGGAAATTTTTCTCGTATGATTTTGTTGAAAAATGCCTACTAAGCCCCTGGATTGAAATTCTTCTCCTACTAAACCCTGAATTCTTATGTTTGTTTTTTTATAGTGCCCAGATATCTTAAAATTCCCATTCATACCCTCCTATTAGCTTGTCTTTCTCTTTGTTGGACTGTATTAGATCTGCCACCTGATCTTCCAGTTTAGATATTCTGTTCTCTCTTTTATCCAGTCTACTGATGAGACTTTCCACAGAGTTTTTTATTTGACTGTCTGTGTTTTGTAATGGTAAAATTTCTGCATGGTTTTTCTTCAGTATTTCTATTTCCTTACTCATATCTTGTAGTGACATCCTTATTTCATTAAGCTGGTTTCCTGTGTTCTCTTGGAATTCCTTCAGGAGTTTGTTTTATTCTTTAATTCCTTTGTTTTCCTTTTTGATTCCTTTGATTTTTTTCTTGATTTCTTTGAGTATAGATAAAATCATTTTTTAAAAAAGTCATTGTTAGCATTTCATCTAAAGCAGTCTCATTGGGAACCATTTCTGCTAGATTTATAATTTTTTGGTGGGATCATATTGTCTGGATTCTTTGTGTTTCTTGTATTATAATGTTGCAATTGTTGCATCCTGAGTTGATTTGATGCTTGGGTTTTCTAATAATCTGTGGTGTTTTTAGATTTGGAAATCCAACTTTATGTACCTTCAGAGTCGGAGTTTAAGGTGCCAAGTACAGCCTTTGTACTCCAATCCAGCCACAGAAGTAATTGTAGGCGTTGAGTAAGCTTGCTATTCAAGTATTCTAGTGGGTTGGGTGGAGCAATTTAGTAGCAAATTCTAAACTTCAACTGAGCAATATACACATTCAATAAAAACCAGCACAGAGTATGCAAATGTGGGGATTGAAACAAACAGATATCCTTATTAAGCCAAAATCCATAAGGGTGTATGTTGTTCTACACCCTTAATTTTGTCAACTGGGAGGGAAAGATTTCTATTGTGAAACATATTTCAGGGCAGCCTGGGTCTAAATCAGACCCTGACCCCAATAATGACAGAAGAAAAAGCAAAGGCCCTATGAATCTGAATGCATCAAAGGCAACAATAGTCAACCCCTAAATACAGCTTAATTGAGAATGGTAAAGCCAACCAAGAATATGTTACCCATATCCTGCCTTGACATGACAAGAGAGATTAGCACTTTCAGTGAAGGCCTATGCACCTGTTTTTTGTCAGTTGGCTTTGTTACCTTTGTGGTTGGCTTTAGATCTCACCAATGCTGAGTGCCCACCTTGATCCCTCCATGTTGTGCTGTGAATCTGGTGTTCTGATCAGCTGTGATTGATGCCCTGCCATGGGGAGCTGGATGCATTCTCCAGAGGGTCGCATTGCTATCAGTTGGGGGATGGGAGAATGCTGGAAGCCTGGAGTTGTACTGGAACTGCTCAGCTGGTCTTGCCTGTACCCCATTCAGCAGCTCCTCTGCTTTCTCCCCTTTAGGTTTCTTGACTTTGAAAGGAGGCTGATGAGGTCGGAAAATCCTTTTGTTTGGTCTCTTCTCCTGCAGCTGGGTGCCTGGTGGGGGCACAGGTATGGTTTAGGTCCATATCATCAAGTTCCTTGGTGGGATTCTGGATGATTTACTCCTTTCTGATAGATCTTAGTCTCTCTTGCTTCTCCACTGTGGCCAATAAAAACCTATACACCTTCACTTTTCAGTCAAAGAGTGTATTTTGCAGCTCCCTAGGCTGGATTGGTGTGACTCCTATGCATCCATCTTACTCGGAAGAATAAACTTAGGATTTTTTTTTTTAACTTAAAAAAATATTTTTATATATTTATTTGCAAGTAGAGAGAGATAGAAAAGAGACAGACAGAGAAAATGGGCACACCAGAGCCTCCAGCTGCTGCCAATGAACTCCAGGTGCATATATCATCCTGTGTATCTGGCTTTACATGGGTACTGGGGAATTGAACTTGGGTTGTTAGGCTTTGCAGGCAAGCATCTTAACCAATGTGCCATCTCTCTAGACCCTCACTGTCATTCTTATTGGAAAACAAGGGCTTAAATAGTTAAACTTAATGAAGACTTAGGTAATTCAAATGTGCATTAATTAGACAGTCTTTATGAGGTTTCTTGTGGGTACCAGATACCAATAGGAATAATTAAAAAAAGAAAGATATAGGTCAGGTGTTGTGATGAGCTCCTTTAGTCTTAGCTACTGTGAAGTCTAAGGTGAAAGGGTTGCTTGAGTCCAGAAAGTTAGGATGGTAACATGGTATCTCCCATCTCAAAAAAATCCACAACAAAACAAAAAACCCACACATAGTGGTATACTTTTATAATCCCAGTATTTTGGAAGATGAAGCAGTATTGAGTGTTTGATTGCTATGTAGGGGGTCTCAAAATATACAACACTCAATTATACTAATAAAATTCAAAAAAATCAAACAATAGGTTATATCAGGAGTAGTTTTAGGATAAAGGTATGCAATTGTCTTATTGGAACATTAGGAGAAGCATATCTATTTTATATTGCTAGGAAATGAAAAAAATCTCTGGGTGTATATTTTATAGACAAATGAATGCTATAAGAATTATTAAAAAATACTTCTTGAGAGGACAATGGGGTGTAGAAGAAAAAGATCATTATATACATGTATGAAATCGTCTAAAATATATTTTGAGTGTGTATATGAAATTTTTACAAGTCATATAACACTTTTTCTAGTTATAAATGATAATGAATGCATGAACTTGATAAGGGCTTACTCTTTCCTTGTTTTGGGTTGGACTACCTTAAAACAGATTTTGGAACTTAATAAATATAATTTGCTGTAAAGAATAAATGTAATAAAAAAATCAACCCATAAATGAAATTATTGAGGTTTGGATAAATTTATTATCCTATCTAATTCTTTCTGCAATGCAAGATTTTTAGTACTAATTTATTAAGAAATGTATTGAGCAACTAGCATGTGTCAGACACAGTATGTTAGAACTGGAAATTCCAGCAAAAATGAAAGTTATGGTCCCTGCTCATCCAGACAATACAACCTGATGGGAAACAGGGGTAACTAATAGGGACTACACATTGTTATGCTTTGTAGCTGGTGAATTCTTTCTTTCTTCCTCACTGGTAACTATCATTTCTCAATATCTAGTCATTTCAAAATCTGATTTGAGTTGATAGTTATGGATAAAAATCATTGGTTTCTTTGTTCAAGAGTGCTTTGCTTTGTTGACAGTTTTTGAAAAACCACAGATATGGACTTGATTTACATATATAAGGTCTTATTTATTCAAGCTTGTTTAAAGCTTTTGGGAGTAAGCCACGTGTAAATGAATGAATATTTACATCTATCATTGATGGAATGCTTACATTACTGAAGATCCTTTACAAGATGAACTCATTGAGCCATCAGAACAGCCCATTGAGGAGGGTGCGTTATATTTCCCCTCTTTGTAAATGAGAAGGCAGAAACCCAGAGAGGTTAAGTAACATGACCAAAATCAAACACGTGGCAAGTGTTGAGCTCAGGATTTAAACCTTGGCCCTGGGTCATTGCACTGTACTGACTTCAGGGTGAATTTATTCTTAGGCCATTACAGCAGATTTGATGTGGTGCCTGACATTTTTTTCCAGAACAATGTCAACACTTTTTAGATGAGAGAAATATTCAGAGGGTCTGTAGCAAATGATTACCTTCCTATGGTGTTGCAGTTGACTTTATTTGCTGGAACAAAGTCCTTGACCAAAAACAGCTGATGGGAGAAAAGAGTTCAGTTTGGCTTACTGTTCCAAGGGGAATCTTAACGGTGGCAGGGGAAAGCATGGCACAGGCAGAGGCTGGACATCATCTGTGCACAGCAGATGGGAAGCAGCATCAAGGGAGTGAGCCAAACTCTGGCTATAACACATTAAAACTGGAAATTCCACCATCCCCAACAACAAACCTCCGCCAGCAAGGCTCCACCTCTCAAATTGCCACCAAGTGGGGTCTAAGCATTCAAGGCATCTGGGTTTAGGGAGGATTTATGATTCAAACCACCACATATGGTAACAGTAAACTGTTGGAACACACTATCATAGTAGTATGCCTGGCTGTCTTAAAACAAGTTTGTAGGGTTCAGGTAAGTGCCTATAGAAGAAGTGAATTTTCTTTACCTTTTTGAGACCAAGTCATGTAACTCAGGCTGACCTCTGTCTGTGTAGATCAGGTTGTTATTCTCCTGCCTCAGCGTCCCAAGTGCTGGGATTCCAGGCATGTACCACCACACCCAGCTTAGGACAAGTGAAGTTTGCAGAGGAAAATGAGAGACCAGAAGTACATATACCTCATAGGGGGATGGGGTCAGAGCCCTGCTGATCAGCACTGGAAATCCCCCCCCCCCAGTGCCAGGTTCCAGGGTGGGTGCTCTTTGAATGGGAAATTGATGTTAATGACAGGCATAGTTTTTTAGGTGATTTGTTCTGGTATCTGTTCTGGGAAAACTAGCTTTTCCTACATTCTATTTGCAGAGATTACTCAAGTCAGTCTTTTCTCTGAAAAATACAATAACTTTTGCTCTAACTCACCCAGCCAAGATTATATATTTAAGACCTTGAAGAACCATTGAAACTCTTCCTCTCACTGATGGAAAAATATGATTCATGTACTTTGCAGTTAGAAGATACTTAACCTGTAATAGATATTCTGCCTATGTAGAAATATTTTTGATCACTTAGTTCTAGTTGTCAGAGTTGGTTAAAACCATTCAATGAAAACTAAGTGTCTTGGTCTGTTTGGGGGTCTTATGACAAAATACTTTAAATGAGTAATCCATAAACAATAGACTTTTTAATTTTCATAGTTCTAGAGGTTGGGTAAACCATGATCAAGGTACTAACAGATTTAGTGTGTGGTGAAGGCTTACTCATTGCTTCAAGGATGACATAACCTGTTCAGTTATTATATGGCTGAAGTGGCAAACACACTCCCCTGAGTTTTTTTTTTTTTTTTTTTTTTTTTTTATTGATTTTTAATCTTACATACCAAAAAAACCCCACCTGATATTTCCCTCCCCTCCCCCATTCCACTTTAGAACTCCAGTCTCCATCATATCCCCTCCCTTTCTCCATTAGTCTCTCTCCTAATTTGATGACATCATCTTTCTCTTCTATTTTGAGGGTCTTGCAAAGGTATTGCTAGGCACTGCAAGATCATGGATATCGAGGCCAATTTCTGTCTGGGCAGCTGCATAGTAAGAGGTCATATCCTTCCTTTGGCTCTTCCATTCTATCCGCCCCTCTTCCGCAATGGTCCCTGAGCCACTGGAGGATGTGACAGAGGTGTTTCAGTGCTGGGCACTCCTCCATCCCTTCTTCTCAGCACTATGTTGCCTTTTGTGTCATCCCAGTGGTCATCACCATCTGAAAAGAGAAGCTTCTCTAGCCAGAAGTGAGAATAGCGTTAATATGTGGACATGAACATTTAGTGTAGTGTCCCCAGGGCAGCTTGGTGGGAATAATATATACATTTAGTCAGACATGAGCAGGCTTATACCCCCAAGGCTCATGACCTCACCTACCATAGACTTTTACTTAGGTTTTCAGTACTGGTATGTATTCCCTCCCGTAGAGAGGGCCTTCAGTCCAATTATGGAGCAGTTGGTTACCCCAAGAGTAGACACACCACTATTGCACCCGTTCAGTCATTGGGCCTGTCTGGCCAAGCTTGAATATTCAGCATCCACTATTTTCACTGTTGATGGCTTCTGTCTCCCCCATACGCTGCGTGCAGTGCAGCTTTTTCCAGCTTTCAGTTGGCTGGTCTACAGGGAGAAGGTTTTCTGCTCAGCACCAGCTTGCTTTCTCAGTGTCCTTGCCTCTCAGGCATGAGATGTCTTCAGCAATAGGGTCTTACTATCTATTTCTCTAGGGAAACCAAGGGCTTTGGCAAAAGCCTTAATGTTTTGAGGCTACCGGGACCTCCTTGGCCAACATCTCACTGGAAGGAGTTCCATCCCAGGTACTGAAAATTTTCTAGTAACAGTCTACATCTTCTAGACGTGACCTTAATCAAAAAGTAGTTTTACATATGTCTTATTGATAATATCTTGAGTTTAGATTGTCCCTCCCCCTGCCCTTTTTGTATGCATTCTCTTCCCATGGCCTTGCTTAGGCCATTCCCCTCCCTGAACTCAGATCTTCTACTTACATATGTGTATTACCATACACTTAAGTCCTTCCCTTTCTTCCCTCCCTTATAGCCTTTTACCCCCTTACTGGTTTCTGGTACCTCTTTTTGGTTCCAGTTCATACCCAAGTCTATACATTGGTAGCTAGGATCCACATATGAGAGAGAACATGTGACGTTTGGCTTTCTGAGCCTGGGTTACCTCACTAAGTATAATCCTTTCCAGATCCATCCATTTCCCTGCAAATTTCATAATTTCATTTTTTCTTTACTGCTGAATAGAACTCCATTGTGTAAATGTACCACAACTTTATTATCCACTCATCTGTGGACGGACATCTAGGCTGCTTCCATTTCTTAGCTATTGTGAATAGAGCAGCAATAAACATGGTTTTGCAAGTATCTCTAAGGAAGTGAGAAGAGTCCTCTGGATATATGCCTAGGAGTGCTATAGCTGGATCATATGGTAAATCTATTTCTAGCTGTCTCAAGAACCTCCACACTGATTTCCACAGTGGCTGGACCAGCTTACATTCCCACCAACAGTGTAGAAGTGTTCCTGTTTTTCCGCATCCACGCCAACACTTATTGTCATTTGTTTTCTTGATGGCAGCCATTCTGACAGGAGTGATATGGAATCTCAAAGTGGTTTTAATTTGCATTTCCCTGATGGCTAAGGATGTAGAACATTTTTTAGATGTTTATATGCCATCTGTATTTCATCTTCCGTGAATTCTCTATTTAGTTCCGTAGCCCATTTTTTAACTGGGTTGTTTGAATTCTTGTTATTCTGTTTTTTGAGTTCTTTGTATATTCTGGATATTAATCCTCTGTCAGTTGAATAACTGGCAAAAGATTTTCTCCCATTCTGTAGGTTGTGTCTTTTTGCTCTATTCACAGTGTCCTTTGCTGTACAAAAGCTTTGTAATTTTATAAGGTCCCAGTGGTTGATTAGTGCTTTTATTCTCTGAGCAATTGGAGTTATATTCAGAAAGTCCTTGCCTATTCCAATATGTTGAAGAGTTTCCCCTACTTTTTCCTCTAGCATTTTCAGAGTTTCAGGTCTGATATTAAGGTCCCTGATCCATTTGGACTTGATTCTTGTGCAAGGAGAGAGACAAGGATCTATGTTTATCCTTTTACAAACAGATGTCCAATTTTCCCAGCACCACTTGTTAAAGAGACTATCTTTTCTCCAATGAGTATTTTTGGCGTTTTTGTCAAAAATCAGGTAGCTGTAGCTATCTGGATTAATATTTGGGTCTTCTATTCTGTTCCATTGATCTACCTGTCTGTCCTTGTGCCAGTACCATGCTGTTTTTGTTACTATGGCTTTGTAGTATAACTTAAAATCGGGTATGGTTATACCACCTGCCTGATTTTTGTTATGCAAAAATTGTTTTGGCTATTCGAGGTTTTTGTGTTTCCAGATGAATTTTAGTATTGTTTTTCTATTTCTGTGAAGAATGCTATTGGGATTTTAATGGGGATCGCATTAAATGTGTAGATTGCTTTTGGTAAGATTGACATTTTCACTATATTGATTCTTCCAATCCAGGAGCATGGAATGTCTTTCCATTTCCTTGTGTCTTCTGCAATTTGTCGCTCGAGTTTTTATAGTTCTCATTGTAGAGATCCTTCACTTCCTTGGTTAAGTTTATTCCAAGGTATTTTATTTTTTTGAGGCAATTGTGAATGGGAGAGATTCCCTGATTTCATCCTCTGCATGTTTGTTGTTAGTGTATAGAAAAGCTACTGATTTCTGTGTGTTTATTTTGTATCCTGCTACATTGCTAAAAGTGTTTATCAGCTCTAATAATTTGCTGGTAGAGTCCTTAGGATCTGTTATGTATAGAATCATATCATCTGCAAATAATGATAATTTGACCTCTTCCTTTCCGATTTGTATCCCCTTTATGAGTGCCTCTTGCCTTATTGCTATGGCTAAGACTTCCAATACTATATTAAATAATAGTGGAGAAAGTGGACACCCTTGTCTTGTTCCTGAATTTAGAGGAAAAGCTTCAAGTTTTTCCCCATTAAGTATTATGTTGGCTGTAGGTTTGTCATAAATAGCTTTTATTATGTTGAGATATGTACCTTCTATTCCAAGTTTCTGTAGTACTTTCACCATGAAGGGGTGTTGGATTTTGTCAAATGCCTTTTCTGCATCTATTGAGATGACCATGTGATTTTTGTCCTTCAGACCATTTATATGGTGTATTACATTTATGGATTTGCGTATGTTGAACCATCCCTGCATCTCTGGGATAAAGCCTACTTGGTCAGGGTGAATAATCTTTCTGATATATTCTTGTATTCTGTTTGCCAGTATTTTGTTGAGAATTTTTGCATCTATGTTCATGAGGGAGATTGGTCTATAGTTTTTTTTTTGATCTGTCTTTGTCCGGTTTGGGTATCAGGGTGATGCTGGCTTCATAGAAGGATTTTGGTAGAATTCCTTCCTCTTCTATTTTATGGAAAAGTTTGAGAAGCATTGGTGTTAGATCTTCCAGGAATGTCTGGTAAAATTCAGTAGTGAATCCATCTGGGCCTGGGCTTTTTTAATTGGGAGACTTTTTATGACTGCTTGGATCTCTGTGGTTGTTATAGGTCTATTTAAATGGTTTATCTCATCTTGATTTAATTTTGGTAGGTCATATAAATCAAGGAAATCATCCATTTCTTTCAGGTTTTCAAACTTAGAGGCATATATATTCTTAAAGTATGTCCGTATGATTTTCTGAATTTCTTTGGTATCTGTTGTGATGTTGCCTTTTTCATCTCTAATTTTATCAATTTTTGTCTCTTCTCTCTTTCTTTTGGTCAGATTTGCTAAGGGTTTGTCAATCTTGTTAATCCTTTCAAAGAACCAACTCTTTGTTTCATTGATTTTTTTGATTTTTTTTTGGTTTCCATTTCATTAATTTCTGCCCTAACCTTTATTATTTCTTCCGTCTACTGATTTTTGGTTTGCCTTGTTCTTCTCTTTCCAAGGCCTTAAGGTGAAGCATTAAATTGTTTAGTTGTGAACTCTCTAGTTTCTTAATATAGGCACTTAGAGCTATAAATTTCCCTCGTAGGACTGCCTTCATTGTGTCCCACAGGTTTTGATATGTTGTATTCTCATCATCATTTGATTCTATGAATTTCTTGATTTCCTTCTTAATTTCTTCAATGACCCATGCGTCATTCAATAATGTACTGTTTAGTCTCCATGAATTTCTGTATGCTCTGTAGTTTTTCTTGTTGTTGATTTGCAGTTTAATCCCATTGTGGTCAGATAGCATACAAGGGATTATTTCAATTTTCCTGTATTTGTTGAGATTTGATTTGTGTCCTATCATATGGTCTATTTTAGAGAATGACCCATGTGCTGCTGAGAAGAATGTATATTCTGCAGTATTTGGATGGAATATTCTGTATATATCTGTTAGGTCCATTTGTTCCATGATATCATTTAATGCAGTTGTTTCTCTGTTTATTTTTGTTGGGTAGACCTGTCAAGTGATGAGAGCGGGGGTATTGAAGTCACCCACTACTATTGTGTTAGGTGTTATTTCTGACCTTAAGTCCGATAGTGTTTGTTTGATGTAATTGGGGCCCCGTGTTGGGAGCATAAATGTTTAGGATTGTGATATCCTCCTGTTGGAGTGTTCCTTTAATCAGTATAAAGTGACCTGCTTTATCTCTCCTCACTAATGTTGGTTTGAAGTCTATCCTGTCAGAAATTAGAATGGCAACCCCTGCTTGTTTTCTGGGTCCATTTGCTTGATATATCTTTTTCCAGCCTTTCACCCTAAGAATGTTTCTATCTTTTATTCGGATGTGAGTTTCCTGAAGGCAACAGATGGTAGGATCCTGCTTTTTAATCCAGTCTGCAAGTCTATGTCTTTTGATTGGGGCATTGAGGCCATTGATATTAAGAGTTATTATTGAAAGATATGTATTTGATCTGTCCATTTTTCTTGTTTTGTAGTTCTTCCTGGTTTTCTTTTTACTCACTTGTTCTAACAGTTGAATATGATTTCTTTTTCCTATTTCCTGCTGTGTGTGTTTTGCTTTTTCTTCAGCATGAATGATTCCTGCAAGTATTTTCTGTAGAGCTGGCTTAGTTGTCATAAATTCCTTTAGCCTGTCTTTGTTGTGGAATGTCCTTATTTCTCCATCAATTTGGATAGAAAGCTTTGCAGGATAAAGTAATCTTGGTTGACAGTTTTTATCTTTCAGAACTTGGAATACATCACTCCAGGCCCTCCTGGCTTTTAGGGTTTGTGTTGAGTAATCTGCTGTGACCCTGATGGGTTTCCCCTTAAATGTCATTTGCTTTTTCTCTCTAACTGCTTTCAGTATACTTTCTTTGGTTTGTGTATTTAGTAGTTTAATTATAACATGGCGAGAAGAGGTTCTTTCTAGGTTTTGTCTGTTTGGTGTTCTAAATGCTTCTTGTATCTGCATTGGCATTTCTTTCCCAATTTGGGGAAAATTTTCTTCTATGATTTTATGGAAAACACCTACTAAGCCTCTGGATTGAAATTCTTCCCCTTCTGCTATACCTTGAATTCTTATGTTTGATCTTTTCATAGTGTCCCTCATGTCTTGGAGTTCCCATTCATACCTTTCTATTAGCTTGTCTTTCTCTTTGTTGGACTGTGATAGATCTGCCACCTCGTCTTCTAGCTTGGATATTCTGTCCTCTCCTTCATCCATTCTACTAGTGAGACTTTCCACTGAGTGTTTTATTTCACTGGCTGTGTTCTTCAGGGCCAGGATTTCAGCCTGGTTTTTCTTCAGTAGTTCTATTTCCTTATTCATGTCTTCTAATGACCTTTTTATTTCATTAAACTGTTTCTCTGTAATCTCCTTCAACAGTTTGTTTTCTTCTCTAATTCCTTTGTTTTCTTATGGATTGCTTTCATTTCTTCTTTCATTTCTTTGAGCATAGATAACATCATTCCCTTGAAATCTTTGTCAGGAATTTCATCTAAAAGAGTCTCATTGAGAACCCTTCTGATGGATTTGTAATTTTTGGTGGGATTGCATTGTCTTGATTCTTTGTGTTTCTTGTATTATAATGTAGTGACTTATGCATCCTGGATTGATTTGATGCTTAGGTTTCCTATTTATCTTCAGTGTTCTTAGGTGTTGTGATCCACCTTTATATAATTTCAGGATATGAGTTTAAGGTGTCAAGTGTAGCACTTGTACCCAAGTCCAACCTCAGAGGTACTCCTAACTGTTGAGTTTGCTTGTTAAGTAAGTATTGTAGTGGACTAGTGGAACAATTTAGAGGCAAGTTCTAAACTTCAACAAAGCAAAATACACATTCAATTAACATGAACACAGAGTATATAAGTGTGAGAATTGAGCCAAACAGTCCTATAGGGTCAAATCCCTCAGGGGCATGCGATGGTCCATGCCCTTAGTCCTGTCTGCTTGGGAATCAGACCCTGTCCTCAATAATAACTGAAGCAAAAGGTAAAGGCCCTTTAAATCTATAAGTTGTACAGATAGCAATATTCAACCCCTCATATTCAGCTTATTTGAAAATGGTAAAGCCACCCACAAATATGTAATACATACCCTGCCTTGACCTGGAAAGAGTGGTTATCACTTCCAGTGCAGGCCTTTGTTATCTTTTGGTGTGGCTTTTAAACTCACCAATGCTGGGGGCCCACCTCGTTCCCTGGGCTGTGGAGTTTGGGTCAGGTATGCTGGGTCCGGTGTTGGCGATGTGGATCAGATCTGCCACTAGGTGCTCGATTCTACCGACACCCTGGGGAACTGATGATTGGGGGATGGGCGAGTTCAGGAAGCCTGCAGCAGCTCACCGTGTATGTCTCTTTCAGTAGCTCCACAGATTTTTCTTTGATTTCTGGGCTCTGTGGGGAGACTGATGAGGTTGAAAAGTCCCCCTTTTTTTTTTTTTTTTTGTTTGTTCGGGCGGCGTTTGCAGTGGAAGCTCAGCAGGGCTTAGCTGATCTGGGTGGCAGCTTTGAACCGAGGGTTGGAGCTGCTGGGGTGCCCTCGGGGTGGAGGGAAGCCGCTGGGAGCCTGCGGATGTGGAGCCCGTGGATGGGGAGTCCGCGGCTGGGGATCCCTCGGCGTGGAGCGGAGCCGCGGGAGCCCGCGGATGGGGAGTCCACGGCTGGGGATCCCTCGGCGTGGAGCGGAGCCACGGGAGCCCGCGGATGGGGAGTCTGAGGCTGGGAGCCTCGGCGTGGAGCAGAGCCTCGGGAGCCTGCGGATGGGGAGCCAGCGGATGGGGAGTTCGCGGCTGGGAGCCCTCGGCGTGGAGCGGAGCCGCAGGAGCCTGCGGATGGGGAGCCCGCGGATGGGGAGTTCGCGGCTGGGGAGCCCTCGGCGTGGGAGCGGAGCGCGGAGCCTGCGGATGGGGAGCCCGCGGATGGGGATTCGCGGCTGGGAGCCCTCGGCGTGGAGCGGAGCCGCGGGAGCCTGCGGATGGGGAGCCCGCGGATGGGGAGTTCGCGGCTGGGGGAGCCCTCGGCGTGGAGCGGAGCCGCTGGAGCCTGCGGATGGGGAGCCCGCGGATGGGGAGTTCGCGGCTGGGGGCCCTCGGCGTGGAGCGGAGCCGCGGGAGCCTGCGGATGGGGAGCCCGCGGATGGGGAGTTCGCGGCTGGGAGCCCTCGGCGTGGAGCGGAGCCGCGGGAGCCTGCGGATGGGGAGCCCGCGGATGGGAGTTCGCGGCTGGGGAGCCTCGGCGTGGAGCGGAGCCGCGGGAGCCTGCGGATGGGGAGCCCGCGGATGGGGAGTTCGCGGCTGGGGGCCTCGGCGTGGAGCGGAGCGCGGGAGCCTGCGGATGGGGAGCCCGCGGATGGGGAGTCCGCGGCTGGGGGCCCTTGGCGTGGAGCGGAGCCACGGGAGCCTGCGGATGGGGAGTCCGCGGCTGGGAGCCCTCGGTGTGGAGCGGAGCTGCGGGGAGCCAGCGGATGGGGAGCCAGCGGATGGGGAGCGAGCTGCCAGGCCGCACTCTCCACAGTGGGTTTCTGGCTGTCTTCTGCTTTTCCGCTATTTCCAGGAGAAAATATTCTGCTCTCTTCCTCAGTAGAGGGTAGATTCTTTTTGATTCCCTCCCTGATCTGGATTGGCGTGGCTCCTATGCCGCCATCTTACCCGGAAGTCCCTGAGTTTCTTTTATAAGGGCACTCATTCTATTAATGAAGGCCTAAAAGCTATACATCTTAATACAATTATAATGGGAGTTAGATCTTAGCATATGAACTTCTGAGGAATTCAGATATTGAGACCTTATCAGAAGGGTGTAATATGATATTAATAAGAAAAGGCACAACATTTTGTAAAACACGAACAAAATAAAAGTTTACAGAAGAATGTGACAACTTTGTGTTATGCATTATTGTAGTTACCTTCTTGTTGTTGGGACAAAACACCTGACAAAAAGGCAGTATATGAAAGGAAAGTGTTTATTTTGGTTTGCAGTCTCAAGGGGAAGTTTCTTCATGGTATGTCAAAGCAGTGATTGGGCATTACGTCTTGCCATGGCAGCCTGATAGTAGCATCAAGAGTGACCTACCTAACACTGGCAAGGCAGAGTGGGGCTCTAACACCCCTAAGCTTGTCTCCAGCAATGAACACATTTCCTCTAGCAAGGTTTCATCTCAAAAATTGTTACCAGCTGGGCACCAAGTATTCAAAACACATGAGACTACCTCATTCTAACCACCACATGCAAGTTAAAGACATGAGTTTTTCTACTCAAAAATCTTTGAAGTTAACCCCAAATAGCTATGTTGTAAGGAAGTCTAAGTTGGCCATACAGAAAGGATGTGTCCAGTGATCATAGTTCAAATGCCAGGCACAAGAAGGAAGGTGATATCTTAGATATTCCAGCCCAAGGTGGGAACGAGACCCAGACAGAAAGTACCACTTAAGCTCGTCTAGCCTCTCATAGTCATTGGAACCATTCCAACTTAAGCTCCTGATGTCAGGGAATGGAGAAAAACTATCACTATACTGTCTTACCCAGATTTCTGGGTAACACTTAAGCATAGTAAGATGGTTCTTGAGTAGTTTGTTTTTTTAAAATTTTTAAATATTTATTTATTTATTTATTTTTTGGTTTTTTGAGGTAGGGTCTCACTCCAGCTCAGGCTGACCTGGAATTCACTATGTAGTCTCAGGGTGGCCTTGAACTCACAGCAATCCTCCCACCTCTGCCTCTCAAGTGCTGGGATTCAAGGTGTGTGCCACCATGTCCAGCTTAAATTTTTTATCTTTTATTTTCTTTTAATTTATCTATGAGAGACAGAGAGAGATGGAGAGAAAAAGAGAGAGAGAAGGAGAGAATGGGCATGCCAGGGACTCCAGCCACTACAACGAACTCCAGATGCATGTGTCACCTTATGCATCTTGTTTACATGGGTCCTGGGGAATCAAACCTAAGTACTTTGGCTTTGTAGGCAAGTGCCTTAACTACCAAGTCATCTCTCCAGCCCCTGAGTAGTTTTTTACTGAACAACAGTTTGTGAGCAAACAGTCCTTCTATTCCTTTAGAATGCAGATTAGGTTTGAGGCAAAGGTTGAATGTGAGCCTCCATCTGACTCAGAGCAATTTAAACTGCTGTGTCAAGTATGCTTTAGTTTTTATTTATAATTTGCCTCCAGGAACTTCCTTTGAAAGTGCAAACCATTCATTGTTATTTAAGCTTTGATAACAAACATTGTTCTTGGCATCCTTTGACTAAGATCTTATAGGAATAGCACATGAAACAAAATATTTTTCCAGGTATACTCTAGGCCTAGTTCTAGATTAGAGCCTCTTCTGGCCCCATTGCATTGATCTCCCCCTTTCTCTGCTTTCCCCTCTCTCACTCATCCTGTCTATCTTGCTCCCAGTCTCATTCTTACTGTTTTGTTTGTTCTCTTACTGGGTGTGGTAGTTTGAATGGATGTCCCCCAATAGATTCCGGAGTTTTATTCAAGCTTGTAACTCTGCAGGAGGCGGTGTCACTGTGGGCAGATCCTAGGGTCCAGTCCTAAGGTATATTTGGGGGTGGAACTAGAATTCCAGCCTAAGGTCTGCAGAGAGCCTGGGATTCCTGGAGTGTGCTTGGTTATGATACTGGTGGTATTTCTCTCTGCATGTACCTGTGAAAGGGAGCCACCTTCTTTTGCCATTATGGAACTTCCCCTGGATCTGTAAGCTTCAATAAATTCTGTTCTTCCCATAAATTGTGCTTGGTTTGGAAGTTCATTCCAGCAATATGAAGCTGTCTACTACACTGGGATAATGTTAGAAAGCCAGAAAATTAATAATTATATTGTAGGCCTTAGTGCATCATGATTAAGAACAAGGGTTGTGACTAAGTAGAACCCATGATGGCTTTGACCTACTTAGGGTCTTAAAGACTCATGTAAGGTGAAGATGAGTCATGAAATCATGATGGCTATTGCTGACAGAAAGACATTTTGTATTACTCAAAGAGAAAAACAATAAATGATGATAGATACTATTTGCCTAAAGAACTTGATATGCCTGGCTTTTGAGATTTAATCAGTCTAGATCTCTGTCTGTGGGTTAATAAATTATAAGGGCTGGACTGGAGAGTTTTTAAAATTGCTCCACTTGTAAAATTTTTATTCATCTGTGAAAAATGGAAGAAAGTCAGTGATCTTGGCATATAATAGGTGTTCAGTAAATAAATGTTCTTTGGCTAATTAACTAAAGGGACATGAATTAGACCCATATAAAACAGGCTGACAGCTAAACTTACCACTGTCACAAAACATTTTGACTTCTTAACTTTAACTTTTTAGTTATTATTTATTTGAGATAGAGTCTTGTGTAGGATAGGCTGCCCTTGAATTCATTCTATAGATAAGATGGCCTTGAATGTCTGATAGCCCTCCTTCCTCTTTCCAAGTGCTGGAATTATAGGAGTGGTCATCACATGAGGCTTAAACTTTGATATTGTGTGTATGGTATGCATATGTGTATATGCATGTGGAACCCAGAGGTTGATGTTGGCTGTCTTGCTTAACAGTTTATATATTAGAAAACTATTGAGCAATAGGGTTTTTTTTTTTTTTTTTTTTTTTTTTTTTTTTTTTTTGAAACAAGGTCTCTCACTGAACCCAGAACTCACTAATTTGGTGACATATGCTTGGCTACCCCCAGGGTCCTCTTGGTTCTTTTTTCCCTTTGCTGGAATTATAGTTGTGCCACCATGCTCAGCTTTTATGTGGGTTCTGGGTATCTGAACTTGGATCCTTTTGATTGCACAGCAAGCATTTTATCCACTGAGACATGTCTCTAGCCCACTTTGAAATTTGACTTGTATATTTAAGTCAGAGATAGGTGAAAGTGAGATAGTAACCATGATTATGATTCTTTCTTTCTTTCTTTCTTTCTTTCTTTCTTTCTTTCTTTCTTTCTTTCTTTCTTTCTTATTTTGGAGGTAGGGTCTTTCTCTAGCCCAAGCTGACCTGGAATTCTGTAGTCTCAGGGTGGCCTTGAAGTCATCGTGATCCTCCTACCTAGGCTTCTTGAGTGTTGGAATTAAAGGCATGCACCACCATGCCCAGCTTTTTTCTTTTATTATTTTTAATATTTATTTGAGAGAGAGAGAGAGAGAGAGAGAGAGAGAGAGAGGGGAGGGAGGGAAAGAGGCAGAAGAGAATGGGTGCACCAGGGCCTTCAGCAAATGAACTTCAATCACATGTATCACCTTGTGAATCTGGCTTATGTGGGTGTTGGGGCATTGAACATGAGTCCTTTGGCTTTGCAGACAACTGCCTTAACTGCTAAGCCATCTCTCCAGCCCTTCTCTTCTTTTCTTTTCTTTTCTCTTCTTTTCTTTTCTTTTCTTTTCATTTTGGTTGTTTGAGGGTCTCCCTTTAGCCCAGGCTGACCTGGAATTGACTATGTAGTCTCAGGGTGGCCTTGAACTCACGGCTATCCTCCTACTTCTACCTCCTGAGCACTGGAATTAAAGATGTGCACCACAATGCCCAGCTTTTCTCTTGTTTTGCTTCTTCACAACTTTCCTTTGCTTCTGCTACAATTTAAGCCATGACTGAGGAGTATTATGGTGGCATCTCCATTGAATTTTCCTCTTTAAATTGAATTTTAACCAAAATGTTCAAAAATCAGTCTAGAACAGCAAACACCACAACCCTTCTTTGCCCCGGAATTTTTGTTGTAATCAAGCTTTATATTTTGGCTTCACTGCAGATTTGCACCCAGAATCTAGCTATGGTAAGAAACACCAATTATCCCACCTATCCTTTATCTAGTTTTCCCCAATTGTAAGTCCCTGCATGTAATAACTAGGAAACGGATGTTGATGCAATCTATGATCTTGTGTTAGCTTTACAAGTGCTCATTTCTATGTTATATTACCATAACACAGATGTTTGGAAGAACCACTATGGTCTAATCAGAGCAGTCACTTCCCTTCAATGATCATTTGCACAACCTCAAATAACAATCTTCCATTATCCCCCCTTTTCTCTAACCCTTGGCAACCATAATCATATATATGATTCTGTCATTCAAAAATCTTTCTAAACAGAATCACACAGAATGTAACCTTTTGAGATTATCTTTTGTTCACCCTGCATAATTCTATGCCACTGACTTAAGACTTAGAAAAATGAAAGCTGACAAACTATTGATATGTATAAAAGGTATATTATCCTTATTTTACAAACTAAAAAAGACATTGAGAGATTAAATTATCTAATTTTTTTGCCACATCATGAGGCAAGATTATTATCCAAGTCCACCAAGTCTACTTACAAATGCTTCTTCCTGACCCTCCCTGTGCATGTGTGTGTATTATCTCATTATTGTCTGTGTATGTTCAGACAAAAATGGTGTAAGCACCAGGGGAAGAATTTTATATGGTAACAAAATCTGAGTAAGGTATATGTTGGCTATTCTAGTTCATTTGTGGGCATATTGAGAATGCCTATATTTAAGAGGAAGAAGACAGTATTTTCTTTCCTTTTCTCGCTGGCTGAGCTGGAAATCAAATCCAGGGTGTATGCTAGGCAAGTACTCTACCACTCAGCTGGAGATGTCAAGAAGAAAGCCTTTCTCTAGAACATTTATTAATAAAATGTGGTTCCAAGATCACCTTCTTTAGCTTTGCCTAGGAACTTAGGCCTACTCAATTAGAAACTATGGGAGTAAATCCAGCAAACAACTTTTGAAAGCATCCAGGTGGTTCTAATACACTCTAAAATCTGAGAAATCCTGGTGTGTGTTAAGAAGCAAGTTAGTATTGAGTTGTATATAAATGTGAATATTTGAAGGTTAGGATTTGGAACCATCTAACTTCAGAGTCAGTCTGTGTCAAAAAGGGAGAAATCTTCGTGCATAAAATACATGCCACACAGTATGAGGACTTTAGTTCAGATCCCCAGAACCCACATAGACCATGCATCTGGCACACCAGAGTGCCTCTGGCAAGGTGGGAGGGGGTGACAGGAAAATTGCAGGAAGCTTGTGGGCCAGGTAGTACTGTACATGCACTGACAAAACACAAATATACCTCAAATATGATGAAAAGTGAGGACTGACACCCAAGGTTGTCCTCTGACCTTCACACCTGAGCTGAGGACAACCTTGGGTGCGCACCCACACACATTTAAATAAATGAAAATTCCCATGAACTGCTTAAAAATTGACTTTTGAATTGGATCCACTTCAAGATACATCTACATGGGCTCTGAGTCTAAATTTTGGTATCTTTGATTATGATTTCTGTCTCATAATATTGCTGGAAGAATTTGAATACAGTCATGCACTTTGGCTTACTTCCAGTAAAGTTGCCCATGACAATCCTGGGAGAGTTGAGAGAGTAAGCAAATGCTGACATGGGATTTATTTTTGTAAAAGTTCCCTGAGGGGAGGAGTTTGAACTATTAGTTTGAATTATTGAGTATCCTTAATAAAAAAAAAAAAAAAAAAAAAAACTTAGGATGTGGGCGTGGTGGCTCATGCCTTTAATCCCAGCACTTAAGTGGCTGAGGTAGGAGGATCGCCATGAGTTTGAGGCCACCCTGAGACTACATAGTGAATTCCAGGTCAGCTTTGTCTAGAGCAAGACTCTACTAGAAACACCAAACGAAAACAAAAGAAACTTTTAGGCTGGGCATAGTGGTACACACCTTTAATCCCAGCACTTGGTAGGCCGAGGTAGGAGGATTGCCATGAGTTCGAGGCGACCCTGAGACTACATTCTTAATTCCAGGTCAGCCTTACGAAAAACCAAAACCAAACCAAACAAACAAACAAACAAATAAACAAACAACCCCCCCATATATATGAACATGTATGTATTAAAAAAATCTTTTAGAATAGGAGTGGAACAATAGAATTTTATATTTACAATAGTGATTTCAAAGCAATTTATAGTATACACTCAATGGAAGAGCTATACAAAGCTCATGCAATATACTAGGCATGAAGTGGGTTTGTGCTGGTGGTGATAGAGCCAGGGAAAGGAATAGGATATGAGAAACACTGAGAGAGAAAACCAAATGTAACTTGTGGGTTAATTTATGCTAGAGAATGAGTAATAAGCAGAAAGTAACAAAGTATTATCTCACTAAGAGATAATAAATGTGCAAATAATTCTATTGGCAGAAATATGGGATGCAACTCAGATGTCTTGTCTTGGAAAGCTAATGAGACCATCTTGAATGCACTGGATGTGACATCATGGTGAAACACCAATGTTACTGCTTATTAAGCAAATGAATCAATCATAACTTTATAGAGTCAAATGATAGAATTGGGTTGTCTTAAGGAAAATTGTGACTTTCTGCCTGAAATTTTAGTAATTCCAATATGACTAAAAAGGTCTGTGTGGGATTAGCACAAGTCATTCCAAACAGAGCCCCAAAGAAACTGCAGTCAGTGAGCAAGACCAAGGCACCCAGGAAAGAGCATGGAGCATGGCCCCAGAACAGTGGTCTTGATAACAGGGTAGTCAGTGGTGAGTGAGGTCTTGACAAGCTATGATGCTAGATGTGAAGGGCTGGGTATTTTAGAGAACATATAATTTTGCTCGTGTGTGTGTATGCACATATATGTGCCCTTGCATTGCCTCATGTGTTCACCTGCATAGGAGTGTGTTCTCCTGCAATATCCAACAGAGTGTCAGGTGCCCCACTCCATCATTCTTCCACTGGCCCTTGTTTGAGCCAGAGTCTGTCCATCATGGAGTGTGAGCTTGCTGTCCAGTACTTCCCCCAATTCCCAGGGAGCTCCAGAGACCCAGTGGTTACCTACTTTATACTGCTGGTATTACAGGTATGCATGGCCATGCCAATATGTTTACTGAGGTGTTGGCGATTTGCACTCAGGAAGCCTCAGTCCCCCTCAGGCTCTCACGCATGAAAAGTGAGCTTCACTGTTGAGCCATCCCTCCAGCCCTCAGGAGTGATTTTTGGGTTTTTCGAGGTAGGGGCTCACTCTAGTCCAGTCGGACTTGGAATTCCCTATGTATTCTCAGGGTGGCCTCGAACTCATGGCGATCCTCCTACTTCTGCCTCCCGAGTGCTGGGATTAAAGGTGTGCGCCACCACACCCTGCCCGGAATGATTTTTAAATGAAGAAAGATTCAGTGTTTAAGTGGAAGAAGGGAGAGGGAATGGTTGCTGGGAAGATAAGTAATGATTTTTTTTTGCTTTTTTTTTTTTGTTTTCCTTTTTATTGACAGCTTCTATACTTATAGACAAATAAACCCCTCCCCCACTTTCCCCTTCCCAAATCTATACTCCATTATATCCCCTCCCTCTCCATTAGTCTCTTTTATTTTGATGTCATCATGTTTTCCTACTGTTATGAGGGTCTTGTGAAGATAGTGGTAAGCACTGACAGGTCATGGATATCAAGGTCAATTTCTGTCTGGTCAATTCTATCTTAAGCAGTCCTACCCTTCCTTTGGCTTTTACATTCTTTCTGCCACCTCTTCTGCAATGGACCCTGAGCTTTGGAAGGTGTGATAGAGATGTTTTGGTGCTGAACATTTCCTCCATCATGTCTGCTCAGCACAATGGTGCCTTTTGGGTCATCCCAGTGGTCACTGCCCTCTGAAAAGAGAAGTTTCTCTAACCAAAAGTGAGAGTAACATTAATACATGGGTATGAACATTATGTAATGTGCTTACAGGGCAGTTTGATGAGCATAATATAAACATTTAGCCAGACAAGAGCAGGGTTTCTAGAGAGATTTTTAAAATCTCTATTTGATTTTTATTTTCTGTTGTGTTATTTTAAACTGTCTCTATCTCTTTTTTGAGGTACAATTTCAGTTTAATGTCTGATTTTCTTGATGCTTCCTGGAATTCATTCTTGCATTTGATCAAGTCTTTATTAAGCTTGATTAGCTGGTTACTGAGATCTTCCATTTGTTGACTCCCCTTCAATTCACTTATATCTCTTTTGAGGCTTCTATTGTTTTCTTCAATTAAGTTAAGCCTAGTGAAAAAAGCTGAGTTCTCTAAGAGACACTCCTGCTCAATTTCATTTATGTGACCATTGGTTTTTTGATGGCTTGCTTCCAGTTCAGCAATTCTTTTGATCAGAGTCTCATTGCTTTTTGTGTTTTCATTTTAGGATGCTGTTGATTTCTCCATGTTTTAATTGGAGGCTTCCATTGTGGGAGGAGGCATCCTTGGTGGAGTTCTCTGTTTTCTGACTTTCAGTTTTTTTCTTGAGGGGGTGGTGGATTGTGGTCTACCCATCTTGGGGAAATGTTTTATTTTATTGAGGGGAGAAGCAACTATTTGTCCTTGTCGGATCTTCAGTGAGTGTTCTGTTTTAAATGTGAACCAGATTGGAGTAGGATGAGGATATATTCACAGATGCACAGATTGTGGAGATTGCAAGTACATCAAAGGTACCTTTGGAACTGGGGGGTGGATATCTGGGAACTCTGCTCTACTCACTCCACTTGCATGTACTCTTCAGCACATGGGGATCAGGGGATGGGGAACCAGGAGCCGGGAAACTAGAGAGCCAGGGGCAAGAGGCCACCTCCTACAGTGGACTGTGTACCCTCTATCTCAGGGGAATAGGAATTTGTGTACCCAGGGACCAGTCAATCAGGAAATCTGAGCAAAAGACCTGCTTCTGCAGCCCACATTCAAGGACCAGACCACCCCAAGCCAGCGTCAGGGGTACCACAGCAGGGAATTGGAGGTGGAGATCAAACTGGGAGCTCTGGCCTACTCTATCCTTAAATGCACACCCTCTGGAGCAGGGGACCAGAGAGTTGACTCAGGGGGCATTCAATCAGGAAGGCAGAGACAGGTGCCTGCTTCCTCAGCAAGCTTGCAGGGTCCAGGCACCCCAAGCCAGCATCAGGGGAACCAGGGACCTCTACTGTAAGTTTTTATTTTCTTTCTTTTGCTTTTTTATTGCTGCAGGGTCCCACTCTTGCCCAGGCTGACCTGTACCTCACTCTGTAGACCAGGATGGCATTGCATTCATGATGATTCCCCTAGATCAGCCTCCCACATGTCAGGCTTTAAAGCATGCTCCACCAAGCTCTGCAATGGTAAGCTTTAAAACAATATATGAAATTATGCCTGGGGACCTCAAAACACTGAAGCCAGGGTTCATAAAGCATTTATAAGGAAATGCTGAGACATCTCTAGAGGTCATCCATGCTAACCCACTGTTACAATGCATGTCTGAGGAGCATATTAATATGCCTATTAGCAAGGTAAGTCTATTCCATTTTTTTTGGACAAGTAGCACAAAGATTATTTCTTTTTCTTTTTTCTTCTTCTGATTGCCCTACCTGGGCTATAACTATCTGAACATTTACAACTCTGAATGATATAATGCAATTAAGATTCTATAACACTCTAATTTGCATATCTCATTATATAGAGTGACACCATTAGAAGACATGTGTTGAAACTTTCAAAATGATTACAATATGTGAATGTATTAGAGGTGAATATGCTTTGTCCAGGATTCACTGTCATTCACAGCCTAGAAGTGCTGTTTTTACATTGTAAAATCTCCATTTATTCTGGGAAGTGTTAGAGTATACGTCTAAACCATCAATAATCTTTGCTATGCTGTTGTCCAAAATTGTGTCTCTGGTGTGTAAAGCACAGGCCATGTGGAGCTCACCGAGAGCTGTGCACAGGTTACACAGGGCCAGGCACAAACCATAAGCTTCACACTGGAGGGGCCTATGGACTGCAATAGACAGGCATTGTTCACAGAGGAGGCAGGGCTAAAAAGAAAGCTGGCTAGTGAGCATCATGCTAGAGCCAGCCCACAGACAAGCAGTGCCCCAGAGCACTAGTTCTGCTTCCGGAGGAAGTGATTGTTATGAACAAGTGCAAATCACGGTCTCCATTTTGGTTTTCTTTCCTTCTTTTTTTAAAAATTTATTTAAGAGAAAGAAAAAGAGAGAGAGAATGAGAACATAGCTGTGCTAGGGCCTCTTGTCACTGCAAATGAACTCCAGATGCAAGTATCACTTTGTGCCTCTGTGGGTACTGGGGAATTGAACCCAGGCCAGCAGGTTTTGCAACAAATATATTTACCTGCTGATCTATATCCCCAGCGCTGCTTTTCTTCTTTATGCACACAAGCACAGAAGCCCACAATAATATATGTAATATAATCTAGCCTTCAGAGCACAATAGTTGTTCAGAAACAATGAACTGAACTTCTTATTCTCAGTTTGCCTTTCTAAATCTGCTCTTTAATTCTTGTATAAGTCAAGAGACCATCTGGTTAATTGTATCATTCAGTGTCCTGACCCTCTGACTTTAGGTTGGGTTCAGCCAAGGGGAGGCACTAGAAATCAAGAGACATTGAGTCATTCATTTTGCCAGTTTCTTCCCCATAGGACCTAGGACATAGATTTGCTGGTGACTTCATTTATAGGATGTGGATCTTAACAAAATGAATAAAACTGACTTTCAGAGCCATTCGCATGTACAGAGTGCTTTTGAAAACTCAAAGAGGGGATACAACAGAGTGATTGCATGGGCATATATATTTTTGTTAAAAGGGAACAACATATTCTGAAGCTGAGAGGAATGTACTGTCAGTTTGGACACACACACTTAAATAAAACTAATGAGGAATTTGGGACTTCTAATTAGGATATAGGTAAAGGATGCTTTGTTTGTGAGGAAATTTATAGAGAAAATTAGATCATAAAAGCTCTGGCCTAATAAGTAGTTGACTTAATTGATGGACTAAAAGAGTGAATAGACTATGGGGAGGAGGCAGAACTGCCAAAGGTGGGAGCTGGTTTGAGGCAGTGACTGGGAAGGTGTCCTTGTGGCATCAACCTTGCTCTGGCCCTTTGCTGTGACTCTGCTTTCTAGCTGTCATGAGATCTGCAGCTCTGGTCCACCACAGCCTCCCCTCATGATGAACTAAAACCTCTGAAACTGTGAACAAATAAAGCTTCCTCCCATAAGTTGTCTACATCAGGCATTTCTGTCATAACAATGAGAAAATTAATGAGTATGATGATATGAACACAAATTGTGAAGCTGTAACTTTCAAAACTATTAAAATCATCAATGTTGCAAACAGATTCAAACACACCATGTTTGAGAAAATACTTGTTTACATGTAGAAAATATTGCTATAAAATTATTATATGAAGTACCCAGAATGTACAAACAAAAAAAATCAGATAAACTGTATTTCCAAATTGTATCTGTTAGTTAAGTGACAGAATATTTTGACATTTCTCCTGATTTTGTTAGGTTGGTAATATTAATAGATTTTAAACCCTGTTTGCTTTTAGATTTAAAATATTTTTATCTTCATGCCTAATTTTGTATTTGTAATTTTATCTTTTGTGTTAAAGATAATCCCTCAAATTACACAAACTTAATTTGTCTAAAACTTAAACCACTCTGTGT
Source organism: Orientallactaga sibirica (assembly GCA_036365145.1). NCBI lineage: Eukaryota > Metazoa > Chordata > Mammalia > Rodentia > Dipodidae > Orientallactaga > Orientallactaga sibirica. The sequence goes on from JAEOAD010000004.1 coordinate 60,874,698, forward strand.
GACCTGATTGGGTTCTGGCAATAATCCCTGCACTCAGTTAATTGGACCTACAGGTAGTATGTCTCTTCTTGCTTTGGGGGTTTTCTGGGGCAGATATCATCCATTATTTTCTCTTCCCTCTTTCTTTCTTTGTGCAGATCTGGGGATGGAAGCCAGGGCCTTTGCACACAAGGCAGGCATACTACCACAGTTACATTCATAATCCCACCTGGTTTTTAAAAATTATTCTATTTATTTTTGGAGAGTGACACAGAGAGAGACAGACAGAGGGAGAGGAAGATAGATAGAGATGGGTGCGCCAGCAGTCTCTCAGCTGCTGTGAATGAAATCCAGATGTGTGCGCTCCCTTGTGGGCAAGTGAGGAATTGCGCCCTTGCGTCACTTTGCATCTGGCTAAACGTGAGACCTGGAGATTGGGACCGAGTTCTTAGGCTTAGCAGGAAGGCGCCTTAACCGCTAAGCCATCTCTCCAGCCCCCACCTGGCTTTTTAAACTGTGCTTTCTCAATCTTGGTACTCTGACACTTGTGTTATGTAGTTTTTTTTTTCTTCTTTTTTTTTTTTCTGAGGGCTGGACTGTCCCCTTCCTATGTTGAAGCCAGGAGCACTTTTTCAAGTGTGACAACCAAAAATATTTACAGACTTTGTCAAATCTTCCCTGAGAGGGGAAAATTCTCACCTTCAGTGCTAATTCATTGTCTTAAAACTGTGCTATGGAACCTTTATCAAAGAACCCTCTGATTATAACCTAGAGTTTGCCATTTCTCCTTTGGGTGCATAAGCTGACATACCAGGTTTTCAAGGATGGATTTCCCACTGCTATAAGTACAGGGCATTTCAGGTCTTTAGGAATAGTAGAAGAGGACTCAGAATAAAGCTTAAGTGGTTGAGGACAGTGAAAGGACTGCATGTCAGTCACCTTTCCTCAACAGGTAGCTGAACTGGCAAGTATAGATGTATCATGAGTTTTAAGAAATACTGTTTGAAAGAGTTAGATTCTTCAGTGTTTGCTTTATAATTTTTTTTTTTTTTGAGGTAGTATCTCACTCTAGGTCAGGCTGACCTGGAATTTACTATGTAGTCTCAGGGTAGCCTCAAACTCACTGCAATCCTTCTACCTCTGCCTCCTGAGTGCTGGGATTAAAGGCGTGCACCACTATGTCTGGCAATTATAATTTTTTTTTAAATCTTAAGACCCAGGAATTCCTCCATTTTTATGCAGCCTGGGCTGGCCTTTCTATGTTACTGATGATGACTTTGAAGTTCTGATCCTCTTGCCCTGCCTACTCAGTGCTAGATTCTAGGCCTGTGCCACCCATCCAGTTTATGTGGTACTGGGGATCAAACCCAGGGCTTCATGCATGCTAGGCAAGCACTCTACCCCTAAGGTGGTTATTACCTCTTTGACGTTTTTCTTTAACGGAAGGAAACAAGTATGCATTGTATTACTGTACATTAAGCTCTAGGATGACGAGCAGTATATGTAAATGCTAAGTAGCTTAGAAGGAAGAAGAGATAATACATGTAGTGACAAAAACAAAAATGAAAAAAAAAGTAAATACAACTCTAAAAGGTGTAACACCAATGCATAAAGGTAGCACGCAAGCCCTTGAAAATAATTAAATATGCTTAGCAGATTCCAGCAAGAGAAGCGGGGAGCCAGAGAAAAGTATGACGAGGCAGTAGAAACAGCCTTGCAGTGATTCTGGACAAGACTTCTTCCTTCAAAACCCGCTATAAACCTGGGTAACATTGTAAAAACCAACTTCTACAGATCAATTAAAGGCAAACAACAAGCTAAGACATGCTTATTCATTAAAACCGCTCAATGTTAGTGAGAACAGAGAGAGTTTGTGGTGTTCTTGCCCGAGGCTATTTTCTTTCTCAACCTTGTCCTGGTTCTCAGGTTCCCTGTAATCCCTCAGCCTTGCTAACACAGCGGGGAAGCCAGGGAAGGCCTCTGGTGTGAATTTCTATAGAGGGTTGGATCAATTTGAGGAGGAGTATAAAAACCCAAGTTCAGTTTGCGGTGTCAGTAGAAATAGCAAATGCGGGAGATAGTGAATGATCAGAGAAGGTTCACATCTCTCCTGGACCCACATAGGGTCTGACTAGGGCAGGAAGTCCATGAGGTGCCCTGTAAACTCTTTCGTATGGGGAACCCAGAAATCTGTAAAAGCTATCCGCATGCCTTGCTTGCCTGGGAGATTGTGTCCATTGTAAGGAAAGACCCCTCCCCCTCCCCCCAAAGGCTAGTTAGTATAAAGCAAGAGGTTCAGACCCTTTTAAGGAATCACACTTCAAAGTTCTAAGGAGCTAACCCTGGAGTTATCAGAGATAACCTAAAGGATCCCTTTAGGTTAGAAGGGGGTATTGGTCTCCTTTTTGATTTCTAATTTTCCAGATTTCTTGACCCTGCTTAGCTTTCTTTGGTCCAGTTCTCCCTTAAACCTTTACCTGTGCTTAGTGATAAACTGCTGTTGATGACTTATATATGAGAAAAGAGCCCCGTGTGGTGGTGCATGCCTTTAATCCCAGCACAGGGGACGGCAGAGGTAGGAGGATCACTGTGAGCTCACCCGAGGCCAGCATGGAACTACTGATTGAGCCTGGACTAGAGTGAGACCCTACCTCGAAAAAAAACCCCAAAACAACGAAAAGAAAAGCAGAAAACATTTTTATTTTTTGTCACCAGACTGGATGTACCAGTCTAATTTGCATTTATCACATCTGGATCTGTTTTTGGGATGTTAACATGACTTAAACGTCCACTCGACATAATCTCATTTGGTTTGGATTTGCTCAAACGTGTTTTGCATGGGTACGTTGAGTGTCTACCACTCGTTCACAGAGGTCAGCCCTGCCCCTTTCAATCAGGTTAGATGGCATGACTTGGGAGGCAGATTACTCATTAGCATATGGTCTGATCAGTCTAATAAACTTTAATTCAGTTCTGTTTAGTTTTTTCCTCCCTCGGGCGCAGTGTGACTTTCTCCAGCTTGTTCAGGTAAAGCACGGATCTCAAACTCATTGACACTAACATCAACTTACTCAGCATTTCTCTCACAACCACAAGGCTCATTTAGGGGCTGCCAATATACAGCCTCTAGTGTAGTTTCTTATCTCACATAAATGTTCTCTTCGTGATTCATCAGGTTTACTCCAGAAATTGAAACGACTGAGTTACACAGAAGCAAATGAAATGAACTAGAAACATGGAAATAAATTCTCCAAGTCATCTGACTTAGTCAAGATTTTTTTTTACTGTTTTATATGACCATCCTATTAGACAATAGTAATCAGAACAATATACTGAAGTTAAAATAAATGAAATTTAAATAAAGCATTCACTGATATATTTGTTTCTCTCTCTCTCTTTCTTTCATTCTTTCTTTTTCGGAGACAAAGTCTCATTGTATAGACAAAGCTGTCTTGGAACTCACTATATCACCCTGTCTGCCTCTGGTTAGAGATCAGCTGCTTGGTGTCCCATCCAGAGTGCGAGGATTTCCAGCATGTGCGACCAGAACCAGCTCACTGATTACACTGTATTCTGAGAGATTTTTCTGAACTCATGTTAATTTATAAGAAGCCTTTCTGTTCATTTTGGTGAAGCTATCTTCTACTGTCTTGTTCTTCTACTCCACATCTGCCTCTAGCTTGCCAGACTATTTTCTATTTTGGAAATTGGAGAGGACATGCTACATTAAAAAGATCTATTTGTAGTGTTGAGTCAAGCTTCATTTTAAATTTTAGTTGCAAATAACAAGAATTATTCTACTTGGGACCCCACATCTTCATATCTCAGTGTCCTTGTCTTAGAATGGGGGTGAAGAACCTACAGCAGAGGGGGTGGTGGAGAATACGAATAAGGGCAGAAAAACCCTTAGTATCAGGAGGTACATAACAAGTATTAACTGTACCCTTTTCCTTCTTTTTCTTCACTATTAACAGTTTTTTAATTGTATTTAATTTCTTGATAATTTTGTACATGTGTGTATGTATTTTGACTATATTCATCCCCCATTACCTCCTCTTGTCATCTTCCCACTCATCCTTCTTTCCTTTCCACTTTTCAACTGGTCCTCCTTCTATTTCCATGTCTTTTTTTCCCCTTTGGTGACCCAATGATTTTATTTTATTTTGAGGCAAACCCAACAGAATGGTCTTATATTTTTTATGAGAGAGAGAGAGAGGATTGGCACACCAGGGCCTCCAGCCACTGTAATCAAATTCCAGATGTATATGCCACCTAGAATACATGTATGACCTTGCACACTTGCGTCACCTTGTGTGTCTGGCTTATGTGGGACCTGGAGAGTCGAACATGAGTCCTTAGGCTTGACAGGCAAGCACCTTAACTGCTAAGCTGTTGCCTACATATATGTGGGTGATGGGTCAGTTGCCCAGCAATTTACCAGTGGCTATAGCACTGAAGGCAATGTCTCCTCCCCCATCCTCCAGTAATCATAAACTTCCATTAGATCCTTAAGGGACTCATGAGCTCCTCCCCGAATCCAGGGCAGAATGTTGTCAGTCCCAGTCTTGGGCAGGTCTTCAGCATGGGGTGTGAGTTCACAAGTGCAATGGTCAAGTCGTGTCTGGAAGACACTGTTCCCCAGCACGCCTCCCCATCCTCTGATTTTTATATTCTTTCTGACACCTCTTCCATGAGGCTCTGAGGGGGTGATATAGGTGTCTCATGCAGGGCTGAACACTCAACACTTAGACTTAGCATTTTGACCAGTTAGGAGTCTCTGTAATAACTATGAACAGAAACTTTTCTGAGTAACCTGAGAATAGCACTAATCTATGGTCATAAACATACATGTACTTAGAAGGCAATTTGATGGACACAACATGTCCATTCAGCAAAATATATCAAGACACTATTACAACTTTGAATGACTGTTTATAATACCACTTACTGGCAGTTATTCTATTTCTTTTTTTCCATATGAAGTCTCCCTGTCTTTCAGGAAAAGGAAGATTTTTGCTCACCTTTTATTTTGTGAGTATTCATGCCCTCCTTTGACATGCTGGGCAGAGTTCTAGGTGCTGACTGTATAGTTAGGAACAAAATCCCAGTTTAGATCCTCATGGGGTGTTCATTACAAATCATTAATCATGTGTGTTCCCTTTAAACACTCAAGCTCTTAGATTGAGCTGCATTGCAACACTCTTGAAAGAGCCTCCATGAATTGCCATTGATGTGACTGTTAAATGACTTGGCTTGACATTAGAAAAAAAGTGGCTGTTCTCATGTAAAGTCTGATGCCAGATGTTTCAGACAATTTGAGGATTTTTATTAATAAAGGAAAATATTAACACATCACAGAAATTATCTTCACTTTTTCTTTAAAACACCCATTAAGGTCTTATTTTTCCCTGAGTTCTGGTAAGGATCTAAAATTAAGAAGATGATAATCTTGCCCAAGTGAACCAGTTCTTCTATTTCTCTTCAAAATCTTTCTCCTCCTCCTCATTTCTCCTCCTCCTCCTCCTTCTTCTTCTCCCTCTCCCCTCCTCCTCCTTCTTCTTTTTGTTTTTTTGAGGTAGGGTCTCACTCTATGCCAGGCTGACCTGGAATTCTCTGTGTAGTCACCTCCAAAGTGCTGGGATTAAAGGCGTGCACCACCACTCCCGGTTAATCCTTTCTTTAAAAATTTTTTGGTTTATTTTTAGTTACTTATTAGCAACAGACAGACACAGAGAGAAAGAGGAGAGAGAGAGAGAGAGAGAGAGAGAGAGAGAGAACAGGCACACCAGGGCCTCCAGCCACTGCAAACGAACTCCAGATGCATTTGCCACTTTGTGCATCTGGCTTAGGTGGGTACTGGGGAATTGAGCCTTGAACCAGGGTCCTTAGGCTTCACAGGCAAGTGCTTAACCACTAAGCCATCTCTCCAGCCCAGTCCTTCCATTTTTGATACCACATCAAATGGTTGCATTAACTAAGCTGAATGATTACTTCTAGTGAGAGCTCAACCACATGCTCTGTCTTTAAGGCTCAATTTTCCTGATCTGTGATCACTAGACAGAAATTAGAAAATAGAGGTGGGAATAGATAATTTCAAGGGTTGCATGCAGCCTTGTGGTTTATGATTTTTGGCAGTAGTAGCTTTCCTTTTTATTCTATTTACTTACATTTGGAGGTCAGAGAAGAATGTTTAACCCAAGTGAATGAGTATCTCAAGAGGGATTTTAAAATGCCAGCACAAAAGGACAAGGGATGGATTTCAGGGATGGGCAGGAATGACCTACTCACCCTGCCCTAGCCCTGCATGGAAGATGCCCACCCTCTCTTGGGCTCTGATTCTGGACACGCCTTAGAGACAGCAATAGTTTGGATAAACTTCTGAGTTCTTTTATAATTTTGGGGTATATGACTTAGTCAAGAACTTTCATCTTTACAGCATTAATTCCTTATTACAAATAAAGAAAAAAGAAGGCCTGGCTTTAATGACCCTCCTTAATCTATTTTTATTCTTTTTTAAACAATGTTATCACATTGTTTAAAATATTTGGTCCTAGGTTTTACATGAGAACAGTTGCTTTTTTTCCTCCTAAAAGCCAAACATGTACAAAAGATTAGAAAATACATTGTCTTTCTTACATACCACACCACCAAAGCATGCTTAAATCACTTCTTAGGCAAAAACAAAAAGTAGTGACAGAATATACTTGCTGAAATATCTTTCTGAATTTGATGGATTTTATCATTAGTAAGTTAAAGCATTCTCCCAAAATTATCAAATAAGATATTTTGCCTGTATATACATGTTGCAGTCAGCTTCACATTGCTGGCAGAAAGCACCCAACCAAGAGCAGCTTGTGGGAAAAACGGTTTATTTTGGCTTACAGACTCTAGAGTAAGTTCCACAATGGCAGGGGAAAACGATGGCATGAGCAGAGGATGGACATCACCTCCTGGCCAACATCAGGTGGATAACAGCAACAGAAGAGTGTGCCAAACACTGGCAAGGGGACACTGGCTATAACACCCATCAGCTCACCCCCAACAATACACCACTTCCAGGAGGCAGTAAATCCCAAATCTCCATCAGCTGGGAAGTTAGTATTCAGAATACCTAAGTTTATGGGGGACACCTGAATCAAACCACCACATTCCACCCCTGGTCCCCATAAGCTGATAACCATCCATGATATAAAATGTAATGCATTCAGGCCAACTTTAAAAGTCCCCATAGTTTTAATCAATCCCAATGATGTTCAAACATCCCTATAGTCTAAGGTCTTTTAACTAAGCTGCAATACCAAAAGAAAGAAAGAAAAAAGAAAGCAAGAAAGAAAAACAAAACAAAAACAAAAAAAGCAAAACAAAAAACTAACCCCTCCAAAACAAAACAACAACAACAAAAACCCATAATGGCACAGAATGAACAGACACACTGCAAAATATGGCACTGGGCAAAGAAATATTCAACCAATACAAGATTTAAAACAACCAGAGCAAACATCAAACTCTGTAGTTCCAAGTCCAACAATTCTAACCAGTGACAAGTATCCACATCCTATAATTCTAACCAGCAACAAGTCTCTGGAGTTCCAATTCTGCCCCTCCAGCTAGGCTACTCACAGTCCTGGAAAACTTCATCTGGGGCCAGCATATCTCCTTAGCAGCCATCTCATGGTCCCGGCATCTCTGCTGGGTGTCCATTGCAACCCATGGTCCATCCTCATGGCTCCATTGGGTCTCCATGCAGGCATCCAGCAAACCTGCTTCACAGTATCCATGTGTTTTCAAAATACAAGACTGTGTTGCAAATTCAATGACCCTCTCTTTCCTGCATTTCTACACTCCATAATACCAGGTGGGGTGCCAATTTGTTAATCCAGGGGGAGAATAAAGCAAACTTTGAAGAACAGGACACTCCTTCAGCAATCAGGCCCCTTCAAAAGACTTCATTCTTTCAGTTGTCCCAATGCAGGTCAGCTGTCCCAATCTCAAAGGTTGTAATCTCTCATACAATTGCAGCTGAATGGATACAAGTTTTTGGCCAAAGATTTCATTTATTCTGTGCCATATCCCTCTGTTCACACCAGACCATTTTCTACACATTGCAACCCTGCACAGTTTCTCAGGATATGGGCATAACAACTAGCCTCTCAGACAAACTGCTTCTATTCCAGTCCAGGTAAAGCTTTTTCTCATCCTCATAAGCCACACCACACAGTCCATAATTCTTACTGCATTTAGGTCTTTCAAGTCTGACCAGAATAGTCCCTCAAGCTGTACTTAAAGCATGCAAAGCATCTCTTAGTCCAATGTTTCAAATCTTTCCACATTCCTCTTAAAAAATCAGCTCCAAAAGGTCAAAGCCACACAGTCAGGTGTCTAGCAGCAATTTCACTCCTTTGGTACCACTTTACTGCTGCAGTCAGGTTCACATTGTTGGCAGAAACCACCTGACTAAGAGCAGCTTGTGGGGAAAAGGGTTTATTTTGTTTTTTGTTTGAGAGAGAGAGAGAGAGAGAGAGAGAGAGAGAGAGAGAGAGAGAATGAGCGCATCAGCGGCCTCTTAGCCACTGTGAACAAACTCCAGCCACATGTGCCCCCTTGTGGGCAAGTGCAGCATTGCATCCTTGCATCACTTTTTGCATGTGGCTAAATGTGGGACTTGGAGAATCAAATGGGCATTTCTTAGGCTTGGCAGGCAGGTGCCTTTACCGCTAAGCCATCTGTCCATCCCCAAAAGGTTTATTTTGGCTTACAGACTCAAGGGCAAGCTCCATAAAGGCAGGGAAAAATGATGGCATGAGCAGAGATTGGATATCACCTTCTTACCAACATCAGGTGGACAACAGGAATAGGAGAATATGCCAAACACTGGCAAGGGGACACTGGCCATAATATCCATAAGCTTGCCCCCAACAATACACTGCCTACAGGAGGTGTTAATTCCCAAATCTCCATCAGCTGGGAACCTAGCATTCAGAACACTTCAGTTTATGGGGGACACCTGAATCAAACTACCACAATATATAATTCTCTGAAAAAGACATAAAATTCACCAATATATCTCTAATTTCATTATAAGTGCATAAATATTATTTATATAAATATTTTGATGAAAACATTGATGATCCAATAGCAAAACTGATTTGGAAGTGCATGTAAAGCAAGTACAGAAATCTACTAATATTTAGTGCAGCCTAGACAATTATAATAATGGAAAATTCCACCTATCTTCTGCATCAAAAAACAGCTCTTTTTACTGTTATTTTGTCTGCACAGAAGAGAAATTGACTTCCATAAAGAGCTAACATTCTAGCTTTTGCTTTCCTAATTATACGAAAAGTCAGTCTGAAGTCAGTCTAGTTTTATGCATTAATTAACCTGATTCTCCCATGCAAATATTTAACAAACATCCAAGAAACAAATATTCAGACATCGATTGAATTAAACAAATATTCAGACATTGATTGGATTAAACTGAACCCATAATGCAGATTCCACAGGCTGTTTATTTTTTCTGAACCTGAATGCATGAACCATGTGAAGCTGAATTTCTCACACTCTGAGGAGTTCTTAAAAAACTGTTTATTTATTTGTGTGTATGTGTGCACTGGTGTGCACATGTGTGTGTATGTATGTATGTATGTATGTATGTATGTATGTATGTATGGGTGCACCAGGATCTCTTGCCACTGCAAATGCACACCAGATGCATATGCCATTTTTGGCACCTATCTTTACATGGATACCCAAGGCTGTCAGGCTTTGCAAGCAAGTACCTTTAACCACTGAGCATTTCCAAGCACCTCCTAGGAGTTTTGAACATCATTGAATGCAATTGAATCCCTATAAAGGGACAGTCGGATAGACAAAGAGCATGTTTATTTAATTTTTCATCAGAGAAGTGAGCTGCAGTCTGGAACACCTGGGTTGAGTTTTCTCAAAGTGAACTTGTCATTTAAAACATTGTTCATCTTCAGAATATTAAAGAAAGAATGACTTGTAGAGAAAATCTTAATATAAGAATAAAGTTCAAGCACACTTTTGTTTTGGAGACAGAGTTTTATTTCTGTGATCTGCTAGTTTCAGCCTTCCAAGTGCTGACATCGCAGGTATGCATTGCTATGTTCAGCTTTCAAGTATATCCTCACGTTCATGATGATGCTTGTCTGCTGAAAGTGTTACATTCAAACTCCAAATTGACAGTCACAATAGTTTTATGAAAATGGACAGTCCAGGGCAAAGGGGGGAAGAAGAAGAACTTGTTTTCATGTCATAAGGCTTTACATAGCCTACAGATCTTCAAAAAGTTTTTTTTGACAACCACTATACATGTACACAATATACCATGACCATAATCCCCTCCCACCATCCTTCTTTGTCTTCCATCTCCTATCCTTCCTTCACTGAATCCCTTCTTCATTCTAACTTGTCCCTGGTCTATTTTTGATGCCATCACACATATTCCTATTATGCAGGTCTTGTGTAGGTAGCATCAGCCACTGTGAGGTCATGACTATCTAGGCTATTTTGTTTCTAGAAGACAGTATTGTAAGAACTCCTCCCATTACTTTAGCTCTTACATTTTTATTCCCCTACCACTCCTGCAATGGTTCCTGAGCCTTGGAGGGTATGATAAAGCTGTCTCAGTGCTGAACCCTCCACTGTTACTTCTCAGTACTTTGATGAGTTTTGAGTCTCCCCAATGCTCACTACTATATGAAAAGATAGGCTTCTCTAAGCCAAATGAGAGTAGCATTCATATATGGGCATAAAAATAAGTTTTTTAGAGGGCACTTTGGTGGGCATAATATATTTAGCCAAACAACAGTAGTAGTTTCCCTCCTAGGACTTACATCTTCCTCAGCTATAGGTGTTTGATTAGGTTTTTAGTACCAGACATGAATTCCTTCCCATGGCATGCACCTCAGATCTAATCAGAAGGCAGTTAGTTTCCCCTTTGCATGCTACCATTTCACTAATTGGCACATTTGGCCTGGCTGTCCAGGTGTGAAGCTTGCAGGGTCCACTGTTGGTTAAGAACATTGATGACTTTTTCACCCAAAGGCTGCCTAGGTCTTTCCAGCAACCTGACAGCTACTCAACATGGAGGATCCTTTTAGCTAAGCTTCGGTTTGATTTCTCAGTGACCTGTAGCCCAAGTGTGGAGTCTTCAACAACAGGATCTTACCATCTAGCTGTGGTGGTGGGCAACTAAGGGCCATGGCAATAGCCTCTACAGATTTCTTTGATTACTATAGTTCCTTTCTCTCCCTGTGGCTTCTTCATTTTCTTAGTTCAAAAAGCATGCATTGAGGCTATTTTATATTGCTTACTGCCTTAGACACTGATTATTTTGTTTTTCCATCTAACTAAGTTAAGCTAGAGGAGGAGGTGAGAGTAGTGGGAGAGGAGGTGAGAAAGGGTTAAGACAAGGAGCAAGTTGTTAATATTAATTCACACCATATTGAACTTTATTTCCCCTTGAGCTGGTTGTTTCACTCACTTACCAAATATTTATTGAGCAAATACTGTGTTCCAGGCACAGTCCTAGGCCCTGGGGATGCAAAGTCAAGAAAGACTTGCTTATTCCTGTCCTCAAAGAAGGCACAGAGTGTTGAGGGGGATAGAAGTGCTTAAGCCCTGATGGTGAAGGGCTGGGGAGGGGCTCCAAGAGTATCCGGCACAAAAAAACCACACAGGCCCAGAGAGAATGTATCTAAGTTAGATGAAAAAAAATCCTGTGCTGAATTTCCTACAAGAAGGCTCAAGTAAAACAGAGCAAAGCAAACAGAGCACTTTTATTTGTTAAATTGGCCTAGATAAAAAGGGAAGAAGTTAATGAGGAAGCTGAGTTACTTGGCTGTAGTTTTTCAGCCTGAAATACCATTATTAATTGAAAACACAAGGAAGATAAATTTACCACGTGTTATATTACACTTACTACTCATAAATTGCAATTAACTTATAAATATATGTCCTGAATGATAATTATGCAGTATGCTTAAGTTGGAGACTTATAAATATTGTTCAGTTTTTTTGACAAGTCCACAATTGTTTTCCCTGATGGCAAACAGTTAATATTTTACTGAACATTTAAACTAAATATAACAAACCAACAGGTATCTTCTCATTTGTCTGAGTTTTTGTTTTTTTAACTGTTACAGTAACTTGTGTTTGTAATGGTATAACTGGCAGTTCTTAAAGGAATCAGTCTTATAATCATGCTATTGTGTGGTAGTAATGTTGCTGCAGAGCTGAGGTCTGTCTGCACACAAGGAGGAAGGACAGATGATGCGCTGTCCATGCTTCTCTTTGGAGAGCCGAGGTACTAAGTGAACAGCGCATCCCACTGTGTGAGCTGTGCCATAAACAAGACTATATTAAATGGTTGACAAATAGGAAAACATCCTTCAGTTTCAGTGTCGCCTTAGACAGGTGATCAAACTAACTCTGGCATGAACATATTAACTACCAGTGGAGTCATTTTAGGACCCAGGAACAGAATAGTACAATATTAGAATTTTTATACATTATAATGTAGGAAAGGTAAGCATAATTTTATCTAAATAACGTTCATACTTAACTGAATTACTCGAAATTTTATATAAAAGTTGTTCAGTGTTGCTACCTAATAAGAGTAAAATAGTATATTCCTTTTATACCTCTAATTTTGCAAATTCCTGTGAATTGAACATAGCATTGGGTTTAAGATTGCATTCATCCTGGCAGGAGAGGGGCAGGGCACACTTCAGCAATATATTAATTCATGAGCAGAGACATGCCAGAGATTGTGGAATAGATAACATAATGAAAATCCTGGAATTACTTTTAGCTTTTGCCATTTTAACTTCTTCATTATAAAGAAGAGTGGTCCTAATTCTTTCTAGCAAATTTAATAATAATTAGGTAATTGAATCTCCAAGTCCCAGCATTTCTTTCTTTCTTTGGTCTCAGATACTTAATGCTTTTCTGAAGCCCAAGTATGTGGACTTTCTTAGGAATGAGTCTCACCACAATTAAGCCCTTTATAATACACCCACTTTCATTAGTTAGCGAGAATTGTCAGAATATTGGCTTTACCACTTCCTACACACTGCTAGGTAATGTGAGGCACAGCTATTTTTTATTTATTAACTTATTGCAACTTTGATGAATGATTAAGGTATTTTGTTAGTTTTATTATACATGGCATTTATTTCTAAAATATTTATTTTATTTCTTGTTGACGAGTGTGCTTCAATCTATATGCGTGCGAATCCATGTGTGCAAATCCATGTGTGTGCAAATCATGTGTGTGAATCCATATGTGTGCAAACCCACATGTGTGCAAATCCAAGTCAAGGTTCAAAAGAGTGTTGTAATTCTCCTTGCACTTTCCTCATTCCTAGTCTAGTGGGTCTAGAGGCAATTTCTATCAATTCATTTATTTTTATTTTATTTTATATATGTGTGTTCATATTGTGTGGGCACACGTGTGTGTGTGTGTGTGTGTGTGTGTGTGCAGGTACACATACCCACATGCTTATGTGGAGGCCAGAAGTCGATGCAGAAAGTCTCCCTCAGTTGCACCTTATTTTTTGAAATAGGGATCACAAGGATTTGGCAACATGACCTAGCCAGCAAGCCCTAGCAATTCTTTTGCCTTTGCTTTTCCAGTGGTGGGATTACAGGTTTATGACACAGGCTCTGACTTCATGTGGCTTCTGGGGATCTAAATTTACATCTTCTCCATCTGATATAAATTCATTTAAAGTGACATAATGGGGCTGGAGAGACAGCTGAGCGGTTAAGGCACTTGCCTGCAAAGTCTAAGGACAGAAGTCCAATTCCCCAGTACCCACATAAGCCAGATACACAATGTGGCACATGCATCTGGAGTTCATTTGCAGTGGCTGGAGGCCCTGGCACCCCATTCCCTCTTATTATGTGTCTCTCTCTCTCAAATAAATAAATAAATATTAAAAAATAAAGTGACATAACGGTATGAGGTCAGCTAAAAAATTCCCAACTTATAAAAATCACATAGATAGCATCTTCACCAACAACTTCCTGTACTGTTGATAAAAGATTATAATTTGCAAAGGGGAAATGATGAACACAGAAAAAAGGCTGATATATAAGAGCTATAAAATATGTATGTATTTTTGGCAAATTCTAATTATTGTAATTATTGTAAATTTTTGCTTTGTTGATGACATGCCTTAAAACAGATTTGGAAATATCTTTTTCTAACCAATATTCCACATTTTCAAAAACCATTGAGAAGAAATTTATGGAAAACTGTTGAAAGTCTGTGAAATAAAATCCATTGTTTTGAGTTTGTTTAAATTACATTCACATTAATCCAAGACAATCCGATTACTGTTTAGTTCAGGCAGTGTTACTGTACTAGAATCCCTCCTATGCCTGACAATACTATGGACAGTGGCCAAGTCTGTGAATTGTTTCTAGTCTAATGTGATAATCATATGTTCTCATCTTTGGTAAAATGCTCTTCTTCTCATTGTCCAACTGGTTGTCTCCTGCTTGGTCAATACAAAACTCAGCTGTATTCCCAAGGAAGGTTTCCACTTCCCTGCTCTGCTGCCTGATAGAATTAACCAGTATTGCGCACCGGTGATGGACGGTGTCTGGGTTGTATTCACCTCATTGTTCTTTAGTTTCCATGTCTCCCTGACCAGACTGTCTTCTCCCAAATCATATTCTTTGAAGACAAGAATGCTCTCTTTGAAGTGGAGAACTTGCCCATCATTTCTCTGAATACCTTGCACAATTCCTGGAATGATACAAGTTTGGTATTAACACATATTTGTTACATCACAAACAGTGAAATTGACCACATTTATTAAAAATAATTAGAACACCTGGAAATTACAAAGAAAGATGGATCACTGGTGATATGATTAAAAATCTGGAAGGACTTCACACGTCACATCTTTCAATAGATAGATGTGCCATACAGCCCTCTGTGCCTTTAACTTAAAATGAAACAAAATATAATTGTAGCCTTCCCCCACCCCCACTGAAGATTGGAACCTGTGTTACTACACTTCTAATAGAACCTTTTCCTTCCCTCCTTCAAGCCTCCCTGTCTCCCTCCCTCCCTTTCTTCCTTCTTCCCTTCCTTCCTCGCTAAGTAGGAATGATACATCCTGTAGGAACATTCTGAAAACTCCATCAAGCTTCCAAGTTTGAAGAATGTTGCCAAGTTATGCACATCTTAAGATTTTTCTCTTATAAAGCCAAGAAATGTGAAACTTATTAGCAGCTCGTGTACAGTTTTATGAGGAAAGGAAAATGCAGAATTGAGTGTTCCTATGGCAATGAGGCTTGGGTTCTGACTCCTTTCCCAGCTTCTCCGCCAGCCAGCCACGGCTCTGGGTTTCTCACAGCCAGACAGCTGGCAGAGCCTCACAAGACTGAACAGTTGCTTCTACAGAATTCTATGTTGAATCTGCTTCCCTCTTCTCTTCTCTGTTAATTCTAACTTTTGCTAAATAAAATCACATGCTTATGCACTGATAACTTGGTGAGTTTTTCATCCAGCTTGTTTTCTTTCATGTACATATAATCCATGTATTTTACATTTCCTTGTGCTTGACTTATGAATCAGTTTGTACTTTGCAGGCTTGTGTCATATCATTCAGAAAAATAAAAAAGACTGACTATGAGAGTGCTGTCTTAGGCATTGCACTGAGGCCACATGTAGGGAATACATCATGGACATTTGAAGCTGCCATTTTGCACTTCAGTACCATAGCCTCAAAGTACATTTTGGATGGTTAGAGGCTATGTTCAGCTTAGGCCACTGAGAAAGATCTGTGACTCTTAAAGTGAATCACTTTGGATTAAGTTAAGATTTGATTCCCATATCTGTAAAAAGTAGCATTTATGTACATTGGCTAAAATAGCTCCACCAACATCCTTGTATTCATTTATGAATGGGAAGAGTTGTGAAAGTCAAGAATATGAAGGAAGAAGCTTGAGGGAGGGGAGTCATATTCTTTAATGGGTAGCCTCTGTTAAGTTGTTCATCACACACAAACACACACATATACACTTGACAGGAAAACAGGAAGAGGATTTGGTGAGAAGAAGAGAAGTTTAGTGGGAGAGGGACAAGATGGTATTGGAGACATGCATATTATCAAAATACATTATTATATACCTGTATGAAATTGTGAAAAAAACCCAAAAAGAAAGAGCAGGTTTACTTATAGTTATACAGGGTACAATTTAAAGGTATTTTTTTTTTGTACTTCTATTGGTCAGTTTTTGAGGATTCAGGTTTTTATTTATTTTATTTATTTATTTTATTTTATTTTTATTTTTATTTTTGGTTTTGCAAGGTAGGGTCTCACTCTGGTCCAGGCTGACCTGGAATTAACGATGTAGTCTCAGGGTGGCCTTGAACTCTCAGCGATCCTCCTACCTCTGCCTCCCAAGTGCTGGGATTAAAGGCGTGCGCCACCATGCCCGGCTAGGTTTTTTTTTTTTTTTTTTAAATTGTGTGTGTGTGTGTCATGCATGTGAGTGCAGGTGTGTATGCATCTGTGGAGGTCAGAGGACAAACTTGAGTTTCAGTCCTTGCCTTCCACCTTATTTGAGGCAGGGTGTTTTGTTCACTACTCGGTCACTGGACTAGTGGAGACTGGAACTTGTGGGGATTATTGGGCCTCTACCTACCATCTTGCTGTAGATATGCTGGGATTACAGATCCATTGCATCAGGTCTGGCTTTATGTGTATTCTAAGGATCTGAATTCAGGTCCTTTCAATTATGTGGCAAGTGCTTTCCCCATTGAGCCATTTCCTCATCCTTAAGATTTTTTTTTTTCCTCTGAGAAAAGTTTTAAATAGACATAAAGTTAAACAGAAAATTCATTTGAACTCATTGTAAAGGCATTGTGCCTGGTGAAAAATCGCCAGTCACAAAATATAACAGATTGTATGATTCTATGTATATGACATACAAAAAATTATAAAACTGTAGTGCTAGGTTGAGAGATGGCTTAGCAGTTAAATGTGCTTCCTTGCATATCCTAACAGCCTGAATATGATTCCCCAGTATCCACATAAAGATAGATGCTCAAAGTCGTGCATGTATCTAGAGCTCATTTGTAGCAGCAGGGTCCCCTGTATGCCCATTTTCTTTCTAATAACTAAATATCAAAAAAGGTGTCATCCATAACACCCATGATGAGTTGCCAGGAATTATGGGTAGGAACACAAAGTCACCCAGAAGGATAGAGAAACATTTTCCAGTAAAGAATCTTTCCTGTGTTCTGCATATAGTGGTTCAGGTCTACTAACTCCACTCAGGAGACTGAGGTGTGAGAAATATATGTTCAAAGCCAGCTTGGACCACAGAGTGTGTTCAGGGCCACACTGTATAAGGTAGTGATACCTTGTTTCAAAAAAAAAAAAAAGTCAAAAGAAGAGTGCTAGGAATGGAGTTCACTGGTAGGGGGCTATATGCATGAGGCCTTTGGGTAGAGGGGGAGAGAAAAGGGACATATTAAGGAACTGGTATGGTTGTCCTGAAAAAGGGAGCCTCGGCTGCATGTCTTTTGTCTTCAGGTATCTTTGACACAGAGTAATGCTTCATTTTTTTCTCTATTACCCCACAACAGACATTCTTAACTTTTATGAATCCTAGAGGGTAGATATAGAAACACAAAAATAGCAGATCTCAATGTTGTCGCTTTTAAAGAACTTTCTAGTGCACTTTCTGGAGCACACAGGCTGCTTCAGAAAGTAATAAACTCCCTATCACTGGATATGATTAAGGAGAAGTTGGGTGGCCCCTGGATGCTTATGTCCAAGAGGAGTCTTATGAATATGGTGGGAGTTTGGCTAGATGAATTCTAATTCCTTTAAAGCCACGAGAATCATTAGATTCTATGAGTTTTATACTGAAAGCCTCATATAACATGATTGGACTATAAGACTTATGGTAATCCTGTTCACAGACATTGGCATTCATGTATAACTTTTTAGAGTATTTGATTTATTTTTAGGACTTCTGCTTGATTTCCTCTTGGTCTGCCCCATAATTTTCACGAGCTCATTTGGACCTTTTGGGTTGGGCTCTATAGACCAGCACCCGTTTCATTGCAGTAATAAAGCTTTAACATTGGAATATAAAGTCAGGTATTAGTTATCAAATTTCCTTAGCTCATTAGTTCCTAAAGAACAGAAAGTGGAGTTTTTAGGATGATCTTATACTGGTATCTGCACCATAAGGTGACCACTGTCACTCTGTAAATCTCTTCCCATTGCAAAAATCATATTTTTAAGGAGACTTTAAGTAAGTTCCTATATATATATATATGGAAAGAGAGAGAGAGAGAGAGAGAGAGAGAGAGAGAGAGAGAGAGAGGAGGGATGTTATGATTACCTGAGATCATTCTCAGCCTGAGCTTCTTGATCCAGACTTACTACATTACCACTCTAAAAGAACAGATGATCACAGTTTTCATTAATTCCTTGAGGTTTCTCCTCATCTCATTAAGCACAAGTTTTACTTAATGATGACTGCATTGCTTGGGACTTCCAGATCTATTTGGGGCTGACTGTATTTATTTTGCTGCCTAGAAAAAGTACCAAGGAAAAATGAGTAAGATCATCTCTTGGGAGGTGGACACCTCATTGAAAAAAGAAACCAAAGGATACACTGTTGTGGAAGCATTTGTTGTAGTGTCAGGAGGCCTCAGATGTGTGACAAGAAGTTTAATTAACACTAGAAATGTAATGAGCAAATGTGATATTAATCTTTTCATTGTTATGAACTGGAGTGTTAGTTGAGAAATTTCTAAAAGTAGATTCTCCCACAGGAAAGCAATGTGTTTCCCAAAATGCCAGCAATTTCTTGACATTATGATAGAGAAGAGTCAAAGGAACAGTGTGTGGAATTTGAGAACCAGAAGAATAACTAGAGAATGCCCAGAGCAGGGACCTAATTTGAATGAAGAGAAGGCGAGTGCAGCCATCTGAGGACAGTCTAAAAATACTTATTCTCATCTGCTTGGCAATATGCAGGCTAAAATGAAAAAAAAAAGAGATTGATGCCTGTCAAATTATGAAAATTATGTATAATTGGAACCAGACTTAAATTCAAATCAAGTAACATATGCGAATGGGATTTAAATAGTTCCTGGAGCATAGTAGGTACACAATAGATGCTAATGCTCTTATTATACAAGCTTCATTGAACTTTAAAAGAGGAAATTTAAGCACAAATGCAAAGCAGTATGATTTTCTGCAGGTAGTAAATATTAAATTGATACTGAGAGAAGTGGTTTTGGTGCAAGCCATAGAGCTAACTTCAAAATTGATTTGGGTAAGTATCATGATGATGGAAACATGGTGACCATGGATAATGAGTTAAGGGAAAGGCATCTTTGTAGGGTGATGGGACACTTCTAAATTAAAAAATAATGTTTGTTGCTTTTCTCAGCCTAAATGACACACTTATTAAACAGTATTTAAAAATAGATGAATAATAGAATAAATACCACTTAGGATATTATCATTTTATCATTCAATTCTTAAGTTTTATATGTGGAATAAATTACTTTCCCACATAAAGATACTTCATTATTAGTACATAAACATTTGTTGAAGTTCTTTGATAAAGTGAACATTTTTCTAGTGGTTAAGGCATTTGCCTGCAATGTCTAAGGACCCATGCTCTGCTCCTCAGGTCAGACTTATGCCAGGTGCACAAGGTTACATAAGCTCAAGGTCGCACATGTGCACAAAGTGGCACTTGCTCTGGAGTTCGATTGCAGTGGCTGGAAGCCCTAGCATCCAATTCTTTCTCCCTCTCTCTCCCCGCTCTCTCTCATAAAAAAAGAAAAAAAGAGGAAAGAATATTATTTGTAGCACAATTTTGTGGGATCCATATTCCATAACATGATATGTATCATATGGCTCATGTAATCAACTGCCTCTTGTGGGACCTACATAATTACCTGTAGACTTTGCAGTTAGAGACAATATCTGTGTATATATGTCTAATATAATTAAGTAGTCTTAAAACATACCCACCAAGGCTCGTGGAACTTTGTGGAAGAGGAGGTGCAAAGATTTTAAGAGCCACAGGGTGGAAGGGAATATCCAAAGGCATTGCTCCCTCCCCACAATGACTGATGGCTGTTCTTATAACTCACAACCCACAACCCCATGGTGAGTACCAGAAATTCCACTGAAGATTGCCCTGAGTGGAATAGGGGCAGGGAGGAGGGAAGTCATGGTAGCAACACATGATGTGTCCATACAAAGTTTCTACTTAATAAATATATATTTTAGAAAAGGTCTCACTATATAATTTAGGATGACTTCAGACACATAACTCTCCTGCCTCAGCCTCCTGAATGTTGAGATCACAGGAAAATAATGCCATCATGTCTGGCTTAAACATATTTTATTAGGTAGAATTCTTAGAAGTGAAATTGCTTGGTCAGAGAACAAAAAATTTTGTAGCTTTAGCCGGGCGTGGTGGCGCACACTTTTAATCCCAGCACTCGGGAGGCAGAGGTAGGAGGATCGCCATGAGTTCAAGGCCACCCTGAGATTGCATAGTTAATTCCAGGTCAGCCTGGGCCAGAGTGAGACCCTACCTTGAAAAACCAAAAAAAATTAATTTTTGTAGCTTTAAATAGATACTGCCACATGCCCTTAGGAAGTGTAATAATAACAATGTTTACTGTCCTCTCAGTTGATTAATATTCATTTTTCCACACCCTCTACAAACCCGTATAAAAATTTGATGCGCTAAATTTATGTTTAAAGTGTTATAATTTTAACTTACAATGTACACTAGAGATTATTAACAAAAATTTCAAGGCTGGAGAGATGGCTTAGCAGTAAAGACACTTGCTTGTTTGCAAGGCAAAAGACCCAGGTTCTATTTCCTAGTATCCATGTAAGCCAAATGCACAAGGTGGTGCATATGTCTGAAGTTCATTTGCTGTGGCTAGAGGGCCCATTCTCTCTACCTGCCACCCTCAAATAAACAAAGGAGATATTAAAATAAAATAAAAAATTCAAATGTTTATTTTGGGTGAGGAAGATATTGCCACTTTATATACTTTCTTCAGTGTTGTATTTAATTTTTCTTATTAATTTATAAGATTTCTAAATGTTGCAGGAAATTCTTTCTTATATTTGAGAATTGTCATTTGAGTTCTGGCCAGCTTTCCACTAGAGAACAACAGGAATGAATGTTCTACTTCCCAAGGTCCTTTGTAGTTGTGACTTTGCCTGTGATATAGTCAGCTAATCATTGGCATCACCTGGAACTTTGAACTGTGAACTACAAGCAGAGAAGCAGGGCAAGGTGGGGCTTCTTTACTGTGATGTCAGTGTTCAAGTAGTTCCATTAATAGTTAGTACCTAATGAGCAATGCTTGGCTGACGGGAAGTGGAGAACAGGAGATAGGACTGTGATAGGTCTTCACTTGTGATCCTGGGTGCCTTGCTTCCTCTTATTTCTTTTTTCATATCATTATTATTTTTAAAAATATTAATCTATTTGGACAACAAGACATGGAAAAAGGCAGAGAGAGAGAGAGAGAGAAAAAAAAAACAGAAAGAAAGAGAGACAAGGAGAGAGAGAACACCAGGGCATGTAAACAAATTCCCGATGTATGAGACACTTTGTGCATTTGGTTTTATGTGGATACTTGGGAATTGAACCTGAGCCATCAAGGTTTACAAATCAGTGTCTTTAACCATTCCAGCCCTTATATTATTGTTTTAAAGTCAGGTTCATTAAGGCATTCAAATATAGTCAAGTTCAAATGTGTTGTCGGATAAGTATTGACAAATGTCTACAGTTTTATTCACCTTTATAATCAAGATAGAGGCTATTTACTTATTTATTGGCTCTTTAAAATGAGTCAAACATGAAATATCTCACTTATGTTCATTCATTTAAATCACATAATAATTCATTATTGTTGGCTCTATCTTTCACATTTCACCAAGAAGGAAATGGCTGTTAAGAAACTAGCATCACAGTGGGGAGATGGCTCAGATGGTAAGAGCGCTTGCCACTTAAACAAGATTCCCCAGATTTGGTTCCCCAGCATCCATGTATGAAGCTGGATGTGGCTACACAAGTCCTGGAGGGGATGGAGACTCTATGGGATTCACTGGCCACAACTGGCAGCTCCAGATTGAGTGAGAGATTCTGTCTCAAGGAAACATATGGATGAGCAATAGAGAAGGATACCCAATGTTCTCTCCACATGTCTGTGCAGGGTGTGTGTGTGCCCACATACTTTCATATACAGCACACATGTCACATTAAAAACCACACATCCTGCCGGGCATGGTGGTGCATGCCTTTAATCCCAGCACTCAGTAGGCAGAGTTAGGAGGATTGCCATGAGTTCGAAGCCACCCTGAGATGACATAGTGAATTCCAGGTTAGCCTGAGCTAGAGTGAGACCCTACCTCAGAACCCCCCCCCCCAAAAAAAAAACCCCAAAAACAAACAAAAATAAAACAACAACAACAACAACAACAAACCCATACATACTACACACAAAAGAAAAAGAAAAAGAAGCCAGGTGTGGTAGCACACGCCTTTAATCCCAGCACTTGGGAGGCAGAGGTAGGAGGATCACTGTGAGTTCAAGGCCACCCTGAGACTACATAGTGAATTCTAGGTCAGCCTGAGCTAGAGTGAAACCATATTTCGAAAAACCAAAAACTAAAAAAATAAAAATAAATAAAAAATAAAAAGAAAGAAAAAGAAATAAAGTCACATCCATTCTGGCTGAGCCAGAATGTAAGCCCGGCCCTGCCCCTCCTGTACTTTACTGTTTCCACAGATATAAGGGGCATTCACTTGTCAAAGTGCTTGTTAATGTTGCCTATTGGAATTCATAATTCCTCCCCTATACGTACTATATACTATATTTCTCTTATTCAGAAACATAATCTAAAATAGATTAAAATTTAACCCTTCATTTTGGCTTTTTCTAGAAATAATTTGGTGTGTAGCTTGTTTGTGTGGTGTTTGTGTCAACATGTATTTATTGAATTTATCTTTGCACACAGTAGAATATTGAGTAAGGAAAGTATAAGTGACGGAAAATATATGAACTTAATTGTCAATCTTGCTGATGAGAAAAAGAAAGCAGAACTTGAAGTGGTAGGTTCAACAATGCGAGAGTGAAAAAATGCTACTTAAGGACTATTCAGGACTTATTAAGTAACAGTCTATGAGATGAGAATGGATGTGAGTTGTGTGGTGAAACAAGACAGATTTGGAAGCAATGAAGGGGAGAAATAGAAAGGTGGAGGAAGTTCTTTTTAGGCACAAGAACTGAGAATGAGCTAGGAATGTGCAGAAGATTGATACTAATTGGAGTGGAAAGGTTGAGTGGAGAACAGAGGAAGTGATGCTACATAAATCCATGTTCTCTAGGAACTTCTGCATCATTGAGGGACGTTGGGTTTGGTTTGGTACTCATAGGCATACATTCTGGGAGCAAAATGAAAAAAAATTAAAAGTCAAGATCTGTGTTCTCAAAAAAGCAAATTAAGATGTTGAAATATGAACACTCCTTAAATTCAAGCGATCCTCATGTTTTAGCTTATAAGCCATTCCTTTTCCTTCTAACAGCCTGTCCTCTTCATTGACCATCCTTGTCATCCATAAGGACAATTCCTTCCTCTCACACAGGCGAAAGTGAGGCTTAAAGATATCAAGTGACTTCTGAAAAGTCTTCTGCTAGTTAATAGTAAAGATGGCACTAGGCACATGTCCCTTGATGGTTGGCCTAGCACACATTTCTTCTAATCTCTGGTTTCTAAGGTCTGCCTCTAAGAGCTATATAATACAGTGATGTGGACCTTTGACTAGGGGTTCAAGGCCAGCTTTCTTACTCACTAGCTTCTGAGTTAGGTGTCTTAATATTAGCTATGGTAATCTCTCTGTTCCTTGTTTACTCTATTGTTTCAATGGAAGTAGTAAGAACAATAAATAGTATATATTTAATACATTTTGGGAAAATTAGTTGATATATGCAAAATACTGAGAATAGCAACTGGCATTTACCTGGTGAGAACACATGAAATGAAAGCTAGATTGAGTTTCATATGTTAAAAATTGAATAGTGACAGTCTTTTCCTTCATCACTGAAAGCAAGTTACATAATATTTTTCTTTATTTGACAATTTTGGGTGATTCATCAGTACACTATTTCATTTGTCATTTATATGCTGTGGTCAACTTTCTCATTATAAATAAGAAAAGGAACAAAATTCAGTAGCAAAGGCCAGTAAGCTAGAAAGGGGACATAAAGGGAATAGAAAAGGGGGGGATTTAAGAGGATGGTATTGTATATATTTAAGTGGCAGTACAGATTAATGGGGGTGGAAAGGCCTAAGTGAGGTCAGGGGAAGAGATTGAGTAAAGAAATGGTGGGAGGAGTGTTAATCATAATCTAAGAGGCTTTGAATAAGTCATATGAAAACCTACTCTTTTGGACATTGGCACACCCAGAAGCCATAGATTGTTACTAGAAAATTTCCAGTGCCAGGGATGGGATACCTTCCAGTGAGTTGTTGGTCATGGAGGTCCTTAATGCCCCCAAAACATTAGAGGGCATTGCCGCGGCTCTTGGTTTCCTACCAGGAATAGAAGGTCAGACCCTATTGCTAAAGATTCCACATACTTGCGCTGCAAGGTCACTGAGAAATCCTGCTAGAGCAGAGCCAAAAACATCCTCTGTGTAAACCACCTGACTGAATGCTGGAAAAAGCTATGCTGCATGCAGTTCCATGGGAGACAGAGAAGTCACCAGTGGAGATAAACAACAGTGGACACTACAAGCCTTAAATTTGGCTAGCAATGCCAAATGAGCCAGTGGGTACAATCATGGCATGCCTGTTATAAAGGACACCAACTGCTCTCTAATTGGACTGGAGGCATGCTCCATGGGATAGAATACATGCCTGATACTGAAAACCTGTGATGGGGAAAGTTGTGAGCCCCAGGGGTATGATGTCTGCTGGTGTCTGGCTAAATGTACATACTATGCTCACCAAACTGCCCAGTAAGCACTTCTCTTAATGTTCATACCCATGTATTAATGCTACCCTCACTTTTGGTTAGAGAAGCTTCTCTTTTCAGATAGTGATGACCTTCAGATAACTTGGAAGGCACCATAGTGCTACAATGAAGTGACAGAGGAGTGCTCAACACTGAAACATCTCTATCACACCTTCTAAGGCTTAGGGTCCATTGCAGAAGAGGTGGCAGAAAGAATGTAAGAGCCAAAGGAAGGGTAGGACTCCTTACAATGTACTCTTCCAGAAAGAAAGTGGCCTGAATATCCATGACCTTACAGTGCCTGACACTAGCTACACAAGACCATCATACTAGGAGGAAAAGAAGATGGCATCTAGCCAGTTGTGGTGGCACACGCCTTTAATCCCAGCACTCAAGAGGCAGAAGCAGGAGGATTGCCATGAGTTTGAGGCCATCCTGAGACTACATAGTGAATTCCAGGTCAGCCTGGGCTAGAGCGAGACACTACCTTGAAAAACCAAAACAAATAAACAAAAGATGATGGCATCAAAATAAAAGAGAGATAGTTGAGGGGGGGGAAGGGATATGATGGAGAGTAGAGTTGCAAAGGGAAAGGGGGGGGAGGAAATTATTATGGTTTATTGTCTATAATTATGGAACTTGTCAAGAAAAGAAAAAGACAAAAAAAAAAAAAAAAAAAGGAACAACACCTCCCTATCTCACCAAAGTTTGTAAAAGTTGAAATGAAATGCTATTTATGAAGTTGAGTGTGTGTCACTTAGAAGGAACCCAGTGCATATTAACCCTTTCCCCATTTCTGTGTCTACCAGTGATTGATAGAAGACAAAATAAACAATGGAACAGCATGTGCACATCGAGAAATTTAGGAGAAATTCATAATTTGTGTGTTTACTGTGTGTGTGTGTATGCTTTCTGAACTTATTTATACATATGTCTTCCTCACTTTGATTTTCTACCATTTTGTTAGTTGAAAGGTCCCTTGATTCCCTTAATGACATTTCTTATAAACTTAAGGTAGGCTTTTCCACAAGACATGATTCTTGAGAATCTGCCTCCCTCTCAAGTAACATGAAAATAAAACTTTTATGCAAAACACACACAAACCAATTTTATACTGAATATTTTGAAAAGAATTTAATATATTAATCAAAATATCATTGTTTTATATAGCGAAATTTGGTTATAAAGATATTTTTATGGCTAAATATAATTAAACTTTTATGTACGATAAAGCATTCAGGAAAACAGTGTTGAAATTCTGTGCTTTCTGAGTGGGTTCTAGTGAAAACAAGCAAATGAAAGCACAGGCTCTGCTTCTGACACTATAATTGTGGGTTGCTGTCTCAGAGGGAAGACTGGGGTCTGTTTTGCTGGATAATAGTGAGATGCCAGAATGGGGACATTATATGAGGATAAGGGCCTTGGCAGCTGTAAGTATATGTATTTTATTGAGATAATGCTCATAGGTAACAAACTACCAAACCATTACATCAGTAGCCACCTGCCCAGCAGACCATGTGGGACAATAAAATGTGACACTCTTCCTTGCTCGCCCCTCTATTTGTTTTTTTTTTTTTTTTTACAACAATATCATTGAGTTTCAGAGAAATGAGAAATTTTAATAATTTTTTCCTTCAAACTTAAACTTTCTATCATATATACTCACTAATACAGTCTCTTGTTTTCTTATTTGTTTATCACTTACTACTTATTTAGAGGCCCAGACTGACCTCAGGTTCATGACCTTCCTTCCTCAGCCTACTGAGTGCTGAGATTACAGGCACGAACCATCAACCTTTCCATGGTTTCATTTTTTTTCTTTTCCCTTTGTCTGTAGTATGTATAGCTGTGCGTGTATGTGTGTGTTTTATATGTATGTATTTGTATGTGCCAGCTGTTCTTGCCTGTGTGCATGCAGAGGCCAGAGAAGACATTTGGTTTTCCTTTTTCTCCTTATTTTCTTGAGATGACACTCTCACTGATTCTAGAGTTCCCTGTTCTGTGGTTAGTTTGGATGACCAGCAGCCTCCGGAGGTCCTTCTGTCTTCTCCCGCAGTGCTGGGGTTACAGCCCTGTGTAGGTTTTTACATGGGATTCTGGAAATTGAATTCAAATCCTCTTGTTTGTGAAGCAAGCCACCTGAGCTATTTTATGTACTCACAGACTTCATTATATAATCCACCACATAAACAGCTTTAGTAGCTGAGTTTAACTGAGGCAAGAATGTGGGCAATAGAGACGGAAATGTTGATCTGAGTTGTCACAGGATCCACACTTCCAATTTGTAGAAGTTACTTCCATAACCATCATGCCACTATTGCACAGAGGGTACATCTTGCCTTTAGGGTGGGGCAAGGTTAAGAAATAACCAGGAAAGAATGTTAGACCCAGAAACAGAAAAATTCCCACCCTGAAAGAACACATCATGTAATTGTATAATCTAAGTAAGAACAATTTTAAAGTAAACACTCTAGACAAACACGAGACTGTTAATATAGCGATGAAGAAATAAGAGTTGCCAAAATTGAGCACGAGGAAGCTGGTAGCAAACAGAATAGCAACAAAGCCTGCATGCTAATGCTCATGGCTGTGCCTGCAGTGTGATTGGCAGCTCTTCTGTGTATTGCGCTGTTCTAGATCTTCACTTCTTTATCTGGGAAATGGGGATAATGATAGTAATTACAATAATGACTTGCACCATGGTATTCTTTGTGTGATTTAAAAGATCAATGCAGACAACCATAACTGGTTATGTACTATAAATAAGTGACTGGTGAGTGCTTGAATTTAAACAAGACATATACATCATCCCTCCAGGGCTCTGGAAACATCTCAGAAGATGGGACTGAAAGGATGTAAGAGCTGGAGGATAAGGAGGAACACTGTGAAATTCTGGCATCTGGATATGGCAAGGCCATCATACTGGTGAACTCACAGCAGAAGTGGATACTGGAACGGACGTGAACATGACGGAGCCATTCTGTTGCAGACATGGGAGGGGATTGGAGGCCATTCCCCTCCTTAATGAGTTAATGATAGTGACAGGTTCCCAAGGATGGGTGTCACTCTCTTAGGAGGTATAGCCACTAGTAAGAGAGAAGGAAAAGAAGGAAAACAATGAGACTGATAAGAATGAGGGGGATAAAGAAGGTAATATGTGATACACTACCAAAATGTAATATATTTATGAAAATGTCAAAAACAAATTTAAAAATCATATAAAACATACTAGTAATTATAGATTTTAACATTAAAAATACACTATTTTAATTAATTTTTTTGAGGTGGGGTCTTCCCAGGCTGACCTGGAACTCACTGTACAGTCTCAGGATGGCCTCAAGCTCATGACGATCCTCTTACCTCCCTCCCAAGTGCTGAGATTAAAGGCATGTGTGACCATGCCTGGCAAAACAAACAAACAAACAAAATACTCATTAAAAAAAAATAGTGCACTTGAGTACAAATTGTTTGCTATTTTGTAATAACTTTTTGATTAACTCTACCATGAGGAAGGGCTGTCCTGGTTTTTATATTTAAGGTAAGCAAATTAAAATGCAGGCTGACCAAAAAGGATTTAGAAGCCTGGAACTTTCCCCCATATGAGTCAGGGTCTGGGGATGAGATGGAGGTAGTTTTCAGTGATGCTTTTGTTACAGAAGTTTGCTGTTTTGGGGAATTAGGTACCATTCATTTGAGAGGCTGAGAGACATCCTGTTATACACTACATTTAAATGTTGGTAAGCCAGAAAATGCATCTTTTCATATGGGCAAAAATGCATTCAACATTTTTCCCTGAGTAAAGTGTGCATAGAACCTGCTTCAATGGGGCATGTAATTTTTAATGATTCAGGACTTTAGTCCTCAGAAATGATAAGTTGGAAACTGCTGCATATTGAGTCATCACGTCATCCGATTTGAAATACCTGAGGATGTATGTGAAAGGCAGTGGCTGGCTTGATACAACTAGACAGGTCTAGCTGAGTTTGAAGAATGTAGAATAAGTTTTTAACAGACCATTATAATCAGCTCATCAAAAAATTTCTTTCTAAAAATTGGGAAACCCTGACATAATCAGAAACACTGTAAGACTTTCATTTTAACCACAGAGAAAATGTTTTTCATAGAAATTATTTTTGTTCTTATTTTAAACTCACATATTATTTTCAAGAAAATGTGTCTCACCTTGTTCCTTTCCTTTTACTGGCTTTTGACCTTTGATTTTTTTAAGTATCTATTGGTCTACACATAGGTTAGTTGGTGTTATTTCTGCTTTTATTTCACTGGCTAGGCATATTCCCTAGTTGGTCCAAGAAAAAAGCAAGGTTTGTGCATCATTAAAAAATAAATGAATATATTCCTTCTTTTATTTAATCTGATTTAATAATTTAAAAGTATATTAAACCAGTTTCCAAAGTTCATAAAAAGGAGAGTATATGGAGAGAATATGGAAAATTAACGAATTAGTAAATTAGAAAAGCTTAAAATGAGCAGGTAGCTAGTGAAGAAAAAAATTAAACATATTGTATATACAATTGATTTCAATGTAGCACCAATGGGGCATCAGTGCAAAAAAATCCATTTTTGCTCAGTAGGGCATCCAATCACTTAGGACTTTGACAAATTCAACAGTAGAGGTACATTATTGTGGTGGTTTGATTCAGGTGTCCCCTATAAACTTAAGTGTTCTGAATGCTAGTCTCCCCAGCTGACAGTAATTGGAAATTAAAGCCTCCTGGAGGTAGAGCCTTGTTGGGGGCGGGATTATAGGTATTATAGCCAGCTTCCCCTTGCTGGTGTTTGGCACAGTCTCCAGTTGCTGTTGTTCATCTTATGTTGACCAGAGGGGGATGTCCACCCTCTGCTCATGCCATCGTTTTTCCTGCCATCATGGAGCTTCCCCCTTGAGCCTGTAAGCCAAAATAAACCTCTTTTTTTTTTTTTTTTTTTTTTCCCTCACAAGCTGTTTTTAGTCGGGTGATTTCTGCCAGCAACACGAACCTGACTGCAACAGTAAAGTAGTACCGAGGAGAGGGATTGTTGCTAGACACCTGACTCTTGGCCTAAGAGATGCCTTGCAGTGCTGTAAGTACAGCTTGATGGACTGTTCTGGTCAGAGCTGAAAGACCTGAATGCAGTAAGAACTAAGGACTGTGAGGTTTGGCTTATGAGGGTGAGAAAGAGCTTTACTTGGACTGGGCTAGCAGTTTGTGTGAGCAGCTTATTGTTATGCCCGTGTCCTGAGAAGATGTGCACGGTTGCTTTGTGTAGAAATGAACTGGTGTGAGCAGAGGGATATGGCACAGAAAAAATGAAATCTTTGGGTGAACTCTGTCCATTCAGCTGCAACTGAGAGATTACAACCTTTGAGATTGGGCCAGCTGACCTGCACTGGGGCAACAGGAAGAATGCAGACTCTTTTGAAGGGGCCTGAATGCTGTTCTTCAAAGTCTGATTTATTCCCCCCTGGATTAACAAATTGGCACCCTACCTGGTATTATGGAGTATAACAAATGCAGGAAAGAGAGGCTCATTGAGTTTGTAACGTGGTCTTGTGTTTTGGAAATGGCCATGGGCAGTGTGAAGCAGGTTTGCTGGATGCCTGCATGGAGATCCCATGGGGCCATGAGGATGGACCGTGGAGTGCAGTGGAGACCCAGTGGAGATGCCGGGACCATGAGATGGCTGCTGAGGAAAGCTGCCGGCTCCAGCTGAAGTTTACCAGGACGGTGAGTAGCCTAGCTGGAGGGGCGGAATTGGAACTCCAGAGACTTGTTGCTGGTTAGAATTATCAGACTTGGGGACTTGTCACTGACTAGAGTTGTTGGACTTGAAGTTACAGAGGTTGATGTTTGCCCTGGTTGATTTAAATCTTGCATTAGTTGGATATTGCTTTTGCTTTTTCTGATGCCATCCTTTGCAATGTTAATGTTTATTCTGTGTCATTATGGGTTTTGGGGGGATTATTTTTGGTTTTATGGCTCAGTTAAAAGACCTTGGAGTATGGGGATTGTTTGAACATCATTAGGATTGATAAACAATTTGGGGACTTTTAAAGTTGGATGAATGCATTGTATTTTACATCATGTATGGTTATCAGTTTAT
The DNA here is from genome assembly GCA_036365145.1 of Orientallactaga sibirica. Lineage (NCBI taxonomy): Eukaryota > Metazoa > Chordata > Mammalia > Rodentia > Dipodidae > Orientallactaga > Orientallactaga sibirica. The sequence continues at coordinate 60,905,853 of JAEOAD010000004.1, forward strand.
GGGGGCCGGGGTGGAATGTGGTGGTTTGATTCAGGTGTCCCCTATAAACTTAAGTGTTCTGAATGCTAGTCTCCCCAGCTGACGGTAATTGGAAATTAAAGCCTCCTGGAGGTAGAGCCTTGTTGGGGGCGGGCTTATGGGTATTATAGCCAGCTTCCCCTTGCTGGTGTTTGGCACACTCTCCAGTTGCTGTTGTCCACCTTATGTTGACCAGAGGGTGATGGCCACCCTCTGCTTGTGCCATCATTTTTCCTGTCATCTTGGAGCTTCCCCCTTGAGCCTGTAAGCCAAAATAAACCTCTTCCCCCAGCTGCTTTTAGTCGGGTGATTTCTGCCAGTAATGCGAACATGACCGCAACAGTAAAGTAGTACTGAGGAGTGGGATTGTTGCTAAACACCTGACTCTTGGCCTAAGAGATGCCTTGCAGTGCTGTAAGTACAGCTTGATGGACTGTTCTGGTCAGAGCTGAAAGACCTGAATGCAGTAAGAACTAAGGACTGTGAGGTTTGGCTTATGAGGGTGAGAAAGAGCTTTAGTTGGACTAGGCTACCAGTTTGTGTGAGCAGCTTATTGTTATGCCCGTGTCCTGAGAAGATGTGCAGGGTTGCTTTGCGTAGAAATGAACTGGTGTGAGCAGAGGGATATGGCACAGAAAAAAATGGAATCTTTGGGTGAATCTACCCATTTAGCTGCAGTTGAGAGATTACAACCTTTGAGATTGGGCCAGCTGACCTGCACTGGGGCAACAGGAAGAATGCAGACTCTTTTGAAGGGGCCTGAATGCTGAAGGAGTGTCCTTTTCTTCAAAGTCTGATTTATTAACAAATTGGCACTCTACCTGGTATTATGGAGTATAACAAATGCAGGAAAGAGAGGCTCATTGAGTTTGTAACGTGGTCTTGTGTTTTGGAAATGGCCATGGGCAGTGTGAAGCAGGTTTGCTGGATGCCTGCATGGAGATCCCATGGGGCCATGAGGATGGACCGTGGATTGCAGTGGAGGCCAGTGGAGATGCCGGGACCATGAGATGGCTGCTGAGGAAAGCTACTGGCTCCAGCTGAAGTTTTCCAGGACAGTGAGTAGCCTAGCTGGAGGGGCGGAATTGGAACTCCAGAGACTTGTGGATTTGTCACTGACTAGAGTTGTTGGACTTGGAGTTACAGAGGTTGATGTTTGCCCTGGTTGTTTTAAGTCATGTATTAGTTGGATATTGCTTTGCTTTGTCTGATGCCATCCTTTGCAGTGCTAATGTTTATTCTGTGTCATTATGGGTTTTGGGGGGATTATTTTTGGTTTTATGGCTCAGTTAAAAGACCTTGGAGTATGGGGATTGTTTGAAGATCATTAGGATTGATAAACAATTTGGGGACTTTTAAAGTTGGATGAATGCATTGCATTTTACATAATGTATGGTTATCAGTTTATGGGGGCCGGGGTGGAATGTGGTGGTTTGATTCAGGTGTCCCCTATAAACTTAAGTGTTCTGAATGCTAGTCTCCCCAGCTGACAGTAATTGGAAATTAAAGCCTCCTGGAGGTAGATCCTTGTTGGGGGCAGGCTTATGGGTATTATAGCCAGCTTCCCCTTGCCGGTGTTTGGCACACTCTCCAGTTGCTGTTGTCCACCTTATGTTGACCAGAGGGGGATGTCCACCCTCTGCTCATGCCATCGTTTTTCCTGCCATCATGGAGCTTCCCCCTTGAGCCTGTAAGTCAAAATAACCCCCCCTTTTTTTCCCAATAGCTGCTTTTAGTCAGGTGATTTCTGCCAGCAATGCGAACCTGACTGCAACAACTATCAAACAGAGAAAACTTTAAAGTACATATTTAAAAAATATATATATATTTATTTATTTGAGAGATAAAGAGACAGAGAGAGGGAGAATATGGACATGTCAGGGCCTCCAGCCACTGCAAACAAACTCCAAAAGCATGCGCCACCTTGTGCATCTGGCTTAAGTGGGTTCTGGGGAATCAAACCTGGGTCTTTAGGCTTCATAGACAAGTGCCTTAATTGCTAAGCCATCTCTCCAGCCCTAAAGTGTATTGTTTAGAAGAGCAAAATGATGATGAATAACTAGACAGAGCTCAGCTTAAGATATTTCTGATTGACAAAATTAACAATGTTCAATTTTGGTTTTGAGACAGCTAATCACAGATTAACTTCCAATTTTCCTCAGATCATAATGTCATTAAAATTATTAAAAGTTAGGCATGGTTTTAAGAATAAAACTAAAGGTAAGGGATCAAAATGACAAAAAGACTCAGAATAGCAGAGCTAGGGACTAAAGGTATTATTGTAAGTATCAAATATAAAACCATAAAGGTCAAGGAAATGGACATTTGACAAATAAAAATTAGATTTGTGGAGATGAGAGATGAGAAATGAGTTATGCCAAAAACTATAGAAAATTTTAATATTTATGAAAGGTCCCAGAATTCATAATATATAAGAAACATCAGTTTATATTGATAAAATAGAGTTGAAGAATGGGAATGTTTGTTGATTAAATGAATGTCACATAAACTCTTTCATCTTTAAACTATTCTCAGGTATATTTCATAATTTTCATATAGAAAAGCAAAGAAAAGGGAAATGTTTATTGAAAGCTCAAGCCATATATATTTATAGAATTTAAAATTAACCCACATAAATTGATTTATATAAGAGCATACACATAATCACATTTGTAAAATATAGAAATATATGTACATATTTGTGATTATATGCATACCACTATTTTCTTCTAGCATAACTCTCAAATTCTGGATCTTTTAGATAAGTAACAAGAAATTACAAATTTGTAAACTCTGGACAAGGTTGCCTAACACTTAAAACTTCTTGTTCTTTTATCATGATAATTGGCTTCATAGACATGCTCTCATTATCTGAAGAATGAATATAGACATTATTACTGATTTGACTGTGCATGTATTAATTAGAAAGCATGGAAATCTCTCAGAACAGTGCTTATCTATAGTATAGTTTCCATGAAAATGTTTTTTGATTTTTTTATTTTGAGGTAGGGTCTCATTCTAGTACAAGCTGACCTGGAACTCCCTTTGTAGCTCCAGGATAGCCTTGAACACATGGTGATTTTCCACCTCAGCCTCACAAGTGCTTGGAATAAAGGCATGAGCCACCACATCCAGCATTAAAAAATGTTAATACTAAAAATTTATAAAAACTAGGGAATAGAATGCTTATGTGACTAGTGTTTTTTGAAAATCAGTGAATGGTAAATGGAGAAAGTTTACCACAAATGAAAGGAAAATATGACAAATTCTCACATGATTTGTGTTATATGTGCCTAGAGTATGTGTGGTGTGACATGATATGCATGGTACGTGTGTGTGCGCGCGTGCATAAGCACATGCTCATGTGGAGGCCAGAGTGGAACATTAGGTGTCCTTTCTGTATCTTTTTCTATTGTTCATCTGCGTGTTTTCCTGGGTACAGAGTCTCTCGCTCAACCAGGAGCTTTCAGTCAGTGAGGCCCAGTGATTCTATGGTCTCTCCCCACTCAGACCTAGGGTTGCAAATATGCACAGCCATGGCCAGCTTTCTGCATGGATCCTGAGGAATCAAATCCAGGAGGTCTTAGGCACTATCAGGCTCTCATGCTTGTGTGACAAGTGCTCTTACCCATTCTTCAGCCATCTCTTCTACCCCTAAAAATTCACATTTTTATTTAACTGGCTTTATCCAAAAATAAATTTATTGTTAGAAAAAATTTCAAATTTTTATAGATAGTCTAATAAATTAGTTGAGAGAAGATTGCTTTGGACATTTTATATAGTGCTTTCCATTCTACTGGTAGGAATCTGAAAGACTTACATGCACCGTGATTGTGTTCTTGGGGCATTGTAAAAAGTTTTAAAAGCTAGGTAGCAGTGTATAGATTTTACAATTTTCAAGTTTATTTTCAATACCATTTCAAGTAATTAAAAAGAATGTTATTTTTATACCAGAAAAATAATGCTTGTATTCATATACTCACAAATACATATATAATTTCGGCTGAAGAGATGGCACAACAGTTATAGATGTTTGCTTGCAAAACCTGCCAGCACTGGTTTTAATTCCCCAATGCCCATGTAAGGTCATATGCACAAAGTGTATCTGACATACCCACACCCACTTACTATATTAGTCATGGTTCCAGGATTGGAAATGTATAGGTGTATGTATATCATTGGCAAGTAAATACACAATGAGGTTAAATGTTTCCTTATGTAGAAACACATACTTTAAGTCTGTCTAGAAAATCAACTATGTACAAAATTGTGTTATCCATTTGATAGTTTTTAATCTGGTCTAATATTTAATATTTGTCCAGTCTCTTACATACTACTTTCTATATCTAATATTTTACCAATTCCACTAAACCAGAATTTGGTCAAATAGTCATTCATTCATTTTTCTCATTTAATTATAATTTATAAAGAGAAATATTTATTTCTTATTAGTGATTCTGCATTTGAATTTAGTGACCACAGCTTTCTAACTGCTTTCAAGGTATTACTTTTGTAAGAACTGAATTATGCTGGCTGAGAATTTTCAGAATTTATCACTGAGCTTTTAAAATTTGAGGTAAACTTTTCTCTATTTTGTTTCTAATCATATGAGAAGAATATTTAATCTTATAAACAAACAACTATGAAGACTAAGTATGTAAAGCATGACTAGAATTTGGCATAAGTTGTAAGATATTCAACAAATAAAAATTAAGTTTTCTTAAAAGCAATAAAATTCAGCTTTGGTACTTTCTGTGTTTCGTAGAATATAGATTTTATTTTTTGAGATGAACTCTCTGGGCTTACATCCCAGTTCAGTTATTCTGAATTTTAGCTACTTCTTAGGTAAGTAGGGGGTATAATTAAACTTTGTCATAGGGTCTGATAGATTAGATGTGCTTTTTAATGAGGTATCTGATACAAGATGTGGAATGTTGAGTGCTCTGTTAGCTTGCTTTGTGGTGGTGATGCAGGATTGGGGCTAGAAAAAAACTCTGGGTTATGATTGTAATTCACTGTGGCATGGGAGTGGGGTAGGGTTTGAGGTAAGATCTATATTGATCAGTCTACTGCCCCTGAGCACACCAAGGAGGTTGAGTCTGGTCATGCCAAGGGGTAAGAGGCAAGGCAGGCCAATGAAGATCTGAGATCTTTGGGACCCATATGTAAGAAAGGAAGTGTTAACACTGAAGCATATAGGGTTAGGTTGCTCTACTTGCTCAGGCTGAGAAAGGCCTTATATTTAAGTTGTGACTGAATGAGGACAGTGTTGTAAGCCTGAGTTCTTTAACATCCAACAGTGTCTAGTGCAATGGGCCTGAGCAGCTTCAACCTGAAGTCCTCTCTCCAGGACAGGAGGGCATCAGAGCAGCTCAGGAAGAGAGACTATGTCCTTTCTGCTTCAGAATTACCTGGCTCCCATGAAGCAGTCCACATCACAACGGTGACTCATGTGGGATCCAAATATGAACCAATTTTATTAAACATGTGTCAATCATGACATTGCAAACAATATAACCTTTTATGCTTTCACATTTTAGCACAGTTTTCTCTGGGTGTTTAACACCCATTTTTCTTTCTCTACAAAACTCTTAATGTCTGCAACCCTAATTCTACCTTTGAACAGCTTCCCTGTTGTTAATGATGAGGTTTGTCTTGAATGAAGCTGTCAAGATACTATTTTGCCAACTATATCTTTGGAGAGTCACTTGTATGCTTGTCCAGTGTAACAGGCATGCATTCATCTTCCTCATGGCTATTTTATTTCTACATACTCTAGAATGTCCTGCCTTGAGCAAATGTAAGCTCTGTGGGGTCATGTGTCTTACTTCATTCTTTAATTGGACGAAATAATCCCAGCAATGCCTGTTGGTAGGTATTAAACAAACCATCACTGGATGGCTATGTTAATTATTTTGGGCTTTATAAAAATAAAATGGTTATACTTTTAGACCTCCCTTCCTCACCCAATTCTGATGAGGATCTTCAGTGGTGTTATTGATAGTCAATGTGGGGACCAAGAGGCCTCAGACAGTCTCTGCAGGGGTGGGGGAAACACAGTGTGGTGTCTCAGGCTATTCTTAACGACCCTGAGGCTCTTACAATCTTTCTGCCCCCTCTTCCTCAATGTTCCCTGAGCCTTGGTGGGCAAGATAGAAATCTGATTTAAGTGTTGTTTTCTCTGGATCTTTGTTTTGATGAGGATTAAGTGACCACAGTGTCTGTCACCGTTTCCCTGGGACTAATTTTCAAGGTATTTAATATTTAATAAATATTTGATTTGTTATTATATTACAATAAATTTTCCTTCATGAAATTTGCATTCTAATGTATATATGCCAGTGGAGAAGGTTATATAGGCAATGAGCTTCTAAACATATATCCAGATAGCCATCATTTTATGCAGTAAATAGATCAAGTTAAGGAAATCAAGAGTGGCTGGTAGAGGTTGTTGGGTTGTTTTAGATAGTGGAGAAGTCAGATCTAGACAGAATGCTGATCTGATATAAAGATTCTGGATATGAGAGAAATTTTAGAAGTTTAGAAGCAAGAGTAACAAAGAGTACAGAGGTTCTGAGATGGGTAAAAGTTATAGAAATTTGGTATATAGAGAGGGTTGGATGTGAACAAAAAGTATGAGCAAGCATCATCTTGTGCAGGTCTTTCTTACAGGCTGCACATGGGGCTTGGGGCTCTATTTCAATATGATGCGAGGCCATGGGTGTTTGGAGCAGAAGAGTCAGATGAATGCATATACAGAATTATCATGGATAAAACACTCAGTGAGAAAGGAAGCTGGGAGACTGTTGCAGATTCAAGTGAGGGGTGGTGGTGGATGAAACCAGGTTCTAGCTATATTCTGAGAGCGGATTTGATATGATAGGGGAAGTAAGGACTGAAGGACAGGCCCTAGGTTCTTTGACAGAGCTGGGGAAATTATTTTATCAAATTTCTTAAAGGAAGAGCATGAACTCATATACATGTGAAATAAGTATATATGTGTCATGATCTTTCACTAACAGGAAAATGATTTTATGATCTTTTAAAAATGTTTGATTTATTAGAGAGAAAGAGAGGGAGAGAGAAAGAGAGAGAGAGAGAATGAGAATAGGGGTGCCAGGGTATTTATCCACTGCAAATGAACTCCAGATGAATGCACCATTTTGTGCATCTGGCTCATGTATGTATGGGGGACTTAAACCTGGGTCCTTGGGTTTTGCAGGTAAGCACCTTAACCACTGAGCAATCTTTCCAGCCCTCCAAATATTTATTTGCAAGTAGAGAGAGATAGAAGAGAGACTGAAAGAATGGTTGAACCAGGGCCTCTAGTCCCTGCACATGAACTCCAGATTCATACACCACTTTGTGTAACTGGCTTCATGTGGACACTGGGGAATCAAACCCAGATTGTTAGGCTTTGCAGGCAAGCACCTTCACTGCTGAGCCATCTCTCCAGCTTTTTTTTTTTTTAACTTCATTGTGTCTGGCTTTATGTGGATACTGGGCTGTCAGGTTTTGCGAGCAAGCTTTCTAAACAACTGAGCCTTTTCTCTAGCCCTTATTTTCTTTTAATGCTTATTTCCCAACTTTTTATTAACAAAATATTAACTTCAATTAGAACTTAAACAGTATAATTTTAAGTATAATAGGAAACTAAACATTTTGACCTATTCTCTCTGATGGCTAGCATTTTGTCACCTTTGTTTTTGTACAAACACACATGCACAACGTTTCTTTGAAGCATTTGATGGTGTGTAGTACACATCATGGACCCACATCACTTATCTATCAGTGTGCATTTACTGAGAACAAGGAAATTCTCCCATGAAATGAAATCAGCTGACCTCTCTACTCCAAACACCCAGGGCTTCATATAACATTAAAATATAGCCCAAACCCCATGGGCAGCCTGTAAGACATGAACAACATGGAAGAGAGGGTGCTCATCCTTCTTATACACACAAAGACCAGAGACTTAACTTTGATATGATAGTTATGTGACATTCAGCCCCTACTGAACTTTTCTCTGCTATCCAAATGGTATTCTTTTCCACTCAATGGAATGGAACTCATAGCTGGAACTGGGAAATAAGTCAAAACCATGTACAAAAAATGAACCCATTCTCCAATATCAACCTCCTACCAAGTGTGCTAGAAGAGGGCATAAGCATATAAAAGTCTCTCTAAAATAGCTATGGCCATTCCATCTATCTGGTACTAACTTCTCTCTCTGTTGGAGAATTGGCTTCTCTTTTTCCAATGGTTGATGAACCTGAAGGGAGGATCAGCCTATCACGCCTCACCAGGGCCCCAGCCGAAACCATAGAGTAATGGGGAAATGGGCAAGAGTGCAGCTTTCTTGGTGAACCCAACACCAGAACAAGGCTGAAGGAGATAAATATAGAGAACATTCAGCTCCTACTAAGCCAGATATCCAGGGACACAGAGGCTCCCAAGACCTCATCACTGAAGTAAAACTAAAATGAACCCAATGTGGCTCAGGGAAATTCGCAGAAGTGGGGGCGGAAAGAGTGTTAGAGCCACAAGTTGGGTCAGTATGCACAGAGACTTTGCCTCTCCCCATAACTGTTGGCTACCCCCATAATGCACGACCCACATTCCCCAATGAGGAGGGTCCCTTCAGAGGGGGAGGTCAGGGAGGAGGCTACCGGAGGCACCAACATGAATATAAAATTAAATAATAAAAAATATTTTAAATAATGGTATTCTTTGTCATCCTTGAGTCAGTCAAGGATCAAGTCATGTGCTTGTAGTCTCTCTTAATGTGGGAAGGGGTTGGCAAACTTTTTCTGTGATGCTCAGATAGTAAGTAAATATTTTAGTCTTTGTGGGCCACATATGGTGTCTGTTGCAACCACTCAGCTCTGCTATTGTGGAGCACAAGGAGTCTCAGAAGACATGTTAAATGAATGAGCATGACTGTGCCAATAAAACTTTATTTATGGAGTCTGAAATTTAAATTTCATATAAAATTCATGGTTCACAAAATATTATTCTTCTTTTGATGTTTTTTCCCAACAATTTTAAAATTTGAAAGCCATTCTGAGCTGTGGGATGTCTAAACCAGGCAGCAGCCAAAATTTAGTTCATACTTTGGCCTCTAATTTGCTAAGTCCTAGTTTAGAATGATCATCCCATTTTAAGATTTTTTTTTAATCATTCACATTAACATTTCTGAAAAGTCCAGAACAATTGTCATATTGAATGTCAAATTAAGATTAGTGAAGCCGGACGTGGTGGCACATGCCTTTAATCCCAGCACTCAGGAGGCAGAGGTAGGAGGAAGGCCGTGAGTTCGAGGCCACTCTGAGACTACATAGTGATTTCCAGGTCAGCCTGGGATAGAGTGAGACCCTGCCTCAAAACCCGCCCCCAAAAAGATTAGTGTAATTGTTTCCTCATTAGTAATTACAAATAGTAATTACATGAGACATGTTTTAGCAAAAACACTCTGCTATGCGGGTGGTGGTGTGGCTTTCTTTATGTATCAGTGTGTGATGATGCATATATGATATAAACTCATAATATGGCTTATGATGCTCCTGTCCTCTCTTTAATTCAGTTTTGTGAGACTTCTTGTTGATCTGCTCATAATCATAAAGAAGTACTTAACAATGCAGGATTTCATAATCATAAACAGGATGGAGTGATGGGAGATAGACTTTGGAATCGGATCTGGACTCAAGCTCTGATTTATTTACTGAATGTGGATTCAGACATATTCAGATTTAGATTCTAGTTCATTCTGTGGCAAATAATATGATTCTTAAGCTTCTTATTCATTGTTTCATCAGTCACCCATTAAAGCAGTAGATCACAGTAAGAAATGGTGTTCCTACAAAGGAAAGAAAAGCAAGTATTGAACAACTGGGAAATAATAGGAAGGGAGGATGTGATAGAATAGCACAGCAGAAAGTGCAGGGGACAGAAATGCAGGAGCCCAGGGTCAGTGAGAGGATGAGTAGGACTTCTATATAAACAAAACTTTCTTAATGAAGGAATATTCAGGATTGAGGCCAGTTACACATAAAGTACATAGATCTCTTTTGGGGTGGCTGGAGTTTATAAAGTAATGTTAGCATTATCTATCTTTATTACCTGGCTTTTAAAGGAAGCTGGCTGACTTTTCATAATGTCAGATTAACGTATTAGTGTGGAATCTTGAATGTGTACAGGGTAGATTTCAATGAGCTAAGGTCAATCAGAAAGACTAGCCCACGGCAATTCATAAGCTAGGGAAAATAGCCAGGGTTTTTATTCACAGGAACACTTGTCAATGTCCCAGTCTATAGTTTGGGTCTTAAGATGATTTCAAATTTAGTTCTTGTGATTTATAACAAGCTGGAAATTGGCAGCTGTTTTGTAGAGCAGATGTAGTTTTCATTAAAAGATATTTTGATCCAAAATGATTCTCCTGAAAAACAGCAAGAGAAAGGAGTGAAACTTACACTGGCATTATGTTATCATTTTTTACATTAAGAAAATATTTTAATTTACAATATGCATTTGAAATTCATGTATTAGAGCATCATAGAATTCAGAGGTATGAGAGGCAAGGAAAGTGAGGCTTAAGAGAGACCTAAGTTCAAACATTTTGAAACAGGCATATATCGATAAAGAAAGTTAGAAACTAGGTGCTCATGCCAGAATTAAGTAATGCTGATTGATTTTCCCAGTTCAATTTAGGGAAAACACAATAGACTGTGTACCTTTAAATATGGCCTGTGTCTATGTATAACTGGATGGATTATGCTCTAAAATGATTATTACAACTCTTGATATCCATATACTTAAATCCAGTTTGCTAAGCTGCTTGAAGGAATAGCAGTGTCTTACAGAGTAATAGTTTATTTGTTTACTAGGCACTTAGTAATGTACACAATACAACATTCATGAAAACAAGGCTTTGTGGAGATAATCTGGACAGTAGAAAGTTCAGTCAATAAAGATTATATATGCTTTGTGCTAGGTCAAAATGTTTATTTCTTTTAGAACTATGAAATACAGGTTGTGCACTGTGGATTTAGAGAAACCTACAGACATTGCAGGTATCAGAATTGTGGCTCTTTACAGATACCCACTTTTGAATTACAAGAACCTATGAACATGTTATACTGTTCCTAGCAAAAGAGACTTTGTAGATGTTATTAAGGCTACAGAGATTGAGATGGTAAAATATTTTGGGTTATCCAGGTTGGCCCAGTGCAATCACGTATGTCTTTAATGGCATAGAATCTTGTCTGTGGTCACAGGAAGGAGTGACTGTGCAAGAATGACCAGAGAGGAAGAGTATTGAAGGCTTTGAGGATGGAGGAGGTAGGGTCAAAACACAGGGAACGTGGACAGGATCTAGAAAAGACAAAGATATAGACCCTACAGCCTCAAAAGGATTTCACTTCTGCTAGTTTCATGACTTAAGCTCAACAAGACTCGTGTGTGGTTTCTAACCTGGAGAAGTGTAAGATAATCAATTTGTGTTAAATAATAAAATGCTTACTACCTTGTGCCAGGGCAGCAGGAGTTGAATATAGATGTTAATGCATTGTATTAGGCCTTTCTCCTATTCAACTACACACGTTACCATTTCCTGATGACTCAGACTGGTAATGAAAATGCTTACTTCTTTACTATGCTCAGTCACAGGTCCTTTGCTAATGATTTTCTATATAAAACAAACAATAATAAAATGAGATAAAAGAAACAACATAAACATAAGATCACAACCTTGTTTTAATTAAATATTTACCTATTTATGTTCCAATTATTCTTTGATGTGTTTTGTGGTTCATGTAATTCAGTCTCATTGGAGTCCATTACTGTATACTTACTTTCCAGTGCAGTCACATAGCCTCAGTTCTTCATGCTTTTTGTGTTTCTGTGTTGTTACATACACATTTGGGATGTCATTGATTAGGTAGTTTTAATCACCATATTCTTTCAGTGGAAATATTTGCAATGTTCAAGTGGGTCTAGATTGTAGTAGGGCTGAGATGTTTTACATCATTAGGTTGGTGGAGTATTTCAGTAGCTAAACTGTCAGCTCTGCACTCAGACTGGGCTCAATTTCTAGTTCAACATCAAGTAAAACCCTAAAGGCAATAGCAACCAGAAGATTACTTCCATTAGGATAGGGCCACTTTGAAAATACAGGGATAGCTACTTAAAAAAATTACCCCTTAAACTCCAATAATGTTTAGTGAGTAATGGAACAATTGTGTGTTGATGATTTTCACAAAGATGTTAGTTACCCAAGAAGAATGGGTAGGAAATAAACAGAATAAGACTAAGAATGTTAGAGCAACAGAAAAACTAGAAGAAGAAAAATTAAATAGAAAGGGGAAACAATGTAGGCAAGGGGAAGAGATAAGGCAGCTTTGGCTGAAGGTACAATGAAAAGAGAAAGAGGTGAAGAAATGCACCAGAACAACCCAAACCAATCCCAGCACTCAAGAGGTTCAGGTAGTTAAGACTCCCAACTACACCAACTCGGATTTTTTTAGGAACATCTACCTAACTAAAAACCATCAAAAGGACAAAGAGAACAGGGTCAGACGAAGCTGGTTCACTTGAAATTACATATTAGATGCATGTGATGTTTTGAAGTACGTGTATGTCCTCCACAGCTTGAGGTATTTTTGATTAAGAATAAGTTTACTTCTTAGTCTCTAGCAGGTAAAGTACTCTTTGGAGAAGGTGAGTTACTGGGTGTGAGTCTTGAGTCCAGCCCCAGTAGGTGTGCAGAACCAACTTGAGCTCTGGCTATTTGTGCATGATCTACTGGCAGTTGTCTCTCTGCGATGGGTGCATGATGGAGTGATTCAGCTTCTTCTGCCTTGAGGAAGCTTCCCCTGGAATCTGTAAGCTTGAAATAAACCCTTTCCTCTCATAATCTGCTTCTGATCCCAACAATGAAACAGTAAGTGCAACAATAAGGAAAGTATAAAAATGATGGAAAGGGTGAGGTTTATATCTGGTCCTCACCTGGAAACACTTTTAAAAAACTTTATTTGAGAGAGTGATAAAAGAGAAAAAGCGCGTGCGTGTGAGAAAGAGAGCGGGGAGGGAGACAGAAGCAAAATGGGTGCACCAGAGCCTCCCGCTGCTGCAAATGAACTCCAGATGCATGTACCACCTGGGCATCTGGCTTATGTGGGTTCTGGGGAATCTAACCTGGGTTCTTAGGCTTTGCAGGCAAGGGCTCTAACTGCTAAGCCATCTTTTCAGCTCCTCTAAACACTTCGTAGGTCTGTTTTTTTACAGTTTACTCCAGTCTAGGGGTAACAGCAGATTTTTACTTTATAGAATCATGTAGTGCTCTGATTCAAAGTTTTCCCTCCCTAGCTAGAGGTATTCTGCAGATATCTCAAGACTATAGTCCTATGGCAATTCCTCTCGGTTCCCATGGTAAGCTGTTTAAGAAGGGACCATTGAGTCTAACGCTGCAGCTGGGGTCTTTTGAAACTGCCTGCTTTCCTCTGCTCCAATTGAGTGCCAAGAAGAGAGGGTTTTCTTGGCACCATCCCTCCCTTTCTGGTAGATCTGCCTTGTTTCTCTCTCTCTCCTTCCTCCCTCTCTCTCTAGTCCTTAAAATTATGTTAAAGAACACGTTCTATGTTCTGAGTCACTCTCTTTGTCTTAAGCTTTAGTTCTGACCTTCTGCAGTTGAATCCTTTGCAAAGGGTTAAGAACACTTCCTAAATGGATTTGCGCCTCCTCAGTGGACTCTAACGTCTCTCCTGTACTGCTTTCTAAAGTTCATTCATTCTTTGCTACTTAACTAGATTTTGTTTTTCCCATGCTGCCACCCACCTCATAGGATAGTGGCTTTATCCATATCCTAGGTTTCTCTATTCCTCTAGAGATTCTAGCCATCCATGCTTTTATTTTTTTGGGTCTTGCTATGAACTTTGCAATTTTTTTTTGTCTCTGTCCTTAGTCAACTGAGTGCTACAAGTATGCTTGGTTCTTTCATAGTTGATGTTATTTTAGATTCTTCCACACCATTGGTTTCTCCCGTTGTATCTCTTGATATTCCATATCTCAGAATGAAAGCAAGACTTATTGTGGCATGTTAGGTGAAGCATGGAGCACAGTTATAATAAGCTATCTATCTTTTACCAGGTTCTACTTACTGAAATTCTATCATTATAGTTCAAAGAGACAATTTCTACTCATCAAAGCCTTAGCAGTAAGCAAAAACTTATAAGCTTTTTTTCCCCATTAGCTTTCTGAAAGCCATTTACTATCTATCCCAGGCTTTAATTTTTTTGATTTCTATATTTCATCTATTTAAATCTGATACTTAGAGGATTTAATATTTAAGTCTATTAAATATTATTTTTATTTAATCTACTGATATCTATTTTAATTGTATTGTGTAAGATATCATCACTGTACCTTCTAGATCCGGCAAATCTTTACATTGGTTGAATATACCATCTTTCCTTAATGATAAGATCTCTTTTCAAATATTTATTTGCAAGTGGAGAGAGATAGCAAGAGAGACAGAGAGAATGGGTGCCTTAGGGCCTCTAGCCACTGCAAATGACCTCCAGATGCATGTGCTACCTTGTGCATCTGGCTTTATATGGGTACTGGAGAATTGAACCCTGGTTATTAGGTTATTCAGGCAAGTGCCTTAAGTGCTGAGCCATCTCTCCAGCCCCATACCATCTTTTATAAGTGATATTTAATTATGATATATTAGTAATACAGTAATACAGATCACAAAAAATACTGAAATGCTATTATTGACTACCAGTTAGAGTTACTGGATTGTATTAATTATTAGGTGCCTGATGAAGAAATTATAAATTAATTATCAATCAATCCATCATTCTTTTTATATAGGTGTTAGAAAATACATAAATCTACATATTATCACTTTCCAGTTCACCTGTGTCTCTTAGTCACAAGAATGAGTATTTGCCCTTTCAAAACCTCACATATTTGTCATATTTATTTGAGATTTTATTAAATATTTGGCCAAGAATGTGGTTGGTGGCACAAAACATACCCAAAAGTGAAGGGACCTTACAAAGCATCTCTGAAGCACTGTCAGTATGATGGAGACTTGAGTGGCATGATCAGGGCTGGTCTGGGTAACAAGATCCACTCTCCAGAGGACAAAGATACCAGGTTTGGAGAAGTTGCTGACCTGGTGAGACCCTGTAAGAGACACAGTAGATGAAGACTTTGTCCAGTGATGTTTCTCTTGTTCCCCACCCTCACTCTGCAATCCTTTTCTTCTCAGCTGATAGGGCTGTCCTCCTTTCTCTATTTTCTTCACTGATGAACTGTTCTGAGGCTGAAACTGTGGGAAGCAGAATTCCTAGTTTGAAAGGCCATCTCTTCACTTTCAGTCTGCTAAATTGTGATGCAGACAAACTGGTTGACAAAAGTCTTCCTTTTTACTTTCAGTCTTTCTTACATTGAAGTATTCAGAAACAAAGAAGATACCACTTCCTTGTTTTCTCTGATTGTTCTTTTGAATTCCAAGCTTATCTGAAATATATAGGCAATGGTAAAGGAAATGGTGATGAGCACCAACAACTATCATGCCCTGGCTTTTCTCTGGCATAGGATATCTGGGGATAACAGTCTAGACTATTAAAAGTTATAGTTGGATGGGTGTTGTTGATGAGCAGTCACATCGCAGATACCCTAGGCTAAGGCAGGAGAATTGCTCGAGCCCACAGCGAAGCTTTGCTTCATAAAACAGTGCAGTTTGAGGACAAATTTTAAATTTCAAGTTTTTATATCTCAGAAGTACTTTCTTCATTAATTATTATTTATTTTTATTTATATTATTCTGATTTTACATTCATAGTGTTGACTTCATTATCGTCTCCCTGTCCTCCCTCTTCCAAAGGGACCCTCATCAATGGGGAATGTGGGTCATGCATTGTGGGGGTAGTCAAGAGTTCTGAGGGATAGGACAAGTCTCTGTGCATAATGCCCCAACTTGTGGCTCTAACATTCTTTCCACCCCCCTCTTCCACGAATTTCCCTGAGCCACATTGGGGTCATTTTAGTTCTACTTCAGTGATGAGGTTTTGGAAGCCTCTCTGTTTCATTGATGTTTTATGTGTAATTTAACTGGCTAAGGACCAATCAGCCATTTTAACTTATTAAGCTGTGTAATAGTAATTAGTGAATATTGCCATTATCTCTGCTTCATAGATAAGAAAAAGCCATATAGGTAGTAAGTACATCTGGCTCTAAGCCCTGTGCTTAGCCACACATTCTCTTTATTGTCTCTCAAAAACACTCTGAGGTTCTTGGTTTAAGTAGGTGGATAGATTTATGATGGAATTTTGCTCACTTATCATGGGTGAAGGAAAGATGCTGTCAATATGCTGAGATGTGCATCAGGCACAAATGCTTTTTCAGTTACCAGTGTCTAACCTGCTCATGTTTCATTCACTATCCTCTATGCTTGTGCCCATGTGGGACATGGCTCTTTTACCAGCAGCACACTCCACACTCCCCTAGTTTCCAAACTCTGATTCCCTTTCTAAATGTTGAGATCTTTTCTCCCTTTTACTATCTTCTTTGCTTTCGTTATTGAACATTACTATCTTCTTTAGCCCTATGATAATAGAAGCTGGGCAATTACTTTGCTAGTCTTTTAAGAAATTATTTATTTATGTGTGTGTTTATGTGTGTGTATAATACACCCAGGCCTCTTACTGCTGAAATGAACATTAGACTTTTGTGCCACTTTTTGCATCCAGTTTACATGGTGGTTTGTGAATTGAACCCAGGTTGGCAGACTTTGCAAGCAAGAGCCTTTAACCATCTAGTAATCTTCTCAGACTCCTACTTTACTAATCTTGACAATACATTATCAGTACTCTGATAAGAAGAGATTTTATGAAAGTTTTATTTATTTATTTTATTTAAGAGAGAGAGAGAGAATGGGCATACCAGGGTCTTTAGCCACAGCAAATGGACTCTAGATACATATGCCACTCTGTGCATCTGACTTACATAGGTCCTGGGGAATCAAACCTGGGTCCTTTGGCTTTGCAGGCAAACACCTTAACAGCTAAGCCATCTCTCCCGCCCAAGAAGAGACTTTAAAAAATAGTTTTGAAACTTATTGACAACTTAAATAAATATAGACAATATACCATAATCATAATCCCTCCCCACAATCTTCCCTTTCCCCCTCCCAAATCCTCCCTCCAAAGAATCCTTTTATTCCAATAAATCCCTAGGAAGAGTTTTCTGTTGTTGTTGAAATTTTCCACCTCAGACACTTTGATTTACTTTACAGTTTGATTGATTTTTCGTCTTGTCATCCACCTATTCTTTTGACCAAGTTAAATGTTGTCTAATCTTAAATAGAGAAGAAGGTACGTACTGATTCATATTACAATCAAGGCATTGCTTCTATACTTCTTAAATGTCTCTTTCTCGAGACCATGTATTTTCTTTACATATATCTTATTTATTTATTTGAGAAAGAAAGAGGTAGAGAGTGAGACAGAGAGAAAGAGAATGGGCATGCCAGGGCCTCTAGCCACTGCAAAGAACTTCAGATGCATGTGCCTCCTTGTGCATCTATCTTACGTGAGTCCTGGGGAACCGAACCTGGGTACTTTGGCTTTGCAGGCAAATGCCTCAAGTGCTAAGCCATCTTCTCTAGGCTCTGAGACCATGTATTTCAATCACTGAAATCTACTATCTTTTCCTTTGTGTTTAAACTATTTATTATGAAAGTTGATAACACACACAAAAGTAGAGAGTAGCTTGGTAAATCTCAAGTACCTATTATCTATTTTCAACAATTACCAACATTTTACCTACCATTCTCTAGGAATAAAAAATATTGTTCCATCATATAATGTGCAAATTATTGTTTCTTATTTTAATACTTGTGGTAACATTTTCAAAATTATATATTGGAGATTCAACTAAATTTTGAATTTTTTATTAACAGTACATGTTGGTACAATCCTTACCTTCATTCCTGTCTCCCCCATCTGAAGAGATCCACCTCATTGGGAATGCCAGTTATACCCTTGGAGATTGTTGCTTGTGCACTGTGAGGGTAGCCGTCATTATGGGGAAGAGGCAATGTCTCTATAGATAATGTTCCTACTTGTGGCTCTAACAATCTTTATACTCTCTCTTCCATGAATTTCCCTGAACAACGTTGGGTTCATTTTAGGTCTACTTCAGTGATGACCTCTTGGTAGCCTCTGTGTCTCTGGATCTCTGGTTGGGTATGTGTTGAGTGTTCTTTGTGTCTGTCTCCTTCACCCTTGTGCTGATATCAGGTTCACTAAGAAAGCAGCTCTCTTGCTCATTTCCCCAATTATTCTATGGTTTCAGCTGGGGCCCTGATGAGGTGCAATGGGCTGATTCTCTTTTCAGGTTCTGCATCCATCTGAAAAAGAGAAGTAGATTCTCTGAGAGTGAAGTTAGCACCAGATAAATGGGATAAACATTATTAGTTTAGAGGGAATTTAATAGGTGTAGGCTCTCTTGTAGCCTAAGATTGGTGGGAGCTTGATATTGGGGAGCAAACTCGTTATTTGGCTATGATTCTGATTTGTTTCCTAGTTTCAGCTATGGGTACCATTCCACTGAGAGGATCTATTAGCCAATCCAAGAGCAGTTGGTGACCCATCATGGCTGTGTACCACTATTGCACTTGGGTGAGCATCACATCAGGTTGTTTGCTGCTGAGTACCTTAGGCCATAAGTTGCTCGGGCAGATGTTGATCATTTTACCCCAGTAGCTCATATAGCACCTTCTGGCACTAGACAAGCTAACTGTCTGAGGACTGGCTCTCTTCCAGATTCTAGCCAGGTCCTCCATGTTCAGTATCAACAGCGTATGGTGTCTTTGGCAGTAGGCTCTTACCATTAACCTTTGGTGGGTAATCAAATTCTCTGATAAAAGTCTGTCTTCTTTTGGGGTACCTTGTAGGTCTCTCTGATCAACAGCTCGTTTTGGATGTTAACCACATCCTGGTACTGGGAATTACTGGTCAGCACTAAGGAAAGGGAAGGAAAAAAAAAGATAGGTTTTAGAAAAGAGAGGAGAGGGAGGGAGGGAGAGAGAGAGAGAGAGAGAGAGAGAGGGAGGAAGGAAGAGGGAGAGAGAGAGAAATGAGAAAATTAAGGTTAGTCTTCATCATACCCTCTCCAGGGCCCTTTGATTCATGTATTTCCTCTAAGGACCTGATGAAGGTTCAACCTTTTAGTCTGTCTTTCATAAGATAGGATTTTATGGTGTCAGTTCCATTTGGGTCCAATTTTGTGTCCCTCTCCACCCTTTCCTTCCCCTCCAGCCCCACCCTCCCTATTGTCTGGTCCTCAAGATGCCTATTATGTATGTCAGCATCTCAGGCTGATCCAGGTTAGGAGCCACAGATGAATGAGACCATGCAACAATTGTCTTTCTGTGATTAAGTTTGCTGAGAATGATCTGTTCCAAGTTTGACCATTTTGCTACAAATTTCATTCTGTCATTTTTTTCTTACTGCTGTGTATATTCCATCACGTAGATATACCACATCTTGGTTATCCATTCATTTCATGACTGACATTTGGGTTGATTTCAATTCTCAGCTATTATGAATTGAGGAGCTATACACATGGATGAGCAAATCTCTCTGAACTGAGGCATGGAGCTCTTAGGGTAAATGTCCAGTAAGGGAATAATTGGGTCTGCTGGTAACTTTACAGTCAATCTTTTAAGGAGCCTACATATTGCTTTCCATAGTGGTTGTACCATCTTACATTCCCTCCAACAGTGAATGTGGGTTCCTATTTCTCCACAACTTCACTAGCATTTGATTTCATTTAATTTAATGTTTGTTATCCTTACTGGGGTAAGGTGGAATCTCATAGTTGTTTTAATTTGCATTTAACTGATGGTTAGGGATGTTGAACATTTTCTTAAGTGTGTGTTTGCCATTTCTATTTCTTCTGAGAACTCCCTGTTCAGTTCTCTGCCCCACTTTGTGAGTGGGTTGTTTGATTTTTTTTTTTTTTTTTTTTTTTTTAGTTTAAGTTTTTGAGTTCTTTGTAAATTCTAGAAAATAGGCCTCTGTCAGTTGTATAGCCGGCAAATTTTTTCTCCCATTCTGTAGGTAATCTATTGGCTGTGCTTATTGTATGTTTGTCTGTGTAAAAACTTTTCAGCTTCATGAGATCTCAATGGTTGAGTGTTTAATTTCCTGACCTGCTGGAGTTTTGTTCAGGAAGATTTTTCCCACTCCTATATTGGGGAAAGTTCCTATTTTTTTCTTCCAATAGTAGCAGTGTTGCCAGTCTTATATTGAGGTCTTTTAGCCATTTGGACTTGATTTTTGTGCACAGTGAGATGTGTGGGTCTAGTTTTCATTTTCCTGCATATGGTCATCTAGTTTGTCCAGCACCATTTGTTGAAAATGTTGTCTTTTTCCTTTGTTGATATCAAGCAGCTGTAGTTACTTAACCCAAAGTCTGGTTCCTCTATTCTGTTCCATTGGTCTATCATCCTGTTTTTATGCCAGTACCATGTTGTTTTTGTTACTGTGGCTTTGTAATACAGCTTTAGATTAGGTATGGTGATGCCTCCAGAGGTGTTTCTTTTGCTGAGGCCTGCTGCATTACACGTGAATTTTGAGATCGGTTTTTCTATCTCTATGAAGAAAAATGTTGAGATTTTTATTGGTATTGCATTAAATCTGTATATTGCTTTTGATAAGATTGTCATTTTCACAATGTTAATTCTACCTATCCAGGATTATGGGAGGTGTTTCCATTTTCTCAGGTCCTCCTCAATTTTTTTTTCTTGACTGTTTCTATGTTTTCATTGTATGGATCTTTGACATCCTTAGTTAATGTTATTCCAAGGTATTTTTGTTGTTGTTGTTGCTATTGAAATGACAATGACGCTAATTTCTTTCTGTGTCTTTGTCTTTTGCATATAGAAAGGCTGATTTTTGCGTGTTGATTTTGTATCCTGCTACTTTGCTGAAGGAATTCATCACCTATAACAGTTTTGAGATGGAGGTTCTCCAGTCACTTATATATAGAATCATGTCCTCTGCGAATAGGGCTAATTAACTTCTTCCTTTTCAATTTGTATCTTTAAAAAATTTCTTTCTCCTGTCTTATTTCTTGAGCTAGGACTTCTAGTACTATGTTGAAGAGCAGAGGTGAGAGTGGACACCCCTGTCTTTTTTCTGATCTCAAATGGGAATTCCTTCAGTCTCTCCTCATTAAGTATTATTTGGGCTTTAGGTGCTTTATCTATAGCCTCTATTATATTGAGATATAAACTGCCCATGCCTTTTCTCTACAATGTTTTGATCATGAAGTGATGCTGTATTTTGTTGAAGGCTTGTTGTGCATCTGTTGAAATGATCATGTGGTTTTTGTGCTTAAGCTTTTTTATGTGGTGTGTTACATTGACAGATTTACATATGTTGAACCAAGCCTGCATTTCTGAGTTAAAGCCTGCTTGATCAAGGTGGATAATGCTTTTGATGTGTTGTTGAATTCAGTTTTCAAAGATTTTGTTCAGGATCTTTGTGTCTAAGTTCATCAGAGAAATAGGCCTATAGTTTTCTTTTCTTGTGGCATCTTTGTCTGGTTTTGGTTTTAGGGTGATGCTAGCTTCATAAAAGGTGTTGTGAAGCTTTCTTTGTTCTCTGATTATGTGACACATTTTGAGAAAAATTGGTTTCAGTTCTTCCATGAAGGTTTCATAGAATTCAGCTGAGAAGCCATATGGTCCTGGACTCTTCTTTTGGGAGAAGTTTTTGATTACCTTTTCAATCTTGGTGTGATAGGTTTGTTTAGGAGATTAATCTGCTCTGCGTTTGGCTTTGGTAGGTGGTATGTGTCCAGGAATTCATTCATTTCCTCCATATTATCCAATTTTGAGAAGTAAAGGTTTTTGAAATAAGTTCTAATGATTCTTCCAATTTCACTTATGTTACTTATGATCTCTCCTTTTTCATTTCTAATTTTGTTAATTTGAAGCATCTCTCTCTCTCTCTCTCTCTCTTTTTTTTTTTTTTTTTTGCTTGGTCAAATTGGCTAGGGGGTTTATCAATCTTGTTTATTTTTTTCAAAGAACCAGCTCTTGTTTCATCAATTTTCTTAATTGTTTGCTTAGTTTACAATTCATTAATTTTTGCTCTGATCTTAATTATTTCTTTCTGTCTGGAGATTTTTGGGTTGGATTCTTATTTTTCCAGTGCCTTTAGGTGGATGGTTAAGTTATTGATTTGGGATTGCTCTGTCTTTGTTATGAAGGCATTTGTTGCTATGAATTTTCCCCTGAGGACTGCCTTCATTGTGTCCCATAAGTTTTGGTATGATATGTTCTCATTATCATTCAATTCTAGAAATTTTGCAATTTCATTTTTTTATTTCACCCACTACCCATTTATTGTTTAACAGTGTGTTGTTCAGTTTCTGGAGCTGGTGGGATTCCTGGTGCATCTCTTGTGTTAATTTATAGTATTACAGCATTGTGATCTGATATCATGCAGGAAATTGTGCTGATTTCCTAAATATGTGGAGGCAGGCTTTATGTCCCAGTATATGATTTATTTTAGAGAAGGTTGTATGGGCTGCTGAGAAGAATGTATATTCTGTAGATTTTGGGTAAAATGTTCTGTAGATGTCCACTAGTTCTCCTTGATCTATGGTGTTGCTGAGCTCTTTTACTTCCCTGTTGATTTTCTATTTATATGATCTGTCTATTGATGATTGTGGAGTATCACCCTCAGCTATGATGGTGTTGGTGGTTATTTCTCTTTTGTTGTCAAGTAGGTTGTGTTTATGAATGGTGGTGCACCTGTGTTTGCTGCATAAAAATTGATGATTGGCCGGGCATGGTGGCACACGCCTTTAATCCCAGCACTTGGGAGGCAGAGGTAGGAGGATCGCTGAGAGTTCGAGGCCACCCTGAGACTACATAGTGAATTCCAGGTCAGCCTGGACCAGAGTGAGACCTTACCTTGCAAAACTAAAAAAAAATAAAAAAAAATAATAAAAAAATTGATGATTGTGCTTGTTGGATCATCCCCTTGATAAGTAAGAAGTGGCCTTCATCTTTTTTGATTACTTCTGGTTTGAAGTCTATTTTATCCAATATTAGTAGAGCAACAGCTGCTTATTATTTCTGTTTTCTTGGAATATTATTTCCCACCCTTTAACCCTGAGGAGGTGTCTATCTTTAGTGGTGAGGCAGGATTCTTGAAGACAGCAGATTGAAAGATCCATTTTTCTGATCCACCCTGTTAGCTTATGTCTCTTGATGGGTGAATTAAGGCCATTAATATTTAGGGTAATAATTGTGAGGTTTGATTTAATCCCTGCCATATTGTCGTGGTTTATGTGGTTTGGTGTTTTCTTGGACTTTGTAGTTTTTTTTTAATTGACCCATTTTAATAATCTAAAAAAAAAAAGTACATCAAATTTCCCTTACCATCTACAGTTCAACTATATCTAAACTAGAGTCTCCTGACCAGAAGCAGGAACTACACCAAGAACTGAAGACATGTTGTGAATGCTGAAGGCTGCAGTTCTACCTGTGAGCTGCAAATCTTCCAATCAAACACTCCAGGGCTGTTCCTTTCAGTTTGTGGAAGCACATGTTTCATAGACTTTAAAACAATTTCATCTCAGACACAAGGTTTCATCAATGATACACAGCTCCATAAAATATAATTCCCTCTAACAAGAGTAAAAAGTAATTTTTTACTTTTGTCTTTTTTTGTTGGTGTACAGAAGTAAAACTTGTCAGATTCATTTAGTAACAAAAGCAAAAAAAAAGTAAAAATAAATAAATAGAATGTCTGGGTGGTGTTGCAAGTTGGTTTCTGCTTGTCTCTGAGGATGTGACTTCAAAGAAGTTAAATCACGCTTATGAGACTACAATGATTAGTAGTACAATGATTGTTTTAGATGATAAAAAACAAAATAGACCTAAAAAAGGTCAAACACTGTTGTCGTTAGGTCATTTTTTGCCTCCTACTCCCCAAAATACAAAATGAACACATTAGGATGGTAACTCCACCAGAAATGTGAATTCACCCATCTGCTTGTTTCCCACACAAGGTTCAAGGGGAACAGACATTAAGTTTTCTTAGTAATATTACAGCAGTAACCAGGGGTGTTCAAGGCAGCTTATTTGAGGTCCACTGATCCTTGAAATAGATATTGGGAAGCATGGCTCTGGTCCTCTGACTGCCAATGTCTCAACACGTTCAGCTACCATGGAAACTGCAAAGGAAGGGAAAACAAGTCTATTCCAAGATTCATTTACTGGGATTTTAGAGTGCCCTTTCTTCCACAGAACCCAGTGGTGATGCTATGCTAGGGGCTGCTGTGTTGCATGAGCTCCCATCCTCTGAGAGTCCTGGGAAGGAAAGTGATGGGTCCTGGAGTCCTCATCAAAGGAGGGGGTGGTTCCATCAGGTGGAACATGTGTGGCCCCAAGCCTGGAGGTGGGGATAGGGTGATCCCATGGGGAGGGGGGAGGGCAATGTCCACTACAGGTGGAGGACCCCTTGCGGGCAGGTTGAAGCAGCTGGCAGAGGCTTCTTGTGCTGCTGCAGAAAGAGGAGGAAGAGCTCCTGGCAGTCCTGATACTGGTTCTAGCTTGATCCCAGAGTCTATGGTTCCATCTTTTTCTTTTCCTTTTCCTCTGGCTGCTTGGGATCTTCCCCATTTCACGTTGAGTCTGCTACCATTGAAGATCAGCTTATTGAAGGACTTCTCAGCAGCCAGCCTGCCTTGTGGCAAACTGGATGAAGGCACACTGCTGCCTCTGCCAACAGTGATGGTGCGGATCTCTCCAAGCTGGTAGAAGTGATATCTGAGATCTGTCTCAGTAATGGTATCACCCAGGCCACCAACATAGAGTGTAGTGATAGTCTTAACCTCTGGTGGGTGCAGAAGAGGCACCGTTGAAGCCTGCTTTAGAAGCTTATCTGCAGCAATTGTGGTGGTTTGATTCAGGTGTCCCCTATAAACTTAAGTGTTCTAATGCTAGTCTCCCCAGCTGACAGCAATTGGAAATTAAAGCCTCCTGGAGGCGTTGTATTGTTGGGGGCGGGCTTATGGCTATTATAGCCAGCTTCCCCTTGCCAGTGTTTGGCACACTCACCGGTTGCTGTTGTCCACCTTATGTTGACCAGAGGGTGATGTCCACCCTCTGTTCATGCCATGGTTTTTCCTGCCATCCTGGAGCTTCCCCCTCCAGCCTGTAAGCCAAAATAAACCTCTTTTTTTCCCCACAAGCTGCTTTTAGTCGGGTGATTTCTGCCAGCAATGCGAACTTGACTGCAACAGCCATTGATTCCGAAATACCAGTCTGTAATAGTCTGATCATCAAGGGCGTCATCTGGATCTGTAGGCTTCTCATGTCTGTATGGACATTTTTCTCCTCTCTTACATTCTTTTCATTCAGAAAGAGTAAATGTGGGGCTGATTCCTTTTGTAGTACGATATGGTGCAGGCCAGCTTGAGGAGCACGACACCGGTAGATGTAGCTTTCCCCAGCATGCTAACCAGTGGTGTCCCATTGGAGTTTGAAATTTCTCTGTATATATACACTGTGTGTAGTACTCTTTGTTGACATCCGACATTGGCATGCCATCTTTAACCTACAATCCTGCATCAGGAACCTGGATGGGTAGGCCATACTTTAGGACTGACAGGCAGGTTTGACAAACATTCTTCAATTTACTGCAGTTTTGGCACACTTCCGTCTTTTTAAAAATTTTGTTATTTATTTATATTATTCTGATTTTACATTAATATTGGTGATTCCATTATCATCCTCCCTGTCCTCCCACTTCCAAAGGGACCCTCATCACTGGGGAATGTGGGTCATGCTTTGTGGGGGTAGTCAAGAGTTCTGGGGGGGTAGGTCAAGTCTCTGTGCATAATGCCCCAACTTGTGACTCTAACACTCTTTCTGCCCCCTCTTCCCCGAATTTCCCTGAGCCACATTGGGATCATTTTAGTTCTACTTCAGTGATGAGGCTTTGGGAGCCTCTGTGTCTTTGGATATCTGGCTTAGTAGGAGTTGGATGTTCTCTGTATTTATCTCCTTCAACCTTTTCTGGTGTCGTGATCACCAAGAAAGCTGTACCCTTGCCCTTTCCCCACATTACTCTATGGTTTCAGCTGGGGCCCTGGTGAGGTGTGATAGGCTGATCCTCCCTTCAGGTTCGTTGTCCATCTGAAAAAGATAAGCAAATTCTCCAACGGAGAGAGAAGTTAGTACTAGATAGATGAGATGGCCATAGTTATTTTAGAGAGAATTTTATATGCATAGCCCTCTACTAGCCCACATTTGGTGGTTGCTTGATCTTGGAGTCGGGTCATTTTTTGTACATGGTTTTGACTTATTTCCTAGTTCCAGCAATGAGTTCCACTGAGTGGATCTATTAGTCAAATTAAGAGCAGTTGGTTACCCACCATGGCTGTTCATGAAGCACACAGGGACCCCAGGGAACCAGTGAAACACTGTGAATGGCTTGGCACAGATTTTGCATTCTTTCCCATACTTTTCTTTGGTCATAAGGTTTAACAAATATAGAATATTCTCACTAGTTCACATCTACAACCACAGTCATCTAGATGAGAATCACTGCAAAGGAGAGCTCTCCTAGATGACTGTGGTTGTAGATGTGAACTAATGAGAATATTCTATATTTTCTTCTGTAAGCAAATGCATGCATAATCAAGGGTTTAAAATTTAATCATGTTATGAGAAAAATGTATGGGTAGCAAATTGTATTAAGATTTATTTTCACAGATCCAAATAAACCAATAAGCCTGAAAGGTTTAATCAATATAGTTACTGTTATACATTGATATTGGAATTATTTTCTTTAATATCTGCCTGTAATTCTTAGGGCTAATTTTTACCCATGTACTGTTGCTGTGCACTGCTTTATTGGACAATCAAGCCACAGTTTACAAATCATTCCAGATAGCATTTAACAGAGTTCCACATCAGAAGCAAGTGTTTAAGGTGCAGAGCTGTGAAATAGAACAGAACTTGACAGCTTAGACTGAAAACTAGTGAAGGGCAGAAGTTAAGGGTGGAAGTAAATGGAAAAAATTCAAGAAGAGCAAAGAATACCTTGGGGCAGAAGACTGAAAAAATGTCAGTACACTACAAAATGTTTATTTATGTTTGGTATTGTTTATTTGATACAAGAGATAATCCTATGAAGGAAGTATTTATCTATTTCCATTTTCATACACGAGGTTACTGAGGCAATTAATTTGCCTAAGTCATAACGAATGAGAGGTAGAGCTGCATTTGAGCCAAGGCAATCGGTTTCAGAGTTTGTAGTCTTTACTTTTGGATTCTAATGAAATTGCAATATCTGAGTTACATCTGTCAGCTTTATGCCTTACAAAGCTCTTATCTTATGTACAATGTTATTAAGAGAAACAGGAAAAAATTGGAAGAAATATTGGCTGTTTTTTTTTTTTTTTTTTTCACTAAAAATAATTTGTGTGGATATTTGCTCTGTACATTATTGCCATTTCTTTGTATATTTGGGAGAAATTTCAATCTTGCATTATGTCCCTGGTATGAGAGTCAAAACTCAAGTTTTCAGACCCTTTCATAGCTTGAGCATAGGTACAAGATGTAGTTGGGCCAACGGGATGCATGTAAATGAAATATTAATTTGGGGAAAACAGCTTTGCATGTAGCTTGTTTTGTTCCTGCCTGGTACTGGGTTGCAAGATCCATTTCCTAATGCAGGAGTGGGGTCAGTGATGAAAGCAGTTTTCTGGCCATAAAGTAAATCTCAGGTCTCTTGTTTGGTAACTTTTTAGGTTAACATACAAAGTAGTGGGTTCCATCCTCGCATCTTCATATATGTGCCAGTATACATTGTTCTTAGTCACCCTTCAGTCTCCTCCCTGGATACCCTTCCCCTGTAGCTCATGCCCTTTCTCCTGTCAAATAGTCCCCCTTCTGTTTTCCTAGTTCATGTACCCCATCACCCTCTTTATTTCTTATCTTCCTTAAAATCTCTCCCACCACTTCATGGTTCCCTTTCAAGTTTCATGGCTTTTAAACATATATATGCAAACACACACATATATACCCATACATGTATAATTTTATACACAGTTACTACATATGAGAGAAAGTTTGTGATTTTTTTGAGTATGGTTTATTTCAGGTATATGTTAAAGTCCTTTGCCTATTTTAAATTGATTTTTGGCAGAATGAGAGAGATGGATACAGTTTCATTATTTTACATGTGGAAATCCAGTTTGTCCAGTACTATTTGTTAAAGAGGCTGTCATTTTAAAAATTAAATTAAAATTAAAAAATAATTTTTTATTGACAACTTTCGTAATTATAGATAATAACCTATGGTAATTCCTCCTCCCTCACTTTCCCCTTCGCAACTGCACTCTCCATAATATCCCTTACCCCTCTCCATGGGTCTTATACTGATGCCATCTTGTTTTCCTCCTATTATAATGGTCTTGTGTAGGTAGTGTCAGGCACTGCAAGGTCATGGACATCCAGGACATTTTTGTGTCTGGCGGAGCACATTCTAAGGAGTCCTACCTTTCCTTTGGCTCTTACATTCTTTCTGCCATCTCTTCCACAATGGACCCTGAGCCTCAGAAAGTGTGATAGAGATGTTTCAGTGCTGAGCACTCCTCTGTCACTTCTAGAGTCATGCTAAGGTCACTGCCATTTGAAAAGAGAAGCTTCTCTAACCAAAAGTGAGAGTAGCATTAATATATGGGTATAAACATTAAGAGAAGTGCTTACTGGGCAGTTTGGTGAACATAGTATATACATTTAGTGAGACACCAGCAGACTTTACATCCCTAGGGCTCATGACTACCCCGTCATAGGTTTTCAGTATCAGGCATGTATTCCCTCCTTTGGAGCGGGCCTCCAGTACAATTAGCAGTTGGTTTACCCTGTAACAGACATGCCAGTATTGCACCAATTGACTCATTTGGCCTGGATCACCAAATTTAAGGCTTGCAGGGTCCACTGTTGAGTATCTCCACTGATGACTGCTCTTTCTCTTATTGAACTGCATACAGCATAGCTTTTTTTTTTTTTTTTTTTTTTTTTTTTTTTTTTTTTTTTTTCTGAGTAGCTTTTTCCAGCTTTCTGTCAGCTGGTCTACATGGAGTTTTCAGCTCAGCTCCAGCAGGATTTCTTCGTGACCTTGTAGCCCAAGTATGTGGAGTCTTCAGCAATAGGGGTTTTACCATCTATTCTGGTGGGAAACCAAGAGAAAGAGGCTGTTTTTATTCAAAGCATATTTTTGAAAGCTCTGTCAAAGAAATTAGGTGACTGTACTGTATCTGTGTGGGTTACGTGCCCTTTAATTGGTTGCATTGGTATACATATTTGCTTTTGTGCCAGTGTCATTCTGTGTT
This sequence comes from Orientallactaga sibirica, assembly GCA_036365145.1. Taxonomy (NCBI): domain Eukaryota; kingdom Metazoa; phylum Chordata; class Mammalia; order Rodentia; family Dipodidae; genus Orientallactaga; species Orientallactaga sibirica. The sequence continues at coordinate 60,935,310 of JAEOAD010000004.1, forward strand.
TGTTACTGTAGCTCTATAATAATTTGAGATTGGGCACAGTGATCTCTCCAGCATTGCTCTTCCTGCTAAGAATTGTTTTAACTTTAAAATATATTTTATTTATTTATTTATTTATTTATTTATTTATTTATTTATTTATTTGAGAGAGGGAAAGAGGGAGAGAGAGAGAGAGAAAGAGAGAGCAAGAGAATGGGAGTGCCAGGTCCCCCAGCCACTGCAAACGAACTCCAGATGTATGCACCCCCTTGTGCATCTGGCATATGTGGGTCCTGGAGAAAAGAACTGGGATCCTTTGGCTTTGCAGGCAAATGCTTTAACCATTAAGCCATCTCTCCAGCTCTGTTTCAGCTTTTAAAGGACTTTTGTGCTGCTATATGAATTTTGGGATTGTTGTTTCTAGTTCTGTAAGAAGAAAAAAAAGGCACTGGGATTTGCATCATTTTGTAGATGGTTATAAGTAATATAGCCACTGTCATAATATTAATTCTTCCTACCCATGAATATGGGAGGCATTTTCATTTTCTAATTTCTTCACTTTCTTTCTTCAGTGTTTAAAAAATTTCATAGCAGAGGTCTTTCACCTCTGTGATTAGGTTTATTTCTAGGAATTTTATATTTTGAAGCAATTGTAAATGGGCCCTTCTCCCTTCTTTGTCAGTGAGTTTGTTGTCACTATATAGAAAAGCTGTTGATTTTTGTATGTTATTTTTTAAAATATATTTTATTTATTTATTTGAGAGAGAGAAAGAGGGATGGAGAGAGAGAATGGGTGCACCAGGGCCTCCAGCCACTGCAAACAAACTCCAGATGCATGTGCCCCCTTGTGCATCTGGCTTACGTTGGTTCTGGAGAACTGAACCAGGATCTTTTGGCTTTGCAGGCAAATACCTTAACCACTAAGCCATCTCTCTAGCCCCCCATTAATTTTTTTGTACTGCTGTTTTGCTGGACATGTTTACAAGTTGTAGCAGTTTTTGGGTGGAGGGCTTAGCGTCTTAAGTATAGGATCATGAAATTTGCAAATAAAGATAATTTGACTGCTTTCTTTCCTATTTGTATCCATTCTGTATTTACAACTAAAAATTCAAGGATTATATTGAATAAGAGTGAAAATGCACATACCCTTGTCTCATTCCTTATTTTAATGGCAAGGTTTTGAGTTTTTTCCCCATTTTGTGTAATGATGGCTATAGGTTTGTTTTAGACAACTCTTCTTATTTTGAGGCATATTTCTTCTATTCCTAGTTTCTGTATGGTTTTTTATCATGAATGTATGTTGAACTTAATAAATGTCCTTTTATGCATTTATCAAAATGATCATGACTTCTGTCCTCAAGTCAATTTATTTACTGATTTATACTTACTGATTTGTGTATGTTGAACCTAACTTACATCCTTAGGATAAAATCAACTTGGTCAAGGTGCATGAACTTTCTAATGTGTTCTGAAATTCAATATGCAACAACTGTATTAAGAGTTTTACATATGTGTTCATCAGAGGAGTGTTTTATAGTCTATATTGTATCACCACTTTGTTTTGTAGAATGAGGTTGGTAGTGTTTCTTCCCTTTCTATTTTATGAAGCAGTTTTGATGTTGTGGTCATGTGTATTTTCTTATTTATATTTGAATCTAGTATCACAACAACCTTGCTCTCTGGCAGTTTCAGAGTTTCAGGACTTACATAAAGGCATTTTATCTGTTTGGAGTTGGTTTCTGCATGGTATGAGAGATGGGGATCTAGTTTTATTCTTCTACGTGTTTTCTCAGTTTTCTCAGGACCATTTGTTGCAGAGGCTTTCTCCAATGTATGTTCCTACTATCTGTGAATAACTAGGTGGCTATAGCTGCCTGGGTTTCCTTTTAGAATTGCCTTCGTTCACTTTTAAAGGTTTGGGCAAGTTTTGGTTTCATTTTTATTTGATTACAAAAGTTAAAGTTTCCTACTGATTCCCTCAATATCCAGTGATCATTCCTGATAATATTTTCAATTTCCATGTTTTCATATATTTCAGTAGTTTCTCTTGCTATTGATTTTAAGTTTTATTCCATTACAATCAGATAACATGCAATTCATTTCTTCATTTTTGAATTTCATTTATTTGAGGCAATCCAAACAGACTGGCCTTTTTTTTTTTTTTTATGGGAGGGTGACAGCAAGAGTGAGTGAGCAAGTAAGCAAGCAAAAGAGAATGGGTGCACTAAGGGCCTCCAGCCACTGTAATTGAGCTCGAGATGTGTGACCTTGTACATGCATCACTTTGTGCAACTGGCTTTTGTAGAACCTGGGAAGTCAAACATGGGTCCTTAGGCTTCACAGTCAAGCCACTAAGCCATTTCTCCAGTCAGAGCTTCATTTATGTACTTGCTCTCTGGCCTAAAATATGATTCATTTTGGGGAAAGTTTCATGACCAGATGAAAAAGTCTATATATTCTTTAGCTGTTGGATGAAACATTCCATAGATGTGTATTAAATCCATTTAATCTATAGTAATGTTTCTCTCTAAATTTCTTTGATTTTTTTTTTTGTTTTGACCAATGTATTGATAATGTGATTTGTCGACGCCCTCTATTATTTTCTTGGGTCCTATTTATCCCTTTAGGTTTAGGTAGTATTTATGCCATGAAACTGGCTATAGTAATGTTTAATAAATATATGTTTATGATCATTATATCTTCTTGATGTATTGTTTCCTTCATCAATGTATAATAACCTACTTTACCTCTTCTCACTGATGTTGGCACAAAGTTGTTTTATCAGATATGAATATAGTTATTCCTATTTTCTCCCAGAGTCTATTTATTTGGAATATCAGTTTTTATCCATTTATTTTCAGTTTGTGAATGTCACTGATACAAAAGCATGTTTTGTAAAGGCAGAAATGGTTTTTGAATCTAGTCATTAAGTTTGTGTTACTAGCTTATTGCTGAAACAAAATATGTGATTAAAATTTCTTTTAAAGTAGGCAGAGTTCATATCAGCTTATAGTTCAAGGGAATACATTCCATTATGGCAGGGAAGGCACGGTGGCAGGACTTCCTTACATTAAGTCCACAGTGAGAAAGTAGAATAGAGTGGTGAAATGTTGCTGTTCAATCAGCTCTGTCATTGTTATTTAGCCCAAGACTCTGGCCCATAGAATGGTGCCACCCATAGTTAAGGTGGGTCTTCCCATCTTAATTAAATGAATCAAGACAATCCATCACAGATATGCCCAGAGGTAAACCTAATCTGCATAATCCCTCACAGATGATTGAAGGTCCCGTCAAATTGACAAGCAATATAAGTCATCACAGCTAGTCTTTTCTTTTTCTTTAAATTGGAAAATTAGGGCTAGAGAGATGGCTTAGCAGTTAAGGTGCCTGCCTGCTAAGCCTAAGAACCCGGTTCCAATCTCCAGGTCCCACGTTTAGCCAGATACAAAAATGACGCAAGGGCTCAATGCTGCACTTGCCCACAAGGGGGGCACACACATCTGGATTTCATTCACAGCAGCTGCGAGACTGCTGGCACGCCCATTCTGTCTCCTTCTCCCTCTCTGTCCTCTCTGTCTTTCTCCAAAAATAAATAAAATTAAAAAAAAATTAAATTGGAAAATTAATGCCACTGTCATAAACTAATTTTGCTTATGCTTATCTTGAAAGTGCTTTGTTTCTCATTTGATTATGAAGGAAAACTTTGGTGTATATAGTAATCTACATTGGAAGTTATTTTCTTTCAGAGTCAGAACATCATTTCAAGATCTCCTGGTACTGGAGCCACTTGAGAAATATGATGCTATTAGGATGGGTTTTCCTTTATGTGTGAGCCTTCTGTGTGAGTTTTTCTTTGATCTGTATTCTTTTTTTTTTTTTTTTTTTTTTTTTTGGTTTTTTGAGGTAGGGTCTCACTCTGGTCCAGGCTGACCTGGAATTAACTATGTAGTCTCAGGGTGGCCTCGAACTCTTGGCAATCCTCCTACCTCAGCCTCCTGAGTGCTGGGATTAAAGGCGTGCGCCACCACCCCCAGAAAATATGATCTGTATTCTTAATATTTTTACCATACTATAGTTTGGAAATTTATTTTCTGGTTCTATTTAGGGTTCCTGAAGCCTCTTATGTCTTTATATTGTTTAGCACTTTACTGCATGATCATGTTGTATATTGGTCATACTTCCCCTCAGGTTATACTCTTATGTTCTGTCTCCCCAGAACCCTTCGGTTAAGGGTCCTCCTTAATGAAATTATCAGTATTCACTATGAGATCATGATTGTACCAGTCCAGTCACTGTTGGGGGTGGGACCAATGCCTCAGAATACACCCTCCTTCCCCTGTGGCTCTTAAATTCTCTCTCTGCCCCCTCCTCCACAATGTTCCTGGAACCTTGAAGAGCATGTACTAATCCCACCTGAGTATTGAGCTCTTTGCAAGCTTCTGATTTTCTTCTTTGATGAGTTTTGAGTCCCCTTGTTCTCTACTGCCATCTCCTTGGAGGAGGTTCTCAGGCTAGCAGCGACAGCAGCACTTATGTTTAATCTGCCCCTTCCTCTGTAATGTCTGCTGGGAAGTGGCAGATGTGATAGAGATGCCTTGTCTTACACAAAGCAGTTATTTTTCTTGTTGTACTGATGGGCTTTGGCTGTCTGGAATATTTTGCTGGTTCTTTAACCAAGAGTGAGAGCAACATGGGTCAAAGTGGATAAACATAGATATTTAGAAGTCTTTTGGATACTGTTATCCTCTCCTTTTAGCCAAAGAAAAGTTGGACATCCCTCCAGGGTCTATGACTTTCCACGTCTGTGACTTGATTCTTGGTACCAGATATGAATTCATTTCAAACCAGAGAGCAGTTGATTACTCCTATAGCCTGTGTGCCATTATCGCACCAGTTTGTACATCTTGCCTTGTTGATTAATTTTGTAGCCTGCAGGACCCACTGTTTATTCATCCTGTTAGTGACCATGTCCCCAGGAGCTGTATAGCATTTTCCAGCACTATAAGAGCTAGCCACCAGGGAGCTGGCTTCTTTCTCAGTTCTAGCATTATCTTTCAATGTCCTGTAGACCATAGTCTGTGGTATTTTCAGCAATACCTCCTCCTGTATATTGATGTTCATATCTTTCCTAAGATTTGGGAAAATTTGTGCCATTATTTGAGCAGGTTTTCTATGTTTCCAGTCTTCTACAGCAACAAGTTTTTTTTTTTGAGTTTTGTCTTTTAATCTCATGTCTAGAAGTTTTTCATGTTTTTAGTTTATTCTTCTTTCTATAGCTGTTTTAAATTACTTACCTAGTCTTCTAAGTCCCTTTGACCTTCCTCTGAAATTGATATGCTTCACTGAGCTCTTCATGTCCAAGATTTACATTTTCTCAAAATATAGCTCATTATTGACTTATCTGTATTCTTAATATTTTTACCATACTATAGTTTGGAAATTTATTTTCTGGTTCTATTTAGGGTTCCTGAAGCCTCTTATGTCTTTATATTGTTTAGCACTTTACTGCATGATCATGTTGTATATTGGTCATACTTCCCTCAGGTTATACTCTTATGTTCTGTCTCCCCCAGAACCCTTCGGTTAAGGGTCCTCCTTAATGAAATTATCAGTATTCACTATGAGATCATGATTGTACCAGTCAGTCACTGTTGGGGGTGGGACCAATGCCTCAGAATACACCCTCCTTCCCTGTGGCTCTTAAATTCTCTCTGCCCCCTCCTCCACAATGTTCCTGGAACCTTGAAGAGCATGTACTAATCCCACCTGAGTATTGAGCTAGCAGAAGCTTCTGATTTTCTTCTTTGATGAGTTTTGAGTCCCCTTGTTCTCTACTGCCATCTCCTTGGAGGAGGTTCTCAGGCTAGCAGCGACAGCAGCACTTATACTTAATCTGCCCCTTCCTCTGTAATGTCTGCTGGGAAGTGGCAGATGTGATAGAGATGCCTTGTCTTACACAAGGCAGTTATTTTTCTTTTCTTGTTGTACTGATGGGCTTTGGTTGTCCGAATATTTTGCTGGTTCTTTAACCAAGAGTGAGAGCAACATGGGTCAAAGTGGATAAACATAGATATTTAGAAGTCTTTTGGATACTGTTATCCTCTCCTTTTAGCCAAAGAAAAGTTGGACATCCCTCCAGGGTCTATGACTTTCCACGTCTGTGACTTGATTCTTGGTACCAGATATGAATTCATTTCAAACCAGAGAGCAGTTGATTACTCCTATAGCCTGTGTGCCATTATCGCACCAGTTTGTACATCTTGCCTTGTTGATTAATTTTGTAGCCTGCAGGACCTACTGTTTATTCATCCTGTTAGTGACCATGTCCCCCAGGAGCTTGCATAGCATTTTCCAGCACTACAAGAGCTAGCCACCAGGGAGCTGGCTTCTTTCTCAGTTCTAGCATTATCTTTCAATGTCCTGTGACCATAGTCTGTGGTATTTTCAGCAATACCTCCTGTATATTGATGTTCATATCTTTCCTAAGATTTGGGAAAATTTGTGCCATTATTTGAGCAGGTTTTCTATGTTTCCAGTCTTCTACAGCAACAACACATGAGTTTTGTCTTTTAATCATGTCTAGAAGTTTTTCATGTTTTTAGTTTCTTATTCTTCTTTCTATAGCTGTTTTAAATTACTTACCTAGTCTTCTAAGTCCTCTTTGACCTTCCTCTGAAATTGATATGCTTCACTGAGCTCTTCATGTCCAAGATTTACATTTTCTCAAAATATAGCTCATTATTGGACTTATCATTCATATTCTGTATTGACTTTCTTAATTTATTAATGTATTTTCTTGTCATTCATTAATCTTTATTAGCTATGTATGTAGTGTGTATACAGCCATGTTGGTACCATCATTAGCCTCCTCCCTGTTCTACCCCCTCTAAAGGGACCCTCCTTGTTGGGGAATGTGGGTTGTGCAATGTGGAGGTAGCCATCAGTTACAGGGATGAGGCAATGTCTCTGTGCATAATGTCCCACCTTGTGGCTCTAACAATCTTTCAGCTCTCTCTTTTGAGAATTTCCCTGAGCCATATTGGGTTTGTTTTAGGTCTAACTTCAGTGATGACATCTTGGGAGCCTCTATGTCTCTGGATATCTGGTTTGGTAGGAGTTGGATGTTCTCTGTGTCTGTCTCCTTCATCCTTGTGCAGGTATCAGGTTCAACATGAAAGCAGCACTCTTGCTCATTTCCCTGATTAGTCTGTGGTTTCAGCTGGGGCCATGGTGAGGTGTGATGGGCTGATCCTCTCCTCAGGTTCGGGGTCCATCTGAAAAAGAGAAGCAAATTCTCCAATGGAGAGTGAAGTCAGCACCAGATAATGGGATAAGCATTATTATTTTAGAGAGAATTTAATAGGTATAGGCACTCTTGTAGTCCACGATTGTTTTCTTAGTTTCCAATTCATTAATTTCGGCTCTGATCTTAATTATTTCTTTCCATCTGGAGCTTTTTAGATGGATTCTTCTTGTTTTTCCAGGGCCTTTAGGTAGATGGTTAGGTTATTGATTTGGGATCTCTCTGTCTTTTTTATGAAGGCATTTAGTGCTATGAATTTTCCCCTGAGGACTGCCTTCATTGTGTCCCATAAGTTTTTGTACATTGTGTTATCATTGTCATTCATTTCTAGAAATTTTGCAATTTCACTTTTTTTTTAATTTTTGGTTTTTCAAGGTAGGATCTCACTCTAGCCCAGGCTGACCTGGAATTCAGTATGGAGTCTCAGAGTGGCCTCGAACTCACAGTGATCCTCCTATTTCTGCCTCCCACACTGGGATTGAAGGCGTCTACTACCATGCCCAGCAATTTCATTTTTTATTTCGTCCAGTACTCATTTATTGTTTAAACATGTGTTATTCAATTTCCAGGAGCTGGTGGGCTTCCTGTCACATCATTTGTTGTCAATTTCTCATGATACAGCATTGTGATCTGATATGATGCAGGAGATTATGTCGTTCTTCCTAAATAGATGGAGGCAGGCTTTATGACCCAGTATTTGATCTCTTTTAGAGAAGAATGTGTAATGTGCAGATTTTGAGTAGAATGTTCTGTAGCTGTCCTTTAGGTCTAATTGATCTATCCTTTCTTTAAGCTCTCTTACTTCCCTGTTTTTCTGTTGGATGGTCTATCTATTGTTGATAGTGGAGTACTGAAGTCCCCAACTATGATGGTATTGGTGGTTACTTCTGTTTTGTTGTCAGGTAGGTTTTGTTTTATGAGTTGTGGTGCACCTGTGTTTGGTGCATAAAGATTGATGATTGTGATATCCTCTTGTTGGATCGTTCCCTTGATAAGTAAGAAGTGGCCTTCTTTGTCTTTTTTGATTACTTTTGGTTTGAAGACTATTTTCTCTGATATTAGTATAGCTGGTCTGTGCAGGGTGGGGTGGCAGGTGGGAAGGTGGTCACGCGAGGAGGTCCCCTGTGGCAGGAAAGCCTAGGGTGTGGAGAATGCTAGCCTGCTGGCCTGGGTCCACACATGGGGGGTGGGGAGGGCAGCGGCAAGTGTGACAGCATTCGCGTGTGTAGCTTCATGATGGTGGGAATGCCTAGGGCATGGGTACACTAGCCTGATGGCCTGAGTCCACTCATGGGGGACTGGTGGGCTGCCCGAGAGTGTGGGAATCAGCAGGTTCCTTACTTTGCTTCTCTGGGCCCTCCCACTGGAGGTCTACTAGAATATGCATACCCCTAAAAACCGCAACAAACTCTAAAGGTCTTGCCTTTCCTTCCCCATGAGGTGAGGCATGGTTAGGCAGATGCTAACTTACTCATTAATCTTTTAAAAATTATCCTTTTGAATGTTTTTTTTCCTAGCATTTCAGCTATTTTAGTATCTTTAGAGTTAGTTTCTAAGGAATAAACTTGTATGGGAGTTATTTCACAATTTTTTAAGTTTCTGTTTTGAGATTTCTGTAACTATTAGGATGCTGTCATCCTTTTAAAGGAATATACTGTACTATCATATTGTTGTGAAGTGTTGAATATACTTTCAATTAAATTTTATTATATAATTTCTCTGTCACTTCTTCCATGGCAATTAGTGAATTTGGACACAGTGTTTAAGATGTCTAAGCTTGAGAATCCTATTTTCTCTGCAGGTTTTCCAAGCTTATTTTTTTCTGCTGGATAAGGAAGCTGTTTTGTACATAGCAGACTATGTGGAGTATGTCATTGTAGTAGTTTGAATATATGTCCCCCAATATATTCAGTGTTTTACTACTTATAGTTTGCATCTGCAATCACCTTGCTAGAGGCAATGTCACTGGGGGCCGGTCTTAAGATGTTAATGGTGGGTTTGAGATTCCATTGTAAAGATATGCAAATGTGCCTAGCAGGAGTTCCTGAAGTGTGCTGTGTGACCTTTTGGTAGTAGTTTTGCTCTGTGTGCTGTGTGGCTGGGGTCTTTGCTCTCTCTTGCCTGGTCCTGTGGAGAGCAGGCCACTTCTTCTGCCATTATGGAACTTTCCCTGGATCTGTAAGCTTCAATAAATAATATCCCTTCCTCCATAACTGTGCCTGGTCTGGAAGTTCATCTCAGTGAACCTGAAGCTGTCTGCTACAGTCATCTATAGTGACTCTTCCAGTTTCAACAATATTAAGTATGAAGGATTATAAGAAAAACTCATGTTTCAAGTTCTCATGGTTGCACTGCTTCCAATGTTTTTGTTGCTTCTCTGTTATTGTTATAGGGATAGTCAGAAGGAAGTGTTTAGGTCCATTCTATCCATGTGTACTTGTATCCTGGTTGTCAGTTTGTGGTTTTTAATCTCCCATGTTCTTTTTTTTTCGTGTGTAATATATATATATGTGTGTGTGTGTGTGTGTGTATTCATGGCCATATATGCATGGGCTCATGTGTGTATGCTTGTATGTGTGTACATGTGAGTGCCAGAGGGGACATTAATTATCTCCTTAATTGCTCTCTACCTTATATTTGTCTGTGGTGTGTGTGTCTTGCATATGGGTGCACATGTGAGTGATTGTGCATAATGTGTATGCATGTGTGGATGCCAGATATTGATAGGAAATAGGAAATGGAAAGCAAAAGTTAAAGTGAGAAGAGAATGAAAAGGGATAAAGCAGGAAGGTCATAATTGGAGAGAGAGAGAGAATAGAGAGAGGAGACAGAAAAAAGAATAATGAAAATGAATAAAATATATATGAAAAAGAAAAATGTAGCACACACATCAATAAATTAATCAGAAAATAAAACAAAGATCTTAAATAATCTAGAAAAGTACAATACTGGGTTTCTCATGCACACAAGAATTGATGTTTACTACTCTGCCAATATGTATGTCATTATGACATTCTGAGCAAATGCTGGAAGAGTCTCCCCTCTATCATCTCTCTCTCTCCTACTTCTGCTAACATGTATGCCATTCTGTGTCTTACTAGAATCATTGATTTAAGAGCCTTTGATAGCACACCAAGTTCCATCAGTTTGAGTTTTCTGTGGGAACACCAGCTTGCCACTTCTGTTTCTGCAGGCCTGGGCTGACAATGAAGTTCGATGAATGCTTGCATTTCAGGTGCCCCAATGAAAACCACAATGGAAAGGAATGCAGCAAACTATTGGGCAAAGGGGATTCAACAGGTCCTCTCCTTTCTACTTTCCATGGCAATTGTCTTAAGTCCGGTCCTTTGGCTCCATGCAGGGTCACAAAGTAGATGTTGACGGGTAGTGTTTTCTGTGAGTTGAAGGAAAAGGAACATGTTAGGCTTTCTGTTTCTCAAAGCAAGCTTGGGAGCAACTTCTTAAAGCTGGCATCCCATAAGAACACCACACCTTTACCTTGAGAAAGTCAGAGCAGCTCTTGACAGTGGCTCCAAGATCAGCTTAGTTTAGATTGTCTTTCTGTACTATGAAACCATAAAGCATTGATGAAAAAAAAAAAGACAAAAATAAATAGAAAGATATCCAATGTTTATGGATATTCTTTCAGTGTCCATAAAAAGTGACCTGCAGAGACAGTGAAATCTTTATCAAATCCTTATCTGGCATAGAAACAGCTACAGAACAGAAAGTTGATGAGAAGGGAAAGGTCAAAAGAACACATGTGCCATGGGCACTAAAGTGGAAAGGAGTCTGTAGTGGGGAGAATGCACATGGGGTGAGGGTAATGAGGAAGATCAGGAGAAAAAGGGAAATGAAAACAATCTTGTTTGAAAAATGCTATAATGAAACCCATTTCTTTGTGTGTTAATAAGAAATGATTTTCAAAAGTGTAACTTAAAGTATAGAAATCCATCTGAAAGAAGGAAGGCAATTCCACTGTCCCACGGTCAAGGTCCCAGACCCCAGTTTTTCTTTTTCTAAGATCAACACAAAGATTTTAGTTGAAGGAAGCGCGTGCCATTTTAGCTAACTTCAAGTGAAAAGTAGAAAGGAGCAGGGAGAAATATTTTTAAAGTCACTTCTAGAAGATGATTACACTATTTCCAGCCATGAGCCATCACCCAAAACTTAGACACATGGCACAACTATCTCTGAAGAAGTCTGGAATATGCAGTCACTATTTGAAATGGAAGGTTTCTTACTGAGAAAGCAGGACTTTGCCACAGTATTTTCAAGTTGTTTTGCTTTCTGCTATTTCCCCAAACACCCAGAGCTCTATCTAACCTGGCTTGTTTGTTTCACATCTTTGTGGCTTACCACCTGGAGTTTGAATTCAACTAGTTTTTCTTTGGTTGCATATACTTTTGCTTGAGGTGGGTTGATAGATGTTGGCCATAAATCCTTCTGGAAAGAAGGTTCTACATTATGCCTTTGTTCAGAAATTGGCCAGAATTCACTGAGAGAACATTTCATGAAAATTATCCTGGTCTACTCTGAACTGGAGCTACTGACAACAATGTATGTAAGCCCAAAGTATCATTGTCCTGATGAGTCATTTATATGCAATGGGTTACTGTTGATCTTGGTAATTATGAAGCAAGTATCACTTGTTTTTCAAAAGAATGTTTTATATTTCATTTATAATTCTCCAAAGAAAATTACATCAATTTAATGCTTGTTTAGACACATATACTGTTAAGATTACAGTATTCTAGAAAATGGTTATATTTCATAGAATAGTTACTTTTGATTTTTAAGAACATCTTTAATATTTTCCATTTACACTAAATATTAGTAAATGTGATTTGCTTTTCCCATCCTTGTTTTTCTACCATTACTTATAGGAAAATTATTTTTAAAGTTTCAAAACACTCCATTGTCAAATTATTTTTTAAGGGAGGAAGGGTTTATTTCTGCTTACAGTTCCAAGTTACATTTGATCATGGCCATTGATAACTTTAAATATATTTTCTAGATGAAGTGACTATCAGGTTTTCTGAGGTTTGCTTTATGTAAAAGATTCTATCAAAAAAATTCCAGTAACAAACATAAGTCTTGTTTTAAGGTAGGTATCATTATTAAAATAGAGAGGTAAAACGTCTTTGTCAGTTATGGGTGGCATCCCTTTATTTCTGTATTTTATTGAACTATGTTCCAATCTACAAGTACCTCTGCTACAAACTGATAAAAAACTTGACTTAAGTAAAATATTCTTTGTATACAGTCCATTTAGGCTTCTATAACAGAACACTGTAGTCTGAATAACTTATAAACAAGGGCATCTGTTTCTCATATTTCTAAGACTGGGAATTTAAAGATGAAGGTGTGCCAGATTCTGTGTCTGGTTCCAGTATACTTCCTGGCTCATTGACAGCTGTTCTCAATATGTTCTCACTTGGTGAAAGGGGTAGAGCAGTTCTCTGAGACCTCTTTCTTAGAATTTTCTTTATTTATTGCAATTTTTATACATGTGTATAATGTATTTTGGTAATAATCCTGACCCATTAACTTTTTTAGTACTTCCTCCTCACCCTTTCCACAGAACCACTTCTTCCCAACTAGTCTCAGTCTCTCTCTCTCTCTCTCTCTCTCTCTGTGCGTGTGTATGCATGAAAGAAAGCAAAGAGAGACAGAGAGAGATTAATTATCAGAGTTGTTTGCATGATCATGGGTAAGGATTACTTACCAGAGCACATGCAATTTACCATTGACTACCCCACTGAAGGTAATGTCTCCTGTTCCCCAGAAACAATTAACTGCTAATAATTCCTTAGGGAGTTGTGGAGGGGCTCATGCCCACCTCCACCATCCTTGCACAGAATGTTAGCTGGCCCACTATTGTGCCAGCCTTGTGCAGGTAGTGACAGTGGCTGTGAATTCATGAATGCAATGGCCATGTCATGTTCAGAAGATAGTGTTCCACAGTACTCCTCCTATACTTTGGTCATTACATTACATTCTTTCTGTCCCCTCTTCCTCAATGTTACCTGCCTTAGAAGGGGTGATATAGATGTGAGACTTTTTTTTAATTTTCAGTGCTAGGGATTGAAGCCAGTGCCTTGTTTTTCAAGGTAGGGTCTCTAGCCCAGGCTGACCTGGAATTCACTATATAGTCTCAGGGTGGCCTCAAACTCATGGTGATCCTCCTACCTCTGCCTCCTAAGTGCTGGGATTAAAGGTGTGTGCCACCACACCTGGCTTATACCTCTTTTACTTTGCAAGCAAATTTTATGTATTCAAATATTTGCACATGAAACACAAATATGAGTGTATGGATGTGCTAGGGTATCTTTAAAATTTTTTTCTTGAAAAGTTCTATACAATAAACCATATTTCCCTCCCCTCCATTCACTCTCCATCATATCCTCTCCCTCTCTCCTTTAGTCTCTCTTTTATTTTGATGTCATCATCTTTTTCTCCTATTATGAAGGTCTTGTGAAGTTATTGGTAGACACTGTGAGGTCATGGATATTGAGGCCAATTTCTGTCTGGACAGTTGCATTGTAAGGAGTGGTACCCTTCCTTTGGCTCTTACATTCTTTCTGCCACCTCTTCTGCAATGGACCCTGAGCCTTGAAGGGTGTGACAGAGGTGTTTCAGTGCTGGGCACTCCTCTATCCCTTCTTCTCAGCACTATGTTGCCTTTTGGGTGATCCCAGTGGTCATCACCATCTGAAAAGAGAAGCTTCTCTAACCAGAAGTAAGAGTAGCATGAATATATGAATATGAACATTAAGTGTAGTGCTTTCAGGACAGTTTGGTGAGAATAACTTATATTTTCAGCCAGACAAGAGCAGGCTTTATACCCTTAAGGCTCATGACCTCCCATTCTATAGTCTTTTTGATTCTTTGGATTATTATTTTGGTTTCTATTTCATTTATTTGTGCTCTAATATTTATTATTTCTTCCTGTCTATTGATTTTCTGTTTGCCTTGTTCTTCTTTTTCCAAGGCCTTAAGGTGAGGCATTAAGTTGTTTACTTGCATTCTTTCTAATTTCTTAATATGGTACTTAAAGCTATAATTTTCCCTTTTAGGACTGCCTTCATTGTGTCCCAAAGGTTTTGGAATGTTGTGTTCCATTATCATTTGAGCCTATGAGTTTCTTGATTTCCTTCTTGATTTCTTCATTGACCTATTCATCATTTAGTGTATTGTTTAGTTTCCATGATTTTGTGTTTTCTCTATAGCTTTTCTTGCTATTGATTTGTAGTTTTGATCCCTTTGTGATCAGAAAGAGAAAGGAATTATTTCAATTTTCCTTTATTTGTTAAGATTTGCTTTGTGTCCTAATCTATAGTCTATTTTAGAGAATGTTCCATGTGCTGCTGAAAAGAATGTGCATTCTGCAGCATTTTGGATGAAATGTCCTGTATATATCTGTTAGGTTCATTTGTTCTATGACCTAATTTAATCCAGAAGCATCTCTGTTTATTTTTTGCTGGGATGACCTGTCATTTGGTGAGTGTGGGGTGTTGAAGTCACCCACTACAACTGTGTTTGGTGTTATCAGTGACCTTAGTTCTAATAGCATTTGTTTGATGAAATTGGGAGCCCCTGTGTCAGGGGCATATATGTTTAGGATTGTAATGTCCTCCTGTTGGAATGTTCCTTTAATCATTATAAAGTAACCTTCCTTATCTTTCCTAGCTAAGGTTGGTCTGAAGTCTACCCTGTCAGATATTAGGATAGCAACACCTGCTTGTTTTCTAGGCCCATTTGCTTGAAACACTGTTTTCCAACCTTTCACCCTAAGATAGTGTCCATCTTTTGTAGAAAGGTAAGTTTCTTGGAGGCAACAAATTGAAGGATCCTGCTTTTCAGTCTAGTCTGAAAACCTATGCCTTTTGGTTGGGGCATTCAGGCCATTGATATTAAGAGCTATTATTCAAGGGTGTGTGTTTATTTTTGCCATTTTTCTTGTTTTGTAGTTCTTCTGGTTTTACCTTTGCTCTCTTGTATTAAGTAGTATTTGAGTATGTTTTTTTTGTTGTTGTTGTTGTTCCAAGTTCCTTATATGTGTGCTTTTCTTTCTCTTCAGCATGGAGGATCCTTTCAGGTATTTTCTGTAGAGCTGGTTTTATCTTCAAATATTCCTTTAGCCTGATTTTGTTGTGGAATGTCCTTATTTCTCCGTCTGTTTGAATGTATAGCTTTGCAGGATAAAGTAACCTTGGTTGACAGTTGTTACTTTGAGAATGTGGAATATATCACACCAAGCCCTTCTGGCTTTTAAAGTTTGTGTTGAGTAATCTGCAGTGATCCTGATGGGCTTGCCTTTGTATGTGACTTGATTTTTCTAACTGCTTGTAATATATTTTCTTTGGTTTATATGTTTGGTAGTTTAATTATAATATGGCGAGGAGAGTTTCTTTCCAGGTTTTGTTTGTTTGGTGTTCTAAAGGCTTCCTGAATCTGCATTGGTATCTCTTTCCCAATTTTGGGGAAGTTTTCCTCTATGATTTTGTTGAAAATGCCTACTATGCCTTTGGAGTGAAATTTTTCTCCTTCTACTATACCCTGAATTCTTATGTTTGATCTTTTCATAGTGTCCCAAATATCTTGAAATTCCCGTTCATACTTTCCTATTAGTTTGTCTTTCTCTTTGTTGGACTGTATTAGGTCTTCCACCTTGTCTTCTAGTTTAGATATTCTGTTCTCTTCATCCATTGTACCTGAGAGATTTCTACAGAGTTTTTTTTTTTTTCACTGACTCTGTTCTTCATTGCTAGTATTTCTGACTGTTTTTCTTTATTATTTCTATTCCCATATGTATGTGTTATATTGACCTCCTTATTTCATTAAATTGGTTTCCTGTGTGTTCTTTGATTCCTTTGATTTCCTCTTTGAGTTCTTTGAACATATTTATAATCATTCTTTTGAAATCTTTCTCAGGTATTTCCTCTAAATCAGTTGTAGCAGATAGCTTTAAGTTCACTGAGATGAACTTCCAGACCAGGCACAGTTATGGAGGAAGGGATATTTATTGAAGGTTGCAGATCCAGGGGAAGTTCCATAATGACAGAAGAAGCTGGCCTGCCTTCACAGGTACAAGCAGAGAAAGAGAAGCAACAAGCCAAACAGCACAGCACACCTCAGGAACTCCAGCTAGGCACAGTTTGTATATCTTTAGATTGAAATCCTAAACCCACCACCATACCTTAAGATCCACCCAGAGACACTGCCTCCAGCCAGGTAGCTGCAGAGGCAAATTACAAACTGATAAAACACTGAATATATTGGGGGCCATCTATTCAAACTACCACATCAATCTCACTGAAGGTCATTTCTGATGTATTAGTACTTTTGGTGGATTTATATTGTTTTGATTTTTTTGTGTTTCTTGTATTGTAATGTAGAGATTTTTGTATCTTGAATTAATTTAATTTAATGCTTGGGTTTTCTAATTATCTGCAGTATTATTAGATGTACTGATCAATCTGATGTTATATATCTTCAGGGTAGGAGCATAAGGTGCTGTATGGCTCTTAAGAATCTCAGAGTAATCACAAAAGAGACCATAGGTATTTGGTTTGCCTTCTATGAGAGTATTCAAGTAGGCTGAGTGGAACAAAATATACTCAAATTCTAAAAATTTAAAAATTTAAGTAAATAATGTACCCATTCAATGAAAAACAGCACAAAGTTTTTATGCAAGAGTAGGTATTATGACAAATATTTCCTCTAACAAAGTCACAGTCCCTAAGGATGTGTATTGCCCCACAACCTTAATCCTATCAACTGGAATGCTAAGATTTCTGGTCTGTAGAGGGTTCCAAGGTCAGTTTGTGACCAAGTGAGACCCTTCCCCAATGAACAGCAGAAGAGGAAACAAAACCACTATAAATCAGGGAGCAACAAATGACTCTCCCAAAACATAGCTTATTTAAGAATGGAAAATCTGATCATCCATCAGATTTAACATATAGTCTACTCTTACATGGATGGTGCAATTAGCACTTCTGCTGCAAGACTATATACCAGGCTTATTTGGCAGGTACTGTCCTAGTGTAATCCCAGTTACCTTTTGGGATGGCTTTGGTCTCGACTGTGTTGCACTGCCACTTGTGTCCCTCTTTGCTGTGCAATGGGCTCAGGTAGGCTGGTTGGGTCAGTAGGGTCACTGCTTTGATTACCTTTGCCAGGTGCTGTGTAGGTGAGCTCCCTTCCCCATGTCTCTGGTGCTTGCTGGTGCTTGTGCTGGTGGTGGGGGAAGGGAGGCTGTGGATGGTGGCTGAAGTCTTCCCTATGGTCCTTGCAATCCTCTTCCTCACAAGCTGCTCCACTGGTCTCTGCCATCCTCCTTCCACATTTCTTGAATTTGGGAGGAGGCCAGTGTGAGTGTAGAATCCCCTCACCTCTTTTTTTTTTTAATTATTAATTTTTTTATTGACACCTTCTATACTTACAAAAACATATGATATTTCCTTCCCTTCCCCCATTCCACTTTAGAACACCAATCTCCATCATATCCCCTCCTTCTCTCCATTAGTCTTTCTTTTAATTTGATGTCATCATCTTTTTCTTATATTTTGAGGGTCTTGTGAAGGTATTGCTAGGCACTGCAAGGTCATGTATATCGAGGCCAATTTGTGTCTGGACAGTTGCATTGTAAGGAGTCGTACCCTTCCTTTGGCTCTTCCATTCTATCCGCCCCCTCTTCCGCAATGGTCCCTGAGCCTTGGAGGGTGTGACAGAGGTGTTTCAGTGCTGGGCACTCCTCTATCTCTTCTTCTCAGCACTATGTTGCCTTTTGGGTCACCCCAGTGGTCATCGCCATCTGAAAAGAGAAGCTTCTCTAACCAGAAGTGAGAGTAGCATTAATATGTGAATATGAACATTTAGTGCCCCCAGGGCAGCTTGGTGGGAATAATACATACCTTTAGTCAGACAAGAGCAGGCTTTATACCCCTAAGGCTCATGACCTCACCTGCCATAGACTTTTGCTTTGGTTTTTCAGTATCAGGCATGTGTTCCCTCCCGTAGAGAGGGCCTTCAGTCCAATTCTGGAGCAGTTGGTTACTCCAAGAGTAGACATGCCACTATTGCACCCATTCAGTCATTGGGCCTGTATGGCCAAACTTGAATATTCAGTGTCCACTGTTTTCACTGCTGATGACTTCTGTCTTCCTTACGGCTGCATGCACTGCAGCTTTTTCCAGCTTTCAGTTGGCTGGTCTACAGGGAGAAGGTTTTCTGCTCCACACCAGCTTGCTTTCTCAGTGATCTTGCCTCTCAGGCAAGAGATGTCTTCAGCAATAGGGTCTTACCTCTGTTTCTCAAGGGAAACCAAGGGCTTTGGCAAAATCCTTTAATGTTTTAGAGGCTACTGGGACCTCCTTGGCCAACAACTCACTGGAAGGTATCCCATCCCAGGCACTGAAAATTTTCTAGTAACAGTCTACAGCTTCTAGATGTACCACTATTCAATGAGACTTATGTCTCATTCAGAATATCTTGAATTTAGATTGACCCTCCCCCTGCCCTTCTTTTACACATTCTCTTCCTATGGCCTCACTTAGGCCATTCCCCTCCCTGTAATCTGTTCTTCTACTTACATATGTGCAATACTGTACACTTAAGTCCTTCCTTTTCCTCCCTCCCTTTTAGCCTTTTACTAGCTTACTGGTTTCTGGTACCTATTTTTGGTTCCTCACCTGGCTTTTTTTCCTTCAGCCTGAGCCTGGTGGCTGTGGCTGAGTGGACCTGGCACTGCAGCTGTTGGAGCTGTTTCTGCCTGATTCTGTGGGCTCTAGAAGCTCTGGATCTCTCCTACTTCTCTTCTGTGGTTGATAAGTTATTAACACCTCCCTTTTTAGCACAAGTGTGTATTTTGCTGTATTTTTTTTTTTTTTTTTTTTTTGCTTTTTCTCCCCCAGGCTGTTGTTGGCATGCTTCCTACACTGCCATCTTAACTAGAAGTTCCCATGCCATAGGATTTTGGTTAGGTTTTTAGTAACAGGCATGTATTCCCTGTCATAGAGTGGGCCTTCAGTCCTATTAGAGAGCAGTTGGTTTTCCCCAGAGCAGACATGCCACTATTGCACTTGTTCAGTTTCTTGGCCTGTCTGGACAAACTTGAGGCTTCCAGTGTCCACTATTTTCACCACTCATGATTTCTGTCTCCCATAGGGCTGCATGTAGTTCAGCTTTTTCCAGCTTTCAGTTGGCTGGTCTATAGGGAGAAGCTTTTCTGGTCATCACCAGCTTAATTTCTAACTGACCTTGCCACTCAGGCATGTGAAGTCTTCAGCAATAGGGTCTTACCATCTTTCTCAGGGGAAATCAAGGGCCTTGGCAATAACCTGTAATGTTTTAGAGGCAACTGGAACCTCCCTGGCAAACAACTCACTGAAAGTTATCCCATCCCTTGCACTGAAATTTTTCTGGTAACAATCTATGGCTTCTGGATGTGTCATTATTCAAAAAAGTAGGTTTTCATATGTCTTATTCAGAATATCTTGAATTTTGATTGACCATCCCCACCCTTCTTTTACATCTCTTCCCCTGGCATCACTTAGGTCTTTCTCCTCCCTGTAATCTGTTCTTCTACTTACATATATACAATACCATTCCCTTAAGTCCTTCCTTCTTCTCCCTCCCTTATAGCCTTTTTCTAGCTTATTGGCCTCTGCTACCAATTTTTTATTCCAGCTCCCACACAAGTCTAAACATTTGTAGCTAGGATCCACATATGAGAAAGAACATGCAATGTTTGGTTTTGTGGGACTGGGTTATCTCACTTAGTATAATCCTTTCCAGATCCATCCATTTCCCTGCAAAATTCATAATTTAACTTTTCTTTAGCACTTAATAGAACTCCATTGTGTAAGTGTATCATATCTTTATTATCCATTCGTCTGTGGAGGGACATCTAGGCTGGTTCCATTTCCTAGCTATTGTGAATAGAGCAGCAATAAACATGGTTGTGCAAGTATCTCTAAGGTAGTGAGAACAGTCATTAGTATATATGCCAATGAGTGCTACAGCTAGATCATGTAGTAAATCTATTTTTAGCTGTCTCCAGAGCCTCCACACTCATTTCCACAATGGCTGGACCAGATTACATTCCCACGACAATGTAGAAGGGTTCCCCTTTTTATGGATCCTCACCAACATTTATTGTCATTAGTTTTCTTGATAGTAGCCATTCTGACTAGAGTGAGATGGAATCTAAGTAATTTTAATTTGCATTTCCCTGATGGCTAGGGATGGAGAACACTTTTTAAAATATGTTTTTATGCCATCTGTATTTCTTCTTTTGAGAATCATCTATTTGGTTCCACAGCCCATTTTTTAATTGAGTTGTTTGATTTGTCATTGTTTTGTTTTTTTGAGTTCTTTGTATATTCTGGATATTAACCCTTTGTCAGATGTGTAGCTGGCAAAGATTTTCTGTCATTATCAAGATTGTCTCTTTGTTCTCTTCACAATGCCCTTTGCTGTGGAAAATCTTTGTAATTTCATGAGATCCCAGTGATTGATTAGTGGTTTTATTTCCTGAGGAATTGGGGTTATATTCAGAAAGTCATTGCCTATGCCAATATGTTGTAGTGATTCCCCTACCTTTTCCTCCAGCAATTTCAGAGTTTCAGGTTTGATATTAAGGTCTCTGGTCCACTTGGATTTGATTCTTGTGCATGGAGAAACACAAGGATCCATTTTCATCCTTCTACATAAAAATATCTAGTTTTCCAAGCACCACTTGTTGAAAAGGCTGTCTTTTTAATGAATATTTTTGACATTTTTGTCAAAAATCAGATGGCTATAGTTGCCTGGATTAACATCTGGGTCCTCTATTCTGTTCCATTGATCTACATGTCTGTCTTTGTGCCAGTACCAAGCTGTTTTTGTTAGTATGACTTTGTAATATAGCTTAAAATTGGGTATGGTGATACCACCAGCCTGATTTTTGTTATTTAAAATTGTTTTGCCTATTTGAAGTTTTTTGTTCTTCCAAATGAATTTTAGGATTTTTTTTTCTATTTCTATGAAGAATGCTATTGGAATTTTAATTGGGATTGCATTAAATGTATAGATTGCTTCTGGTTTGATTGACATTTTCACAGTATTGATTCTTCCAATCCAAGAACATGGTCTATCTTACCATTTCCTTGTGTCTTCTTCAATTTCTCGCTTGAGTGTTTTAAAGTGTTTTAAAGATCATTCACTTCCTTGGTTTATTCCAAGGTACTTTATTTTTGAGGCAATTGTGAATGGGAGAGATCCCCTGATTTCATCCTCTGCATATTTTTGTTAATATACACAAAAGCTACTGATTTATGTGTTTATTTTGTATCCTGCTACATTGCTAAAAGTGTTTATCAGTTCTAACAGTTTGCTAGTAGAGTCGTTAGGGTCCTTTATATATAGAATAATATCATGTGAAAACAATGATAATTTGATCTCTTCCTTTCCAATTTGTATCCCTTTTATGAGTGTCTCTTACCTTATTGCTATAGCTAAGACTTCCAGTACTATATTAAATAAAAGTGGGGTCAGTGGACACGCTTGTCTTGTTCCTGAATTTAGTGGAAAAGCTTCAAGTTTTTCCCCATTTAGTATTATGTTGGATGTATGTTTGTCATAAATAGCCTTTATTATGTTCAGATATGTTCCTTTTATTCCCAGTTTCTGTAGGGCTTTTACCTTGAAGGATGTTTGATTTTGTCAAATGCTTTTTCTGTATCTATTGAGATGATCATGTGATTTTTGTCCTTCATCCTATTTATGTAGTGTATTATATTTATCAATTTGTGTTTGTTGAACCACCCTTGCATCTCTGGGATGAAGCCTACTTGGTTGGGGGTGAGTGATATATTTTTTTATTCCTCTGCAAAGGCTCTCCAGATGCATGCATCACTTTGTGTCTGGCTTTGCATGGATGATAGAGAACCAATCCCTCACTTGGCAGGCTTTGCCTTTAACATTTAACCACTGATCCATCTCCCTAGCAACCCAGAGACCTCTTTTTTTATTCTTAGGGGCATGATCTTATTCATGACACCTTCTAATTTCTTAGTTTGAACCCTACAAACTTTGAGGCTCAAAATATTTAGTCTATTACATGTGGGTTCTTTTAGTCAAAATTGACAAGGATATTTTGTAGAAATAAACAGTATGTTAACTGATTCCAGCAACAGAGTCTGTCTCCTTGTCCTCTGTTCAGTGGAGAATGGCAGCTCAACAGAGCCACTGTTGGACTCAGACTAATGGAGGCTCCAATGCAACACATGATTACCATCTCAGGACAGAAGAAAGACTGAAAGACTGTGCTTTCAAAGAACATCCCAGAAATTACACATGTCATTTATTTTTTGATAGAGTTAATAACAAGCCTTCATTGAGTTCAACAAGGCAGGTCAAACCCAGTGATGAGGAGTAAACCTCCTACAGGAGCTGTAACCACTTTGTTCACCACAATCCTGTCACCTACCACAGCTTTGGGCCCAATGTACTGACCTGTGCAATGCTTGTTACGTAAATGAGACAATTTGAAGATGTAAAATTTCAAAAGAACATGGGAAGCATAAACTGGCTAAGTTGAATAAGTGTCTTCTAGACAGGGTCAGACATTTAGATAAGTGAGATTTATATTTAGGTTTTGGGCTTGGGAGGGATGAAGTTTGGGAAATAGGCTCAGAAAACTTTCATAGACCCACGTAATTACATTTTAGCTTAGTTCAAAGATAGTAGTTAAGAAAGATAGCAAATATAATTAATCCAACTAAATGATTGCTTTTAAAAAGTATTTATTTGCAAGGAGAGAGAGAGTAAAGAGAAACAGAGAATGGGCACAGCAAGGCCTCCAGCCACTTCAAGCAAGCTCCAGATGCATGTACCACTCTATGTATCAGGCTTTATATGGGTATTGGGTAATCAAACCAGGGTGGTTAGGCATTGTAGGCAAGCCCCTTAACCATTGGCTCATCTCTCCAGCCCCTTTATGATTGCTTTTTAGAGTGAAAAGAGAACATTCTTTAGATTTGTATCAGGAGTTTTTGAAAGCCAAGTCATTTGTTTTCTATGATTTACAAGTGACCCACAACTTAAATTTATTCTTTAAACAAATGCTACTAACTGCTAAAATAATAAATCTACACTATTTTACTTTGTTTATCATTTTAAAAACTTTAAAAAATGTGTACGCACATATGTATATGCATGTGCATGTTTATGGGTGAGTGCAACCGTGAGTATGGGTGTGTATGCACATGTATATGGATGCCAGAGAACAAAATTGGGTGTTTGTTTTCCTTAGGAATGCCATCCAACTTTAAAAATATATATATATTTATTTATTTACTTAGAGAGAGAGAGGGAGAGAGAATGGATGTGTCAGGGTCTCCAGCCACTGCAAACAAACTCCAGATGTGTGCACCCCCTTGTGAATCTGGCTTATGTGGGTCCTGGAGAATCAAACTGGGATCATTTGCCTTTGCAGGTAAATGCCTTAACCACTAAACCATCTCTCCAGCTCCCAGATCTCCATCAGCTGGGAACCTAGCATTCAGAGCACCTAAGTTTATGAGGGATACCTGAATTAAACCACTACATTCCACCCCATGCTGGCCCCCATAAACTGATGATCATCCATGGTGTAAAATACAATGCATTCAGTCAAGTCTCTGGAGCTCCAATTCTACCCTCCAGCTAGGCACAATGCCACACTTGCCCACAAGGGTGTGCAGACATTTGGAAATCATTCACAGCAGCTGAGAGGCCACTGCTGGGCCCATTCTGTCTTTCTCTCTCTCAAAAAGCAACACCACCACAAAAAAAAAACAAAAAACCAAATAGTACAAGTGATTTAGATGTTAAAGATTGTGCTTGGTTGAGATAGTCTCTCATTGCTCTGGAGCCTGCAAATTAGGTCAGACTGGCTTCCAAGGAGCTCCAGGGATCTGCCTGTCCCTGCCTCCCCAGTGTTGGGTTTACATGGATGTGCCATTACCTCCAGCTTCTTCTTTTATTTTTATTTTTTGGTTTTTCGAGGTAAGGCTTCATTCTAGTTCAGGCTGACCTAGAACATGTAGTCTCAGGGTGGCCTTGAACTCATGGTGATACTCCTACCTCTGCTGGGATTAAAGACTTGGGGTCCATTGCAGAAGAGGTGGTGGAAAGAATGTAAGAGCCAAAGGAAGGGTAGGACTTCTTAAAACATGCTCCTCCAGACACACAATGGCCTGGGTATTCATGACCTCACAGTGCCTGACATTACCTACACAAGACCATCATAATAGGAGGAAAAGATCATGACATAAAAATAAAAGAGAGACTGATTGAGAGAGTGAGGAAATATGAAGGAGAGTGGAGTTTCAAAAGAGAAACTGGGGGGAAGGGAGAGAATCACCATGGGATATTATCTACAATATCTTACAGAAGTTGTCAATTAAAAATTTTAAAAATTAAAAAGTTTTTTTAGGGCTGAAGAGATGGCTTAGCAGTTAAGGCACATGCCTGTGAAGCCTAAGGACCCAGGTTTGATTCTCTAGGTCTCATGTAGCCAGATGCACATGGTGGAGCATGCATCTGCAGTTCGTTTGCAGTGACTAGAGGCCCTGGGTTGCTCTCTCTCTCTCTCTCTCTCTGTCTCAAATAAATAAAAAAAATGAATATCAGCCATGTCATAAAAGTTGCTGTCTGGCCCAGAATTGGGTTCCTCTCCCTCACACTGAGCTGTTGGCCAAGGAAGCACATGAGGTCCCCCAAACAATGTAGACTATTGCCAAAA
Organism: Orientallactaga sibirica; assembly: GCA_036365145.1. Lineage (NCBI taxonomy): Eukaryota > Metazoa > Chordata > Mammalia > Rodentia > Dipodidae > Orientallactaga > Orientallactaga sibirica. The sequence goes on from JAEOAD010000004.1 coordinate 60,960,365, forward strand.
TGCTTGGTTACCTATCACAGCTAAAAGGTAAGGCCCTATTGATGAAGACACCACAGCCTGTGGTCACAGGACCTTGGAATACCATGCTGGAAATGAAGGGGAAACTAGCTCCCTCCAAGCTGTCCCTCATGGTGATAGAAAGCCCTATGGTAGCTGCTGGAGGACAACTGTCACCTACAACATGGATGAACAGGGGACCCTGCAGACTACAAAGGCAACCAACTGCTCAAGAAGTACACACTTGTGCAATAGTGGCACACAGCCTCTACAGATAACCACCTGTTCTCTGATTGAATATGAGGCCCTCTCAGTGGGAGAGAACTAATGTCTGGTATTGGAAACCAGCTCAGAATCCCATGGTCAGGAAACTCATAGACTTCACAGAGAAGCCTCCACTGCTCTTGGGAGAAGAAGAGTGGGATTGTACACAAAAATGACTCTCAAGTAATTTTGCATACTCCCTTCAACCCAAGCTGCTCTCATTCTTGGAGAATCTGTTTTATTTTACAGATGGCAAAGAAAATAGAGAATAATCAAGATCTGTCAATAAGACAAGAAGATAGCTGACTCCAACCGCACGATGTGCCACCTCTACCACGTCTCCTGGAGCCCAGGAGAAATTGCAGAGAAGGCTGTGACATGAATACTGTTCTTACTGTTAATCTGACAACCAGCTCCAGGGCAATGATGAGACAAAGTGATCAATCAAAACTATCAAGGCAGAAATTCAGAGGGTACAGAGAGCTCAACACTAAATCAGACTGCTAACAGACCAGCCATGGCTCAAGGACCATTGTGGAAAGGGAACAGAAAGACTGTAAGAGCAATAGAGTGGGTAGGAACACCCTGAGACACAGCCTCTTCATTATCCCACAAGGACTGAGTGAAGCTACTGAATACCATAACCCCACTGAGAAGGGCCCCTGGGGTAATGGGAACAGGGGAAAGAGGATAAAAGAGTTACAATCTGCATATATATAGTTTTAAACAAAAAGATGTTGTCTAAAACAGAAGCATGATAATTAAATCAAAAATACAATTACACACAACATTATACCCATCTGAATGGCTAAGTTTGAAAACAAACAATCTCTCCATAAGTATTACCAGTTTTAGTTCACCTGGAGCTGAAACACTGAAGGTGTGGGTGTGAAGGGGTGTGACCATAAGCAAAGTCTAGGTCAGTATTTAGGAAAGCAGAATTTCTAACAGAAAATATTGCATTGCTAAGCATATGGCCAAAATAAATGTACAGATTATCAAGCCACACTTACAGCATGCTCATTATGACATTACTTATAATGACACCATGATAAAACTACCAGAGTGCCAGCCAACCATAGAATTAATGGATAAATCATGCTATATTAACACTATGCAGCTGTGAGTGAGTCGCCTCTAACTAGATAGGCAGCCACGTGAGCAAGCCTCATAATACACCAAGAGAAGTCAGGCATTACAAAATAAACACTGTCACTTCCATTTGCAGGAAGTTCAAAAACAGGGAAAAAACCCTAAAATAGAGTTTGAACTCCGAATTATGGTTGAGAAATAGGGGACTATGGTGAGTAGTAGACCAGATGATATGTTGGTTAGTATTCTATCTATCCTGGGCAAAGTTAATAGCCATATGTATTCTGAAACGATGATGAGACTAGCCTATCCACTTATGATTTTAGCTCTTTCTTTTTCTTTTTTCTTTCATAACCTTTCAAGGTAAAAAGTCTGTTTCAATTTAAAATGGTCTGTCTTTTTCACTCTTTTTTTTTTTTCTTTTTGAGGTAATATCTCACTCCTAGCCCAGGCTGACCTGGAATTCACTTCAGATTGGCCCGGCCTCAAACTCACAGTGATCCTCCTACCTCAACTTCCCAAGTGCTGGTGTTAAAGATGTGCACACTCATCTTAATTTGAGCACTTATTGTTCCATATAAATATATGTATATATATATATATGTTGTCTCTGGCTGGCCTTGAATATATATATGTTATGAGAGTGAGAGAGAGCAAGAGCAAAAAAATGGGCATGGCAGGGCCTCTTGCCACTACAAATGAACTCTAGACTTGTGCTTCTCTATGCATCTACCTTTATGTATTTATGTAGGTGCTAGGGAATGAAACTCGGGCTATAGGCTTCAGAAGTAAGCACCTTTATCCACTGAGCCATCTCCCCAAGCCAAGCCCAGTCTGGGCATTTTTACTGCAGTATTTCAATAAAGAGCAGTTTAACACATTTCAAAATATATACTATACAATACATTCCTGGCCTTCCTTGTGTAGTAGATGAGGGAGGTTACAGGAACTGATTTAGGTTGGCCAGGTAAAATCCTAATTGGAAATTAATGCTGAACCAAATGCAAAAACCATCTCTTCAAAGAACAGATTGAGAGTTGCTTAACTGTTGTTGGAGTTTCCCAATTAATATATGTATTAAGTAGGGAGAAAAGCTAATTTTAGTTGTAATAAAATACTGAACCCTAGAATTCTAGCCTGTCTTATTAGATTATTCTCTATCCATGTTATTCTGTGTTTTTCTTTCTTTTGCTTTTTTTTTTATCTATTGCAAGAAAACATCTCTGTTCACTTAATGGGTTTCAGACCTTTTGAAAAAATTCAGATCCATCTGATATTTATCTTGATTTGGATGTCATTCAGAGCATTTGCAATGAAAGGGATTTTCTATATGCCTCTCTAATATCTAGTATCTGTCACTGCCACTAGACTGGTATGCCCTTGGTTTTTTTTTTTTCCTTTTGATGAAATGTTATATGAAAACAATATAAAATGCATAAATATGCATTTAAAAAATTAATTTGGAATATTAGGTAAGGCTGTTAGAGTTACAGAGCAGATTTATGTATCCAAAAAGAAGCAATAGCCTGGTGTCATTTTAAAAATGATGATTTTTATGTTGCCATTAAAAAAGTGATACAGGTGGTAATTAGAGAAACCCATTTGTGATCTACATATTCATGCAAAACAAAATTCCAGAATCAAACTACTATCCAGATGGGGTCTTCAAAGGCTCACTGTGCATTAGTGAATCTAGAGTGCTCAAATATTCATGAAAACTCTTTATACTGGTTTTATTGATCATCAAAGGATGGAGAGTAGAAGGGGCCATTTGCCTTCTCTTGTTGTTGGTTACTGATGTGAAATATCATTAAGAACAGTGTGCATTATAACCAATGTCAGTATTATCTATACCATCTCCCTTTACATGTCCAGCCCCATGAAATGTTACAAACGTACAGATATGTAATGTTAAAGAGAAATGTGGCCACGACATACCCATATATGGCTGACTATGCTCTCCTGTCCTTTACGCTCAGCTCACCTCTTCTGTGACCCCTGACCATAGGGACCTTTTACTTTGTAAGTGCAAATATGCCAACTTCTGAAAATATGGCTACAAAGGACCTCATTCTCCTTAGTAAGCTTAACCTAATTTAGACATTATACAATGTTGGCATGAATCAGAACATTATGTGGTATGTTAGTATGTATAATTGTTAGGTTTTATTAACTAGAAAATAAAGTTATCTAAAATATTAAAGATCTGATACAAATCTAATTAATAACCTACAAATGTATTACAAATTTAGCAAAGGGTCTGGAGAGATGGCTCAGCAGTTAAGGCGCATGCCTGCAAAGCCTAATGATCTATGTTCAGTGCCCCAGTACCTATGTAAGCCAGATGCACAAAGTGGTGCATGCATCTGGAGTTTGTGTGTAGTGGCTAGAGGTCCTAGCACACCCATACTCTTTTTCTGTGTCTCTGTCTTTGTATCTTTCTGTTTGCAAATAAATCATATATATGAAATAAATCTAGCAATAGAAGAAACTAGCTTAAACACCATTAAAAATCTAAACAGCCCAAGGCAGGAAATGGAAAATTCTATTGGACAAATAACACAAAAAATACTATGGATGGGAAGAAATACAGAGGGAAGATTTAGGTAACCAACTTAAGATACATGAATACATTTTCAAACTTGTTTGAATTCTGAGGAGCTATCAAAAACAAAAACATCCCAATTTTTAAAAGATAATTGTAGTTGACTAAGCTTAGAAATTCAAGCTTAGAAATTAGATGACATTAAAGAAATAATCTTGAACATGGGAGGGTTAACAATTCCTTGCCTGTCAGCAATATATACTGAGGTATTTAAAAATTATATGGCATTTGTTACAAAATATTTGATGAAACATAGTGGGAAAAGATAAATAAAGCAGAAGAGCAGAAAATGATAATTTTTTGATATGTGTAATAGATTCAATGAAGTTTGTCAATACCACTGTTTGTATATATCTGAATTAAAAAGGGATAGTATGGGCCTGGAGAGAGGGCTTAATGGTTAAGCACTTGCCTGTGAAGCCTAAGGACCCTGGTTCTAGGCTTGATTCCCCAGGACTTACGTAAGCCAGATGCACAAGGTGGCACATGCATCTGGAGTTTGTTTGCAGTGGCTGGAGGCTCTGGCGTGTCCATTCTCTCTATATCTGCCTCTTTTGCTCTCTGTCACTCTCAAATAAATAAATAAACAACATTTTTAAAAGGGATAGCATACTTGGGCTGGGGAGATGGCTTAGCAATTAAGGTGCCTGCCTCCTAAGCCTAAGAACACTGCTGGTTCCAATCACCAGCGGTTCCAATCTCCAGGTCCCACATTTAGCCAGATGCAAAGTGATGCAAGGGTGCAATGCCACACTTGACCACAAGGCAGTGCAAGCATCTGGATTTTGTTCACAGCAGCTGAGAGGCTGCTGGCGTGCCCATCTCTATCTCTCTTCCTCTCCCTCACTCTCTCTCCAAAGAAAAGGGGGGGGATAACACATTAAAATAATTTTTTTTTGTTTGTTTTGTTTTTCGAGGTAGGGTCTCACTCTAGTTCAGGCTGATCTGGAGTTCACTCTGTATTCTCAGGGTGGCCTCGAACTCACGGCGATCCTCCTATCTCTGCCTCCCTAGTGCTGGTATTAAAGGTGTGCGCCACCACGCCCAGCACATTAAAATAATTTTGTCCTCCATTTTTATCCAGGCCCCTCTTCTCTTCCTATAGCCTCCAGGTTAATAGTCTCCATTTGGTGGCCAAGGCTCCCCTCCTATTTCAGACTATTTTCAACAACTTTGTTCAAGTGCTTCCTTCTCCTCCTATTCCTCTTCCTTCTCCACCTCATTCTCCCTTATTTCTCTTTTTCTTCTTGCTTTGTAATATAAAATAACTCAGTTAGGTCTTTGTTTCTCTGTCCTTGTCCAAATTGTACCTAGGGAACCTCAGCATTGAAACCCAAGTGGCCTGTCAAGTTGTTTTGTTAAACAACAGGCGATCTAGTTCACAGAGAAATCATGCATATTCTCTGGAGTATACATGATTTCAATCAGTTCTGTTTTTTTTTTCACCTTTCTGTTATGAATACATGAACATGAAATGTCACAGAGGAAATTTTGCCATTCCCTTTTCACGATTACTGATAGCACCAATCAGACATCCTGCCATTGCTTAACTAGGCAGTCTTTTCTTCCATCTACAAGTTTGTCTACATATAGCTTTCTAGGATTGAGTTGTGACTGACAACTGTTAGGAAGTGATGCCTTGCACCACCTATTAGTGCCAAGAATGAGGAGCAGAAAATGAAATGATCATAACTGTTCAGTGGAATAAAATATAGTCAATGTAATTGCAAATTTATAGTCACTTGAATAAGATTTTGTAGAACTATACTGTAGAATCATTTAATTAGTATTGTATTTAGTTACCAAATGGCATTTAAATTTAGCATATAAATATTGTAGATCTATGATTCATAATGGCCTGGAGGGGTATGGTTCAGGCTCCATGCCTTTGTATGTGTGTTGGGTATATACAATATGTATGTTTATGTATGTGTGTTTGGAAAAGCCTCCCTCCACCATGCCCAAACAGCCACCACTTAATGCACTCTCTTGATTGGTTTTACTAAGAGTAACTAAGCAAGCATCACCCAGTGGTTAGCTATGCAAACAATTTCTTTTATAATTGTGTGCAATCAAGTTGACAATTTTGATGCCCAGTTGTAACATCCTTGTTGGTGCTTATTTTAATATCTTTAACTATTCTTTGAAGGTGTGGCCTTAATTAGTTAGTCTTACCCTCTAAATCTGTTAGAAAGTTTAACAAACATAAAAAGTTTAACACACATAAAAATCAACCAAATAATCCTGCATATTTTATCAGTGAAACTATAACAGCAAAAGTTTTAAGTTTTGATGTAAATTTCAAATAGGGAACACACAGAGAACAATATTCAAAAGATTTCAGAAGGCATACCATGAAAAGTAATTCTCTTTTCTATTACCAGTCACTCCATTTTCTTTCTCAGAGGAACATATGTTTTCATTCATTTTCTTCAATGAACATTCTATGTGTATACAAGAACATGTACTCATCTATCTGCTTATCATTGACCTATCTATTTACAAACCATCTATCTATCATCTTCTGTTTATCTACATAGTCATCTCAATTTTTGCATAATCAACATTTACAAATATATCTTACACAATCTTCCAAGGCAGTACTAAAAATTTTATGGCACATTTTTTTGTATGGTATCAAATTCATTTAAGTAGTGATGGAAAAATTATTTCCAATATTTACCATTTACAAGCTAAACTATAGGGCATATTCATATGGCAGTATATTGGAGAGTAAAGTGCCAGTGGTGTAATTGTTGCTATGTTGATTCATAGCACTGCCTATACTGTAGACCTCAGTCAGGATATTTACTGCTGCAATCATTATTGTAAACCTATCTTTAAAACTCTTTCAACAGTTAGGTACTATTCTCCAGTTGCAAGACAAAGAAATGGAGGTTGGGCTGGGCAGCTTGATGCCCTTGATGACAGCACAGCCAGTAGGTGGATCCTCTGAAGTCAGACCCCTTTCCAACTGAGTCTCTTGTGTGTCTTTTGGAGCTTGAGGCTGTGGGACTGATCACAGAACCATAAGCAAGTCTAGGACCAGCACTGAGATGCATTCTGGTTTTATTACATCAAAGAAGGTTCTTTTTATTTGTCTCTGGTCCTCGGGTGTGTGCAAGTGTGCATATACACATACATGTACAAATGTGCATATAAGCTGGGTGTGGTGGCACACACCTTTAATCCCAGCACTTGGGAGGTAGAGGTAGGAGGATCACCGTGAGTTCAAGGCCACCCTGAGAGTACATAGTGAATTCCATGTGAGACCCTACCTCAAAAAAAAAAAAAAAAAAAAAAAAAAACCAACAAAAAACCATATGTATGGTACTAAATGAGAAGGAAACATTTTTCCAAAGATTTTCTGTTGAAGCTCATCTGTCTTCTCGTCTACACAAAAGATTGGATGAGATTATTGCTCAGAGATGGATTCTAAATATAATTAGGTTAATTGACATATAGAGTGTGATGTTTCCCAATTTTAAGCTCTGGATTAGGCATATTAAAGTTTTTCTTCTTTAAAATCCTGTTTTCCCTTAATGTATGACTGTATGATCTTTCTCTTTTTCTTGGTAATGCAGTATCCTTCTTGTCCATTAATACTGTGTCATTTCCCAGTGTTAGGCCTAGTAAATGGACACCCACATAAACACATGCAGTACTTTTTAGAGAAAGGAAAGTATTTGATACTGTCTAGGAATCATGGTGTGCTTCACATGATATTATTGTAAATGATGTGGTTTTATCATGGTGGCATTTGCTTTATCATGGTGGAGATGCTTTAAAAGGCATATTGATGATCACATAATTGGTTCTCATTCATGCTCCAAGAAGGATTTGTATAGTGAAGGCTGTGCTTCTATGGGCTTTGCAAATCCTGTTTCCTCATTGACTTCTATCCATTATTCCTTTCAAATTAAGATCCTAAAAAGTACTTGTTTAGGAAGAAATATAAAGTAAGGGTCAGGCATTATTATCTTTTATTTGGTTTTACTAATATTGGAATTCTCTTATAGAAACACTTGCAAAAGTGTTTGAAGCTAATTATTTCAGCCTCCTCAATAATGTCAAATAATATAACTTGGATTTACCTAATTCAATACTGTAATTTTTTATATTGAAAACATTTAAACTTATTTTAAATTATTGTTTTAATTGAACACATTTATAAGGTATAGCATGATAATTTGATATGCAATTAGGGTACCAAGTTCTTCCTTCTGTCAGTGTTGATCTTTCTCATCAACCTGATTGGATTTAGAGTCACACTTCTCAGTGTGTTTGTGACAATGTTTACAGAGAGAATTACCTGAGGAAAGTCCATTCACCCTGAGTGTGTGTGGTAACATCCCACGGGTTGGGGTCCTGCGCTGAATGAAAAGGAATAAAAAAATAAAAATAAAAAAAAGAAGGAAGCAAGCTGAGCACCATCATTTCTCTCTGCTTTCTGACTATGGATGTACTGTTAACAGCCTCCTCATCCTCCTGCTTCTGTGCCACCCCTTCCATGATGAACTGTATCCTCAAACTGTGAACTATACATCATAGCTTTATACATTTACTTCTTTATTTACATATTTTTTGTAGAAAAGGATTGCTTCCTATTTCAGAAAAAAAAATTGTGAACAACCCCCCTAGCATCTTGGCCATTTGTTTATATTTATGAGACATTCTGCATACTGTGTGAGCAATTTACTTTTTCCTTACATCCAACTTCCTCATATGTCTTTTGACTCTAAATAAATTTAGGTCACTGGAGAAATTATAGGTGGAGAAAACAAAGTCCCAGAGTCATCTAAGTCAGAGCCCAACACACCCAGAAACCCAAGTTAAAGATGACAGAGGACAACAGAAAAATACTTCTAGGTTTTCTTCCTGTTTTCATCATCATTTAGTTTCCATTTTTGTTTCCCTAAAGTGAAATAATATATTTTTCTAATATTTCCTTTCTAGTGGTAATATGTCTCTGGAAAGAAAGAAAGTGAAAGAAGGTAGAAAAGAGATAAGAAGGAAGAAGCAAAATGAGAATGGTTCTTCCGTAATCTCTCTATAGGGATTATAATTTTCTGAGAAGTTGCTATCTTACAAATATTCTTCACATACAAAGGAAAATCAAACCAATAATTTAGTCTGCCTTCTCTATTTCCTCCTAATTCTTATATCATATGTGGAAAAATCTTATACTTTAAGAAAATGTCTGTAGGATTTCAATGCAAGGAAACCATGTAGGAAGCAGAAAAGCATGGAGTGAATGAAACTCTTCATGGTGGGGCAGATGAGGTATATTTGAGCAGACTAAGCATGGATGTGTGCTCTCAGCCCTGAGGAGCAACCCCCTCCTTCCTTGCCCTGTGGAAAGCCACCCTCCCTCAGTTCTCAGCTTTGAGAAGGTCACTCATAATCCCCCCAAAACAGAAAAATCAACTTGGCAGAGAAAACATCAATTGATGTCAACACTGAGTTGACACAGAAGATGGAGTTATCAGATGCAGATTTAAAGTGCCCATCATCAAAATGACTCAAGGACTAGGTATGATCAGGCCAAGTCAGCAAACAAATGTAAGAAATGTGCAGAAAATTTTAATTTTTTTTTTTTTTTTGGTTTTTGAGGTAGGGTCTCGCTCTAGACCAGGCTGACATGGAATTCACTGTATAGTCTCAGGGTGACCTTGAACTCATGGCAATCCTCCTACCTCTGCCTCCAAGTGCTGGGATTAAAGGTGTGTGCCACCATGCCCCGCTAGAAAATTTAAAATTTTAAGTGACAAATGTAGTAACTAAAGGCCACAAACTCTACAAACCCATCAAAAACTCACTATATCCACAAAGAGAGGGGAAAAGCCAGTGAATATGAATATTAAAAACATTAAGACAGAACTCCAGGAAGAAAATAAGTGAGAAAACAACAAAAATCCATAAATACTTTGAAAATACACAGAAAAAGCTTATATTTGGATCTTACAAATTTCTGAAGAAAAGGAAAAAGAATGTGGTTCTGGAAAACTATTAGGAAAAATAGTGCCTAAAAATTCCCTAAATTTGGCAAATCCAAGGATTCACAAAGAAGACAACTAAATACAGCATAATCCAAAGAATGTTTGGCCTATACACTTCATGGTTAAACTTCTGAAAGTAATGAAAAGACTCTAACAGTAGTAAAAAAAAAAAAAAAAAAATGACACTTTATGTAAAAGAGAAAAGCATGTAAATGACAGGTGAGTTCTCATCAGAAGCCAAAAGCCAGAGGAAAGTGCTACATATTTTTTAAAGTACTGAAAGAAAATCAGACTCGTAACCAATATTTCTATATTTGTGCAAAATATCCTATAAGAAAAAAAGAAGTTAAGCTATTACTAGATGAAGGAAAATCAAGTTTGTTGTCAGGATGGAAAGATGGCTCAGCGGTTATAGGCACTTCATTGACAAACCTTCTGGCCAATGTTTGATTGCCCAGATGCTGGTGCAAAACTAGATGCCCAAAGTGTTGCATCTAACTAGAGTTTGTTTGCAGTGACAAGAGGCCCTGTTGTGTTCTCTCTCCCTGCTTGCAAATAAGTTAAAAAAAAAAATACTTTGGTGTTAACATATTTACCCTAAATAATGGCCACATCTTCTTTATCAGATATGGACAAGAATCTTGGATCCTCAGGAAGAAAGAACAATAGAAAGAATGAAAACAAGGGTCAGTGCAGCTCCTTTCATTGCTTCAGTTTTCTCAGTTTGATTTGACGGTTCTCAATGTCTGAGGTTTTCAGTGAAGGAGGAAATATTTAAGGTACAAAATTAGGAATGAGGAGAGCAGAGAATCAAAGGGAGTTAACATTCCTCCGTGTCACTTAATTATCAGTGTCAGAAGACAGAAAGTTATGCACACACCTACAGCAACTGCTAAAAGTTAAGCCCAGAAATATTAAAAACACTTTTTGTGAATTAGGATGGAATTTTACAAAAGATTAGAAGCAAAACAAAACTAATGAATAATAGAACCACTGAAAATTATTTGGGGACTCTGTAAGAAGATAAAAATTATTAATGGCAATTATCAGTTATATTGCTTTCTCCCTAAAATTTATTTGAAATGAACACTGTTGAGTAAATAGAATCTATTTATTTATTTATTTATTTATTTATTTATTTATTTATTTATTTATTCATTTATTTATTTTAACTGAAAGGGAGTAGATAATTTTGGGGTCAGAGATCACTTGGAAAATGAAGACTGGCTATAGGGAGTTAATGGAGGTTGAGTAAATCTTAAGCCCTGGGGAACCATCTTAAGGAAGTGGAAAATGATCAACAAAAATGTGAGTCAGAGAATTTTGCTAATTTCAAATATTGCTCTTCATGGTCCCTTTTTCTAAATTTGAAGGAAATTCTATTTTTTGTTTGTTTGCTTAAATGCCCCTTCTTTTTCTTTCCAGATTATCATTGCATATCATCCACTGTGGATTTATAATTCCAAGGCACTGTATATACTAAATTATATTACAAACTAAGTAGGCTATTATGGTGGGACATTCATCATACAAAATAAAGAGGTTGCACAGTGGTGTTTCATATGTGTACATGGCATACATTGACTATGTTCACTCTTCTCATCCTCCTGTTGGTCGTCTTGCCATTTGCCTCTGTCTTCCCAAATATCCCTCTTTGCACTTCAGTACCACATATATAATCTAGATTTGCTTATGATAGAAGACATACAATATGGGCCCGATTCTAGCTTATTTCATTTAACATGGCTCTTCCCTTCCATTCATCTTCCTGAAAATGACATAATTCAATCTTTATAGCTGAATAAAACTCCAATGTGTACACATGTCACTTATTTGATAATAAATATGGTAGAGCTGATGAACATTTATGCTAATTCCATCATTTAGCTAAAGAGCTTTGGGCTCATGTTGATAATCCCACCCTTTGTGAGGTAAAAGCAGGAGTATAGTGAGTCAAGGCCAGCCTAGGCTATGTAACAAGTTTCTACCTCAAGAAAAGTGTGTGCGCATAGTGCGCGCGGACACACACACACACACACACACACTCTTTCAAGTTCCAAAAGGCAGACCATCCTCCTGTGGAACCATCAGTTCACCCTGACCAGCTATGCTATATAATAGAGTTGAAAGAACTGAGAAATATATACACAGATGAGGCTTTCTTTTGAAAATCACATTGCCATGAAAATATTTTTGTTTTTAAAATATTTTTATTTATTTGAGAGAGAAAGGGAAAGATTCAGAGAAATAGATAATGGGCTTGCCAGGGCCTCTAGCCACTGTAAATGAACTCCAGAAGCATGTGTCACTATGTGCATCTGGCTTACATGGGTACTGAGGAACTGAACCTGGGTCCTTAGGCTTCCCAGGCAAGTGCCTTAACCACTAAGCCATCTCTCCAGCCCCCTATTTCTGTTTTTAGAAAAGTCTAGAATGGTATTTTCGGTTTCTTTCCTTCTCTCTTGCTCATGCTCTTCCTTCCTTCTTCTCTTGCCCTCCTTTTCCCCTCCTTCCCTGTCCTCTCTCCTTTCTTCCAAAAGAGGCATCACCATTTCCCGAAGCAGTTTCAATTGCTTGTCTTTTTTGTTGTGCATCTCAACAGGTAGCTACACCATGTAACAAGTCTATTTGTATTGTAACCCATGTAACTTTCAAGAGCCATTTAAAAAATTTTATCTATTGTCTTTTCTCCATTGCTTTTTTCCTAAAATACCTAAAATAGTTTTGTTGACAGTTTCCATATAATTAAGATTACATGTATTGATGTGATTATTTCCTGTCTTAATCTGGCTTCTCTGTGTGAATACCACAGTGTAAGAATGAAAAGTAACAAAGGAAAAAAAAATGTAGAATCTAAAATCCTATTGCACTTGTGGCCTTAGAGTCATTTAATAAAACACTGTTTTTTAGAATGTAAGATTACTTTGAAACTCACTAAACACATTTCTTTAGAACATAAACAATCCTCTTGTCCTGCACATCTGAGAAACCCAAATATGTAATTAGTTCCATGTAGTTTCTGAATGGAACATTTCAAATTGAATAGAAGAGAGGAGTTTTCATAAATAATGGGTGTATGTAATTTTGGTTTCTTTTAGCACAAAACTGAACCCCAAGGAGTTCCAGGGTGTACCTTTGCATTTACCCCAACTAACTGCTTAGGCACCAGTGCCTCTTTGGCTCTGGATCAAGCTTGAGATTAGAAAAATGGAACAGATTAGTCAGTCATCATACAGGAAATCAGATATCTTCATGAATGGTTTTGTTTTGTTTTGCACTGAATTATTTAGAGATGACTTGTCTACATGATTCCTTAGCAATTGCCTTTTTTTTTTCAGGCACTCAAAGGTCACAATGGTGAGAAGGTGACTGACAACACACTCAAGCTTTTTGAATGTGTACTTTGTGTGAAAATATTAGATAATTATTTTCATATATTTTTAACAAGCTCCCTCAATTTATAATGAAGAAAATCACTATAGATAGAACTCAATTCACCATCATTCTAAGCTAGTAAGTTTTCTGTTATTGTCACAAATACCTGGGATAATAAATTTATTAAGAGAAGAAAATTATTTTGGCTCACAGTTTTGAAGAATTTAATCCATGGTCATTAGCTGTATTGTTTGTAGGGTAATGACAAAATAGCATATCATGGTGGGAAGAGGAAAAATTGCTCATCTTATAGGCCTATATGTAAAAAAGAAAGAGGAGAGTCTGGGATCCTACTGTGCCCTTGAAGGACATGCCCCAAAATACCATAAGACCTTATGCTAAGGGCCTCTTTCATAAAGATCCCCCCACCTCCCAATAGTGACAAACTGGGGACCAAGCCTTTAACAAATGAGGCCTTTGGAAACATTCCAGATCCAAACTCTAGCCCTGACCTTTTTAAAAATTCTGGGATATTACTATGGGAGAAGACTACTGGAAGGGTAAGATCTATACTGTAGAAATGCTGAAAAAAAAAAAAAAAAGTTAAAGACTATGGCAATAGACCAGTTTGTCTATTAAAAGGTTTTTATTTAAGGGCTGGAGGGATGGCTTGGCAGTTGGGGCATTTGCTTGCAAAGGCAAAGGACCCAGGTTTGATTCCCCAGGACCGACATTAGCCAGATGCACAAGGGGGCGCACCCATCTGGAGTTCATTTGCAGTGGCTGGAGGCCCTGGCATGCCCATTCTCTCTCCCCCTCTTTCTCTGTCAAATAAATAAAAAAATTTAAAAAGGTTTTTATTTAAAATTGCATTTTTGAAATATGAATTTTAAAGGGAACATAATTTTATAGCATTATGATATTTTGTCAAAATGGAAGGAATATATCAGAAGAGCTCTATCCAACTCCTTATCCAAAGTTTTAGGCATCTTATAAATACACATGTGGAAGTACAGATTTGATTTTTGCCTGCTGATGTGAAGTGACATTCTCTAAGAATTCTTGGTAGGGATATTTCCTTCCTCATGCCAACTTACTCATAACAATTTTTCCTTACTCAAACTCTACCTAGTAAGGTATTGTGCAATGAGTGTGATTTATGAATATAATTTGAGTGCTCTACCATTAGGTGAAGTGGAAAAATATGACTCAGTAAAGAAAAATTCTTTTGTTGATGGTGCTTTTCTGTTTGAGGTCTTGGATGTAAACTGGGAAAATAACTTCTGTAGGATTTCCATTCTTTTCTTGTAACTGTTATAGCTGTGGGAAGTGGGCCTGACACAGTAGCTGCTGAGTTCTCAGATGCCTGGATATGGTTTTGCTCAACCTATCTCATCTGACTATAGAGAACCGCGTTCTGTTTTTCATTCTTCACTCTCTTGGACTATGGTAGAGAATTTTCCTTATGTTTCAAAAGTTAAGGAGGCATGCTTCTTTTTCTTGGGATAGCCTCATTAAGTTACAAGTATAGCCAGAACTGTGACTGATAGCATCTTAGCTGGAATGTGCAGAAAACAATTAGATATTCCTTTCTTTTCCTTGAACAAGATTGAGTGTTCATTTATCTGTCTAAATGAAACCACAACATGTATCTGCTTTCTTAAAACACTTTAATGCACATTAATAAAATGTTGAAAATGTAGATATTATCCTTGTAGTTTTAAGTAATAGTGTATATTTTATTGGGAGTGAATAAAAGAAAAGAATTGGGAAAAAAAACAATAGTTAAGGTGATTAAAATGCTGTGTCACCTTCCTGTAAAATCATTTAATTAAAAATGAAGCTGCTGGGCTGGAGAGATGGCTCAGTGATTAAGAAGCTTGCCTGCAAAGCCTAACAACTTGGGTTCAATTTCCCAGTAGCCAAGTAAAGCCAGATGAACAAAGTGGTACACGCATCTGGAGTTTGTTTGCAGTGGCTAGAGGCCTTGGAGCACCCATATTCTTTCTCTTTCCCCCTTCTCTCTCTCTCTGCTTGCAAATAAAAATATTTTCCAAAAGCTTTAAAAAATGAAGATGATACTATCCTGTGAAGAACATTGGTTTAATAATTAGTTATTGTAATCTCTTTTGGGTTCAAATATTTTGCAACCATGGTCAGAATTTTAAAGTTTCCAATGACAGCAGACATTGCTTTAGATGCAAAGGAGAGCAGTAATTGTCTAGTCAAAGTGGGGATCACTTCAGTAGGGCTGCATCCCACCATGTTTGTTCAATTATAAGTACTATCAAGAAGTGAGATGTTTGATGAAGGAAATATGATTTCCAAGTTTATGAAGTGCTATTTTTATTTATTATAGTGGGCATAGTAGCTAACAAAAGAAGAAAAAGTTAAAAAAATGAAATCTTTTTTTAGAACAGGTAAAATTTTTATTCACTTATTTAAATTCTTCTAAAACATTAAATCCTAGATTGGCTTACTGAATTACAGCTTTTAGCAGTGAGTCAAGATCATGATAAAGAACACACTGTAGCTTCCCATAGGAGATTCAGCCTTAATAAAAAACAAACACAGGAAAACAAACATCTGTTTCCTTAAAAAGATATTCATTTAGGGCTGGAGAGATGGCTTAGTGGTTAAGGTGCCTGCCTCCTAAGCCTAAAAAGGCCAGTTCCAATCTCCAGGTCCCACGTTTAACCAGATGCAAAGTGAAGCAAGGGCGCAATGCCGCACTTGACCACAAGGAGGTGCACACATCTGGATTTTGTTCACAGCAGCTGAGAGGCTGCTGGCGCGCCTATCTCTGTCTTCCTCTCCCTCTCTTTCTCTCTGTCTCTCTCCAAAAAAAAAAAAAAAAAAAAAAAAGACATTCATTTAGATGAGATACACATCAGGTTTATTTTCTGAGTCCTATAACTTCACATGAGAATTATAATGGACAGAAGAATGCATTAATTTAGATAAATACCCAATGTCATCTCAAATCTAGGAGTCCCTTATTTCTGTGAAGGGGTGCAGACTTTGTTAGGCAATAGATGAATTAAAATCCTAACAGATACATTCCTACTGTTTTTGTTTTCCTTTTCTTACTCTAGCCCAGGCTCAGTCTTGGTCTATAGCCCCAGACTGGCCTGGACCTCATGGAAATCCTCCTACGTCAGCCTCCTGAGTGCTGGGATTAAAGATGTGTGCCACCTCACCTGGCTTGGTTCTTATTTCTTTAGTATAACAGATTATTCATGCAATCTAATAATGTGCTTATAAAACAGGAGGATGTTTTGTAAAAATCTGGATTTATCTTTCATCCCAGCATTAAGGAAGCAGCAGTAGGAGAATTGCTGTGAGTTCAAGGCCAGCCTGAAACTACATAGTGGGGGCTTGGGCTTGCTGCATGGTAGTTATATTGTCTGCCACTGGGCTATGCCCCCAGCCCTTTTTTATTGACAATTTCTGTAATTATAGACAATAATCCATAGTAATTCTCCCCCTCACTTTCCCTTTTGCAACTCCTCTCTCCATCATACCTCTTTCCTCTCTCAATCAGTCTCTTTTATTATTATTACTTTTGGTTTTTAGAGGTAGGGTCTCACTTTGGTCCAGGCTGACCTGGAATTAACTATGTAGTCTCAGGGTGGCCTCAAACTCAGGGCAATCCTCCTACTTCTGCCTCCTGAGTGCTGGGATTAAAAGTGTGCGCCACCACACCAGGCTTCTCTTTTAGTTTGATGTCATCATCTTTTCTCCTATTATGATAGTCTTGTGCAGGTGGTGTCAGGCATTGTGAGGTCATGGATATCCAAGTGATTTTGTGAGCCTTTCTTTTTGACAGGTTGTCAGGCTGGCCTTGAATTCCTTATGGAGTCTAGGCTGGTCTTGAATTCATGATTCTCCTGCCTCTGCTTCCTGACTGCAGGGGTTAGAGTACCACCAGGCCTGTCTTATTTGCTAACTTTCTTCTCTACTACCTCCATTTTTTTGGTTTCATCTGTTTTCTCTTTCCCCAAATTCCCAAGCATGATCCCTAAAAATATGAGTATTCCTATTGTTCTGTTGGAGGTGAATTTATCCCAGGTCTGTTGATGTCTAGTTTGTAAATCTGGTGAGCCAGATGGGTTCCTACAGCCTCCAGAACAGTGCAGTAGGGGGCAGTCTGGTAACTGTTCACACCCACCAGGCTCAGAGCACCTGGCCCTGCAGCCACACTGGCACACAGCCCACTGATCTCGCTTAAGCCCACTCCTCCAAAAAAATAAATCTTTATTTCAAGAGAATTATAGGAATGTTTGTTTGCTTATTTATTTATTTACTTTTTTTTTTTTTTTTTTAGGTAAGGTATTACTCTAGCCCAGGCTGACCTGAAATTCACTATGTAGTCTCAGGCTGGCCTTGAACTCATGACAATCCTCCTACCTCTGCTTCCTACCTGTGCCTTCTGAGTGCTGAGATTAAAGGCGTGTCCCACCATGTCCAACTAGGAATGCTTATTTAATGCAGATTAAAAAAGAAAACAACTCTTCAAACCTTGATTAAAAGATATACCTCATTATTTTTAGTAAACCGCCCGTAGTGGATAACATGTTTGCTGTGATCACCAGTGTATCAGCTATTGTTTTCATTGCTGAGATAATGCAACTAACCAGAAGCAGCTTAGGGAAGGAAAGGGTGTATTTTGGCTTATAGTTCCTCAGGATAGAGTCCATCATGGTGGGAAAAGTATGGTAAGTGCTGGAATCCTGTATCGCATCAGCAGGGAGGAAGTAGAGCTGAATGCTGGTGCTCAGCCAGCTTTCTTTTTCTATAGTCTAGGACCCTTAACCCATGGAATGGCACTGCCCACAGTTATGGTGAATTTTCCTATCTCAACTAACCTAATGTATAACAATCCTTAAAACATACCAAGAGATTTGTTTCCATGGTGATTCTAAATCCTGTCAAAATGAAATTAACCTCACAACCAGGGATTAACAAGTCTGGCCTTTCCCAGAACCTAGCCTGGAAGCTTTGGAATTGTGGTATTTTATGAGAAAGCATTGGTTTCTGTTCTCTTTGAGAATCCAGTCTACATATTGCAGCCCTTGAGAGAGGTCTAGCTCTCTGAGCTATCTGTTCTCTCAAAATATCTTTGGATTTGTTCTCTCACAAGAAAAAAAAATCTTTTATTTTACCATTTTAAGTTTATATGATGATGTTATATAATCCATGGTAGAAAATGTGTGAAATTTTTATGTAGGCGATTTGCTCATTTAGTTTTACAATTAGCTATAATTAAATGTACTCATGTGAGATATAATTAATATTTTATGACACAGTATAAGCAGAGTTTAAATATCTAATTTAAAAATGAATTCAATATTTGAATTCATTTGGTAAGCAGAGGCATACTTAATTGTTTGTGGATAACTATTTTTTCTAATTCAAAAAATTATATTAATGATCTAAAAGTCACCTAAGCTAATATCAGTTCATCTGGAGCAGTTTGCGGCAATTGGTTATAAATACACATTTAACAAGATAATCACATAGATCACTGTATTGCCAATGGATATTTCTTTTAATCATCATCCACATAAAATACAGTACTTAAAAGATTTTTAATTCTTTGTTGCACTTTTGAAGACAAGCTTTGCTGGCAGTGACAGTTGACAATTTTAACTGGCCTCAGTTTAGTGTAATGAATAACCACACTGTAATTTTATTTTGGAATTGTGTATTTGCATGAAAGAGTCTGGGAGTATGTATAAGACAGAGAAAGAGAGAGAGGGAGAGAGATTGAGATCTCAATTAATTGCATTAGGTGCCTGTTGAATAGCATTTTATTCTAGCAATTAGAACTGACAGTAAAATAAACAATTGAATACCACAGGAAGAAGAGATAAGCTTGCTGTTTTATGAATAAGAATTTCAGTAACATAAAAGTATTGACCACTGGGCAAGATAGTTTCTTTGTTATTCATATCTTTGGGATTATATAGTCAATGATCATAGCATGGGGTCACTGTTGACCCTGAAACGCTTCCTTTTGTATAACTGCACAAGTCATAAATGCTTGATTTACAATATAAATATCATAGAAGACTGCCTTTGCTTATTTCTTCTTTGAGTAAGGGATGGCCCTAAATACATTTACCAAGTGGATGGAGGCTCCTGAAGAACTCACTCCTAATGGGTGATTCACTCCCACTGAGAATGTCTCCAAGCCAAGATACATTTTTATTTATGAGCCAGCCTTGTTTAGGGCCATGCAGCAGTCATTTAATGAAAAAGTTCAATACATGTTCTACTAGGGACTATTTCAGTAAGCAGTCTACTAGGCAAATGATTAAATACCTGAAATTAAAAAAAAAAAATTCCCTTTAAGAGAGTAACTTAAGCAATAAATATGTAGATTTATTTGCTTATTCTCAGTAGAAAGTCATAGTAATGAATGGACTTTTCAAAAAAGCAGTGCTTAGGATAGCAGTGAATTCTATGTCAGCCTTAAAATAAGGAAAATTTGCAGGAAGAGATGAGAATTGAGGCATAGGGCATAGATTCTATCAGAGGAAGCAGCATGTTGGATCTTCGAGGTTAAAACAACTTCATAGGACATAGGGTTGGGAACTAATGGGTGAACAAATGACTCTCTGAAAGCATTTGTAGGATTATATTCAAGAAGAATGGAGCCCAGCTGGTCTATATTTTATGAAGGCCAGCCAAAGAGGAATGGATGAGCTTGAAACAAGAATTGACAAAGGGGGTTCTTAAGTACTGGGACACTTATGAAAGGAGTTCCTGCACATACATTTGCAGCTGTTCTCCCAGGATGAAGACCAGGCTATAAGACTTTTGAGGCCCTTCATAGTCTTATAAATATTTGAAACCTAGTTGAATTGGGTTATATCGCTTCACAAACAAGAAATTCTAATGATCTATTCCACTTTTCCACACTCAAGTTCTTACAGTTGTTTCAAAACCATCAGGATATGCATAGTTTCACTGGAAAGAGAGGCTTAAGGCTTTACATTATCCTGTTG
This sequence comes from Orientallactaga sibirica, assembly GCA_036365145.1. Classification (NCBI taxonomy): domain Eukaryota; kingdom Metazoa; phylum Chordata; class Mammalia; order Rodentia; family Dipodidae; genus Orientallactaga; species Orientallactaga sibirica. The sequence goes on from JAEOAD010000004.1 coordinate 60,980,710, forward strand.
TGAGCTAAACAGAGATCCCAGTTAGTATACAGTCATCTGGCAGTTTGTGATTAGGTACATCCACTCATTCATTGATTTTCTTTTACAACATTTACTGAGTGGGTATGTAAGGGAGTTTGACTGATTTCTGTGGGGCGGGAGGGGAAGGAATCAGGGAAAATTATTGCCAGTGTGTCCAAAAATACATGTCTAAATACATTCAGATTATTTATCCTTCTTGTATAAAACTTTCCCTAAGTTCTTAGTCTCAGTTGCTATTGATAAGCCTGGAAAGAAACAGATAAGCAATTGGGATTATATCAAAGAGAGAGTTTTCCATTTTGATTTGTTAATGTATTTCTAAGGCATTGCCTATCTCATAAAGGAGACACTGACAACACTAGTCACTAGTGTTTCTTTTTCCATGTCCATTACAGTGGACAGTCAGTGCTTGTTACAGAAACTTACAAGGAGCCATGCCAAAGAGCAGACCTTTGTCAGTGACACAGCAGCAGCAGCAACAGATTTCCATCCGGAAATTTAACCACTCGAATGGTTTATTTATTTTTGTTGTTGTTGCATCTTTCACTGGCATTGATTATTAATGTAACTTAACAGTTTGAAATAATGCTGCACACTTTCTAACTTGAACAGGACTGTGGGCATGTGTACAGGGGCCAGAGGAGCACATCCCGTGTCTTCTACTGCTTTCAAATGTGTTCCCTTGAGATGGAGTCTCTTGTTGAACCTGGAGCAGCCATTTTGAGTAGACTACTTGACCAGTGAGTCCCAAGCGATTTTTCTGGTCTCTTCACACAGGACTGTTGTGAGAGGGTCTTGAGGATCAAATTCAGGGCAAATCAGCCCTTCTCAGGCCTTCATGCTTGATGGGCAAGAGCCCTTACGCACTGAGTCACGTGTCCAGCCTTTAGAATTTTTTTTTTTTTAATCACACATTCACTTACACACAGTTGGAGTTACCTTCTCATTGCTATGATAAAACACTCAACCACAAGTAGCTTGTGGGAGGAAAGGGGTATATTTTGGCTTACAAACTTGAGGGGAAGTTCCAGGATGACAGGGGAAAACATGGCATGTACAGAGGGTGGCTATCACCTCCTGGCCAACATCAGGTAGAGAACAACAACAGGAGAGTGTGCCAAACACTGGCAAGGGGTTCTGGCTATAATACCCATAAGCCTGTCCCCAACAACACACCTCTTCCAGCTAGGCTCCAATTCCCAAATTGCCATCAGCTGGGGATCAAATATTCAGAACACATGAGTTTATGGTGGATACATGAATCAAACCATCATATACCCACTCATTCTGTAAAATATAAACTAAGAATTTAGTGAATTTCTACTATCAACCAGGTAGTGACTGTTATTCAAATATTTGGCTCTCTAGTTTCTCTTGTTTCAGTTACTGGACCAGCTTTATTTTTTTACATTCTCTCAGGATCCAGTTTTGTTCACATTCACCATGTAGCTGGTCAATTTCATGTGTCAGCTGGTCTGGGTCACCAGGTTCCCAGATACCTATGAAGGTATTTTTTGGATGAAATTAATATTTCAACCAATCAACTGAGTAAAGTAAACAACATTCCCCATTTACTACACAAATTAGTAGACTGAATGACCAAGTCAACTAAGTAGGTAGATTTACTAATGTGAGTGGGTCTCATTCATTCAGTTGAAAGACGGAATAGAGCAAAGTGTTTTCCTTTCTCTGAGCAACAGAGAATTCTTTTCTGCTTGCTTTCAGACTAGGACACCACCAGTGGCTTTCTTGTATCTCCACATTGATGATTGCACTGCAAACCTTGGATTTGTTATAATTCTGTGAGCAAAGTAAACTCTCTCTCTCCCCTACCTCTGTGTTTCTGATAAACATACATCCCATTGATGCCATTTCTGTAGAGGACCCTGACTTATAACACCATCACAGGTTTAATGATCTTGCAAAAATCTGTAATAATTCCCCTTTCTAAGTTGAAACTAGAGAACATCCCTTCCAAGGGATCTCTAAGCCCTACTTAGTAGTGTTCTCTTTATGACTTGATCCCTTCTTTCCTCTCCAGTCTTATTCTTTATAAATGTCCCTCATGGGCCACACTCTATATTGTGCTATTTACATTTACTGGAGCATTCTATTCTCTCTGTGGACCACCTCTCATACTGTTCTAGCTTGTGAGTCATAGTCTTCTCTTTCCTTTGCACTTATTTCTGCTCATTACAGGCCTCGGTGTAGACATTATATCTTTTAGGAGTTTCTTTAGTTCCCCTAAGTGTAGTTAAGGTTCCTCTACCTTCTTCATAGTAGAATTTACTATATGTCATAACTGCCTGCATCTTTATCTGCTCTTCTTATTGTTATGATGTACATGAAGGCAGGGATATAACTCTTTCCCAGTCTGGGACTCAGCTTCCATCACAGTGCTTGGCACAGTCTAGAAGCTTCTTTGACAGACTCATGCTATTGATATTGTCCATTATATTGGACACATGTGATTCAGAAAATCCACCCATGCTTCATCTAGTGATAGGCGTAGTACATATATGCCTTGTGAATGATTTCTTTCTGATAATCACAGTTTATATCAGTGATTCACAACCAGGGAAAATTTTGTATCCCAAGGACGTTTACCAAGGTTGGGAGAAGTTTTGATGTCTATAGCTGCAGGGTGTAAGTAGAGATATTGTTCCTCCCCAGTGAGTAGTGACAAGGGTGTTAGTAAACACTCAGCACTGCACGTGAAGCCCCACAACAATAATCCAACATGTTCGTCTGGCTGAGGTTGAGCAAACCTTGTGTATATAAATTCAAAGAAAATTCATGGCACAGCAAGCTGTCCCATGTGACTGCCTTATTGTGGTTCCCTGATAGCAGTGGTCTCCTCGGGTTATTGCCTGTTATTTGACCACAGACGGAAAGGGAAAACAAAGGAAGGAGAACCAGGCAACCAAATGTTATACTATATTATTGCATGGGAGCTGTTTTGGTACTGTATCTTAACTCATTAACATTTAAAAATTGTTATGCAGCAGAAAAATAATTATGTCCTTTTAACTGTTGAAACAGAATCCGTTTCTCTAAGCATACATTTTTAGGGGCATATTGCTGAAACGCCAACTGTTTTACAAGTACAGTAATCACATTGCTGTTGAGTTTATTGTGTTTTGTTAAGAAACACTTTATAGTGTGGAAAATACATTTTAAAGTAATTCTTCTGGGCCCAGTTATAGAAAGAATAGAAGTACAATTTATTTTTTAAGTGAACAGTTAGCTTCACAGTGTCCTCCTCTGGCAGATAAAACAAGAGTTCAGTCTCTGAGCCTTTAACCTTCACATGAAGAGATGAGAAAGCTAGAAGAGGAGAGTAGGAAGTAGAGGAGGTAGAAGAAACTTAAAGGCTTCAGAGACTCCAGAGGAGGGAAATATACTCTGCTATGATCAGCCATTTCTCATGACCTCTGTCTTTAACCTCTGTCAGCCCTTCAGGTCTTGATTCTTGATTTGGTTTCATGGACCTTTGTGTGTACACATAGAATTTGGAGTTCTCTTTCTCTCTCTGTGTAGAATGTGTGGTGTGTATGTATGGTATATGCACAAGTGTGTGTGTATGCATGTATGTGAAGATGTGCATGTCCCATGTGCAGGCATATGTAGGCAGAGGAAAACACCAGGTGTCCTCTTTTGTTCACCTGCATCTTTCCTTGAGATAGAATCTGACACTGAACCCAAAACTGATGTTTTGGCAAGTCTCAGCAATTCTCTGGTCAGCTGCCACTCACTTCCCACAGCAGTGGGGTTTCAGGCATGCCTGGACACATCCATCTGTTTATTGGGTGCTGGGGAATCCAACTTATATGCTCTAACACGCAAGTACCCCTGGCTTTAGGAAAAGATGGAAGATATTTGAGAAGAAGGTGCTTAATGACTAAGTGAGGTCTATAGACCTAGTTTGTAGCCCTGGTGTGGGATGCCTGGGACCTAGGATATCCTTTTTATTCTTTCTGCAGAGCACTAAGAAAGTCACAACCTTTAGTCGAATAGGTGATGTCTAGACTTCTCCCACTCTGGTTAGTCAAAAATGAATTGTTTTTCATTCATGGAGAGATTTCATAGTGGTTAAGGTGCTTGCCTGCAAAGCCTAAGGACACAAGTTAAATTCCCCAGTACCCAGGTAAAGGCAGATGAACAAAGAGGTGCATAAACTTGGAGTTCATTTTCAGTGGCTAAAGGTCCTGGAGCACCCCCTTTTCTCTGTTTCTCTTCTCTTTATATCTCTCTGCTTGCAAATAAATAAATATATAATGCACGACCCACATTCCCCAATGAGGAGGGTGCTTTCGGAGGGGGGAGAACAGAGAGGAGGCTACGGAAGGCACCAACAAGAATGTAAAATTAAAATAAATTTAAAAAAATTAAAAATTTAAAAAATGAGTTGTTTTCCTCAATGCTGCTTTCATCCAGCTTTTTTAGCTTTGAAGAATACCTAATGTAAATTAATCTGCATCTTTTGTAGTGGGACTTAATGTAGTTTAGGATTAAAACATGTTACATTTATAGACAATGAAACAAACAAAAAAACCCAGCCATATAGCTTGATATGTTATTTCTAAACAAGGAAACCTAACTTGAACCTGAGGATACTGATGGCCTTGGGCTCATTCTGGGCTCCCATAGGGGTTAAAGCTGGCTTCTTCCCAGCTTCCTGCTGTCAGGTACACTGTCCTGTCCTCATCCTTGTGTGCAACAGAAAGGGACAGAGGTAGGGTCACAGTGGCTCCTGGAGTTTACTTTGGAAACATGCAAATTTGCTGTCTCTTAAGATACAGTTGAGTAATAGCCGGACATGTACTAATCCCTGATTTCCCTTTCTGTAGATGCTGCCAGTTGAATCTGATTATTGCTATGCAGTTTGTAGATTCTCTTCACTAAATTCCTTGCTGTGGAGGTGGGGCAAGGCACAACAGACTGCTGTGTTATTAATATAATATTTTTCTATCCTCGACATTTCTGTGTTCTTGAGAGAGGATTATGTGATTTAAGTTTGTATAGTCACAATTCAGTGAGGGCTCCTAAACTCATAAATAGCTAAACTCTGATCATCAGAATAATAAAAGGTGACAAACTTATTTGAAAAAAACATCCGTCCCTGACTACAGAAAACCCCTAAAGCAAATGTATTTTGAAATGGATGTATTTTACCATGAGTGACATTCATTTTGGAAAAACATTCAGTGCTATACTCAGGGACACTTTTCTTATTAGTTCTTGATTATAAGTCATGGATTTACATTATTTGATCTGGGCAGGAATTTAAAAAAAATATTAAATGATGGTGCTGATAGGGTGCTCTGTTTTCCTCAATATCTCATTAAGAAGATTTCTTCTGAGCACATAAGGGAACCAAGTACCATACCATTCAGTGGTCCAACATGAAAGTCAGAATTGTGTGGGTCATGAACATAACTTAAATGCGCTTTTTCTTTTCAACTTTTATATTATTTGAGAAATATTTCTGATTGAGAGTCATTATTTGGAAAACTCTATGACTCTTGTGAAATGTGAGAGTATTTTTGTCTTTCAGTGACTTTTGCTTGGGGTGGTACTAGAGCTATGGAGGGGACACAATTCAGCTTTTTCAGTTATGGAAATACTTGGAAACAAAGGCTAGCTCAGGTTAGCACTCAGCAGATTAACTAACAAGTCTTAAGGCTTTATGGGTTCCTGGTTGTTCTCCTGGGCAATGTACCAACTTGGTTAAACAAACACAGTGGAAGCCACTCCAAATTATCTACTTAAGTTCATGATATGCCCCTTTGACGTGTAATTTGCATCAATAAAATAGTACACTAATAACATTAATGTAATCAAGTTGTAGCAAGAGTCTTGCAGTTCTTAGTTGGGACCTAAATTGATTTCAGGCCACATTTTTTCTAATTGTAGTATGGCTAAATTGCAATAGCTCAAGGAAAGTCTTTTCAAAACATTTTCATTTTCAGTGTTTTAATTTCAATATAGTTTCCAAATTACTTTTTGAGTGATCCTATATATGTTTGTTATAAAGGAATGTGGTAACATGTGGAACTTGCTCTCCTTCAACTAACAAAATAAATGGAGAGTCAAAACATACACTATGAAAATTTAAATGAAGTAGCACTTTCATGTGCTGTTTTGCAGCAACAGTCTTTAGGTTGACAATGAAATAAATTTGACAAAGCAAGACGTGCTTATTGCTGTAATATTTAAGAGAAGGCAGAGCTTTGGGCTGGGATGATTTCATTGGCAAAGGGAAGGAGGATTTGAGTTTAGTTTTGAAGAGTGTATGGGCTTTCTATAGGTGAAGAAAGGAGAAGTAGACTTTGAAATTTTAGACCAACTTGAGGAAATGATGTTATTGTGGTGTGGTAGGAGGACAAATGTACTGAAAATGAAAGCTATTCCAGCAAAAGTAGCTGGGAGTCTCACTGTCAAAAACTTTGAATGACATGTTAAGGTGTTTGTATTTTAGCTTGTGTTCAATTCTGAAGATTTTTCCCTGAAGATTTTTTTTCCAAATACCTTATGCTTAGCTGAGTGCCTCCAGTAATGTTGTGCCATTTGCTGTCTCCTTTTGAATTAGAATGTAGGTCCGGAGAAATTACTAAAAATTACCAAGTCATGAAATAGAACTCCATGTCAGTAAGGAACAACAAAGAAATTCCTTTACTCTAATCTAAAGCAGGTTGATAGCCTATCCTTGCTAGGAATGAGCTAACTCCAGGTACACCGCTCCCCAGCAATCATTGTCTAAACATGCCACTCCATTCACCTGGTCTCTTGTGTGCATAGTGCTGCTCGCGTGTTTGCTTCATCCCACAGTTAACTGTGTGCTGCATCTGCCATCAATCGGCGCTTGTACATGTACATCTTAATTGCCATGTTAATTGTCTTGTGTGTATTCTTTCCTTTTTGTTTATGGGTGAAAATCCTTCTGTAGAGTCAGAAAAAGGTTCACACTATGCACTTTTTCATTTCTTTTTTAGAGTGTCTTTGAATTTGAAAGAGTAGAAAATTATAGTTGGTTCAAGACTATAGTTTTTTTAAATAAAGAATTCGGTTTCTTTTCTTGTTTATTTTTATTTATTTCAGAGCAACAGACAGACACAGAGAGAAAGAGGCAGATAGACAGAGTGAGATTGGGTTGCCAGGGCATGCCAGGGTGTCCAGCCACTGCAAAAGAACTCCACCTTGTGCATCTGGCTCACATGGGAACTGGGGAATCGATCCTCGAACCGGGGTCCTTAGACTTCACAGGCAAGAGCTTAACCATTAAGCCATCTATCTGTCCAGCCCAAGACTATAGTTTTAATTCGTTAGGAGTTTATATCTTCTCAGGATGAGAGATCAATGCTTCTAATGACATGGATCAGATGATCTTATTACTAAACATCTAAGTTTTAGAAAGAAAGAAAGAAAAGGAAAGAAAGAAAGAAAGATGTGTGTTGGTATAATCTGTAATTCCAGCATTGGAGAGATGGAAGCCAAAGGATTTTATGTTTGAGGCCAGATCAAGCTACATAGCCAGTTCCAGGATAGCCTTACCACATGGTGAGACCTTGTCTTAGAAAACAAAGAAACAACAAGTAAAACAATGCCAACAAAAACAAAACAAGCAAAAAAACCCTTAAAGATAAAATTTGGTGATTAGAGGAAAATTCACTGTAAAATTCTTGAATGAAGCATTGTGAGAATTTAGAAGTTGAAAACGTGATCACTTTTGCTGATGTACTAGAGAGTTTTTCCATGACTGATTTTATAGCCTGTTTTCCTTTATTCAGAGTTTCCTTTTTTGTAATTCACTTATTCCCTCAGTAAATATTTTTAATTTCAACTCTGTACCAGTCTCAATGCTAAGACCTGTGTAGATATCATATTCCCCAAGAAGTATATGGGCTGTGTTCCCATGGAAAGTACACTTTGAGTGACATTCCCAAATGAAACTTCAAACAATCATTTACTTTGAGCAAGACCCCTTTGCAGAAGTAAACACAGGAAGACTTGGAAAAGAGTTTTAGGGCTACTATATCTAATGAAGGCAATGGAAAACACATGAAGAAAGGAATGAAAGATCTACATGTGCAGATACTTGGGGTAATTTGTACATTGAAAATTATATATTATTGGCTTCCTTATGTTTGTGGTAGCACATGAACTCAAATTTCTTAGGTTTAAAACAGTAGAACTTTCTTTTCTGACTGTTGCTGATGGTCTTAGGCAGTAGTGAGGAAGATACTGTTCTTTGCAGTCATCTATGGATCGGGGCTTACTCAATATTAGAGCTCTGCTGTCACAACAGTAGGGTTGCTTACGTTGGCATGACTGATGCCATCTTTTGGGGTATTGTGCTGTACACTGTAAAATGTTTACCCCCTAGTGCTCTCCTGTAGTCATTGGATGCCAACAGTATGCCCTAGTTATAAGGTCTAAAGACATTTTATTAGTAGATTTCATTATGGGGGAAATAGCCATTTCTTTTGGATCTTGCTGCTGTCTGCATTCAGCAGACAGAGTATGTATGACAGCACAGAAAAGCAATACCCATTTTCTCTCAAGCTTAGATCCAGAAGTGATACACATCTCTCTTCTACTCCCTTTGCTGTGGAGAGAAGGAAGGAGCTCAGTGGCCACAACCAACTTGAAGAGGGTTGGGAAATGTGGTTTCGTCTTGTGCCCAGCTGCAATCATGTCATTATAGAAGAAAAAAAAAAAAAAGAGAGAGAGAAAACGCTGGATATTGGTGGACTACTGGTGGCCGCTAACACATGTTTCAACACACAGAAAACTATAATTTTCCCAAAGCTTGGGAATTTGAATCCTTGTGGCTGCCTTGGTAGGTTTGTGGCATACTTCTCCTGCACTTGGTAGAATAGCCCTGTCCTTGGATCACTTGTTGTTCCCATTCTCCCCCCCACCCCCCCGCCCTTAGTGGACAGAATCACCTGTAGGCCAAAAAGTTGTTTATGGTTGCCACAGTCCTGAAGAAAGTTTCAAAAATGTGTAATATAACCCTTTCATGATAGTTAAAAATTTACTTTGGGTATGTCTGGTTTTAACTACTGCATGGTTGAAGGTATGCAAAGAAACCAGGACTAGCCTGAAGGAAAACAACAAAAAATCATTACAGGGAAAGGAAATAGGCCCTCCAAAGAAGATTAAAAGAGCTTCGGATACTTAGCTGGTAAACATCTCTTATTATATAAAGGAGATTCATTTTTTTTATGAAGATGTAAAAATTATTCTCTATGGAAAATTAAAGTATAACACACAGCTATTAAAGTTGTTAAATTTTTATTTCAGTTTGAGTTTAGAATTTAAACTTTGTTGCAATATAATATACTTGAGTAGATCATCTCTGAGAAGAGCTCTGATTTGTTTGTCCCTTGAAATCTTTCCACATGGATAAAAGGATAGGCAAGATGGAGAGAGAAGAGAGTAGAGCAGGAAGGGGATGATGAAGAACACAGGAGGGTGAGGAGGAGGAAGAGGAGGAGGAAGAAGAGAAGGAGAAAGCTTCTTTTATGGTATGTAAAGGTAGGGCATGGCCAGGTATATAACCCTTCAGTGATTATCTCCCCCTTTCTAGTAAGAGTATGGCATATATGTGCTGAAATGAAATTGAGGTGAACTAATATCTCTATTATTCCAGAAAGTTCAGTCTTTTGAGAAAATAAGAGTTGGAGAAGCCTGACCACCCTGAGGGGTCTGATGGATATTTTGCTTTCCAGTTCAATTATTTAAGGCTTGATTTCTCATTCAACAAATTCCCGTGAAGATATAATATGTTTTGATGTTAATGAATCTTTTTGTTGTGATAATTCTTATCAGATAGGCTATAGGGCACACTTTCAAGTAAATACTTGTTTTTTTATAAACAATATATATTCAGGAAAGAAACATTCTGCCTAATATGTGTTGCTTGTCTATTTTCCAAGGATATATTTCCTGTCACACTTGCTTATATAATCGCATGCTAGAACTTTGAAATCTACTATTCTACATAGCAAGTTCCCTTTGGCAAGGCTTCCTGTAGAAGCCTGCTTCCCAGATCTGTTCTTTCACCTGGAACTAAGATTCTTATTAAGAAACCGTGCCACAGACCCACCATTGGAAAACATCCCTCTTCAGGGCGTAACTTGGCACTTACAGACTCATGCAGAGCAACAGGATATGACAATTTAGGACAAGAAAACAATGGTATATATTGTACTACAATAGAGTTTGACATGATAGAAGCAGTTTGAAGGGCCAAATGTAATTTTCCAAGGCCACCTGTTCTCTAAGAAGTTAGCACTGATTTTCCTGAAGCACTGATGGCAGTTTTAATTAAAGCTAGAAAGGAAGACTTAAGTGTCCCTTTACCTGAAGACATAGGAACTGGGAAGTCTTAATTTCTTAATTTGTAGAAGTATGGGCACAAGTGCAATAGACCAGGAACATAAATCTCAGTGGGTTAGCTTATTATTTAGGGTATTAATTACCCAGTGGCCTTGAATACATTTTAAGTGGAAGCAAGAAAAAGCAAGAGGAAAAATACCATGCTAATGGCAATGGGACTATATAGTGATTTGAAAGCATCGAGTTAATTGATTCAGTTCACATTTCTCTTTCCCATGGTGCCTTTCTGAATTTTCTCACATCCTTCAGAACCACAGATACTTCTTTATGCTTTCTCTGGTTCTGTGTCTTTAGCAGACTACCTTAGACATTCTACCTCCATTTTACTCCTTTGAGAAGTTACCCGTTCATTCTTTTGGTTTCACTCTTGGCTCTGAGGACTGTTCCCCTCACCCCTTAGCTATGACTCCAGTGTTAAATTTTGTGTGGCTGTCAATGCCCTTGTGCTTTTCACTTCTGATTACAATGGTTTTCTCTGGGCCTGGGGGATGAATGAAACCCTTGTGCCAAAGTTTTTCCAAGTTACTTGTGTTCCTCATTCCATCCCAAAGTTTTCAACATTTACTACCTCAATCCTCAGTATTCCTTAGTGTGTTGGAAGGATGTTTTAGTGGGCACTTGTCTAAGCTATCATATACTTGCTTAACCTTTCCTTTTCATTTTTCAATTCTTTTCCCTCTTCCAGCTTTTCCAGGGTATTTTCCTGGTTCAGTGATCTCCTCTTCTGTACTGGTGACATCGGGCACACTTCCCTCTCCCTGCGAATGGCAGGGGTGATGTTCTTGCCATACTGTCCATTTTTTTTTGAGCTTATGCTTTATGCTGAAAAACTCTTACAGTAATCCTCTAAATATAGCACGTTTCAAACCATAATGCATTTCTTCCCATTTTCTCAAACCTCCTCATGTTCTTGACTCCATCCATTTTTTTTCCAGTCACTTGCTAAGTTCTCAAAACTTGTTTACATTGTCTTTCTTCTATGGCTCTCAACATCTCTCTTTGGTATGATTTACAAGCTTTCTCAATGATCTTTTTGTCTTGGACATTTTCCTTCCAATTCATTTCTCTCATTGTTGCCAAATTCATTTCTAAATTTTTGCTTTTTTCTCCAATTCCAAAATATTTCCCCTGTACAATGGGTTTCATTTACAATCCCATAACTTGGCATAGGAATCATCCTGTATTGCTGCCCGAAGAGAGAATAATGACTCCCAAAGTGTCTTTAAGAGATTAACCAGCCTGTGTGAAATCACGAAAACAAAATGAGAGTTGACTGGGACTATTTGCTCTCCTCTTTACTACGTGCAGTGTTTGTTTTGTACTACTGCCTCAAAATATAAAACCACTGCTGTAGAATCTCATTTGAAACTGATGTCCATTTGGTACAAATCTCAGTGTTTATTTGCTCACAATGGCAAGTTTTCTTACTGTTTACCTTCAACCATTATCTCATTTTATTGCTATAGTAACCATTTAGATTCATTTCAAAATATAAAACAAGGCATTCTTCTCTAGTTAGGATGCTTGTCTTTATTTGAAATAAAAATTGAAACAGAGATGATCTTTCTCTTCCCAGGAGAACTGATGATAAAAGTGATAAATGACTCTCAGATAATAATTGGATAATTACCCCACTAGGTAGAATGGGGTATGTTTTGGTTGCATTATTATTTGTACTTAGCACCACACTTATTATAAAAACAGGCAATGTTTATACCCACATGCCACTTTACTTACAATGCTTGGGAAATAGGTGTGTATGAACTTCACCTAGAAAAGAAAATGATCATTATTACTTAAGTAGCTTTTGTGCACTCTTATCCCAAACCAGAGAAAACTAGGAGCATAACTAGGGATCTCTTTCTGAAGTTCAGTGAAGTGTTTCACTAACTATGTGTCTTGGTAAATGGTGTAGAGCATTTATTTCAAGTTGTCATTCTTTGAAAATGTACTTGTCCTAGACAAGGTTGCTGATGTCACGGTTAGGAGTTCACATCCTGGGAGAGGTTTACAATGGACGCTGAGGTGTATCTGATTCAGCCCTGAGGCAGAAAAACTGGATGAAGCAGTTTCTTTCCCCTTCCCCCTTACAGACTGTGTGATTTGTGCAACAGCTTTGGCTTTGCAAACAGGGAAGTGTCAGCCCTAAATCAGCTTTCCTTTGAGGGCACTGTGTGCCTGTGTTTCTCAACTTGGTGATACCCAGCTCCAGCACCATTTTACCTGAAGTGGAATACACACACCGAGCAAACATTCTCAAGGTCAGGTCTACGTGTTCTTTCTATGCCATGCAAGAACTACTTTCCTTGTTTGGAAACAGGTCCAGAACTCACTCTTCCGAACAGTAAACTCCATGGGTGGGGGGAAGGTCAAAGAAGCACTTTTTAAAAAAGGAGATGATGTTCCCCAATAAGTTGATGATAGGGTAATCAAGAATGGCAGGGGGAGCTTGGCATTCCTGGTTTACCTTCCAGAGAACACGGCTGGCCATGTATGTACTTGGATGGTCTCTAAGGCATAAGGAACTGAAAAATCAGAGCAAGTAACTATATAATTCAAGTAATAGTTCCTGAGTTTCTGCAATTAACTGCATTTCAAGCGGCATTAGGGATGAATTTTTTCATGGGTCACATGAGCTGGATATACTTTGGTTATTTCTTCTTTAGCATTTTTCTTTTGTGGAATAAGGAAAGCTAAGTTGCATGCTGGTGTGTGAGAGTTCTTGGTACCATTCACTGACTTCCCTTGCAGTCTGGTGCAGCTTAGTTTTAGGTAAACAAGATTCAGCAATTGATCCAGATGACCTTAATGGACCAGAAGCCCGTCTTGGAATTGGAAGTGTGGAATTTCCTGTCCACTGTGTCTTCTGACAGAGACAGTTTTCAAGTTATAGATGGGTGGATTTCACACATGCTCGGTGCCAGCAAATACCTCTGGGTTTCTCTCCTCTCTTCTGTAATGAGTCCTGCTCTATTTAGTTTCTTCCCACCTCGTGCCACTTCACATTTCTTACCTTTCCCCTTCCTTTTTGTAAATTGTGTGTGGATAATGGAATGAAATGGTTTCCATGAAGCTGAACAAATACAGGTCATCTTGTAAGGAACTCTTTCACTCTTGAAGTATTCAGGTGAATTTGCATATAATTTTAATTATCCAATTTTATAGGTAGGATTGAAACCGTGAACAGAGCTAAGCTTCATGGGTTGTCGATTTCCACTTTCCTTCATAAAATATGGCTGCATAGATACAGTAAAAATTCAAACTACACAAAACATTGGAATTTAGTATACAGAAAAATAAGAGAAGAAATCTGCTTTTCTTTAAATAATTTCTTATTTGCTAAATGGCTTTCAGCTTTACTTCTCTGTGAATCAGCTTTAAATCTCTAAGTTTTCTTATCTTTTACTCCCCTACACATCTTCACATGTTAACTCATTCAATGAGTACATTAATTGATTAACTCTACAAACAAGATTTGAATCTAGAGGGAAGTTGAGTTGTGATTTTGTACCATATCACTTTCAAGTAGGAAAGATAGTGAACCTCACAAAATAGGAATTCCTTTATGAGGGGAACTGAATAATCATACTACTTTATAAGGGTGTTTCAATACAGAATAACATATATGTATAAACTGCTTGAATAAAGGCCTATCATATCTACAGTGCTAATGTGGCCTTTTTAATTGGTTTGGGCAACTATAACCAACTGCTATAAACTAGGTGATTGACAAATAACAGTTTATCCCCCCCATAGTTCCCTAGGTGGAGAAGCTTGAGATCAAGGTGCTGGCAGATCTTGTGTCTGGTTCCCCTTCCCATCCTCCCTGTGTAGAGGCAGCTGTCTCTTCTCCAGGTTCTCATGTAGTAGAAAGCACAAAGAAACCTCTAAGATACTCTTATAAGTAAGTACAGATATCTTGGGTTTTTTTCTTTTGTCATTATTCTGCTGGATATCAGAGAGGGACATTAATAATTTGACAGTGTATTATACATGACAAAAGGAGGGTGGTGAAAATTATCAACCATGATATGAAATAACTCAGTTACTTCAATCTGACAATCTGAGTAATGTTTCCTTTTTAGTAACTGAGTTCAAGTATAAACTTCAGGAAACACATTTGAGGTGGCAAGTTTTCAATCTGCATATTTTCCCTGCGACTCCAAGATGACATTGTGCACAAAACCTGAATTTGTCTTTGGTGCTTTAGTTCTGATTAGAATCTTCAGACCTGCCAGGTTTGAGGCCTGATCCTCCCAGTGTGCCCCTGCCGCACACAAGGCCCTGTGGTGCCCATCTCCTCTCTCAACCCTCACATCTTCACAAATTGCTTGTGTTCTTTTCCAGATCGAGTCTATACTCTTTTCACCCTTCATAGCAAAGTTTTGAACCTCTCATATTCTTCTCTGATATCTAGTTGGCCATGCTATTATCAGAATTGAGTTTAAACCTATAGAACAGATGCTTGAATCTAGGAATCCCTCTATCCAAAAAACAAACAAACCAAAAATCACTTGTGTAAATCAGGCTTCTTCTTCTTCCTTCTTTTCTTCCCTTCTTCTCCTCTCTCCTCCTCCTCCTCCTCCTCCTCCTTCTCTCCTTTTGAGGTAGGGTCTGGCTGACCTAGAATTCACTATGTAGTTTCTGGGTGGCCTCAAACTCATAGCAATTCTACCACTGCTTCCCAAGTGCTGGGGTTAAAGGTGTGTGCCACCACGCCCAGCTAGGATTCGTATTTAAATATGTCAATAAAATTTTATTTCCCAATGAATATACAAGACTAGAAATATCCGTATAGCTATTGGCTTAATTTCTGTGTCAAATTATTCTTTGAGCCTGTGGTGCCATCCCAGAACTTTTCACATTCTGTTTCCAAACCTCATATATACCTTACATTTTCTAGCTCTCTGCTTTCATGCCCTATAAACCCAGAGATTTTTCTGCCCTAAATAGGCAGGTAGAAGAGTGATAATTATAGCCTTTTTCATTTTTATGTTTTCTTCCATAAATATTCCTTAAACTTGTATCAGCTGCACTTGCTTGACTTTGTGTGAGCTCAGGGCTGTTTTAGCACAAGATTGCATGAGTCATTTGAAGTTGTTAAATTGTTCCTGGTGTTCTACATAGAACCGTAACTTCAGGAGATCTGCTACCTGAAGGGTGAGGACATCTTAATTGGAGAAATAAAGATGTCTGGCAATTTATCCACAATCACAGACGTGACACTTCCCTCTGGACACCTACAGGCTAGCTTCTGAGACATCGCAAGAGAAATAAGCTTCCTGGCCAATTATATTGGGAAATGCTGCATGTTTGAACTCTTCATGCCATTGACCTTCAGATGTCCTTGGTTTCAAATCCTGATCTGAAAAAGTTATCCACAGCCTGTTTTACACAATTTGGGGAAAGAGTTTTCTTTGGTTTTTTAAAAAACTAGATGTGCAAAATCTTATGTGGCTTCTGTACAGTTCTCGAACCTAATTTAAATATCGTTTGTTCTGTAACTAATTGTGAATCCTGGTTGCCATTGACTAAATATTGTTATTGAGAATGTTAGTATTTGTATCAAATTTATTGGTGAGAACCAAACACATGAAAAATGCCCTTGTTTTATATAATATATTATAAATATTATATATGACATATTATACACACACAGATACACACATAAATATGGCTAACTAGGAAATAGAAAAAGACAATATCTTTGCATAATGACACTATGGATCGCTGTGACTGCTCCTAAACCTGGTTATAGAATAAAATCACTTGGAGTGTTTTAAGAATCAGTAATGACCTCTTCCTATCCCAGCCTAATTAAACCCATCTCTCTCAGGAGCAGAACAATAATGAACCCCAGGCATCAGTGTTAAACTCCCCAGAAATTCTAATATACAACTAAAGCTAAGAATTGCTACTTATCAAAATACCAGCTTATTCCTAATGATTTTCTTGAGAACATAAAGAGGTGCCAAATAGTCAGGCTTTCTACTAGTGGGTCATCTCCTGAGGACCTGTGTGAGCCCTATGACATTAATCTACAAAGCACCCTCAGGGTCTGAGATGACCTGTGCATACTGCCCAGGAGTTGACCATTAAATTACAGCAACTCATATCTGCAAGCGGAAGTCTGATTACTTCAGGGGAACTAACTGTTCTCCGAGCTCCAAGTTCCTGGCAATAGTGACATCAGCTTGGACTCCAATGTACTTCAGTGTAGGAACATAGCAACATTAGAGAAAGACCCTGGGTCAGCTACCAACTTTCCCTCACCCACCTGAAGGTACCTGCTGTCTCTGTAACTCCAGGGTTCAGGATATCCATTTATCTCAAGTGCTCCCTTTGGCAACTAAGTGTGACAACCGTCTACTAGCTCTTGGACATACAGATGTTCAAAATAAGAACAAGGTTATGAGTTCACAAACAAAAATCCTGCAATCCATTATGCTTATATAATATACATTTTTGTAGTAAACACAAGTGTAAATTACATCTGAATTTCTTCCTGTGCCTTCAAGGCCTTTCTTCTTTCCAAAGTGGGCTGGAACCCTTTTACAGAGACCTGAGCCTAGACTCTGAGTGTTCTGTGTGTCTTAGTTTGTTTATTTGGATTTGACAATTCATACTTCCCTCCCAGCACTATGGGGACATTCCTGTCACATGGCAGACAGGTCTTATGGGTATGCTGAGGTTTTGCTCTTTTCTTCCCCTTGGGAGACTGAATAGGACTCAGAGATGACCCTATTCTCTATATCAGCAGAGGGTATGATGTAACTTCATGTGTGTTCCCCAGTACAACTACAAATATGAGCACTTTGTGTGTTTCATGACATGAGAGTATTTGTGAGGCCTATGTTCTCACCTCCAAGATTTTTTTCTGCTGTGTGTATTTATAATTTCATGCACATGTCTATGTGTGTGTTTAGGAAATTTATTGACAAGGAAAACTATTTTATTTCATCATTTACCTCTTTGACATATGTGGTTAATGTACTATGCCAAAGGAAACCCAATATTTTCATGTAGCAATGCCTTCCTGGTATTCCTAAGGAAATTTTTGTTTCCTGAACATTAAATCCTAAGAAAAATCCATTGATATAATTCAGAAAAATGAGAAAGGGCATTATAATTCTCCCATGGGAATTAAGGTACCAATCAACATATTACTTCCATGAAGGAAGCCACTGATGTCAAGCCAAAGGTTAGATCAGGAACCAAGGACCAAGAAGCCAAAAGTTCTGGAAACTAGGATTGGAGCAGGGAGGAGAAAAATGGTCATCATGTAATCCATCAGTTTTGCTTGTAGCTCTGGGCAGGTCATAGGTGTGTGTGTTTGAAAGCCAGTATGTGGCTGACACTGAGTTATGCTTAGAAATAAAACAAATACCATGAAGTTTATTTATAAATTAGTTTAGTTTATGTAAGTCCTATTCATGGTGTTCTAGGAGATGACATTTACAGGGAAGTTAACTCCACATTAGAAATTTCAAAATGTGACTCTGTGTAGTGCCGCTAACTTTCTTATGGGTCTGAATATTTCCTTGTTTGTGTCGTAGACATTATGGTTTTTCCAGGGTTTGAATAATTTCTAGAGGTTACATTTGCTTATCAAGATTTTAACAGAAAAAAATACAGAAAATAAAGGAGGGAACCCCTGTCAATTTCAATAGCAAAATCAAAATCAAGGCCAGCAGACAAAATGTTTTCATTATCGAAAAAGGAATTAGTTCATGTGAGGTAGCTTGTACCCTGCAACCCAGGCTGAATGTTCTTTTGGGTGCATTCTTAATAAGTGAATGCAAAATGAAAGATGGTGCATTTGAAATATTTGTCATGCAAGAAAGGTCACAACTATTGGAGAGGGCAATTAATGCTTTGTGAATTCAAAATGAAATTTGAAGTGAAATGATTTTTTTAAATATTAAATTCTGCTGATATTGCTTTAAATTTTTAAAAATTATTTCTACTTGACTAATTACTTGGACTAATCATTCCTTTTAATGCTTTTTGATGTTTTATGTTATATACAGTTCAGCTTTTTGTTATTGAAGTCTATCTATACTATACATTGTTTCATGATAAATGTTTATACATTTATTATTGTTTTTACAATAAAAGTCTTCTGAATGTTTAATGAAATGCCCTCTGTGAGAAAAATGACTCACTATTTATTAAAGTAGTTCCTTTCATTTCAACAATGAAATTTCATGAAAAATATAGAATACTGTCATTTGGGGAATTCAAGAGCAGTTCTTATGTGCTAATCCTGAACGTTAACATTTAGATTCTGCAACACCAAGATATAAACGAGAGATATTCTGAGGAGCAGTAACAGGGGAAGAGATTAACATGAAGCCTGGGAGGCAGGATAAAGTTGGAGAGTGAAGCCAAGTTCAATTACAGGGTGTCAGGACAGAAGACACCGGGAGCAGAAGGGCATGGGGACTAGAATTGGAATCCTGAAGACACGTCAAAGTCAGGAAACATCAGAGGCAAATGAGAGGGACGAAGAGGGGTGTTAAAAAGGGTGCTAATTCCAGGGGTCAACATTTTCTGGAATCAGATTGCTTTAAAATGGCTGGGCATGGATCTCAGAGGGCAAGAGATCTTAAAGGGGCAGCCTGCTGCTGAGTTTTGCCTTCTTCACTGAAGGAGTTAAGACACAATGATAAATTCACTGTTTGGAGATAAAGCATCATGAAATGGCAATAGGAAAGAAACCTACTACACTCTTCTACTGCTTGTGGATGTGCAAGGCTTCATTTGCTTTTCTAAGTAGCAGGCAGAAGAGAAGAAGCTGGGGGGGTTGGTGATGAGGGAGCAAGTCAAGTCTGTGGGAAAGAGCTTGTTCATCTGACTGAGGAGAGAGAGAGGTGATTCTATCTTTTTCCTCTTTCTTTTCTTTCTTTCTTTGTGTTTTGTTTTTGAGATAGGCTCTTACTCTAGCCCAGGATGATCTGGAATTCATTATGTAATCTCAGGGTAGTCTCAAACTCATGGCGATCCTTCTAACTTTGCTTCCTGACTGCTGGGATTAAAGGCATATGTACTACCATGCCTGGGTTTTTTCCCTCTTTCCACAGGAGAAAGAAAAGAGAAGAGAATTATTCTTCATTTATGTTGAAGGCCTTTCAATATGATTACCTAGAAAGCACCTGGAAGAAATAAAGCTGGCCATTTAACTTTTAGCCTTTGACTAATCTGGTCTTTGTGACTTGGAGGGAGAGAGAAGTAGAAAGAAATGACAGGCTGAGAGAAGAGCAGTAATGTGGCCTACACGTTGATTGGTGTGGCTTAGATGTAGTTTCCTTTGTGTCTCTGCCATCAGGGAGAGACTTGATCTGCTGAGGGCCCACTAAAGAAAACAAGGTCAAGAGATCCTGCAGTAAGAAGTAGGGAGGACGTATCCCTAGGGGGTTGAGCTGTTTTGATGTTATCCCCCCCCCCATTATGTAGGTTTTGTGTAGGTAGTGTCAGCTACTGTGAGGTCATGAATCTCAAGGCCACTTTGTATCTGGAAGACAGCATTGGAAGCAGTCCGTCCTTTTCTTTGGCTCTTACATTCTTTCCACTGTCACTTCTTCTCAGCACTATGGTGAGTTTCAAGTCACCTGTGCAGTCACTGCCATCTGAAAAAGGAAGTTTCTCCAACTAAAAGTGAGAGTAGCATTAATATATGAACATAACAGTCTCAAGTTTTATGGGCATAATATATGCATTTAGACAGACAACATCAGTATTCCCACCTCCCTGTGGTTTATGACCTGCCCAATCATAGGCTTTTGATTAGGTTGTCAGTACCAGGAATGAATTCCCTTCCTTTGGAGCAGGTCTCCAGTCCAATCAGAGAGCAGGTGATTTCTCCCATAACAAACATGCCACCATTGCATCAGATCATTTGCCTGTTTGGCCAGCTTTAAGGCTTACAGAGTCCATTGCTGGTTAAGATTGTTGGTAACTTCTCTCCTTCAAAAGGCTGCATGCTGCATAATTCTTTCTAGCATCTGGTAGTTAGTTAACAGGGAAGAGGGTTCCAGCTTAGCTCCAGCTTGATTTTCTAGTCATCTACAGACCAAGCATGTGAAGTATTCAGCAATAGGCTCTAACTATGTAGTTCTGGTGGGGAATCAAGATCCTTGGAAATAGCTTGTAATGTTTTGGGGGCATCAGGGGCCTCCTTGGCCAAAAACTCACTGGAAATTATCCCACCTCTGGCACTGAAATTTGTCTAATAATAATCTATGGCATCTGGGCACAGCATTATCCAACCCATAGGATAATTCTGCCCAAAGTCTCCTTTTTTAAAAAAAAAAAAAAATTGTTTTATTTAAGAGAGAGGTGGGGGGAGAGAATGGGTTCACCAGGGCTTTCAGCCACTACAAAAAACTCCAGATGCATGTGCCACCTTGTGCATCTGGCTTACATGGGGCCCGGGGAATCAAAACTGGATCCTTTGTCTTTGCAGCCCAGTGCCTTGACCATTAAGCAATCTGTCCAGCCCCAAAGTCTCTTTTTAAACGTCTATATTTTTAGCCAGCAAAGAAGTAGGTTTCCATCTGGCTCAATCATAACATTTAAATTTTGATTAACCCTCCTCCCACCCCTCCTCTCCTCTATCCTCTTTGGTAATGTTGATCATTATTTCCCATAAAACAGATTATGAAAGAAAAGAACTTGAAAGGGCAATTTATTCCATGTATTTGTCCACCCTCACATTCATCAAAGAAGCAGACACCAGAGCAAGAGGATCTAAATAACAAAGTCTCCACAGGTTAAGGGAAGGGGTGGGTGAACAAGATTACCCATATGAAATATTTATGAAAGAAATTCTACTTAGCTTTTGCAAAATCTTCCCAGGTGTTCAAGGCCATCCTTACTTCTCCAGTATATCTTGGGATGGTTTGATGTGTTAGTGCATTTCTATTACTTCTTGAGTAAAACGCCACATTCTTTACAGAAGTAAAGTATTATGAGTTGAAAGGGATAAGGATTAAGAAAAAGTAAGACTCCAATTGACTCTTTTTATAAAAATTTCAAACCAGGATTGCCTTCTCCAATCACCATGAGTGCAACATGTAGGGTTTACACTTTGCTTGAGGAGTTTATGCATGGGGCAGCAATCTGAGATTGCACCCTGGAGACAGTCTGCTTAAGGCCAGAGGTCTCCTTTCTCCTCAAATTCAAAGGTCTGGCTGTGGGAGAGAGGCATGCAGGGAAGCCTCTGTTGCAAAAGGTTGGAGATGTCCTCTCATTTGAGGCAGATACCATCACAGGGCAACAGGGGTCTTAAGATCTGTGGGTTGAATTTCCTCCTTCTCTTTAGGGGCCTTAAAGTGACAAAAATTAATCCTTTTGGTTAAGTCTTCCTCCTAATCTTGAAGATAAACTCAGAACACTCACCAGTTCTCCGCGCTGCTTACCAGGCTGTGTGTTAGCTCCAAACTTCCCTTTCACCTGACCATGCAATGACCTTTCCAATCTTCCTTTCACCTGACCATTTGGTAGCTCAAGTTGTCCTCTTTCCTGCTCTGGGAAAACTTAGGTCAAAGAGTTTGGGATTGTGAGGGGTTAAGGAGATCAGATCATCCAACCTTTCATTTTCAGAGGAGAAACCCAAGATTTAGAGTTTAGATGACTACCTCGAGGATATGTTTGTAAATCTCCTGGTGCTTTCAATATAAGGCATCAGAATTAGCTGGTGGTGCTATGCATAGAGTCATGGCTAATTATTTTCATATGTCGATCAAAAAGTGCAATCTGGCATCTATATCATTTTCCTGCACTTGAGGTCAATGTAAATGTGTTTCAAAACATTTTGGAATATCCTTAAGTATATATTGTCTTTGATCATTAATTATTTTTTTAAAAAAAAAACTTATTCCCAAGCTTTTGGGAGATATGCTAGTATTTTGAAAATTTTAAACTGTAAAAGAGAAAATTGATTTCTACTTAGGGAGTATGATATCTAAATAGAAGAGCTAAGAACACAAGCAGCTTGCCAGCCAATCTGAGTGACATCAGTGGTTCCACTACTGAGCTATGAAGACAAGTGTCACGGAGGCGCCTGCGAAGATCACAGCTACTGCTTCTTAGGATGAGCATGTGGGCATGTCTGCCTGGGGCCAGGATGCAAGAATGAATTGACTGGAGGGCAGGGCCATCTGGCTTAGGAATTGTGAAATACTATAAATATTGCTCAAGGCAGCTATTACCATGACCTCAACATTTTTTTTTTTTTTTTTTTTTTGGTAATTCTATGACTTGATGCAAAAGAGTTCCCAAGAGGCTTCCATTTGTCATATGAACTCCCGTGTCTCTAACCCTTAACAGAAGAAATTTTATGAATGGGTAACCCCAGTAAAATGTTTTGTCATCAGCATCTTTATATCACTGCTTTGGGCTCAATATTTCTTCATTCTCATTACCTCAACAACTTCTTCTCAAATTTATTTTGTCAGCTTTATCAAAGAGAGCTATGATATCCTACTTTTGTGCAAAAAATTGTTACTCTTTTAAGGTAAATGATGCACCTATGGACATATTTTGAATAAAATATTTTAGTGCTAAAATAAATAAAACATTAGCTCAACTTTTGTTAATTTATTGACTTTCTAATATTCTTAAATTAAACATGAAATATTTTCTACAAATAATTGAAACATTCATACAATGAGAAATGATAAAATTATCAGCCAAGCTTATGATTTTTTATAATAATTATTTTGTAGTCATTTTTAACATTCTTTTTTTTTTTTTTTTGCTTGTGTGTAGTTTGTGGGGTGTGTGTGTGTGTGTGTGTGTGTATGATGTATATGTGATATATTTGCTGATGAAGCTCCCCGTGTGCTCATCTGAAGTGTCTCATAGGGTCCCCTGTCAGGGACAGAGAAGGACATTGGATGTCCCCTTCCATCACTCATTGGCCTGTTTCTCCTTGTAAGAATCTCTTACTGATACTGAAGCTTGCTATCTGTGACTCTCAGTGATTCTCAGGGTCTCTGCTCCCCATAGGACTGTGGTTATAGACATGTGTGGCCACAGCCAGCTGTTTACATAAGTCGTAGAGATTTGAACATCAATGGTCTCAGGTCCTCATACTAGCATAGGAAGTGCATTTAACCTCTGAGTCTCTCCAGTCCCTCATTTTAAATCTATTTGAAGAAGGAGGCATAGAAATTATTTGACGTTACAAAACTTTTTTAAAATTTTTTTAAATTTTTATTTTTTGGATAGAGAGAGAGAGACAGAGAGGGAGAGGGAGACAGATAGAGAATGGGCGCGCCAGCTGTGAACAAAATCCAGATGTGTGCTCGCCCTTGTGGTCAAGTGTGGCATTTTGCCCTTGTGTCACTTTGCATCTGGCTAAACGTGGGACCTGGAGATTGGAACCTGGTTCTTAGGCTTAGCAGGCAGGCGCCTTAACCACTAAGCCATCTCTCCAGCCCTACAATCCTTTTTGAGAATAAGAGTACTCTTGTTCGGGCTTTGCTCTACTCTCTCCTAGAGCCCTTCTCTCTTCTCGACATAGCAGGATTTAGGATGGGGCTCCACAGCAGAACCTCTTCTTTATGTAACTACATTTGTTCACATCCTTTGCGTGATCTGATACTCCTTTCCAGAGCCCATATTTGTGGAAGTATTACATTTGTTATGGTGGGATTTAAAATTTCTCCCACAGGCTCATGTTTTGAAGTTTTAGATCCCAGGTTGTGGTGCTATTGGAAGGTCTTGGCACCTTTAAGAGGTGTGGCCTGGCTGGTGGAAGTTTCTAGTTCTGGCTTGTTTTCTGTATTTCCCTGTCTACCAAGGATGCAAAGAGTCACTGCTACTGTGAACTACCCCATGCTTTCCCTACCATGATAGAGTAGACCCTCTGACGCTGAGGCCACAACAGACCCCTCCTCCTTTATTTTGCATCCATCAGGTATTTGACCACAGGGATGCAAAAGTAAGTTTTAAAATGGAATGGATAATATTTGAAAGATCAGTGCATACAATGAGAAAGAAAATTAAGCTTGTTAAATAAAGGTCCTAGACTTGAGGTCCCTTCTTTCCAGTCCTGCTGCTGTTCGATGTACTTGTATTAGTGGTATTCACCTTACTCTCCCTGAGAACATCTCCAGTATCTTTTAATTCATATGCAGTTCATACTAGGACTAACACTGGGCCTAATGCTGCCCAGAAGACTCTGAGACCCTCTGGCACAAGCATGAGACTGTGTCTTGCTTGTATCCACTATCAAGAACAGCAGACAGCTCTCTCTACTGAGATGAATTTAAATGCTAATGTATAAAAAGTTTTAAATTTTTTAAAAGTATTTTCTTTTTGTTTATTTATTTATTTGAGAGAAAGAGGGAGGAGAGAGATTGAGAGAGAAAGAGAGACACAGAGAGACAAAGAAATTGAGAATGGTCATGCCAGGGCCTCCAGCAGCTGCAAATGAACTCCAGACAAATGTGCCAACATGTGCATCTGGCTTATGTGGATTCTGGGGAATTTAACCTGGGTCCTTTGGCTTGGCAGGCTATTACCTTAACCATTAAGTAATCTTTCCAGCCCATAGAAAGGTTTGTGAACTGTGGATGGTCAAGGATGGTGAACTTCAGATTAGAAAACCGAAGCATGTTCTTATTTCTAGTTAATTTCAATGCGCTGATTCTCTGTTGAAAGGCTGACTGTGAGGCCCTTGGAAATCTTTTGTATGGGAGACAAACCTGTCACACGAATGAAACCAATATTATAGCCATTCATTTTTAAATGAAGAAATTGGGCATATATCAAATGTCATGCCATGGGCCAAATCCAGAGCTCTTAATCTGATGGTGGCTGGGGTAGGTTTAGAGGCAGCATTTCCAATCACAATATTTCTCTTTTGGCTGACGGTTTCACACTCCACCTACTTCCTGTTTCTCATTCATGGGTGTATATGTGTTTCTCTAACACTAGCCTCTGTGCCTGGAAGAAACCTATAAAATCTAAATTATTAGAATTTGTCTCTGTATACAGTCTGGCAACTCAAAAGGACCCACTCTTCATGAAGTGTCAAGGTGAAGTCTAGTGGAGCTTCAAAAGGGAAATGTCATGCCTGGCCCTGGTGAGGTTTTGTGATGGAAAAAGACAAACCCATCATTATTCCTAGTGCAGGGTCTCCCCATCTGGAAGATCCAACAGTGGGAAGTTACAACCTTGAGAACCTGGCTCTGGCTTCCATTGGCCATGCAAGTTCAGTTTTACCATTCATCCTGTGTGTGATCTTGGACAAATGATTTAACTTCTAGTAAATTCAGTGCCATCATCTGCAAAACTGCAGCTTTTATAGGATGTACTTTATTGAGGCAATGAGAGAATTAAATAAGATGCAGGGCTGGAGAGATGGCTTAGCAGTTAAGGTGCCTGCCTGCGAAGCCTAAGAATGCTTGTTCAAATCTTCAGGTCCCACATATAGCCAGACTCAAAAGTGATGCAAGCACACCATGTCGCACATGTGCACAAGGGGGGGGGGGCACACATCTGGAGTTCATTCACAGTGGTTAAAAAGGCCTTGGTGCTCCCATTCTCTCTCTGCCTCTTCCTCTCTCTCTGTCTCTCTGTCTCTCTCAAATAAAAAAAGATGCATTTATGTTTCTTGAATTGTAAAAATATAGTGCCTGCTGTATAATAAACCTACAAAGCCCAATAAATGATAGCAGTCACTATAAGGAACTCTCCATGAGAATGAGGAAGATGACATACAAGTATGGCTGAAAGTGGTAACTAGCTATCTCTGTGAAGCATTAGAACATAAAGCTATCTAGAGTTAGCATCCATTTATATCTACTGGTAAGTTATTAAGGTTTTACATGTCTGTTCATGCTATAACAAAATATGTACTTACAATGGAAACCAAAGCAACTTAAGGTCCCAGTATAACATATTGCAGGATATTTCTGCAAGGAAACACAGTTGTTATAGGTAATTTAGATGGTTATGATGTTATGAGTATGTAAAAATGAAACATCAATAAGTTATGTGCTTTTTTTTGTTTTAAAATTTTATTTGATTTTATTTTACTTATTCTCAATCACAGAGAGACAGACAGGGAGAGAGGCTTCTAGGTACTGCAAATGAACTCCAGATGGATGCACCGCATTGTGCATCTGGTTTTATATGGGTACTGGAGAATTGAACCCAGGTCATTAGGCCTTGCAGGCAAGTGCTTACCCACTGTCGCAGACAGCTTCAGGTTCGCTGAGATAAAGTTCCAGATCAGGCACAGTTACGGAGGAAGGGATTTATTGAAGCTTACAGATTCAGGGGAAGTTAATGTTAGAAGAAGTTAGTCCCCTCTTAAAGGAACAGACAAAGATAGCCAAAAGCCAAAAGCCACACAGCACAGTACACTTCAGGAACTTCAGCTAGGCACACTTTGCATACCTTTATATTGAAATCTCAAACCTACCACCACACCTTAAAATCTGACCAGTGACACTGCCTCCAGCCAGGTGGCTGCAGAAGCAAACTACAAGCTAATAAAACACTGAATATATTGAGGGCTATCTATTCAAACTACCACACCCACCGAGCCACCTCTTCAGCCTAGAGCTAATTTTCTTTACTACACTTTATTTTTTACTTATTTATTTATAAGAGAGAGAGAAAGAGAGAGAGAGGGAGAGAATGGGCCCATCAGGGCCTCTAGTAACTGCAAATGAACTCCAGATACATAAATCACTATGTGCCTCTGGCTTATGTGGGTACTCAAGAATCAAAGCTGGGTCCTTAGGCTTCACAGGCAAGCACCTTAATTACTAAGCCATCTCTACAGCTCCAATGCTATTATTTTTACACATGGGTCTTGAAAATATAAAGCTGTATCATTAAAAGGCTCTGAAAAGCTACTTAATGAAGGATATCTTTTACTTCATGAAAGAGTTCATGTGAATGTGATAATCACTGAATGAGTGGAATTTTGTAACATTGAATACACATCCATGCTTGTACACATGTGTTCTTATGTGCACACATGAACACACATATGCAGACACACACACACCATCATCACTTTCATTTTTGTTTAAATAAAACCCGGTAGCTGTTGGCTTTTTGTGCATTAAAGCTTTGGCCAGGCTGAAGGCACAGGTGATTCTGATATGATGTTAATAAGTATCTGCTTCCTTCAAGTTCACCCAGGAAGATGCTTAAGAGGAAAGTCAGGCACTTACATGGACTCTATCATAGTAAGAATTACTGGTGATGGAAGACATCTCAAGGAGTAGGTTTGTTTTAGGCTGTGGTTGAAGCAGAGGAGCTCACCTTCCTCAGAAATTAATGGAGGCTTTCAATCTTGCTGGCACCTCTCCTTTATCATTCATATGACTAAACAGACAATCAATTTAGTGGCAATGTATGGGAATGAAGGGAAAGAACAAATAAGCTATGAGTGATGAGAACAGAAAAATCAACCCCCCCCTCACTTATTCCTTTTTAATGGCTAATACCAACAGGGACAAGACCAGTAAAAAGAGGTTAATGAATTGCCAAGATCCTTTAGAAAGTGATTGACTGGTATTGAAGCCCAGTCAAATCAGTCATAAATATTTACTTTTATTAGCAACAGCATGTTGCCTGTGATTTTCCATTGATTTTTTTAAAGCTGGCAGAAATCTACCACTGTGACTATTATCAAATGTTTCCAATTTTGTCAATATCTCCTTGCTCTAAACAATTCCAGAACACACACAACCTCCTACACCCTTATTCAAACATATTTTTTTTCAACACAATTTCCAAATGATTACAAATGACAAGGGAGAGTGCAGTTTCCTATACAATTAAGAGTAATTATAATCTTTTCATTTTGACATTTGCTCAAATGGATAGGATGGCAGCAATTGTGGGATTAATGTTCACTGATAATCCATATTCCACCAACACTGACTCACTAACCTGCAGTTGTGTTATCATCTTTACCAAGTGAGAATAGCACAATAGAAACCTCTTCAAAAACCCAGAGAGTGTAGCAAAGGCTAGAAGAACTATAAGAGTTAACAGACAAGATCACTCCAGGTTTTTAACAGTGTGCACTATTGCTGTCTATGTCGTTGAATAAAATGCTGCTTTATTTCGATAAGATGCAATTTGATATAAAGGTATTTTCCTGAAATTTGTTGTCTAGGCTATCAGAAAAATTGCTTTTAACACAGTGTTTGTAACCGTAAGAGCCAATAATTCAATTCAAAGGAACCTAACAAAAGACATTTCCCTTAGAGAACAACAAAGAGTTAACGTTTTCAGGGCAGACAAGTTTCCAATTCAATTAGTTTTAATGAACCTTCTGCTCACTGGTTACTGAACTAGAAAGAACAGCAATAAATGCCCAGAGGAAAGAGAGAGAGGATATTAAAGGAGGGTTAGTGTATAGTATATAAATTTCCAAGTTGACGAAAAGAGTAGCCTTGATGTAGTTTTGGGAGCTAACGCCACAGAATCAGATCTGTGCACCGAGTTTAGCTCACAGGGGCAGCAAATCTCAGCCAGTTCTGCTGTGTAGGAAACAAATACACCCATCTACACCCTTCATCTTATGATACAATAAGTAACAGAATAGATGATACAATAATATGTTTCCTGAAGGAGAGGAGAATATTCCACAAAGAAAGAGAAAATGAATTTTCTTACAATTAGAAAAAAATAGATTTGGTAGTTGGTATATGTCTAAGTATGTATATATGTATGTGTGTGTACATAAATGTGTATGTATCTTTCAATGTATTTTTTCCAAAAGAACTGATAGATCATTTTTTAGTATGCATAAAACAGAAATCATATATTTACTTTCACAACAAATGGCATAGGCATAAAATTATGAGAGCATAAAGCTGCCACATACAAGACATTTCTACTTAAAATTCAGAGAATGAGTTTTACCCCAAGAATTTAATGGATTTCATATTTTTATTTGATTCTGATGGTCACCTTAAACCTGTACTCCAGCACAGCAAACTTATACCTCTAGGACCAAGCTGCAAGTCATTCTGTATTTAAACATGACTACCCTCTCAGCTAGCAGTGTATAAATACACAAATCCACTCCAGCTAAATATTTGAAATAAATAATCGAGTCTAGCTAGAGCTCTGCATCTATCATAGTTTCAAGTCAGTACTGTCAGGTAGTTTTCCAGCTCTTGAACTTTAAAGAATTGTTCCTTCCTAACCACACTCTGATTCTCTTAAAGTATCCTTTTATGCTTAGTTACATTTTTATTCCTATCAGTGTTTTAGAGTGCTTTCTCTAGATGCCAAATGTAGAAAGTTCTAAAAGTAGAGGAGTAGACAGACTCTATCGATTTTATATTGCACAAGGAGTCACCTCAGTCCAGAGGTTCCCCTTTTTTTCCCCATGCAAATGTGAGAGCTTCACAAATGTGTCCTGAAGATAAGCAGCAGCTTATATTCCTCAGGCAGCTTCCTAAGGACTGTGCTTGAGAACATGCTTAAACAGCTGATCGGCAGGCACAGCATCTCAATAATGCATTAGTTTTCCTTGCAGAAGTATTTGAGTATTTAAACTCTGGTGTGTGATTGGGGATGACTTTTTAAAAAATGTTTCTTGTTTTTTTTTTTTTTAAATTTTATTTATTTATTTGCAAGCAGAGAGAGATAGAAGAGAGGCAGGCAGAGAGAGAATGGGCATGTCAGGGCCTCTAGCCACTACAAACGAACTCCAGATCCATGTGCCCCTTGTGCATCTGGCTTACGTGGGTCCTGGAGAATCAAACCGGGATCCTTTGGCTTCGCAGGCAAACACCTTAACTGCTAAGTCATTTCTCCAGCCCCTGGGGATGGCTTTTTTGTCAGTGAACACTTGGATTTGAAACCATCTGGGTTGGTTTTGAGGTAATTTTTTTTTTTTTTTTTCACTGTATAACTACACATTTAGCCATCACCAGAGCACAGTTAGCATGGTATGAAATGGAACCAAGTCAAATGCTAAGTTCTGGTTTAATTACACAATGTCTTTTCAATAATCTTTATGGAACAAACAACAACAGCATTGAAAGGGGCGACTTCTCTCTGAAGTTATATGTGCTTTACTGTCTAGAAAGACAACAGGCTTCTGTCATACTTTACAGTTGTGATATTATTCAGTGATAATTTATCTATTTTTAGTACTGTATTTTTAACATACAGAAAAAATTCACTCATTGCATAGTTCCTAACATGGTTGCTCTAAGCAGGTATAAATGAAAAAGAACAGAAAATGAAGTACAAAGTACGAGTTTTGAAAATAAATCTTTTGTCTTGCAATGATCTCTGCTCTGGCCATACAGAAATTATTAAAACAATCCTACAATGCAAAAGTGATCTATTTGTAATGAAAAAAAATCCATGATGGGTAATTTATTTGAAAATATAAATATTTGTGCTACTCATAAAAGGTGATTCTTAGGGAAAAAGTTTAAAATTTAATTCCAAGTTGGACAACACGCTTTATTTTGTCTTAAATCCATGCATGGTTCTTGTGCATAAGCGAGTGCTTGGATTTCTCAGATTTCTGAGAGTAAAGGGTTAGGAAATATAAAATTCACATTTGCTCTTTCAGGAGTAGCTAAAAACAAAATAGGGAGGGAAAGATTCTTCATCAAATAGTAACTGGAATATAAAGTGTGATTATGAGCATGTCAGTGGAAACCCCCCCTCCTTCCAAGGGGGATGCACCCAGGTAGGAGAATTAAGCACATATTGTTGGATGGTAAAAACAAAAGCAGAGAAACTCCTCCCCTAGGACAATGGAGATTTATGAACGAGTAGATATGGTCATGGGATGGAAAAATATCTTAGTTTTAGGCATTTAATTGCAAATAGAGAAAGTACCCGGCATGTTAATACACTAAAGACTTCAAATGCTTTGTTTTCTTAAATAGCAAAAGCAACTCTAGAACTCTGCCTCTAAGGTATTACAAGAACTTTGTCAAG
This sequence comes from Orientallactaga sibirica, assembly GCA_036365145.1. Classification (NCBI taxonomy): domain Eukaryota; kingdom Metazoa; phylum Chordata; class Mammalia; order Rodentia; family Dipodidae; genus Orientallactaga; species Orientallactaga sibirica. The sequence continues at coordinate 61,012,093 of JAEOAD010000004.1, forward strand.
TTGCACATGAGAAAATAGAGCCCATAGCCATAGAGTAAGCAAAAAAATTCTGTTTGAGTATTGACATGACAGTTTTTGAAAGTTCAAGCAGAAAACCAATTATAATGAGCACTGGAAAGCCTGGAGCCCTGCTGTTCAATAAATAAAAAGTACAACAAACTATTTTCCAAAAAGGTTCTAGAGAGTTCCTTCGTGTCCCACTACTTACAATCTGATTACATAAATAGTCTCTATTTGCTGTTGAATTGCCAGGCAGCTGTATTAAAGTACAAATCAAATCAAGTCAGGATTAGAAAGTAAAAGAGCATGGTTTAAAGTAATCTATCCCCCAGGAACTGTGCTCAGATTCATCAAACAGAGCTTAAAGTACAGTATATCTTATACCCTCGTGTTTCCATGCTGCATGGCTGCAAACCCAGTTATTATTTTTGATATCCAGAGAATGTTGCTTGTTGCTGGAGAAGGCTCACTTGCTTATTTAAAGGTACTAGCCGCATGTGCCACTTATTTATTCCTTCTTTTGGTTAAGATTCATGAGAGACGTAAGTACTAAAGACTAGAAGGCTTTTTATTGTTCATATGCTATCAGCCTCAGCTGTGAATTGTCATGAATATTTCTTACAGAGAGAAGAAAGACTAATATAGTCCAGATTTTGGCTGCTACTCAGTTGTGACGATATTAAGGAAAAGCCACACATACTGAGCTATCATTGGCTCAAAAAGTGCTCTGTCCACCGCCCTTGCCAATTCTCCTCCAGATAGCGTGGCTGAAAGAGAAGGTGATTTCCTCACTCCAAGTCATGATTGCTTTTGGTGGAAATTTTTGTGTTAGTTGTCAATGAACTTATCCTTGTCACCAGTTTTTTTTTTTTTTTTTTTTTTTTTGTATTTGTAGAATTGTGGTCATCTTAAAGTAGAATGAGGACAGTTTAATACTTATGCATAGTTTTATCATTGACCATTTTTGTTTTATCATCTTATACTATAATTTATTTCAATTTATAAGCATGAGCTTATATTTCATCCCATTTCTCGTATTTATATAACAGTTAAATCTATTTAGAGAAGTTATAGTGCCTTCAGCTGCCATAGTCTACATTGGTTTCTAAAGGGCATAAATGTAGCCTGGGAAGATAGCTAGATATTGATTTATAGTGATAAGTATATACTTTTATGTGGATCATGGAGGAGAAAATGTACAAACATGTTGTATCTGTGAGCTGAATAACTTCACGTAGCTGGTTAATGTGTGTTTTAACCAGCCAGTCCAATGCTCATTTTTCTTCCCACATTTCTAGGCTAGGGAAGAAAAAGTTGACGGTTGCCATTAGTTAACATTTCTCCTGTAAGTAGCTCTACTTGCAAAGTAGGCCACATTAAAACAAGCATTTGGTGTCATCAGTGTGTGCCACAATGTTTGAAATGCAGCCACCTCTCCATTGCCGTCCAAGGCTTTCCAGACCAATTTAAAGTTTAGTTCTCTGCACTTGGCTAATCTGATCATTACCACTGACACAGATCACCTGTAGAGTGCAATGTAGCCTGGTTCCTTGGGCAGCTATGGAAAGAGACCTGCATTCATGAAGGACACTTGACACTTTCTCTACATGGGGACAGAGAATCCTACCTGAATTGTTTTTTTTTCAACAATTGCTTAATAACCTTCCCTTCATCATCCTCTTTCAGATTTATCATGAAAAGGTCACATTTGGAACTTGCTATTTATAGCTCCTCTGAACATCGTATTATGATTAAGGAACATATGAGCTTGCTAGGGAGGTAACTGGAGATCGAACCCCACACTAGGTAATTTGAAGATGGGGGGGGGTGCTCATGGAGATATTTCTGTACAGGTAAGGAAAGATGTAGCTTTTAAAAAGCTGGCTGCCAAATTGTTATGACTTCATGTGTGAAACAAACAATTTTTGAAAATCTTTTAATGAAATATTGATTTTATCAGGCACATCAAACTAAAGGCAAATGTACCATGGTGCCATGATTAAAAAATAACAATATATTATAGGTAAACTAAGATAAATGAGTTAAGTGCTCAGTTTTCAGTGCAAATTGAAGCCATATATCACAACCTTTCATTAAATTGCATTAGTGCTAGAGTACAGAAGATGAAAGTTGATTGAATGGTAATATCAAATTAGGAGGGAGCTTTACCCTGCTGCCACTGAGGGTGGAATTTGGAAAAAGAAGAATTATTTTCATAACAGAAGTTTCTTAAAAATATGTTTTCTGTGAATGTGACTGATAACTAGGAAGCCTATGGCACCCTGAAATTGCACTTCCCAGATCTCACATGAAGAAATGAAGGGATCTGTATTAATTTTAAACCTCCCTTTGATTGGGTGAACCTGTCTCCGTTTTGTATGACATTTCTGCCACAGGTCATTGCCTGGTGCGGTGTACCATGAAACAAACAAATAGAAAAAGGCACCTCTGGCACTTTAAGTCTCCCGGCCATCTGACTACGACCCTCATGGCTCAGAATGATGAAAAGCAGAGGCTTGGAGAAATCCTCCCATGGTTAGATGGGGAAAAATGAACATGATGATCACATGTACTGGGAAGGACAGGAGAGACAGCCCAAGTCATCTCAGAACTCAAGAGAGAAGGAGAAGACAAGAGGTCACAATTATATTCTGGTATCACACTTCCTTTCACTGAGATCTGATATATTCAGTTTGTTCCTGTATGGTGCTTAGGGAAGTTCTAATTAAGGGAAGAAAGAATTCTGACACATGCGAAACAGAGATCAATATTTAGCAGTATAATCAGCAATTCCTGATGGCTTGACAATGTCACTATACACATTGTAACTCTCCATTATTCTCCCCACGAGGAGAGCCAGGCAGAGGCTAACAGGCTGACGGCAAGCCATCATGAATCACATAAAGCCGTGTCCCATTCGCTTCTATTTGTCTTGCTTTTCATCTTCATTCATCCTTATAAAGAAGGCTGTACTGCCACCCACCCCAGACGCCACCCTACCTCTGAATTGCAATGACAGAGAGAAAACTAGCTTCGAAAAATGTCTACTGTATGAAGCACAATAGCTACTTTCCAGATAAATGAGAGAGAGAAACAGAAAAAGAGGGGTGCTAGCTGTTTACTCTCTGAAAACCCATATTGTACTCTGCATTCACATTTAGCCTAAAGGGACTCTAGTAACCAATAGAAAAATATTAACTTAAAATACGTTGGCTGTGGTTATGTTTATAGTAAGTTTCAAGTTTTGAATATATTCATCTCATTTTTCACCCAGACTAACCAGTATCTGCTCTACAACACAGAAGACACTCTTATGTCATTCTGAGCTAGTCTGTTTCCTTCTGGTTTTGATTGTACAAACTCCATATCACAGTACTTAGTCTCCTTAACTTTAGGCATGCAGGTAGGTAACAGAGTCTCAGAGTCATCTCCAAGGAGATTTATCAAGTTGTAAATCTTCTTTTATGCTCATAAGATATAAAAAGTTTGTATAAAGCATCTCCTACATGCAGATGTTAACTAAGAAGTATGTTATTGATGTAGTGTATTTGAATATAATTTTGTTTCTATTTTTTAAAGGTTATACATGTAGTTGAAATAGACAATTAATTGTCACTTTAACATATTAAACAATTCAAAGTAAAATTCATATTTACTTGAATTTAAATAAAATGCATTCTAGTGCTCTTTAAAAAATTATAGAGTGGTATTATTTTTTAAAACTATTAAAATCAGGCTAGATCTAATGAATTTAAAAATTAATTTTCAGAAAAGTGATTTCAAGATTGATCTTGTTCATCTTTGCATATTTGATTCTCATTGAAGAGAATCCACCTGAATAGCTTAAAGAAATAAATACCCTGTAAAATGTGATGGAATAATTTAACTTCAATTTACATAAAGAACATTATTCCCAACATTTCTCATAACATTCGTGGGTGTGCAACATGCATTGTATGACTGTAGGTGGAAGTGAAAGACCTGGTGTCTTGCATTTCAAGCTGTCAGCTGATCCTCACTGCTCTATTCCTGTTTAAGTGAGATGCTGACACGGGCTCACACACTGACTATCCCAAGTAGCACTAATTAAGGGCTGTCCAACTGTGCTTTCTGTTGAGCAGTTTGCTCCAGTGGGTGACAGGAAGCAGCCTGAGCTCTGTCTGCAGAATGACATAACAAAGAAGGATTTTTTTTTTTTTTTTTAAAAAACACAGATCTGGTAGGCTGAATAAAAAGGCCTAAGAGATCTAACATGCCTATTTGTTGCTATGAATATATAATTTTAAATTAAGAAAACTTGCTAAGTCACTGTGTATCAGACGTTTATTCAGGCACTTCTACTCAGAATTAGTAATAATTATACAAGAAGGAAGAGAATTAGTAGTGATTTTGAGAACCAAGCATTCTTTCTATTCAAAAGGTTATAAATCTCATTTTAAAGCTGGTAGTCAAATGTCATTATGGTTTAAAGGCATTATTTGTAACTTGTAGAATTAAGCTTAAAAAGAAAAGACATGAAGGAAATGGGTCCCTTGAGTATGACTTTGAATGTCAATTTATTAGTGGTCATGTTGATTAAGACAGCGTTATCAGAAAGAAGCGAGGAAGAGAAGGGACAAAATCTAAACCAAACTCCAAATTCCTACAAATCACAACATAACTACAGCGACATTAACTTTGAGTTCTATCCCTACATTCATTTTCTTTAAAACTCCAGTGAATTTGAGCCTAAAGTTACTTTTGCTCTCCCTTTCCTTTGTAAATGGCTGTGTGTGTGTGTGTGTGTGTTTGTGTGTGTGTGTAAATCAGGTGCATCATGACATTATGCAGCTTAGATATGTGCTTAAAACTGAAAGGAGCAACATGGAGGTGAGCTGTCTGTGCACTCCTATGCACTCCAAGGACATCTCTACCACCTCACCATATCTACCAGCGGACATGAGCCTCAGAAAACCCAAGCACAGAGGAACTTCCATGACATAACGCCTTCTGGCTGTTGTGGCTACTGCGGTGTGCTTGAGGAATTGGCTGGCCCACTACTGTCCTTTTACAATGGTTTCATTTAATTGTAATCCAAAGATCAAAGGTCTATAACTCTTTAACCAAATTCCAATGTCTGCCAAATTCAATAGCTGTCATTCTTATAGAAAAAGGCAGTGTAATATGTGTGTCCTGATCTAATTTTATAGAAAAAGACACAATTTACATACTGTTTATTTAGTTAAGTCCCTGAAATCAATACCTTTGTCTGTACCTTTTTGCTTTAAAATACATCATGACATGGCAAACGGCTCTATAAATGAATTTTTCTAAACCACACGCTTTGTTAATGTTTCTCTATTGCACATTCAAAGCAGAATATTTGAAATCATAACATTGTATAGATCAAACTAAACATATTTTAATATTGGGTTAATAAGGAATGTTAAGTTTTACATTTCTGAAATTATAAATTTTGCTTGAAAAGGTCAGTCATTTTCCTGAGCCACATTTACCAACAGGAGGACATATTTCAACCATTGAAATAAGAGGAAAAGTGATTGTGTTCAATACTATGAGAAAATAATTGTTTAAAATGTGACTTTGTACCAAGCAGATTATAATGAGTTCCCAAGAAAGTTTCTGGTAGACTAGCAGTACTCTCAAGGAAGAAAAAGTTCCTTAGGGTGATAGTAGACAAATGTGCATGGCTACTTTCTAGATTATTCCAGAATGTTTTACACATGAGGAGGAAAGTCTGTTGTTGCCTTCACTGCTTCAGCCACAGACATCCCTTGACTGACATTGCTATGGTCACAGTAATATTTGTTTGAAATGTGAACAAATAGCTATCTTTAGAAGGAGTTTTTTTCCAACTCTAAGAATAGCTATTTATGTGTTAATTTTGCATTTTAATGACATGTGGCTTTTATAATTTTGATTAGCTCTTCAGGATAATTTTCTTCCTTCGTTGTCTCTGGGATGTAACCATAATTAGTTAGCAACAGTAAACAGGATGGATTAACTGACACATAGCTCTTGGTTAGGGGTAGTGACTTTGTGACAACGAATATTTAAACAGGCGCATGTGGATAGTCATGCAGTCGCTTTAATAAAATTTGATTGTTTTGCATTTTTAAAAGCCTGAAATTTGATGTTGTTTCTATCTCAATTTATCAGACCTAAAGGGCCAATCTATTCACATATATATCCTTTTCACATGAAGTATTGAGCATGCAGGGTTTTTGTGCTTTTTTTCTAAGAAAAAAAAATCCAACCTGAAATGAGACTATTTCCTTTCAAATATGAAATATAAACCATGTATATTGTACATAAGGACAGTTACCAAATCTAAATACACATTGCTTTTCTCATAGGAAGCAATAGACTTAAGGATTTGTGACAAAGGCTACATAAGTGACCTTGAGTCCCCAAAGCACAGCACCTAATGTTTTTATTTCTATTTCAGACATTTAATTGCCTCACTTTGTGCTTAACCTTGATAATACTTCCCTTTTTTCATTAAGTTTTATAAGCTATACATACACTATATTCAAATTCTTTCATCTTGGTACTGTAGGTGTTGTTATTGAAATTCCTTCTCCAGCTTAAAAGTAGTCCCTCCACCCTTCAATAAAGGAACTCCCTTGGAAAGTTTGCTTGGGAATTTAGGACCATAAGTCATTTCTCTTAATTACAAGTGCTTTAAAAAGACCTGTAATTGCTACAGTTTTTATGAATGGCCACTTATATCTTCCCATCTGCTATCTCATAGGTATCTATCATTTCTGTATGCAAGGCATCAACCTCAGAGATACAGTAGCAAAGATAATTGTGTCAGAGTCTCTGCTCTGACAGAATTCTTGCTATAGGGATGGGGAAATTCACATAAAAAATTAAGAAATATTAACCATAAATGATGCTAGAAGTATGTATTTTTTTCCAAATGAGGTTGTTTTTTTTTTTTTTTTTTTTGTTTGTTTGTTTTTTTTTGGTCTCCATCCTCCATACCCTTTCCACATAACCCCTTCTTTTACAACTAGTTCTCTTCTGTTTTGATATCTTCCCTCCTTCCTTCAACATCCATAATGATACTTGGATGGAGCCAACATTGGGTAGGTAACAAGGCTGCTATGAAGTCATAAATGCAATGGCCACTTTATTTCCAGAAACAGTATTCCAAATCACTCCTTCCCACCCTTTGTTTCATATATTCTTGCCTCCTCTCTTCTTCAGTGTTCCCTGAGCCTTGGTGGGTGTGATAAACATGTCTTATTTCATATTGAGGGCTTACATTGTCTTTCTTCTGAGCACTTTGGTGATTCTTGAGTCTCCCCAGGAGTCATCACCATCTTCAAAATGAAACTTCCCCCACTGAAAGTGAGAGCAGCATTAATCTATAGACATAATCATAAATGTTTAGAGGGCAATTTGGTACTCTAGCATATCCACTTAGCTAAAAAGCAGTAATAGCTTCCAACTAGACTTTTGACCTTGCAAATTATCGGCATTTTTCTTTCTTTCTTTTTCCTCTTGTTTAACTAGGTTTTCACTACCAGGCAGGAATTTTTTCTTGTGGAATGGGCACCAAATCCAACCAGAGAGCAGTTAGATACCCTCCAAACAGTCATGCCAGTATTGTACCATTGGACACATCTTGCATGGCTTACCAATTATGTAGCGCTCAAGATTCTGCTGGTTAATATAGTTGATGATTTTGCCACTACCCCTTCCCTGCCCAAGCAAGCCTGTATAGCACTTTCCAGCATTATGACAGCTAGCTCCAGAGAAGGCTTTCAGCTCAGTTCTAGTTTGATATCTCTGTGTCCTGCAAAGAACACAAGCCCTGTCTTCAGCAATATAGTCTTTCTCTGTAATTCCGGTGGGCAAACAAGAGCATTGGCAATAGTCAGTATTGTTTTAGGGTCTCATGGGCTTCCTTAATCAAGTCCCTGGGAGGTATCTTACTCTAGGGACTGGGTTTTTCCTGTAACAAGCTATGGCTTCTGGGGACAGCATTACCTACCCTCACAGGATATATCTGTCTACATTCACGCTATCTCTCTCTCTCTCTCTCTCTCTACCTATCAGTTATCTATCATCCATCTATTACCTATCTATCTCTATTTCTATTGCTCTACCTCTTTCTCAATTATATTTTAATTGGCAAATGAAGAAGTGGGTTTCTATATGGCTTATTCATATTGTCTTTAGTTTTGGTTAACCCTACCTCACACTTCTTCTCTTTCATCCCCTTCTCCCTTAGACGTTTTCACCCTCAGTATTCTATACTCTCCTTTTTAACTCTCTCTCTTCCTACCCCTCATGGTCCCTTTCTATCTGCTGACTACTACTACTGACTGTTACTTCAACTTACATAGAAATGTAACAATTCAGTGTTAGGATCTGCAAATGAGAGAGAACATGCAGGTTCTTTCTGAACCCAGATTACTTCATTTAGTAATTATTCAGATCAATCCATTTTCCTGTGATTTTAATAATTTCATTATTCCTTCTAGCTGAATGAAATTTCATTGATATATATATATATATATATATATATATATCTTCATTATCATTATATATATAATCACATACATGTATGTATATATATATATATATATATATATCTTCATTATCCATTTATCAGTTGAGGGACATCAAGGCTGAGTCCATTCCCTAAACATGGATGAAAAGGTATCTCTGAAGTAGAATCCTTTGGATATATGCTGTGTTAGTTTTAATATGATAATTTGAATATATGGCCTCATAGACTCAATTGTTTTATTAAAATTGTAACTTGGGTCTCCAGTGGCCTGGTGGGAGGAGGTGTCACTGGGGGTGGGTCCTGGAGTCCAGTCCAAAGATGTGTCTGGGGAGGATCTGAATTCTAGCCCAAAGGTGTGGAGAAAGCAGTTTGAGTTCTGGCTGTTCACATTTGTCATACTGGCTATTGGAGGTTTCTTTCTGCTTGGATCTATGGAAGGAAGCCAGCTTATTTTGCCATTGATGGAACTTCTTCTGAATCTTTAAGCTTGAAATAAGCCTCTTCCTCCAATAAACTGTGTCTGGTTGGATATTTGTCCCAGCAACATGAAGCTGACTACAATGGTATAGCTGGGTCATATAGCTAATCTATTTTAGCTTTTTGAGAAACCTTCATACTAATTTCCATTATGGCTTTACCAGTTTACACTCCCACCAACAGTGAATAACAGCTCCTTTTTCCCTATACCCTCAGCAGCATTTTTTATTATTTTTATTAATTTATTTGAGAGCAAAAGATAAAGAGGCAGAGAGATAGAGAGGGAGAATGGACACACCATGGCCCCCAGCCACTGCAAACGAACTCCTGGTGCATGTGCCACCTTGTGCCTCTGGCTTATGTGGGACCTGGAGAATCAATCCTGGGGTCCTTAGACTTCACAGGCAAGTGCTTAATCACTAAGCCATCTCTTTAGCCCCTGTTGTCATTTTTTTGATAGCCATTCTAACTGGAGAGAGAGAATATTAAAGTAGTTTTTTTTCAAAGTAGTTTTAATTTGTATTTTCCTGACAGCTAAAGATGTTGGACACTTAAAAAAATATTTATTAGCCATTTGTATTTTTTATTTTGAGAACTCTTTTCTGTTTCATAGTCCAATTTTGGATTGGGTTGCTTGTTTTCTTTAATATATAGGTTTTTGAATTCTTTGTACATTCTAGATATTAATCTCTGTCAAATGTATAGCTGGCTATTTTCTCCCATTCTGTAGGTTGCATATTGACTCACAAAATAAGTGGTAAAGAAAAGATCAGTACCAAGTAAAGAAAATAAATTTGTAATTAAACTTCCTACAAAGAAAATTTAAGATTATGTGGATGATTTCTTTCAAATATTTATGAATGAATGAATGATTTATTTATTTTAACTTTACATTCCTGTTGGTGCCTCCGGTAGCCTCCTCCCTGACCTCCCCCCTCTGAAGGAACCCTCCCCATTGGGGAATGTGGGTTGTGCATTGTGGGGGTAGCCAACAGTTATGGGGGAGAGGCAAAGTCTCTGTGCATAATGACCCAATTTGTGGCCCTAACAATCTCCACCCCCCCTCGTCTGTGAATTTCCCTGAGCCACGTTGGGTTCATTTTAGTTCTTATTCAGTGATGAGGTCTTGGGAGCCTCTGTGTCTCTGGATATCTGGCTTAGTAGGAGCTGAATGTTCTCTGTGTTTATCTCCTTCAGCCTTGTTCTGGTGTTGGGTTCACCAAGAAAGCTGCACTCTTGCCCATTTCCCCTGTTATTCTATGGTTTCAGCTGGGGCCCTGGTGAGGTACAATAGGCTGATCCTCCCTTCAGGTTCATCGTCCATCTGAAAAAGAGAAGCCAATTCTCCAACGGAGAGAGAAGTTAGTACCAGATAGATGGCATGGCCATGGTTACTTTAGGGAGAATTTTATATGCATAGGCCCTCATCTAGCCCACATTTGGTGAGAGCTTGATATTGGAGAATGGGATCATTTTTTTTTTTTTTGTACATGGTTTTGACTTATTTCCCAGTTCCAGCTATGAGTTCCATTCCACTGAGTGGATCTATTAGCCAAATCAAGAGCAGTTGGTTACCTACCATGGCTGTGTGCCACTATTGCACTTGTTTGAGCATCACATCAAGTTGTTACTGCTGAGTAGCTTATACTGCGAGTTGTTCAGAAAGATGTCAGTCATTTTTCTCCAGTTGCTTGTGCAGCACCATCTGGCACTAGACAATCTAACTGTCTGGGGACTGACCCTCTTCCAAATTCTGACCAGGTCACTCCATGTTTCATCCCAACATGATATGGTGTCTTTGGCAGTAGGGTCTTACCATTAACAAAAAATAATTTTTAAAAATATTTTATTTACTTATTTAAGAGAGAAAAAAGGAGAAAGAGGAAGAAAAAGAAAGAGGGGAGGAGGGTGATAATGGACACACCAAGGCCTCCAGCAGCCACTCCAAATGAATTCCAGATGCATGCACCATCCTGTGCATTTGGCTTACATGGGTCCTGGGGAATCAAACCAGGGTCCTTTGGCTTTGCAGACAAATACATTAACCACTAATCCATCTCTCCAGCCTTAATTTAAGAATTAATAATGCAAGTCTTATGTGATCCCTAAAAGAAATTTACAGGAAGTAAGGTTTAGATCCACTGCAAAATTAAGCATATTGTATAGACATTTGTCATGCAGCTCCATGTCCCCACAAGTGCATGGCTTCCCTCATTAATAACACCTCCATCAATAGATCTTTTTCTGTAACTGAAGAACCTACACTAACATGTCATAATCATCAAGTACCCATAGTTTACATGGTGTCTAGTCTTGGTGTTATGTGTTCTCTAGGTTTGGTTATGTGCAGAATGGCATAAGCCAATCATTATACTATAGAAAGTAATTTCACTGTCCTAAAAGCTCCATATATTTTCAGAATAATTTATGTCTTCTGATATATTCTAAGGGCCAAAGTTGTCTGCAAAACTGGTTCATCTCTTTGCTTCTGTAAATTGAAAAATTCATTGCCAATGCTAACAAAAACATTCTGGTTGTTCATCTAGGCATTCTGGCTTATTTGAACAGAAAAATGTTTCAAGTTCATTTTTGTAAAAATTTTTTCTGAAGAACCCAGTCGACCATTTCCCTAGATTCACATTAAAGAAATATTCTCATAATAAAGAGTTATTTATCATTTACTTTTTATCCATTTATTTGTGGGAGAGAATGAATGTAAGGGGGGGAAGAGAGGGAGAGGGAGAGAGAAAGAGAGAGAGAGGGAGGGAGGGAGGGAGAGAGGGGTATACCAAGGCCTCTTGCCGCTACAAATTAACCCCAGATGCATATTATGAAAATGAAGATTATGTCAGTTTTTAGTGTAAAAAAAAAAACCCAGGAGTATCTATGCCATTTTTGATGACTCACTCTTATTGAGTTCTACTTTTCAGACCCTGGACCAGGAACTAATCTCCTTGACAAGGTATAAGAACATACTCACTCCTGTATGCGGTGAAATATTTCATTTACCAGAAAGCACAGCCTTTTGTGAGCTTGTATTCTCCTTCCTTCTCAGCTCCTGTCTTTTCACACATCCATGTTACTTTTCTTTGACATGTTTTCCTAGCTCCTTAAATTTTTCAAAGATTGATTGACTTAGTACTTACTTCTTGTTCTGGGATGAACAATGAGGTCATTGAGAGCAGCTCTTTTTATTCCAACATGTAAATAGGAAAGAACTAATGTCTTTTAAAATAGTTTCAATGAATTTTAATTTTCATTTTGTATGATGTAGACTTTTTTCATTATTGTGACATAAAGCTTTCATTACATGGAATTGACTCAATACTTTAATTAGATGCAACTCATAGAAAATTGGGTTTATTAATCTAACCAGGAAGAATTCTTTTTGGTAACCAACACTAATTTAAGAAAAGAAAGCATATTGAAGGAAAATACTTTTCTATAAAGGTGAAAGAGGAAGTAAGGACCTGAGTGCCCTCTCTTATTTCAGTCCCTTGGCAGATTGTTTCAAATCTAAGTCTTGACACTGTGCTCACCAAAAGTTCATATCCAAATTGAAAAAAAATGTGTTATGTATTCAAGATGCTAGTACATAAAGATTACATACTCTACTGAAAGAAAAAGGTAACAAGGAGAAAAAGGAAAAGAGAAAGAAGAAAGGAAAGAAGGGAGAGAGAAAGTCTACTTATCACACTGCTATTTCACAAGTACTACTTCTATGCAAGGTAGGTGTTATATTCACATTAAAGATGAAGAAAGAATAAGATAGTTTAGGACCTGTGCTCAAGATTACGCGTATACGGCTGGGGAGATGGCTTAGTGGATAAGGTGCTTGCCTACAAAACCTAAGGAACCAGGTTTGATTCCCCACTACACACATAAAACCAGATGCACAAAGTGACACATGCATCTGGAATTTGTTTGCAGAGGTCAGAGGCCCTGGTGCAGGCACCCTTTCTCTCTCTGTCTCTATCTCTCAACCCTTGCAAATAAATAAATAAAAATTAAGAACAGTTATTTTGATAAAAAGAAAAGTTACACAAGTAAAGAATGCTCTAAGCCCAGGTTCCTGTGATTTTTGCTGGTATATGCTTACCTTTGTTATAAAATTCTTAAGGAAATTCTTTGAGAGGCCTGATAAATTAAGTAAATTTTCAAAGTACTCAGTCTAAATAAAGAATACTAGGGACTGAAGTAGATAGAAAATTCTAAATAAAAAAAACCATTGGTTTGAAAAATTTAAAAAAAGTCCTGTGGTAATCAATAATAGAATTCAAACAACAACATCAGCTGTAGCAAGAAGCATAAAATTTCTACAGAGAGTTTGGAATATTTCCTGCTTCATTGTAAGTTATCTCTTTAACAATTGCCTACACTTTCTAAACCTTTATTTCTAGCTGGAGGAAATCCTCACATTTCAATAATATTTTCTTCTGTTGCTATAGCATTTTTTTCATGTGGAAGTACAGTTGGAAAGCAAAGAGTAATAGCTTGAGTTAAGTGGAAATCCATAAATGTAGGAGTATGGACAATCATTGGGGAGAAAGAATTATTTTCTCATTTATATTATGCCTTAATAATACTTATTATGATTTTAATGTTAGCATAGATGCAATTTCCTCTAAGAAGTATTCTGTGATTCTGCTGTCTGCACACTTCTGTGCAACCTTGTACTTCTCCTTTCATAGAATGTCATACTCTGTTAAAATTGCCTGAATATTCATATTTCTTCCCTGTTCTTATCAACTCTGAATTGTGAGTCATGTGTAGTTTTTCCTTTCTTCCCTTTCTTCCCTACTTCCTTCCTTTCTTCCCTACTTCCTTCCTTCCTTTCTTCCCTCCCTCCCTCCCTCCCTCCCTCCCTCCCTTCCTTCCTTCCTTCCTTCCTTCCTTCCTTTCTCTCCACCCCCTCTCTCTTTGCCTATTTTTTTTTTTGAGGCAAAGTATCACATGTCCCAAATTAGCCTTGAGCTTGCCATGCAGTGCAGAATGACCTTGAATTTTTGATAATAAGAATCAAACCCAAGGCATTGTATATGTTAGGCAACTCTACTAACTAAGCTACATCCCTAACCCTCAAATTATTATACTTCTACTATTGTATCTCTCATCTCCCACAGTTGGTGTTCAATAAACATTTGTTGAGTGAATGAGAGAATAAGCAAATATTAGGTGTTATATTTTTCTCATTATGCACATTTAGTTTTATGGCTTTAGAAAATATTTGACTCTTCCATGATCCTAATCATAGAAATGAGAAACCAACAAGCTTAATAAGTATTCTATATTCATTCTAATAAACTCAGAAGATCTTTAGAGTATTAATATTATTAGTAAATGTTTGATCAGGAAAATAGGAAGTAGTCTAAGTGCTTCAGACAGGAAGCATATAAATTTAGGAGTTTAAAATAAGTAGCAAGAATTGGGGATGTGGTAGATGTTAAGGCAAGCTATTCTAGGTTTCAGGATATGAGAAATTTGCAGGATTAAAGAACTCTACTGCCAGTGGATTCAGTTCCTTTCAGCATGGGAGTGACAGAAGCAGCCCTGGAAATCACTGCAAATTTTCTTTACCTATATATCACTGCTGGCAGGGTAATGGTTCAGATTCTCTTTCATCTTATAAACATCATGTGAAAGGTTCCAGTGAGTGGTATGCATCAGTCTCCAGTAGCTGCTGTAACAAATTACCATAAACTTTATGGCTTAAAGCAATATCCACTTTCTGAGGCAAGAATATTATGAAAGACATGAAGTTCAGGAATCCAGAATCTGAAATGGACTTTACTGCAATGCGATTAAGCTATTGGCAGGCCCAGAGCTGCTCCCAGTAGTCCAGGAGCAAATTTGAGTTCTAACCCTTTTCAACCTCTGGAGATCATACTCAATCCTAGCTCACAACTCAGCATCTTATCACCTTCTTCCTCTTTCTGTCACCACAATGCTTTCTTCTCCCATTTCAAATCTCTGCTTCTCACTTACAAGAATCTGCATGGATATATTTAGGGCCAATGTGGATAATCCAGATTAGCCTTCCTATCTCCATATTCTTAATTTTTGACAGCAGAATTTATTAATTCATTGACAGTAGAAGTCCCCAGTTGCATGGCAACATTCACACATTCCAGAAATTAAGAGTTAGAAGAAAAGGGATAGCTAGTGTGATATGAAAGGATATAATTTTGAACCACAATGATAAAAAATTCTGGAAACTGAAGTCCACTCCCAGCATAGAGAGGGGAAAGAGACAGAGACTACAAGGAGGTAAAAAAAAGGCGGTAAAAATGAACGAATTACAAAGATCAGTAAGAGTAAGCAGTCCCAAATGTACTGAGTTTCCATGTATGAGTACTTAAAGAAATTATATGTTTTGTACTGAGGAGGCCATATTTCTGTTCTAGAGTGTATAGGTTGGATGACACACTGATTAGTAAATTTAATTCTTTTAAAAGCATTTTCTCCTCAGTGATGCTAAGGTGGTGTGGCTTGAACTTCCCAGTTTGTGGTGCTGATTGTAAAGGTTATGGAATCTTCCTGAGCTGGAGCCTTGATAGAGGAAGTGGTTTGTTCTGGGTGGGCCTTGAAGTTTTATAGCCTGGCCCTACTTCCTGTTCAATCTACCTGACTCTGGTTGCAATGGGACCTGCTGCCTTCTGCTTCTGCAGCCATGCCTTTTCTGCCACAGATGGAATATATCTTCTGGAACTGGAAGCCAAAATAGAACATTTCTTCCATAAGTTGCTTTTGTCATAGCAGTGAGAAAAGTAACTAATAGAGATAGGACAGAAGTAAAGAGAAGTTCTTAGTTAATCTTTTTTTTTTTTTTTTCCATCCTTAGGCTTGATTTTGTGGCCTCATGCATGGTAGATAAACAGCTTACCATTAAGCTGGATAAAGTTGAATGGCTTCATAACCATTTGTGTCATTTTATGGAATGTGAAACCTTGTGCAGTAATGATAAAGACATAGATGGACTTGAAGTTAGAGGGTATGAGTACTACTACCTTGGAAGTTCCCAAAGCCCTATTAATGCCACTTTCACTTACTGATTCTGAAATTCATAATATAAGATGTTCTGAGGGGCTGGAGAAATGCCTTAGTTAGCAAAGTGTTCATATTCAAACATGAGAGTTTTTTTTTTGTAATTTTTTTATGAAAGAAAGAGAGAATTGGCACAGCAGGACCTCCAGCCATTGCAATCAAACTTCAGACATGTGTGCCACCTTGTGTGCATGTGTGACCTTGTGTGTTTGCGACACCTTGTGAGTCTGTGAGTCTGGCTTACGTGAGAACTGGAGAGTGGAACATGGGTCCTTAGCCTTCACAGGCAAGTACCTTAACCACTAAGCCATCTCTCCAGCTCTCAAACATGAGTTTTGACAGGAGTTTGGATTCTCAGCATCCACTTAAAAACCACATAGTGATGTTCACCTCTCATGCCAGCACTGGAGAGACAGAGACAGAAAAACCCCTGTGATTACTGGCAGGCTAGTCTGGCTGAATGGGTGACTTCTGGGTTCAGCAAGAGATCTTATTTCAAAAATGAGTTCTAGAGTGATTGAGGAAGATTCTTGATGTAGACCTTTGGTCTCCCTACGTATGTACCCACACATGTGCATTATACCCCCCCCACACTCACCCACCCACATACATACAAACATATATTTATAGTACACACATTGACATACAAAAAAGAAAAAAAGTCCATTTTGTGCCTTAGGTTTTCAGGATTACCAGTGCTTGGGTTTATGAATTCATTATGTTTATTATTACTAAAGTACATATAATTTCTTTTCATTTTGCTCTGAACTTACAGGATCCAAGTTCAAGAGACATTTCTTTTTTAAAAACATTTTATTTTTTATTTATTTATTAGGGAGTGGGGAGGCAGCGCAAGAGAGAGAGAGAATAGGCATGCCAGGACATCCAGCCACTGCAAACTCCAGACACATGGGCCACCTTGTGCATCTGGCTTGCATAGGTCCTGGGGAATCAAACCTGGGTCCTTTGGCTTTGCAGAAAAGTGCTTTGATCACTAAGCCATCTCTCTAGTCCTCAAAAGACATTTCTTATCATAGTAGTTTGGAATAGTGTAAAGTTCATTTATATTTTTGAGTGGTTATAATCTCTTATGCAATTTTCCAACAAACCCCATGACCCCATGGTTTCTACTTAATTAATCTAAAGTATTCTCATGCCTTCTATGAGTTAACAGATTTTTTTGATTGCATCCTTTTCAGTCATCACTGATCCCAACAAAAGTGTCTAAATATTTTAGGTTGATTTTTTTCCACTTTCATCTGTGTTTAAATTGATTTTGAAACTATTTCTCTGTGGCATGCTAACTTAGAATCCTTTGGTTATATACCAGGAGTGGTATAGCTGAATCTTACCATAGTTCTATTTGTAGTTTTTAAAATTTATTTTTAATTACTTATTAGAGATAGAGGGAGAAAAAGAGAGATAGGGAGACAGAGAGAGAATGGACGTGCCAGGGCCCATAGCCACTGCAAACAAATTCCAGATGTACACACCACCTTGTGCATCTGGCTTACATGGGACCTGGGGAATTGAACCTTGGTCCTTAGGCTTCGCAGGCAAGTGCCTTAACCACTAAGCAATCTTTCTAGTCCCTATTTTTAGTTCTTGGAGAAATCTCCATACTGACTTACAAAGTGTTGCAGCACTATATCTCATCAGCAGTATGTAGGGTTTCTTTTCCCTTACCTCATGGCTGCTATTTGTTCTCATTTGCTTTCTTCCATGAAGATAGCCATTCTGACTAGGGTGAATAGAATCTCAATGTAGTTTTAATTTACATATCCTTGATGGTTAACAATGATAAACACTTTTTCTGGTATTTGTTGGCCATTTGTACTTTTTTTCCTTATAGCCTGTCTACTCCAGCCATCATAGTAAGTTCCTCTAAGCTATCTCTCCACTCTGCTGTGCAATGATTTTTTCATTTCATATAATGCATGTGTCAATTCTGTGCCATATTGGAGTCTTTTTCAGAAAGATCCTGCCTGTGCCTATAACTTGAAATGTTTTGTGCTGTTGTCCTCCAACAGTTGCAGAGTTTGAGGCCTTATCTTAAAGTCTTTGGATCCATTTTGAATTTTTTATATAGGATGAGAGATATGGATATAGTCTGATTGTTCTAAATGTGGATATCAAGCTTTCTGGGCTTTATATTTTGAAGACACTGTCTTTCTAGTGTGTGTTTTTGGCAGCCTTGTCAAAAATTACATGGTTGTAACTGTGTGGGTTCATTTCTGTATTCTCTGTTTCAATCCAACATACCTGTTTTTATGCCTGTGTCCTGCTGGTTGGTTACTATGCGGTAGTTTGAATCAGATGTCCCCCATCAACTCATGGACTTTGAAAATTTTGTCCCCAGATTATGGCAATTTGGGAGGTGTATCCTTGCTGGAGACCGTGTGTTGTACTACTTAGTGTCTTTCTGGGATGCTGTTCTCAGATTCTACTTAACTATTGCTTCCTTTCCTACCACACCAACCTGTTTTGCCTCCTGGCATCTCGGCCCTCTTTTGTATCATGCTTCATCTAATCACATTTCTGTAGCATCTTTACATTTGTGACATGTGTTTTCTTGCAATGGAAATAAACAGGGGGATGCTTTTTATCTACTTTTGCCACTTCTTCCATAGGAATGGAAAAGAGGATTTCTTAGACTGTTTGAAAAGAGCTATACCACAGTGTAGAGCTACACAGAAGCTAAGATATGTATTTCCTTGGAGAGATTCAGATTCTGGAGAGCTTCGTTTTGTTGTATTTTTTGTGCATGTATGTGTGTGGTATATGTGTAGGCATGCATGTGTGTGTGTGGAGGCAAGAGGTCAATATCAGATGCTTTCCTCAATCACTCTCCATCTCTGTTTCTTGAGACAGGGCCTTTTATTGAACCCAGAGCTTGCTCACCTTTTCAGGTAGTCTAAGCTAGAAGCTTGTTCTGGGGATGTGCCTGGGTTTTTTCATGGGTCTCTTCCTGTCTCTGCCTGTTGAACTCTGGGATTAAAGGCATGTGTAGTCACATCTGACATTTACAAGAGCACTAGGGATTAAAAACTCAGACACTTGCATGAAAAGTTTTTTTTTTTTTTTTTTTTTTTTTTTTTTTTTTTTTTTTTTAAACTGAATGACTGAATGATTGTTTCAGCCTGGGATTTTGGAGAGTTCTGGTGAAGACAGATGGATATTTTGAAAGCTAGAGTGCCTTTGAAATGGTGATGATGATGTCCAAAATTCCTTCATTGCTTATGTAAATTATGGTCCATTTAAAAAACATTTTTATTTATTTACAAGCAGAAAGAGAGACAGAAAGCGAGAGATGGAGAGAGAGAGAGAGAAAATGGGCATGCCAGATTTCTAGCTGCTGGAAAGGAACTCCAGATGCATGTACCACTTTGTGCATCTGGCTTTAGATGGATACTGGGAAATCCCAAACCCAGGTCTTTAGGCTTTGCTGGCAAGTGCTTAACTGCTGAGCCATCTCTCTAGTCCATGGTCCATTTTTGACAAAGCTGCAGAGCTATTTTGTGTAACATGTCACTGTGAAGTAGGTATGAAAAGGTAGTTCTTGCTTTCAGGAATCCCTGAACAAGCTATAGTTTGTGGTCTCTGAACTCTGCTTTACATAATTGCCTTTCAAAAACCTCTCCGTATTCCATACTTACCTTAAATACTTTATTGACCCTACTTATTAAAAAAAAAATCAACCAGAAAACTTGTTGGAAGCTATCATTTTTGTGTGTGCCTTGGGTTATGTTTTCTTATTGTTTGTAGTTGTCTAATTTCTATTTGCCTGTTTTCCAGTCAATAATTTGTTGGAAGTATTATGTCCTTTCTAGTTGCTGTGGTTCATTTTTCTCGCACACACACACACACACACACACACACACAGAGCCATTCATACTTCTACTTTGCCAATAAAGCACTTTTGGAAGGAATATTCTTGGACCCTTCTCTATCCTCCTTGCCTATGAAACCTTCTGTGTAGGAAGACCACACTGCACTCTCCCCTTCAATACAGTCTTCCACAGGTACATTTTGATTTATCTTTTCTACCTATCAACTCTGTGGCTAATGAGGACAAAAATTTTGTCCCATATTCCATTTGTGGACAATACCAAACCCAGAACTTGACCTATGGTACTTATCAAGTGAATAAATAAATGAATGAATGATCATTTGCATATCCTATGTCCTTTCAATTTCTCTGGCAAGAGTTTGGGTAGAGTGCGTGTTTTTGAGTATACTTACTTACAAAAGTATTCACAGAATTAATTTGTAATAAAAGTACATTTCTAGATTTTGGGAAAACCTACATGTTGAGAATTACTTAGGTTATTTTGGTATTAGAAATTTTTTAGAATATCGAGTTCCGTAGTCAATTTACTTTCTTGTGTGTTTGAATACTGCATCTCCTTTTGAAATTATTATTTACCCTGTCACATAAGCTAGATAAATGTTATGATTGATGGAATGATCTAATTACTGAGGCCTTGAACTTAACATAATTTAATTAAAAAATAGAACTAATATAAAACATTGGAAGATTTCACATCAATATCTTTATTTATAGTTTTTTTTTTGAAACTGAAATTTAGAAATTCAATACTAAGGTCTCCTTTAAAACAAACAAACAAAAATAGTAGAGATCAGGAGTACATTTCTCCAACTTTTTTTTTTTTTTTTTTTTTTTTTTTTTTTTTTTTGGTTTTGCGAGATAGGGTCTCACTCTAGTTCAGGCTGACCTGGAATTAACTATGTAGTCTCAGGGTGGCCTCGAACTCTTGGCGATCCTCCTACGCTGCCTCCCGAGTGCTGGGATTAAAGGCGTGCGCCACCACGCCCGGCTCCATTTCTCCAACTTTTGACTTGACAGGGTCTTGCTTTAGAGCCCACACTGACCTTGAACTCATTATATGGCTGCACCTGTCCTCCAATTCATAATCTGCCTCAGTCTCCCGAGTGCTGGGATTTTAGATATACACCCCACTCCTGGCTGGATTCTTCTTACAGATGAAACATATGCCCCTCATTAGCCCAAATCTCAAAAGCACCTGATACTTTTATGTACTGAAACACATGAGTTGGGTTAGGCATAAAAGCTGAGGTATCCAGATGAAAGTGCTCAGTTTTTTTAATCTAAACCTTCCCTGCTAAGGTCACCAAAGTTGCTGGAAGCCTCTAAACAAGTTCTTATGTGACTGCAGATAGAACTTACTGCTTGTACTCTGAATACTGAAGAAAGGAATTGTGTGGCTACTGGGGCAAAATAGCAAGTGGCAGTAAAGATGATGAGATGGTCACTATTTAATCAGTATTCAGTCATGATTTGCCAGAGCTTGGTGAAGCAAATTCTGTGAAGACTTTGAAGATCTATTAGTTGCTCCTGGATGGCACCTCTAATCATGGTGATCTGGGATGATAAACAGTTTTGACAGAACAGACTACCTTGATGTAGCACAATATAGCATGTAATGGATTGTATGTAAGCCAAGATCTGTTACTACTGTAATGTGAGGAATGCCTGGCATAATACAGGTAGGCTCAAGTCAATTTATGTGAAAAAATGGATAACATGTATTGTAATATTTAGCAAGTTTATAAAATTGTAAAGCTCTAAAAGCATAGTGTTGTCTCGAGACATTTTAATTATATTGACCCCTTTGTTTTCTGAATTCTGAGATGTGTAAGAAACCATATTAATTTGGTTGATTTTCTTTAGCATCAAAATAGAACCATATTCTTGTGGGTCACCTTTCTCCATGTTCTAGAAGAGTAGTGTTTTTTACACTGCTGGGAAAATCAGAGCTCAATGAGTAAGATTAGAGTTCACATGTGTCTATGAAGTTGCCATTTCTAAAACGTAATGCTTTCATTGTTATGATCGTGTGCGTGTGTGTGTGTGCGCACGTACGTGTGCTCTTGCCATGGTAGAAGTGTGCAGGTTGGAGGATAACTTACAGGTTGGCCCTGGCCTTTCTACTTTATTTGAAGCGGGGTTTCTCGATTCTCTTTCTGCTATTATTCTTTGCTGTGCTCTCAGTGAGCTTCTAGGGAAATTCTCCTGTCCTTGCCCCCCCCCCCCCAGCTTGCAATCATTTTGCTGGTATTATAGATGCTCACTAAGGCTTCAGCATTTCATGTGAGATCTATGCATCAAACTCAGGTGCACAGGCTTCAGAGGCAAGACCTTTATCCACTAAGCAATCTTGCCAGCATCCTAAAATTCTATGTACTTTAATTTTTGGCATGGGTATTCAGATAATTCTAGTTAGGTTGAGGAGAACTCCATAGCAACAGACTCTGTTCTTCTTTTCTTTGAACTTCTCACAAGAATACTATCATACCATGATTGTTTTCCAAATAACATAATTCTGTAATAATCTTTAGTCTAAAATCTAGTTTGTAACTTATTACAAAATGTAGAGTTTTCTATGAAAATAATTAAAAGTTAGATCTAAGAACAAAGATGAAATAAAAGCCAACTATGTGCCTAGCCTGAGGAAGATCTTATTTCTCTTCAAGGCAACCCTGTAACTTTACCGGGTCATCTTTGTAAGGTTTGGGAGTGACCAAGACCATGCAAACCACTCTGAGGTAAAGATGAAAGCTTTTATTCGGGAAAAGCAGGAGCTTCCAGGGCTGACTCACAATAGAGGAGCCCAGCCAGCCTAAATTGTCAGGTAGTGGGCTTTATAGGACTTTTTCAGTTAGGGGAAGTTGAATAGAAAAGTTCTTTTAGGGGAGATAATTACATTAACCACTTAAAATAGCTAGGGTGTGACACCAGAACAGTGACCATGTGACTTATGAGATAAGGGGGCAAGAAATCATGACCTGGGGCATTGTTAGGCAAGAAGGAGATAATGACTGGGTGGTTTCTTGAAGAATGTGGATAATCCACTTTCCTATGCCTCTGTCACCATTCTACTGGTCATGGTGACTCCATCTTGGGAGCCCTACCTGACATAATCTTTTGATCTTTGGCTGGTCAGTGCCAGGAGCTCAGCTCAGCAGCATGTCATAATGGAAGGGCAAAGACATGAGCTTGGCAAACAAGTAACACAGCTTAGCTAGTGGGCTCTGTATATTCTGAGAATATAATAATCTCTCTGGATTTGACTTTTGGTGTGTCGTGGTGGTAAGTGGTGGGTACTATCCCCAGAGTAGTTGAAAGTAAAACATGCCACATAGCTAACTTTTAAATGATTTACATAAAATGAATTTCTAAATTGGTTATGTTGTTTTAAAAAGACATAGCTCTTATATGCAAACATTACATGTCAGCCTGGGTTCTATGCCATCTGATATAAACTCTTAGCCTACATATATGGACAGTTGTTTTATTCATTGTTGAAAATATTTCTAGCATAGAGCCTCCAAAGTACATATGAATTTTGTTTTTATGACTTCTATAGAAACCACCTTGGACTGTGGTCTAAAGTCAGTATAATAAACAAGACTTTCATGGCATTTTGATGCATTCCTGGTTCTATTCCAAATCACTGTCCTTCATCCTTCAACTTTTGTCCTCTACCAAATGCCATCCAATATGATTGTCTTATAGCAAAATTTGAAAATGCTTACCTTCTCTTCCTCTTTTACATGGACTTTTCATATCACCTCAAGTTTCAGCTTTTGATCTTCTAGTTCTACAAATAAGAAAAATAATTTCCAGCCGAAAGCCTTCACATGTGCTCCTGGTCTCTACTTTGCTGACCAGCTGCTCATCAGACTAGTCTCATTTTCAAGCATTTTCCCATCTAGACACTTTCCTTAATCACACACTTGGAGATGACCCTTCTTATGACTCTATGATTTTTTGCATGCTTCACAATTTGTAGTTAGCTATTTAATTGTATTTCCTTTTTCTTCTGTGATATTTCAAGCTACACAAGGGTAAGATTCACTCCCATATGTTTTACATTCTGCTATATGGAGTACCAGGACTAATGTATAGTGGACATTCAAAAGTATTATGAATGAATGAATCTATTTTATGGATTATAAACTTAGAATTCAGTAAGCAAATTCTGCATGATTTCAGGCCTTAGTTCCTGATGTTTCTCACCCTGAGAACAAAGACCACTGAGCCTAACACATGAAGTGTGCTTATATAAAAGTGTGGGGAATATGTAAATACAGGATAAAGCTCCTTCCTTTGGAGTCAGTAGATTGTACTTAACCACAACATCCTGTTTGATAGATAAACGCAATTTGTGTCTCTGCTTTTGAATGAGAATTGTAATCTCACTTTGGAAAATACTGCAAGAGTATATTTGCATGTAAGTAATTTCCATCTGGCTGTGCTCAGAAAGAATTTTTAATTTAGCAAAAAAGGTAGACATAATTTTTAAAACTTTTTTATTGACAATTTTTATACATGAACTTGTTGTAATTAGATCATAATCCTCTTTCATGACCTTCTTTTGTCTCCTCTTCTCTGTGCCCTTCTACTTCACTCTCTTCTTTTTTATTATTCCTCCTATTGGATGCAATGTTTTGCCCTCCTCCATTGTCCATGTTGAAATGCTAATGGGATTAATACTATTCACATCTTGTGGAGGGAAGTAATTATAGCTTCTATGATGCCATGAATAAAACAGTCATGGTCACTTCATGCCTGGGTGGGGGTGGGGTACTGTTAGTGTCTCAAAGTCTCCCAATGGCTCTTACCTTCTTTCTACTCCCTCTTCTGCAATGTTCTCTGAGCTATGAAGAATGTGATAGAGATCAGATATTCCATTTTATTGCTTAGGGTATTCTCTGTTATGGAACAGAATCTTTGCCTTTCAAAGACTGCTGATTTGATTAAAGATAGCTATGCATTGACATTTTGCATATTCTATGATGAAATTAGGAAACAACTGGGCTAGAGTTGTACCGGTAAGTTTGCCAATCAGAATTGTTCTTTGAAATTCTGTAAAATTCTAACATTAGCATATAGAATCAGTTTTTCAAGGATTTCTGCCATCAACAACATAAAAACATGTTTATATTTCCTGGTAGGAAAACATTATTGATGCATACATTTTGACACAGGTTGAAAGCTCTGGTGTTGATTACAAAATGTTTACTTGGGTTAAAATTCCCATGGGCACTTGAAAATATTTAAGTATTTGATCTTTTAAGGTGATTCCCATGAGTGAAAACTTAGAATACTTAAAATTTAAATTCTAAATAAAATAAAAATAAATAAAAGTCAAGATCTTTCATGTTTTTGCTTGTTGATGTGATTTCATTTAGCACATAATGATGACCCTACATTTTTTCATATTACCAAGTACATAAAAAACACAAAGAGTCAAACACATAGCTTTGTAACAGGAAGCACTTTTAATAGACATTAAAGTCAGATTAGGCATTCATTTGGTGATGAGTCATCAGAAAACTGTTCAGTGCTTTCATTTGCTAATTTTCATTCTGACAGCTTCCAAAATAACAATGGTTTAGGATAAATGAATTTACTCTAATCTCAGTTTTAGACTGTTGTACTTAAACCTGATCTTGGAAATACAATGTATGTGCTATGTTTGAAGGGATACTTAAGCCCACACATCCTCCTAGCTTAGGCACTCAAATGATATTTACCGATGAGTGAACTTTTCTCTTGTGTCCTGGCTGATCACATTGGATAGTGACAATCTGTGGTGTTGAATAAAGCAAATCTAATGGATAACTGACAAGATATTTCAAAGATTACAACAAGATCTGGTTGCTCTGGGAGTTGTGGGGAGCCTCTGGGAAAAGTGTTAACTTTAGTTATAGCTGTTTACTCCCCATGGCTTTACTTGTCCCAACTCATGCCATACTTGACACCCAAACCTAGAAGTAGGAAGTGTTCTTCATGTTCGAGAGGAAAGCCCAAAATACAGGGAAAAGGAAGACTTGCTCAAGGTTCCTTTTCTGGTAAGAGCAGAATTTTATTTGAACCCAAGAAATGTAGTTCCTGACCCATGCCAATCACTCCAGTGCCTCTCCAGTTATAGGAATGTGGGCTTGGAAATGTGTTAAGGTGAATATTAAGATGAGAAAGGCAACACTTTAGCTCTGTAGGACATGTATAAGCATCTATGAATGGGAAAATCAGATAAATTTTATGATTTATGTCTTATGGCTCCAGATATGTTGACATAAGTATATATAAATACATGTGATTTTGTTATGTGTTTGTTATTAAATTAAATGTTATTAAATTAAATGTTTGACTAAATGTATAATCTCTTTAATTCTTTAATTTTTTTCTTCCTGGATATATATGTACATGTGCCAGCATAACCCAAATTTAGATCTGATCCAGTGTTACTCAATCAGCTTGCTCTCTCTCTCACCCCCACCCAAGGTGTGCCTATCCCTTCCTGAGCCCAGACCAGTCAATGCTCTCAGTCTCACCTGAGCTTAAGGGTAAAGCCCATCACAATAAGATTATAACTAGAACCTTGCCAGGTGGGCAAGGCTTTTTTAGTTTTTCACTTGTCCCAAACCTCCATGTCTCTGCTCTGGTAAGCCCACCTCACCCTACTGGGCTGGGATGGAGGGGAACCCCTACTCCCACATGTGCTTTCTATCCTGTCCTTCCTTCCGCACAGCAAGGGCTCTCTGTACTAATCTAATAAAGTCTCTTTAAGCCTTATCTTTGGTCTATGGAGTTAATTCTTTAAATTCATAAGACAAAGATTTGGGGTACCTTAAAATTACTGGTTCTTTAGCATTGGCAAGGAGCTCCCAAACTCCCATAATAGAGGGGTATAATAGAGGAGGAGAAAAGGGAGGATGGTGGGAGGGGATTATGATCTTGGTATATTGTTCATATGTATGGAGGTCGTCAATTAAAAAGCAAAACAGATGCTGATGGGCATGTGAGAAAAAGAGAAACCTATACACCACTGGTGGGAATGGAAATCGGTTTAGTCAGTGTGTAATTCAATATGGAGGTTTCTTAAAACACTAAAGTTAGAACTGTCATATGAATCATTTTTACTACTTTTGGCTGTATACCCAAAGGAAGAGGGGGGAGTTGTCAAAATACATGAAAGAAATATTCTATATGAAACTAAAAATACACAAAAATATTGATAATCTTATAAAAAGATTGGATTAAAATGTTTAGAAAATTAAAATAGGAAAGGAAAAAGTAAAATTTAAAATATTTTCCCTCTGGGACTGGAGAGATGGTTTAGCAGTTAAGGCACATGCCTGCAAAGACTAAGGTCCCTGATTCAATTCTCCAGGTCCCATGTAAGCCAGAAGCACATGGTGGAACATGCATCTGGAGTGCCCATTCTCATTCTCTGGCTTTCTCTCTCTTTCTATCTCTAATAAATCAAAATAAAATCTTAAAAAAAGAAAATCTTCCCTCTGCTTATCACAGATACCAAACTTATGTTGCTCTGAAAATACTTTTAACCAAGTGTTATCTTTTTTTTTTTTTTTATTATTTATTTATTTATTTATTTTTTTTTGGTTTTTCAAGGTAGCATCTCACTCTAGCTCAGGTTGACCTGGAATTCACTATGTATTCTCAGGGTGGCCTCGAATTCTTGGTGATCCTCCTAACTCTGCCTCCTGAGTACTGGGATTAAAGGCATGTGCCACCATGCCCAGTTTATCTTTTTTTATAAGCCAAAGATACTTTCATAAAATGAATTAGTTTCTTTAGAGAAAATTGTCATAATCAATGTAAGGTTTCATAAATAATTTTCAGCATCACTATTTTTATCACTTTTAAAGAAAACAATTGAGGAGAGTTCTGTTGTATACATACCATGCATTAGTTACGACTGTTTTTGTTGTTTGCTTCTGTTTTGAGATGGGGTCTCACTATGCAGTCTTGCCTAGCTATGCCTTAAATTGTAGGTATGTACCCCCATGCAAGGCCACACTACTCTTTTGTTAGCGGATATCATAGTCGTCTCTGGCACTTTGATTTTACAAAGTTTGTGGCTGTAACCTATGAGTGTGTGTGTGTGTATTTTTGTGTAAATATGTTACAAATTTCTACAGTATGTTTCCTTAGTCCCTCTACCCCCTCTCTCTATATATTAAACTTTAAGAGATATTCCTAAATTACTCCAAAATGATAAAGCTGGGCTGGGGAGATAGCTTAGCAGTTAAGGTGCTTGCCTGCAAAGCCTAAGGACACAAGTTTTTTCCCCAGTATCCACATAAAGCCAGATGCACTAAGTGGCACATGCAACTGGAGTTCATTTGCAGTGGCAGGAAGCCCTGGCACATCCATACTCACTCTCTCTCTCTGTCTGCCCCTCTGTCTCTGTCTCTCAAATAAATTAATAAAGTTACAGAAAAAGGTTTAAAAAAGAGAGAAAGTGGCTGGAGAGATGGCTTATTGGTTAGGGCACCTGCCTGAGAAGCCTAAGAACACCTGTTTGATTCTCCCAGTCCCACGTTTAGGCAGATGCAAAAGTGAGACAGGCGTGCAATGCCACACATGTGCACAGGGGGCTCGTGTGTCTGGAGTGCGTTCACAGTGGCTGAGATGCCACTGGCATGCCCATTCTCTCTTTCTCTCTCTGTCTCTCTCAAATTACAAAAAAAAAAAAAAGATAAAGCTGACTTATGTATTTAACAGCAGAATATGAGACTTGCATTCTCCCACATCAAAGTTAAACTTAAAGTACATTAGTATCATATTTAATTACTTGGGAATTAATTTAAATAGCTGATAGGTATATTAGTTATTTTCCACTAGCCATTTCTTTGCTATTGAATTGTAGGCTGCCTTACTTAGCAGAGGGACTTGTATCAGGAGCATGAGTAGGCAGTATTCTCCTAAGAAAATTTAATACATAGTAGAAAGAAGACAAACTGAAGAAAGTTTGTGCTACTATTACCAAACGAACTGATATTTTTAATTTAATTTATTCTTTAGGTTTGACTACCATATTTAATTATTTTGGCAAAGTAGCTTATATAATATTACTTTTTAAGATTATCTTTATAATTACTTTATTTTACTTTTGGTTTTTGGAGGTAGGATTTTGCTATATTCCATGCTGACCTAGAATTCAATATGTAACCTCAGACTGGCCTTGAAAGCAGAATCATTCTCCTACCTCTGCCTCCTGATTGCTGGGATTAAAGGTGTGTGCCACCATGCCCGGCTAGAATTACTTTAAATCTCTGTCTTTACTTGGGCAAATCCTTCATTCTATACTTTTCTTTATAACTTAAATTTTGGAAAATCAAAATCAACATGATAATTTTTTAGAGTCTGTAAGATATGAACAAAGATATTTCTTCTGTGTAGTGAATGTAATCAAGATGAATCTTCCTTTTCTCACACAAAATTGTAATTCTGACAAAGCAACTGAATGAATTGAATCATTTGTTTCCTCCATTTTTATGCACTGTAAAAGTTTCCATTGAACTCATTATATTTATTAATATATTTATTACTTTAATTATTTTAATCCTTATGTGCTTCAGCATTTTAATTTTAAACATTTAAAAAATTTAATGGAAATCTGAATTTAGTAATTTTCCTAACATGTGTGGTTGAGATAGATTATTTAATGATGGAAGATACACACACACACACACACACACACACACACACACATACACACACACACACACATTAATTTATTTGCAAGCAGAGAGAGAGAGAGGCAGACAGAGAGAGAGAGTGGGAACGCCAGGGCCTCTAGCCACTGCAAATGAACTCCAGATGCATGTGCCCCTTGTACATCTGGCTTACGTGGGCCCTGGAGAATCAAACCAGGATCCTTTGGCTTTGCAGGTGAACAACTTAACCACTAAGCCATTTCTCCAGCCCAGTGATGGAAGATATGTTTGGTTGCATGTGATCCCCTATGAATCCTTTATGAGAAATATATCTGTTATTCAAAACCATTCCTTTTTAGATATGGAAAAATTCCAGAATATTCTATCACAAAATTCTAATTTTGGGAATGTTAAGAGTATTTCTTTTCTTTTCTTTTTCTTTTCTTTTCTTTTTCTTTTTCTTTTTTTTCTTTTTCTTTTTCTTTTTCTTTTTCTTTTTCTTTTCTTTTCTTTTCTTTTCTTTTCTTTTCTTTTCTTTTCTTTTCTTTTCCTTTCCTTTCCTTTCCTTTCCTTTCCTTTCCTTTCCTTTCCTTTCCTTTCCTTTCCTTTCCTTTCCTTTCCTTTCCTTTTCTTTTTTTCTCTTTTTGAATGTGTGGCATATGCACATAAATGTGTGTATATATGTGTTCATGTGTGTTGCTCAAGAATGTGGAGGCCGCTGGGCATGGTGATGCACACCTTTAATCCCAGCACTCAGGAGGCAGAGATAGGAGGATTACAGTGAGTTTGAGGCCATCCTGAGACTACATAGTGAATTCCAGATCAGGCTGAGCTAAAGTGAGACCCTAACTCGAACCCCCCCCCCCAAAAAAAAAAAAGAATGTGGAGGCCTAAGGTAGGCATTGGGTGTCTTACTTGGTTGTTCTTTGCTTTTTCAATTGTGGATATGTGTTTGTATGCACATGTGAATGTGCATGACATGTGTATGATCATGTCTATGCCAGAGTGCATATGTGGAGGTCCAATGACAGTCATGGGGTGTTTGTTCTCTCCCTCCACTCTGCTTGAGACAGAATCACCCTTGTGATTTTGTCTTTGTTGCTTCTCTTCGTATTCACCAGTCTAGCTGGCCAGGGTGCTTGTGGATTGTCCTGGCTCCATCTCCCACTGTCGGACAGCACTGAGATTACAGACACATATTTCACTTTCTATCTGGCTTTATGTGGTTGCTGGACAGTCAAATGGGCTCGCAGGTTTGCAAGCCTTTAACCTTTAACTGCTGTTCCATCTTCCTATCCTTAATCTATACTTTTCCCCCCTTGATATGGGTCTCTTGCTGAACCCAAAGTTAGGCAAATTTAGTTAGACTAGCTAGCCCCAGGTATTCACTGTCCCCACCTCTTGAACAGGACAATCATTTGACCTACTCAGCCATCTCCACAGCCTCATGCCAACTGTAACATGCAAGTTTGATGCAGTGAGGAAATAAAGGCAAGGGTGAGCTGCACATGGACAGCACTGCCACATGAGGTTTGTTTGGGGTAAACCCCTGTGGAGGGGGACTCTGGCAGAGGACCCAGAACCCACCACTCCTCTCATAGACTGGGGTTGTCATACAAATCTTAGCAGGAAGGAAGTATGGAAGTATGGTGATGCATGGGAAAGCTTTTCAGTTCGACAATGCCACTAGAGGAGGAAATGGGAGTGGCTATTACCATCACAGTGTTAGGAAGGAAGTGATATGGAAAGTTGTAGTTTCTGGAAAAATAGAACTATTCAAGTTGTGGGGATTTTCCGTTGAAAGATGAAGACCCTAGAGCTAACACCAATGTCTCAAGATCTATGCAGTTAACCCTATTTTGGTATGAACATGGTGAATTTTGAAATGCCTTACTTGTTTTCATATATTTTAAAGCCCATTATTAACAATACTATTTTCACTCTTCATTAGTTTGTCCTGTTTTCTTTCAATGTCTGTGTTATCATTGAGCAGATAATTTTTTATCATGGGTAGGGATTGCATTGGCACTCTTTAGTGATAAAAGTTAACATTGGTCTCTTAATTTTAGAACACCAAATTTCTTTTAAAATTGTATCTTTTGGTTTGCTACCAGTTGTTTTAAATATGTAACTTATACATAGGCAAT
Source organism: Orientallactaga sibirica (assembly GCA_036365145.1). NCBI lineage: Eukaryota > Metazoa > Chordata > Mammalia > Rodentia > Dipodidae > Orientallactaga > Orientallactaga sibirica. The sequence goes on from JAEOAD010000004.1 coordinate 61,043,803, forward strand.
TAATTGGTTCCAAAAAATTAAAATGAGGGTGACTCTAAAATTCTGTGGAGTATTTAGGGCATATGCCTAGGAGTGATATGACTGTGTCAAATGGGAAGTCCATTTCTAACTTTTTTACAAATCTCCATACTTTTTTTCCATAATAGCTGTACTAGTTTGCTCTTCCACCAACATTGGATGAGAGTTCCTGTCCCCCACCCCCATACTCACCAACATTTGTTGTCTGTTTTCTTTTTAAATTTCAATGATTTATTTATTTGAGAGAGAAATGGAGAGAGAAGAGGAGGTAAATAGCATGGGCCTATTATGGCCTCCAGCCACTGCAAATGAATTGCAGATGCATGTGCACATTGTGCATCTGGCTTACCTTGGGCACTGGGCAATTGAACCCAGGTCCCCATGCTTTGAAGGCAAATACCTTAACCACTAAGCCACCTATCCAGCCCTGTTGTCTGTTTTCTTGATGCTATTTTTTCTGACTGGGGTAAGATTATATCTTAAAATTGTTTTGATTTGCAATTCCTGAATGTTGAATATTTTCTTAAATACGTGTTGACTATTTCTGCTTCTTATTTTGTGAACTGTCTGTTCATTTCATTAGCCCATTTGGTAATTGACAAATTGATTTTTTTTATGTTTAATTGCTATTCTGTTTGATGTTTGCTATGCAAAAACTTTTAATTTCATTTTGTCCTATTTGTTGATTCTTGGGGTTTATTTTCTGTAATGTTAAAGTTCTGATCAGAAAATTCTTACCTATGCCTATATCCTGGAGCTTGCTCCCTATTTTTTTCACTAGCACATTCTGTTTTAATTTGAGGTTTTTGATACATTTTGACTTGAGATTTGTACAGGGAGAGATATATGGATCTAATTTCACTTTTCTGCAGGTGGATATCCAGTTTTGCCAACACCATTTGTTGAATAAGCTGTCTTTTTTCCCACTGAATATTTTTGACTTTTTTAAAAAAGATTGGGTGGCCATACCAGTGGATTAATTTCAGAATCATCTTTTTTTTTTTTTTTTTTTTTTTCTAAGTAGGGTCTCATTGTAGCCCAGGTGAAGCTGGAACTCATTCTTGTAGTCCCAGATTAGCCTTGAATGCACAGCAATCCTCCTACCTTTTGCCAAACAAGTTCTGGGATGAAATGCATGCACCATTATGCCTGGAAGGATCCTTTTTTTCTATTCTCTGGTTCTATATGTATGTTTTGGTCCAGCACCATGCTGTCTTTATTAGTATTGCCCTGTAGTATGTTTTGAGATTGGTATTGTGATGCTTCCTGCTGTATTCCTTTTCCTTAGGATTTTTTCTATAAAAATATACAATAGTCAGCTAGCATCTATGTTTAGGAAGTTAATATGAGGAAAAGAAATGATTTTTATAGACTATTTATTTAAAATACTGTTAATTATCAGACTATACAATCTTAGAGATATACCCTAGATACAATCATCAGAATTTTTGTTTCTTTTACATTAAAATAGCAAGAGCATGTACATTTTTAAAACAGTGAATCTACAGAGCACCTGCAAAGTGAAAAAAAATATTATTTACATATGTATTAAAGTACAAAAATTTCCACTGTTAGGATTGGCAAATTATTGCCTGATGGTAAATAATATTTCATTTAAAAATGATGCTAAGGTTCTTAAATTTACAGTATTATTATGGAAATGTATTCTTTTTTATAACCCCATTGTTGAATTAGTGGTATCTCTCATTTTAAAGCATCATATTTTAATGTGTTATTGATTGAATTATCCATTCATCCCAGAGAGATTAGCTTATTTGACTAGTGATTTTGAAATACAGACTATGGGCCTTGGGAATAATGACAAGGGAAAAGATTTTTGAACTTATAAAACTGGAATGAATATAAATGCTAAAATTCTAGTGGAGTTGAGTTCAAGCCCTAAGAACTAAATGAATGGACAAAGCATCCTTACAAAGAATAGTAGATACTATACCTAGGCAATGTGGAGGAGAAACATGGGAGCAGAAACTACGCTGTCTCTGTGGATTTTTAAATATTGAAGTTTACTAACCAATGTGTGGAGGGAAAGTGATGCAAAACAACAACAACAAACAAACAGAAACCCACTTAATAGTAACATAATTACATTACATTATTTTAAAGATTTTTTTTTTATAATTTGGGAGGAGGCATTACTTTATATGTCCCATCCTAATAAAAAATTTCTCCTCAGAAAATTGGAAGAATGTTTTTTCCCTAAAAGATTAAAGTTTTACTTTTTTCAAGTTAAGGAAGAGATATGAGTAAGGAGTATAAATGTTCATTTAAACATTGGAGTTTAGGCCACAGAAATCTTTCCCTTAAAGAAATAAAAGTTCATAGCATAAATGAAAGCCAAGTAAGAAAGGAAGCACCAAATCCACTAAATTTAATATTAAAGTTCTAAGCTTTGAATATCTATAGTCAAACTCTTTACAATGTTAATTTGATCTCTAGCAAAATAATTTTTTAATACTTAAGTTTTGCTATTAATTTTTGACACTTGAGAAAACTGAAGTATTTATAAAGATAAATTTTGCCTGCTGGTTTTTCTTGAGCAATACTCTACTATTATTCATCGTAGTTTTTTAATTGTGCTCCTTCAGTCAAAAAATTGACACAACTGTTGAAACATAGTCACTCATACGTGAGTCAATCACACTCCGATAATGTGTCTGTCATCATGTTAAAACAGTCATTTGCTGACATATTTTACAGCCATGAACATGTTTCAGAAAACAGCAAAAAGGATTGGCCTTTAAAAAATAAGCAAGAGCTGCATTTCTTTCTAGTGAAACGACATATAATTTGAACTAATAGAGTGTCAATAGTGAGTAAAGGAAATTGCTAGAAAGTGGACGTTTCCAAGTCCACTTTTATCTGGGAAAAGTAGTTTTTTTTTTTTTTTTAAGTGAGGCAAACAGTTTATTGAATTAAAAGCATCTTTTTCACATTCTGGAAATGTTTATTGCACAAGGTTTAAAGTTCTGAACTTCTCCATATATGTGGAACAGCAATTTTGTGAAGAATAAATGTTAATGCTATGCAGAGTAGCATTCTACTCTCAATACCTTTTCATTTATATTAGACCATGTCCAAATTGACTTTTGCATTCAATGACCTCTGTGGAAAGTGTAAGAATAGTCAGGGAAAATTTATAGATAGACACATACACTTCCAAATAGACTTATTTGTGACCAGTAGTTTGGCTTATTCTCAAAGCCCTTAAAATACATCAGAGATAAATGCTAATTATTTAATAGGTAGGAATTACTTTTGAAAATTATTATATATGAGTGGGGTATATAAATCAAAAAGATTATACATGAATGTATAATAATTTGTTATATGCTGTTGAGGTTAGAAAGATAAAGTTATGCTTATAAAATTTTAGTGTCCATGTTTAGTGTGAAAAATGTACTCTTAAAAACTCTTGTCAGCTCTTATCCTGCAGTGAAATTTACACAAAAGAGCTTAAATTCAGTGTACTATTCTATTTTGATTAATCAGAATATTCTTATATAATTTGAATATGTTATTATTGAAATATGAAAATTACTCAATAGAAAAATTTGATAACATTTCAAATATCTTAATAAATTAAAACATAGATCACAATACTCCATAGTACTTAATCCAACTGTGCACCTTTTTAGTGTTGCGGGTGAAAAGATCATGTATTTATGTTAAATATCCTTGAAATTATGGTGCCCTTCTTATCTAACAGAATTTAACAGTTCTTTTAAAGCCATTATTTAAAATGATTTTACTGTTCCTATGAACACAGATATTTAAATCTTTTATCAGGTGTTGGGCAAGCATGGAAATTCAACCTGTCTTACAGATGCTTATGTCCACAGAAGCTCTTTTTTAAAAGAAGAAACGTTGTTATTTCAGTTTCTTTCACTTACATGGCTTCTTTGTTCATTAAGCTAATGATGCTCGTCTACATTCGCGCCTTTCATCTGCCTCGTTTCTTGAGCTGATCCTTCCCCAACCCCGCATCGACTGCTCCTGAGCACTTGAAGCTGAACAGGAAGGAATTGCAGGTGTCAACTCACAGTTTACAAATATGACATCTCCTCTGGCATAGCTGGAAATATGAAATATTGATTTATGTGCAGTAAAAGGTCTTATAAAAATGATCACATACACATGAGAGATTAATGCGCAGGAGATCAATAGAAATTTCATTCTTGACGCTAGACTGTCACCTATGGTGAAATGCTAAAATACAGAAATCAATATTATCTATGAAATGTCAAATTTATTATAATTATGAGGATGAAAGCTGGCCAAGTGGCTCCCAGGAGAGAAGGAAGGATAGGTTACTGGGCTGAGGCATCCTTCATGTCCCTTGTTCACTTGCTGCCGATTTGAGAGCAATATTGGTGCAGGGTTTTTTCAGGCATTCTGTACCGCTGGCTAGTCACTAATTCCTGCTGGAATATTTAACTCTTGAAACTGACAATAATACAAGTGTCCGCCTAGTCAGGAGTTGCAGAACTTTTAGCTCCAAAATATGGGGAGTATTTTAAACACAGATTTTAATGTTGTGTACCACAGCCGGCTCATGGCTTAGGAAAATGGAGCTTTTATAATAGAGGAGGAATACGATCTCAGGTCTGTCTCATTAAAGCTTGTGTTCATTCTCTTCAGCAGTGGTGGAGTGGGGAGAGGGGAACACCTAAATTATCCATTAGTAGCATTCATATTTTCTATTGTTGAAGCCATTAGCTTGATTCTTAGAAACTGTCATTCAATAGACACAATCAGGCAGCAAGTGTCTCAAAAGATTTTATGAGTTTATGGCAGTCTACTAGTCTCATGTATCAAGTTTAAGTGAGTCTTTGAAACAGTAACACAAAGCTAAAATGTTATGAGCCTATAAGAAAACAATAAAATGAAACTATTTTGTCTTTACTTTAAAGTGAGGAGGGTGAGTTTTAGAATTTGAAGTTAAAAAGGAAAAAGAGAAATATATTCCATTTCATGGATTCTACATGTCTACAGGAAAGGAGTATTAACCCTTTATTGATACTATTATTGGTCCTTGAAATAAATGTAGGTTTATTGGTGAATTTCACTGATGCTGTACTGCATCCTTGTAGAGATTAGGCTTGTTGTGGGTGAGTACAAGGGAAAATGAGTTTACTTGACCAAGGAATGAACTACAAACCTCAACAGAAAAATCCAGATTCCACTGTAGGTCCTATATGTAGCAAATAAGATGTATCATTTGATGATAGCTAACACTGTTCACAAAATTCTATTGTCTCAAATTTTAGTTCTGCTTACTTCTAAATTATATAAAGTAAGGTGTGCCAAAGATGTCTTAGGACTTTGTGGGCAGCACATTTTATTACCTTCATGACTCCATATGAGCACTCTAGAAATTCATGGAATGAATGAATGAGTAACCATTAAATCACAGACTTTGTACTGTGCTGTGCTACCACATGAGATGTGTGCAATGGAATTCCTTCTTATTTGGACTTAGTTTATCTGTAAAAATCTAGTGCTCTTTTATTTGAATCCCCTTCTCAGGCAAAGATGGCTCCATGATAACAATTGAGTATTTTTAGAAATCTAGCTATAAATTCTGCTTGGAAAATCTGAAAATTATACATGCCTCTTATTATAGCAACTTTAAACTTACAGTCCTTCTTTAACTAAATTTTAGCTGGAATTATACACAATAAAAATTTATTTTCAACATTAGTAATATTTTTAAAATACCATAACCAAGCAGTCATATCTTTCAGCATTATTTCTGGAATCTTCTTTGCTTGAACTGGATTTCAAGTTTTGCCTATTGTGTTCTAAGGAACTACTTTAATCTGATTCCCAGGGAGTTGTTTCTCATTAAGACCCGGATTTGAAGCTATTTTGAGTGAATTGGTACCTAACTACTATTATGTATCATTTATTCTCAGTTTTCAGGTGTTGGTATAAAAATTGAACATCCTGTTTCAATTAGTGACATTGAGAGTAGTAAGTTACTGGTTTTTTTCTTCCCCAGAGTTTTGGTTTTCAATGATACTGTCTAAAACTATTGTTAGCATTGTGATGTATGCTTTCCAAGTACTATATCTGTATAATTACCTTAGGAGCCACAGCGATGGCACAATGTGGCATTTGTCACAGATGAGCACAACACTAAGAAGCCACAGGAAGATTTCAAAAATGCCAAGAAAGACCTCAAATGAATGCTATTCAAGTTAGCATTTGGTGAATGTCTCCTATGTGAAGAAAATGGGGATAAAAAGATGAAACAGACATGGACTAAACCACAAGGAATTTATGAAATGGTACAAATTGGGTGATATTTAGAAATGGAAGCTGCATAGGAAGGGAAATTACATGGCTTAGAACTGTTATAAACTATTTTATCCCAAATCCTCGGCTTTGTGTATTCTTGGCTCAAATAAAAATATATTTCTATATCCTTTAGAAAAAAAATCCCATCTATAGACATTTGAGATATAAAGTATGGAGTTCTTTCTCACCCATTGTTACTGAATTATTTACTTACCTGAAACATTATCTCTTTGGGCCAGAATTGTAGGATTATTATTACTGCCAAATACAATGGAGGGTTCATAAACTTTCCTCCAGTTGGTAACATAAACACTTCTTTTTTAAATCTGGAGAAGAGATAAAGATTTATTTACTTTAAAAAAACACTGTAGCATTTACACATTTTATAAATAGAGATTTGGGAAGATTTTCCAGTCTACACAGCTTCTTAAGGCGTTTTTCCCTTCCTCTTCTGTACCTCAAGTACCCAAAGCAGTTAAAGTTAATACTTAATGCAACCCAGTTGAAGAGATAGGCATTTCTTGCAGTCAGGTCTCAATTAAGAGATAAAAGACAAAAAGTGCAAAGCGCTTGATAAAGCTAAGAATACAAGGCCAGCCATGGATGTGCTTGAAGCTGTCCATAGCGATAACTGGATAGCCAGCTGGAATCTTCGTGAATTGAAGTGGGTCCTCTAACTTATCAAATTCCACATATGGGGAAATTATTGGTGCCTACAGTGGTGATTAACACTAACCCACTGGGTCAGAAACAAGCTGGGATAAAGGTGAAAACTGTATCTGACTATCAACACCAAATACATCCATTTAGAGAAAGATAGCAGAGGGTTTTTTCTTTTTTATATCTTCAGTTGCGCAGGTTGTCAGGCTGGTCACACAGTTAACACTGCATATAGAGTGCTTCCTATAATGTGCAAATTGCAATGCACATTAAAATGTAATCTACTTTAATAAGTCACATGAAGATTACATTTTAAGATAATTGTTTGCGTGTTTATGCTACACACCAAAAATATTTTCCTGCTTTGTTTGCTGTATTTTCTCCTTGCTTTTAAGACATGATTGAAACTATGAGCAATAAATAGCTCCCTTCTTCACATGTTTGGTGGTAAAGTTAAGAAGATCTAAATTTTTGAATCTTGGAACCATGTTTTATAATGTAACTTTCAAAGACTGCTTGATTTTGCTGAATTTCCCAAAGTAAAATTTGTTATGATCTTGTGATCAGTAAAGACTTCACTCCACATCAATAATTAGGACACTTGAATCTTTAAGATGGACTCTTTCAATTCCTGTGTAGACAAAAAAAATATTTACGAGGTAACAATTTTTGAAATACAATGAATATCATAACCTGGGATCTCTGACAAGTCTATTCATTCAAAATATGGCAAATGATCAATGATTTATTAGGACATATGAGGAAGAAATTATAGAAAAATAGAAATTACAAGTAGTTTTCAAATTTTACATTGTTCATTCATTTAAAGGTACCATTTCACTCGGCCACCAGTAAAATCCTTTACAAGGGATGACATTTAGCTGAAAGATTTTCATTCTTTTTCTTTCTCTTATCCATCTTGTCAAATAAACAGCAATGAATACCAAAGTAACCCACTGTGGTCAAGAGACAAAATAAGCCCTTATTTGTCTATGTAGATACTGGGCCTGTACAAAGCAGCAAAATGAGTAGTTTTGAGTTGGAATTCAATAAATATTTCTTAAATGAATAAATGGATGATTAAACAGCTATAATTTTTTTTTTTTTTTTTTTTAGTTTTTCGAGTTAGGGTCTCGCTCTAGCCCAGGCTGACCTGGAATTCACTCTGTAGTCTCAGGGTGGCCTTGAACTCATGATGATCCTCCTACCTGTGCCTCCCAAGTGCTGGGATTAAAGGCGTGCACCACTATGCCTGGTTTGAGTTCTAAAAATTTAACCAAGATGGTTAAACTACATTAACAATATGTTAATTGTTTCAATGTACGATTGAAACTTTCAGAGTTATTTTGGTTTGCTGTATGGGGAGCCAATTTGAAGACTAGGTGACATGGATTAACCATCTATGACTACTTGTTTAATTTAATGTTGCTAATATTTATTGCTTTACCTGAAAGATTGCAATAGCCTTCCTCCTGAGCCATGAGACACTAGGGTAATGCAATTTTTTTTGCTTAGTAATTATTGGGCTAATGGGTAAATGTTCCATTCACTTTTGTTGAGATAATTTAGTGATTTTTCTTTTTCTGTTCTTGAATATTAGGACACAAGATTAAAATATTTTGGAGAAACAATGGAGTGATATATTTAGAGGAATCTTTAAGGTCTTAGTGATACAAAACTCAGTTGAAATAGGCAACAGAAAAAAAAGAGATATTAGCACATATCTGTAACTAAAATTTGGGAAAACATCTCCTAGGCATAGCTAGATATCCAGGAGCTCAAGTAATACCACCAGAATTCAGATTTTCTTTCTTTCTTTCTTTCTTTCTTTTTTTTTTTTTGGTTGTGATTTCCTTGGTGTTAGCTCCTCACACAGATAGCTCACTGGTTCTCAAGGTGCTTTGTGTGCCCTTTCCAATATCTGTTTCCAGTAGGGTGTAGCTCTGCCTTGGAGGATTTGCCTATCTGTGGATTCAGAAATAGGATCAATAGAAACTAAATGAGAGAACTGGCCAGGAACAAAGATGACTTTCCAGGAAATATCAAGGTATTTCCTCTGATGAGAGAAAATAGGTCTTAGGGATAGGCAGGAGCAGCAATGAGATACTGCAAGAAATGTAGATTACATAATGAAAATATAAAAAAGTAATAAATTTTCTGAAATCTAAGTGAACAATGGATTTACTAAAAGCCAAAACCAAAACCAAGCTATATCCAAATATTATTCTACAGCTGTAGGGGATTACGAATATCCAAGTCCATCAAAATGTTTTGCATATACTCAGGTCTATAGTTGAAAATGTCCAGTATCTGGAAGATTGGTCAGTGTAGGAGAGGATTAGATGATTCTGATTTTAATTTAGTCCCATTTGATTTTGACAGCAATTAAAAAGTTCTAAGCTGTGGAGGAGCAAACATGGATCATTTCCTCCATTTATGGACTATTCAGCTTGGCCAATATGCTGATGGGTGTCACTGCTCATTGTGGAAGGCATTTCCCTCTTTCCCTCTCTCCCTCTTTTCTTTTCCTTTTCTTTTACTTTCCTTTTCCTTTCCTTTCCTTTTCTCTTTTTCTTTTCTTTTCTTCTCTTCTTTTTCTCTTCTTTTTCTTTTCTTCTCTTCTTTTTCTCTTTCTTTTTTCATGGTATAAGGTCTTGTTATACAGCCCAAGGTTGCCCTGGAACTTATGATAGTATTGTCTCACTCTTTAGAATTACAGGTATGCACTATCCCACCTGTTTGATGATGTTACTTTTAATGTCAGGAACAGAAAGTACACAATTGTATGTGAATGGAAACAAGGAGAAAGTGATACGTTAGGATGTGGGGGCTTGCTGGAGGAGGTGTGTCACTTGGGGCTGGCCTTGGGAATTTATAATCCAGCCTGTTTGCCAGTACTATCTGGTTTGCTCTTGCTTTTTCCTCCCTGCTGATATGTAACACTGTGAGCCAAATCCTGCTCCTAATATACTTGTCCTGCCTTGATGAAAATGTCTCTTGGAACTGTCGGTTGTAAGTAAACCCTTTCTTTCTATAAGGTCCTTCTGTTTGGGTGTTTTCTCCCAGCAATGAAAAGGTAACTACTATAGCATGTCACAACTGTAGGGAGTGGTTTTCAAATTAAATTCTCATTTGTGCCCCAATATTGTAGACAGCTCAACTACAAATATGAATACAGGACCCCTGGGTCCTTGCTCAACATAAAACAAAAATGCCTGCACAGGAGTGTTAGTAAAGAAGAATTCAGAGAAAACTGTCATAAGTCTTCTTTCTCCCACATAGGATGCAAATTTTGTTTTAATTATTTTTTTTATTTATTTATTTGAGAGAGAGAGAGAGAGAGAGAGAGAGAGAGAGAGGCAGATAGAGAATGGGTGCATCAGGGCCTCCAGCCCTTGCATACAAACTCCAGATGCATGTGCCACCTTGTGCATCTGGCTTACATGGGTACTGGAGAATCAAGCTTTGAACCTGGGTCCTTAGGCTTCACAAGCAAGCACTTAACCACTAAGCCAGCTCTCCAGGCTGGAAAATATTTTTTAAAATACATTGTCTCCAGTTAGAAGAAGGAGAAGGAAAAGGTTAATGCTGAATTCCTAGAGAATCATAGCAAAACCCGAAAGGGAATGTGTATCTGCCATTAGAAAAGAAGAGGGATCCAGGACAGCAGAGAAGGGTCATGTTTACTGAAGTCACAATTCCTTTCTCTAAAGAAAGAACAGATTGTGGATGAAACTGCTGAGATGTCTGCATTGAAGCCAGTGGGGACAGAAACTGCTCCCTAGGTTAGTGGGTGTGACACTGAGAGTCCTGCAGGGCTCAAGGACACAGTTATGGACAACTACTCATCATACCCAGAGGCCACCTTGGGAAGGAGAAAAGTCATTGTCTTGAAAGGGAGGAAACTTGTAAATTGTCTGAATATTTACAAAAAAAGTTGAATATTATAATGAGAGAAGATACAGTTACATCTATTTGGTAATATGGAAGTATTAAATTTTTTACTTAAAAATGCTTAATTTTATAAAATGGAGCATTTTTTCTTTTTGAAAGAAAGCAACCTCTCTTAACCTTATCTTTCACCAACTCTGAGTTTATAGTTTGGAAGGTACATGTATGTGCTGTCTGTGCAGTATGTGAGTATGTGTGTGTATTTTCTATCTTCAGATACCTATGCAGATATATGGACTTAAAAGTAAAGTAAGGTATCTGTGGTAGTGTGAACCAGATGTCCCCCATAAACTCATATGGTTTGAATGCATGGCCTCCAGCTGGTGGCAATTTGGGAAGTGGATCCTTGCTGGAGAAAGTTTGTTTCTGAAGGTTGATTTAAAGGTGTTATAGCCAGTTGTTTGCCAGAGGTCAGCTCACTCTTCTTTTGCTATTTTCTACCTGCTGTGTGAGGAGATGATGTCCACCCTCCACTCAACCATTGTTTCCCTGACATCATGAAGCTTTACCTCAAGACTGCGAGCCAAAATAAATAAATTATTTCCTCTCATTAGCTGCTCTTGGTCCCAGCAATGAAAAGGCAGCTACAACAGTATCTGAAAAGTTTAGGTAACTTAACTGTCATTTCATAAGAGACTGCAGTGAAGTAATCTAGTATTATTAAATATTATTATATATTATATTATATAACTATTATTAAATATGTATGCTGTTTTTGTTTTGTCAACGGAGAGAAGATTATACACTGCAGAAGTCCAGTTGTTTGTATAGTTGGAACCCTTCACATTGTATTGGTCAACTTTCAAGATCCATTTAGATTTAGAATACATAGTACTTTCAGTAATTAAAGGGGAATTAGTTTTAGTACTCTAAGTGTGAACCCACATCACTTTCAAAATGTATTATGCTTCTCCATGGTGTATAGCACATATATACAAGGTAGTTTTTCACTGACTCTTTGAGTTAATCTACAAAATTATCTTGGGGTTTTCCACAGAGAATGAAGGTAAATGAGATCATTTTTATGTACTTATACTCAATTCAAATTAAATTTTAAGCAATAGTTTAAAAAGCTGAGGCCACCTGGAAATGTTTTACATCTTGTTTTTTAACTCTAGAAAAAAAGTCTCCAGTAAATTTGTCCTTGAGGTTAGCCACATAGACTATTTAAAGTGTTTATCACTTTTTGTCTCTTGTGTCCAAAGAACCAGGGAAACATAGACTATGATTAACAGTGTCCTGAATATGCTATCAAGGCTGTCATACCCACTTTGGGATAAATAACTTTATTTTGATTTATCTATCATGTATTAGAGAAGACATTAGTATCACTAAAAGTTTATGCTTTTATTAACAGGAGGATTTTCCGATATACTAGATCACTTTTTGAGACAGAGTAGATATTTGCTACATTTCAAGGCCATAGGCCATATACAAGTAAGATAATAGAGTGACTGTGATTATTTCTTCTTTTACTTGGGAAGGCAGAATGAAGAGATGCATATTTTGAAGGTATTGTAGAAGAGGTTCTAATCCAATCAAAGTCAAATATGAAGGGCGTGCTTTGTGCTCAAAGTTATTTTTATGGAGACTCCAGTTTCTTTTATCCCTTTCACCAGAATATGGAAGTCTTTTCCATTTCCTTCATTTTGCTGAAGGATGGAGTACATGAGGAAAATAGTGGTGAAGGAAGACAGATTCCTGGTGGAGAGCACAGTGGGAATAAAGAGTGGAGAAGTTTAGGAGGACAAGAAGGGCGAAATTCTCCCTAATACCCATAAGAGTCAATATGACTCACAGGCAGAAACTGAAAGGAATGACTATTTTTCAACATCTTTAGGATGTGACATGTGCCTGATTCTCCAATAGTGGTGTTTTGGTATAAAGAGCAGTATATTTTTATCATCTCTAAGCTAATGATGCAGCTTCACTCTTTTCTATGAACCACCATTTGGAGGGTTTTTTCACACTTATTAACAGCATTGTATCATCATATCTAACACATTATCAGTAAATGAAGAAATTATGGTGAGTAAAATCACGTAATCAAATTTTTATTCTTTTTAAATATTTATGTATTTTGAAAGAGAGAGAGGCAGATAAAGAGAGAGAAAATCTTCATGCCAGAGCCTCTAGCCACTGCAAACCAACTCCAGACACATGTGAAACCTTGTGCAACTGGCTTACGTGGGTACTGGGGAATAGAACCTGGGTCCTTAGGCTTCACAGACAAGTGCCTTAACCACTAAGCAATTTCTCCAGCCCCAAACTTTTATTCTTTATGATTCTGCACCTCAGCTGATCTCTTAGGAGTATTTAACTTCCTCCTACTTAAAAAATAAACTTATCTATGAAGTTTTCTTCAAATTATAAAGAAAAAGGAACTTAAGGAAGTTTAGTCTTAGTTTCTCAAAGAGTAAGAATTGAATTACTTATTGTTTTTAATTGTACATTGCTAGAACTATAGTGAACTTCATTAATTTTTTTGTAGGAGATAAATAATACTATAAGTGATAACCCAATTCAATGGTATCATACTTACCTCACTTTTGGAAAGTTCTTTGTCTAATTACTTTGTATGTTTTTAAAATATATACTTCTACCACATTGTTTTTCAGATTAGTAGTAGGGTACTGAGCAAAAGGTTCTTTCCTGCTCTGATGGAGTTTGTGTTTTGGTGGGAGACACAAGCTATGTAATAAAGAACTGTATGATATTTACTACTACCTATCATTAGTTACAAAAATTGAACCAAAAGATGTCCAAAAACTAAAATATAAGAGTTAAAACTACTTGAAGAAAACACAAGAATAACTCCTCATGACCTTGGAGTTGGCAATGGCATCCTACATATGATATCAAAAGTATAAAAAAAAGAAAAATAGACAAATTTGATTGTATTGAAATAAAATCATCTGGCAGGGGAAATGGCTTAGTGGCAAAGTGTTTGCTGCATAAGAATGATGACCCAAGTTCAGATCCCCAACCCCACATCAAAATCTGGGTGTGGTGGCCCATACCTATAATATCAGCACTGGGGAGACAAAGGCAGGAGGACCCCTCAGGGATTTCTGAGTAGCTAGTCTAGCCAATTCCATAAACTCTGAGTTCAGTGAGTGACCCTTTTTCACAAAGTAATGTAGAGAGTGGTTGAGGACACACATACCCACATGCACATACATTCATACACATACATGCACCTGCACACATATGGTCATGCATACACACATGCAATCCCCTTAGGTATCAGAAGATATTATTAATGAAAGTGAAAAAGCAATCTAAATAATGAGAGAAACTAGGCATTGTGGCAAAGGCCTGCAATCCCAGCATTTAGGAGGCAGAATCAGGAGGAGAGCTGAGAGTTTTATAGGTTTTATAGTCGGGAATTTTCTCAAGAAAAAAAAGAAAATATTTGCAAATTGTATATCTAATAGAGTGCTACTGTTTGGAAAATATAAAATATACTTTTTAGTGGGTGTTTATGGTATGTATGCAGATGTGTTTATGTGAGAGTGTGTCATGGAACATGTGTGGACATCAGAGGACAACAGTGGCTATCAGTCCTTGCCTACCATCTTGTTTGAGGCAAAATGGCTTGTTCACCAGCTGTGTTCACTAGGAAAGCTAGCTTGTGAGCTTCTGGGAGATTCTTCTGTCTTGACCTCCTAGGTGCTGGGATTATAGGCACTAGCTCTACAATGTTAAGCTCTTATGTGGGCTCTGGGATTGAATTTCAGGTATTCAGGTTTGCACAGCAAGCACTTTATCCTCTATGCTATCTCCTTAGTGCCTAATTTTTTATAACAATAATAAAAAAGTAAAAAAAATAGTTATAAATGAAAAATAGATTTGAATAGCTCTGTCTCTCCAAAGGATATAGACAGAGGGCTTAGAAGGACAAGTAAATACGTAGAACATTATTTCCTGTCAAGGAAAAGCAACAAAGGGCTGGAGGGATGGCTTAGCTATTAAGGCATTTGTCTTCAAAGTCAAAGAACCCAGGTTCAATTCCCCAGGACCCAAGTTAGCCAGATGCACAAAGGGGAGCATGTATCTGGAGTTCATTAGCAGTGGCCAGAGGCCCTAGTGCACTCATTCTCTCTCTTTCTCTCTCTTTTTCTGTCAAATAAATAAATAAATAAATAAATAAATAAATAAATAAATATAAAATATTTAAAAAATAAAGAAAAAGCAACAACAAATCATAAAACATCACTTTGTCTTCATTAGGATACCTACCTCTAGGAGAAAATGAAACATAATAAATAGACAATGCATATAGTTACTGATGTAATATAAATTGTAAGGACATTATAGAAAGCAGTTTGGTTACTCCTAAAATAGTAAAATTTAGAGCTAGGGAGATTGCTCAGTGGTTAAAGTCATCACTTGCTTGCAATACCTACTGGCCCAGGTTCAATTCTCCAATGCCCATGTTAAGCCAGATGCACAAAGTGACACATGCATCTGCAGTGTATCTGCAGTGGTAAGAGTCCCTAGCATGACCATAGTATCTCTCTCAAAGACACAAAAACATTAAAAATATTAGTTTTGAGGTGGAGACTTTTGAGCTACTTATGTATAGGATCATGTCATCTGCAAACAGGGCTAATTTGACTTTCTTTCTTTCTTTCTTTATTTATTTATTTATTTATTTATTTATTTATTTCAGAAAGACTGTTTATTGAGAGGTACAGTGAGGGGCAGCAGCCTTTCCATAGGGTGAAGGCTGAAGCACTGAGTCAGGCTGGGGTTCAAACTTATTAGGAGGATCCTAAAACAGACATAATTAGCTGCAGGACCAAGGGAAGTAGATAAGGCATCAAAGTTATTTGCTCAGAATAGGCTTTTCAGCAGAATTGTATAGGAAGGACTGGATGCCTCTGTTCTCTATGGCCTTCTAATCTTAATGTTAGTTATGTACTCTTTAGTTCCCTCTAGTTTCCAGGGAAGGCTATTAACCCTTCAGTCTAGACTCTGGAAGGATAAAAAAGATTGGGGAGAAATGGGGATGAGTGGGACATTTAGGGGAGTCCTACACAGACTGGAACAGGATTGAAGAGCTCTCTCAGACTGCTTCCTGCTAGAGGGGCAGTAGCTCTCCCAGGGTGTCCCACACAGTCCTGTGAAGGTTGGATGCCCAGGGGCTGATATTCAGTGGCCATGAAGAATTCAGTGACTCACTGTGAAATAAAGGTGTGTATTCTGTCTTGGAGAATTCAGTGAGGTATCCACAGTTGGAAGTTCCCAAGTGATCAGAGAGCTAATTTGACTTCTTCCCCCTACAAATGTATAATCCTTCTATTTATTTCTCCTGTCTTATTGCTTGGGCTAGGACTTCTAATACTATGTTGAAGATCAGTGGTAAGAGTGGATACCCCTGTCTTGTTCCTGATCTCAATGGAAACTCCTTAAGTCTTTCCCTACTAAGTATTTGTTTGGGCTTTTGATGCTTTATGTATAGCTTTTATTGGGTTTAGATATAATCCATCCATGCCTATTTTCACAGTGTTTTGATCATGAAGTGATGTTGTATTTTGTCAAAGGCCTTCTTTGTATGATTAAGTTTATTTATGTGGTGTACTACATTGCTCAATTTCTGTATGTTGAACCCTCCCTGCATCCCTGGAATGAATCCTGCTTGATCAAGGTGAATAATACTTTTGATGTGTTGTTGAATTCAGTTTGTAAGGATTTTGTTCAGGATCTTGGCATATAAGTCTGCCTCATTCCCAATAGCTGCCCCCCACCAAGAAAATCAAATACCTTGGAATTACACTAATCAAGGATGTGAAAGACCTATAATGAAAATATAAAAACACCCAAGAAAGAAATTGAGGAGGACTTGAGAAGATGGAAAGGCTCCCCCATGTTTCTGGAAAGGCAGAATTTACATTGTGAAAATGGCAATTCTACCAGAAGCAATACACAGATTTAGTAAAATACCAATAAAAATTCCAGCATCATTCCTCATAAATATAGAAAAAAATGATCTCAAAATTCGTATGGAATGGCAGCAGGCCTAGGATATCCAAGCATATCCTCAGCAAAAGAAACATCTCTGGAGGTATTACCATACCTGGTCTAAAGCTATATTACCAAACCATAGTAACAAAAACAGCATAGTACTGGCATAAAAATAGACATATATACTTAAGGAACAGACTTGAAGACCCAGCCCTTAGGTCAAGCAATTGCAAATACTTGATGTTTGACAAAGGTGCCAGTAACCTAGACTGAAGAAAAGATAGTATGTTCAAAATGGTTCTGGACAAATTGTATAATCACACGTAGAAAAATGAAACTAGACCCACTCATCTCACCATACAAAAAAATCAACTCCGAATGTATTGAAGACCTCAATATAAGACCTAAAACTCTTCAACTGTGCCAGAAAAAAGAGGAGGAACTCTCCACGATATAGGAGTGGGGAAGAGTTCCTGAGCAAAACCCCAGTAGCTCAGGAAATTAAACAATCTCTCAACTAATGAGATCTCATGAAGTTAAAAAGCTTTTCACAGACAAACATATCATAAGCAAATCCAATAGGTTACCTGGGGGAAAATTTTCACCAGCTATACTTCTTTCAGAACCCTAATACCTAGAATTTCTGCAAAGAACTAAAACAACTAAACAGTAAAAAAAAAAAAAAAAAAAAAAAAAAAAAAAAATCAACCAACCAACAGTCCAGGGAACTGAGTGGGGAGTTCTCAGAGGAATAAATACAAATAGCTAACATACACTTAAGAAAATTTCAACATCTCTAACCATCAAGGAAATGCAAATTAAAACAACTATAAGATTCCACCTTACTCTAGTAAGGATAACAATCATTGAAAAATCAAACAACAACAAATGTTGGCAAGAATGAATATGGGGAAAGAGGAACCCTCATTCACTGTTGGTGGGAATGAAAACCTGTACAGTCACTAAGGCTATCAATATAAAAATTCCTGAAAAATATGAATATAGAACTACCAACAGACCCAGTTATTCTCTTACTGGCATTTACTCTAAATGCTCCATTCTTCGCTACAGAGATATTTGCTCAAACATGTTTATAGATGCTCAATTTATTGTAGCTAAGAACTGGAATCAACCCAGGTGCCCATCATTGGATAAATGGATAGTGAAGTTGTGGTACATATACACAATGGAATTCTACTCAGCAGTAAGATAAAATGATACAATGGAATTTAGAGGAAAATGAATGGACTTAGAACAGATAATACTTAGCAGACACACACAATCACAGAAAGACAAATGACATATGTTCTCACTCATCTGTGGTTCCTAACCTGGATCACCTTGAGTGGCTGGCATAGCTGATAGGCAACTTGAGACTCAGACAATAGGGATAGAAGTATTTGGGGGGAGGAGAAGGGGATGTTGGAGGGGAAATAAACAAAAGTAGACTCAAAATGAACTGGAGCCATTGAAACCTTTCTTTGTGAAGGCAGATTAAAAGATAACCATCAATAGGAGTATAGGGGGAGCACTTGAAAAGAAAGGCCCTGCATTGAGTGGAATGAATCCTTACCTTAAAATTTTTTGACTCTGACCTGTACCCCCCAGTTCCAGAAATCAGTGCTACCCACCTTGAACTGTTTGTTGATCAAAGAGACCTACCTATAAGGTCCCCCAAAACAAGACAGGCTTCTGTCAAAGCAATTGATTACCCACCTGAGGTAAAAGGTAAGAGTTTGTGCTGAAGACACCATATACTGCTGACACAGAACATAGAGAAACCTGGCTGGAATCCAGAAGACAGCCAGTCATCCTGAGGCAGTTAGCCCATCTAGTGCTGGAAAGCACTACATGATCTACTGGAGAAAATGGCCAATCAGGGGTATAATCTATTCCAAAGCAACCAGCCTAACAAGAAGTACACACCAGTGTAGTGGGGGCACACAGCCTTGGTGGGTAACCAATGGCTTTCTGATTGGCTAAGAGATCCACTCAGTGGAAAGGAACCCATATCTGAAACTGGGAACCAGGTCTGAATCCTGTGGAAACAAAGATTATGCTCTCTATTTTCAAGCTCCCACTAGTCTTTTGCTAAAAGAGGGGTTATATCCATTAAAATCTCCCTAAATTAACAACACCCAGTTTAACCTATGATGACTTCACTCTCTGTTGGAGAATCTGTTTTTCTTCTTAAGAAAATAGTGAGATCCAAGGAGATAAACCACTCCTTGCATCTCAGCCAAGGCCCAAGTAAAACTACAGAAGGAGTGGGGAAATGAGCAGCAGTGCTGATTCCATGGTGAGCTTGACATTCCATGCCACAATGAAGGAGACTGACACTGAGGAAACTCAACACCTACCAAAGCAGAAATCCAGAGGCTCCTGAGAGCTCCTCACTGAAGTAGACCTTGAACACATCCACCAAGGCTTAGGGAATTTAAAGAAGAGGGGGAAGAAAGATTGTAAGAGCCACTGGTTGGGATATCATGCACAGAGGCATTGCTTCCTCCCAATATCTGACTGCTGCTCTCACGATGCAAAACATACCAGCAACCCCACTGAGGAGGGCCCCCTGTGGGATGGGCCAAGGAGAAAGGATGGGACCAACACAAAATGTATCCATACAAATTATGTTCTTAAAAAAATTAACAAAGTGAAACGTAGACTTATAATATGATCTTCAAATTCCACTTGATGTATATAATCAAAAGAATTACAAACAGGTGTTTTGACAAAAACGTGTCCATGAAGGTTTATAGCAGCACTATTCAAGATAGTCAAAAGGTAAAAACAAGCGAAATATCCCCTAATGGATTACTGGAAACAGAAAATGCATTATGTCAATCAAATAAGATATTATTCCACCATAAAAGTACAGTCTTTATATATGTTACAGTATGGATGATATTTGAAAATATATGCTAAAGGAAGAAATACATAACCCACATATTTATGAATGTGTGTGCATGCATGCATGTGTGTTTGTGAAATATTCAGAATAGGGCAAAAAATACATAATATAATTTGACATTTGAGATATGTGCAGAAAGAAAAATGAACAATTGTTACAAAGTTTATGGTCTGGACAACCAGAAACATGGGGTAGCCATTTGTTCAGATGTTAAGGACAGTAGAAGGTGTAAGTTTGAGGGAATTTCAAGACTAAGTTTAGGCATGATTCTCAAAGGACTCTGCAGAGTAGATATGTGGATATACTTGTCAGGTGTTCAGGGGAACAATCTGGATTCATCATTAAAGAGTATTTAAACTGGGGCTGAAGATATGGCTTAGCAGTTAAGGTGCTTTCCTGTGAAGCCCAAGGACCCAACTTAGATTCCCCAGGACCCACATAAGCCAGATGCACAGGGTGGCACATGCATCTGGAGTTTGTCTTCAGTGGCTAGAAGACCTAGTGTGCCCGTTATTTCTCTACCTCTTTCCATCCCTCTCTTTCCTCAAATAAATAAATAAAATATTTCTTTAAAAGAGTATTTAAACAGACTTGAATGAGATTGTCAGGGTATGGTTAGGGATGAGAACAGTTACAAAGATTGAACACTAGAAGATTTCCACCCATGGAGTTTGGAGAGGTGCATAATAGCACATCTTTAGAAGAACCTTCAGCTCCACAAGCTATGTTGTTAATTGTTGGCCATCTTCACTCTGCTTCCTGTTTTTGAATAATGTTAGCAATATTTCTCAGTGACCCAGAGTTGAAGCTAAGAATCATAGATGATTTCATCATTTTTGATCTGAACAATACCATTTTTCAGACCCTCAAAATCCTCATTCTGGACCATCTCAATAGGCTTTCAAACCTAACTTCTTTCTCTGTTTCATCCTTCATATCAATTCTTTTTGCACTGTGGTCAGTTTAACCTTCTTAAAGTAAATATAAGTAATGTTATTCAAATCTCCAACTTTTCAGTGTTTCCTCTTCTTACCAAATGCACATTGAAAAGCCATACTTCCAACCTTATATTTACAATGTTATACTCATTGCCACTCCACATGGTGTAATGCAGACACTGGATTTCCACTCCATGCTTCTTAGGTGTCATACTCTTTTTTTTCTTAATCATCTTATAAATCTTAGCTAACCTTCATGGTCCACTTCACACAAGCTTAACCTATATAATTTCTATTAATCTACAGCCCCAGTAAACTATCTCATACCTATGAGGTTTTACTTAACTTAAAAAAATTAAAATTTTATTTATTTATATGAAAGAGAAAGATAGAGGCAGGGAGAGAGAGAGAGAATGTGCATGCCATGGCCTTGTGCCACTGCAAACAAACTCCAGATACATCACTTTTTGCATCTGGCTTTATGTGAGTACTGGGGAATCCAACCTTGGCCATCAGGCATTGCAAGCAAGTGCCTTTAACCATCGAGCCATTTCTCCAGCCCTGCTTTTACTTAACTTTGAATTACCCAGTGAACTTGAGTTATTTTTTTCAGTTGAGCAGTCATACATCCTTCTGTCAACAACATCTTGAGTTTCTTTGGGGGAGAGGTTATTTATTTCATATTCTTCTCTTGGGTTAAGGTGAAACAGATAGTATTTTTTTTTTTTTTTTGATACAGCAATGGTTATGCAGTTGAGACTTCTTTAATCAGTCCCACAAAGTGCTTAAGGATTTATTGTAGATACAGCAAGGAGGCAAGTCACCTGCTATTTCTTACCTTTTTTTTTTTTTTTTTTTAGGTTTCTCTGTTTTGATGATAAATAATTTTCCACATTTATATATCCACTTGTATAGTGTATTTTTCCCCACCAGAAAATGGACTCCATGAGGGCAGGAACATTTTCTGTTTTGTTCATGTATGTATCCCACACACTGTAATACTGAGTATGTACTTAATATTTGTTAAATGCTTGGGAATATATTAATGCCATTGTCCTACATTTGTTACACAGGGGTCATTAGAAAAAAACTTGCTTATCTCTGAGACTGATAGTCTGGTAAAATATAAAAATGGGACTAGTAGTGGTCACATGACAGAGTCTGCAAAACATTAAGCCACTTGTAGACAGTTACCCAGTTAGTAAAACGTTTCCATTATTGTATTATGCAACAGAATTAATATCATGTATTATATTAGAATTTTGGATAAGTATCAGCAATAGCATTGATAAAATTTGATTCTTAATCAAAGATCCTTTGAAAAATGATGGAAATATCTTTAATATTTTTTAAGTTATCACTTTCTCTGAATGCTTTTTTGGTATATATTCTATTTATTGAATAATAGAGGATTGTTCTACTCATTTACCAGAAGAAATGTTATGTTTTCATATTTTATTTATATTTTTGCCTTGAATTTCATGAGGGTTGTGAATTCTCTCTTACTAAATCTCCTAAGTGGCCAGAAATATTTACACACCTGGCCACACCTATAAACTACATGATCTGCTTGTGCAAGAAACGAAGGGTTTTGTTCTCTAATTTTGTTCTTCAATTAACTGAAATGAAGAAGCAAAGATACAATTCTACTGTGGTTCCTTATAGAAAGAATGAAACAAAGGGCCTCTATTTCCCCTCTTCCTTCTTTTTAAAAATATTTTATTTTTATTTATTTATTTGAGAAAGGGGGAGAGATAGAGAAAAAGAGAGATAGAATGTATGCACCAGGGCCTCCAGCTGCTGCAAAGGAATTCCAGACAGTGCAAAGGAACTCCAGACATGTGCTGCATTGTGCATTTGGCTTATATGCATCTTGGGGATTCGAACCTGGGTCCTTTGGCTTTGCAGGCAATAACTTTAACCGCTAAAGCCATGTCTCCTTCCTTCCCCTCATATTTCTTTGCCAGGAACATAAACTAACATTTGCATGGATTAATGTCTTTCAGATGTATAATGTATAGAAGACATCCTAGAGCTAGGGAAAAAGTTCTGTGATAAGAGGACAGTGCTTCTTGTTTCTCAGCACATATAGTGTTGACTCCTGGTAGTGGCACAACAATTTTGGTAAATAAGAGACTAGCTCCCATTCTTGGAGTAGAATTAGATGCTATGAAGCCTAGAGAGCTGTTATTTTTCATTTTTTTAAATCTTTGATGTTTGTAAGATAGATTTGATGCCATTCACTGTTAACAGCTCTCAGAATAAAGCATTTCTGGATTGATTTTCACTGATATCAAGACCATCATCAGTATGCTTTTTAAAAAAAACTTCAGTGCAGAACAGCTGCTCAACACCTTCTTTATAATTTAAATTCATTAATGTGGAAGCATCTCAGACTTATTTTCCCCTCTAGGTTAAGTAGCCTTAAGTCCTCAGCATTAATTTTTCCTCTAATTGCTTTTCTCTGGATATTTTCCAATTCCTCCAATGCCTCTTTTAAGGGTGTGAAGATGTATTGTAGTGGGCTGTCCTGTCCAACAATATAGCAATATGAAAGCCAAGGCACCCTAGACTTGTTCTCTTCCTTACTCAACAGTGAAAACACTGGCAGTGCTTCCAAATTTGCCACCCTGTGGTTTCATGTTGATGAGAAAATTCTTAAGTAGAAGAAAAAGTTTTTTACATTGTTCACTGGTCCTGTGACATAAGAGAGGCAATTTTCCAATTCTGGCAAACACATCTGTAGCTCAGTTCCCCAACATCAGGCACCAGAGGTCAAACTCATTTAAACAGATGAAGTTGGTCAAGTACCAAGCACCTGTTCTAAGCATTCCATATGGCTTTTCTCCCAGAAGGAATGACCAATATGAAGCAGCTCTGGGCAATTTTATTAACCAAAACAAACTGGAAGCAAAGGTGAAAAAATAACATATTTAAAATCCTTAATGGAACCCAGTACAATCTCATTAATAGGCTACAAAAACCCAATATGACTAGTGTGAACAGGTATTTGCCAGGATTAGCACATCATCAAAACAGGGAAAATGGTCGTACATGTTATATGTTAAAACTTTAGGGCAGGAATCCTGAGGACTATTAATTTGAGTGGGTAAATGAATCTAATAATTGCAGCTCACTTGAAAGCAAAGAGTCAAGTAAACCTCTGTCCAACTCACCTGCATGCCCGGTGTTATGTCTGAGAAGCAGCACATTAAACGTTGATGCAGGAAAGGACTATGTCTCATCCTTGAAGAAAACTCACATCAAAATTTGCAGGATAATATGTCATGAAACATTTATTGAATTCCCACTTGTATTAGTGGCTCTCCTTGTTGCTGTGACCAAATACCAGACAAAAAGCAGTGTATGTGAGGAAGGATTCATTTCAGCTCACATTCCCAGGAGATTTGTTCCATCATGGCAGGGAAGGCATGACGGCAGGGACAGGGAGCTAGCTGGTAGCATGGCTTTCCCAACCAGGAAGTGGAGTCAGACCTTAAAACTTACCCTCAGGATCCTTTGACTCCAGCAAGGCTCTACTTCCTAAAGGTTCCCCAAACTTCTGCAATAGTGTCACTATCTGGGGACCAAGTACACAAGTGCCTTGGGAACATTTCACAGTCAAATCACAATACTACTCAACTTGATTATTGCATAGTCCCTAAATTTCAGAGTGATAAAAGACAGGAAAAAATATATATAAAATTACAACAATCCCAATTTGGAATGAATTATGTGATAAATGGTTACAAAACACTTCTCATTGTAACGTATACATTCCTTTGCACTCTGACATTAGTGGTTTTCTACTGTGGTGGAGTTTATTTTTCTAGTTGTCACCTTTTGCTGATCCATGTCCCATGATAAATAGAAGACTGAAAGGTCCTATATATTTGGAGTCACCCTCTCTCAAGACTGGACCCCTGAACGCTCTATATGAAGAAGCTTGAGGAAACTTCCAGGAAGGTGAGAGACTTCAGAAAGACAGAGTGTAAGCTATTCCAGCCCTTGGCCTGCAATCCCTGGCCTTCAAAGTAGGTCAACCATGCCTGAAGGGAAGTTCCCCCAGTCCAGCACTGACAAACCGCACACTGAAAAATATGTGATAATACATTGTTTTTAAGTTAATGAGGCACCAACAAAGGCTAATTGATACATAACAAAATAAGTGTATATGTACTTAAACGGAAAATGTGCTGTGTGATGGAGTCATTGGCAAATTCATACAAAGTTACGGCCAGTAGGGAACATATTCACAGAACAGTGAGGTATTAGTAATTCTGTATATATTACTTGGCAGAGAACTTTTTTTTTTCTGCTAGATTTTCATCCCCAAACCACCTGCAAATCCTGATTAGTTTTTGTTTAGAGTCCTGAAAACATCATAAACACCTCCCATCTCTTTCTGTCTGTTATTCAATTAAGGATTCTTAGAGATGTGTAAGTTATATACAAATTCTTTCAGGAAAGGAGTATACAGTGTGATTTTTTTTTAAGGTTGTTCAAATCACATTTTTTATTCTTTCATAATTTTATTGGTGCTGAGGAACAGTACACAGTATTTCAATTGTACACAAGTCTTAACATACATACCAAAAATCTCAAGACTGTGTATTGTTTCTTTACAAGTTATTTCAGTGGTGCTCAACTATAGTCTTGGAGGCATTATTCCTTAAAAGGCTCTTTTGTACAAGCATCCTCAGATGCTCACAATCTGTACTCAACTCTTACTGGTTCACAACTATAATATCACATACAATGCAAACACAAATTTTTCATCTTTCACAGCACATTATCAAAATTATTAGGAACACTAGACTACCATGACCAGAGATGTCACAGAGCCACACAGTGCTGACAGGGCAGTGATGAAGGAGTGTTTTATTTATGTATTTTTTTAATAAAAGCTCTACAAGAAACAAAGACTAGGAGGAATTGAAATATTCAAGACATATTTACTGCACAAATGTGACTCCAAATTGCCATTTAGTATGCTTTGTATTTTAGGATATAAAACTAACCCCACACCTATGGAATGTTAACCTGATACCCAAGGCAATCAAAGCCACCCATAATTCATATCCCACGATTTTCTGGTGGAAACACACACACACACACACACAAAAGATTTCATTCCTTAAAAAAATCAATCATTTACACTTGGAAAATGGAATGAAGTGGGATTCCCTCCCTTAAAAAAATGTTTCTAGAGCTACCAAAAAACTTGCATTTACAAAATAGTTGATAAAAACATTCCTCTGGGTTGTAAAAGAAAGGACACAGGAGCGCTGATGGATGGCTGGATGACTGGTCAGCCTTGGCTCCTTCCTTAGAGGCTGGACTTCCTCCAATTTGCCTCTGTTCTAAGCAAGTAGGTCTTAGCTCGTCTCTGGCTTAGGCACTCTGGCCTGCTTGCCCTTTCCTCCCCTCTTCCCTTTTTCTTGCACTGTTTTGTCTGAACCTTTATCCGTTCCCTTTGCTTCCACTTTCGCAGGGGACAGGTTTTGCAAACAGCCTGGACGATCAGTGCTGTCCTTTGCCTCACCTTCCACTTGGGCTGGACCTCCCTTGGGCATCTTGGTGGCATGTGCGAATGCTTCCGCCCAAGAGTGGGAGAACCTTCCTGAAGCTTTGCGGTCTGGCTGTCCAATTATTTTTATTTTTATTTATTTTAATTAATTAATTTTTTGAGGCAAGTCCAACAGACTGGCATTTTTTTTTTTTTTTTTTTTTGAGAGAGAGAATGAATTGGTGTGTCAGGGCCTCCAGCGACTGCAATCAAACTCCAGAGGCGTGTGCCACCTTGTGTGCATGTGCAACCTTGCAATCTAAGCAGAAAATATCGTGATTTCAAAAAAAAAAGTACATTTGTACATTCCTTGATGCTTTTGCATTTAAAAGGTGGAGCCCATATTCTAACTCCTTTGTCATCCCATGAAGCTAGCCAGGCTCACTCTTCTGCTAATAGATGTCTAAAAGAAGTAACATTTGTCTCTCTGGCAGTTGTAAAAGGCCAAACTTAGTGACTTGCTGCTAATGACTAGATAGTAGTAGAAGGGAAATCCTGTGATTTCCAAGTCCAGGCTTTGAGTGGATAGAGGCTCTACTTGGTTCTCTCTCTTGGGCCCTGCATTCTGGAGGAGGCCAACAACAAACCTGAGGTGAGAACAATTAGGTGATACTATAGGAATGTATCTATGTCTTTCTATCATGAGCTGTGAGTGATGTGACCAAGCCATCCTGAAAGAGATTTCTTCAGCTCAAGTCCAAACGGTAGCACCAAGGCTATATTCTGACTACAACATAGGCAGTGTCTTTCGTAGACAAATTCGTGTTAGGTGGATGACATAACACCCCTCTAAGCTGCTCCTGGATTCCTAGCCTGAAGACACTCTACCACAACCCTATTGGTGATTTGAGTGGAAAATGTCTCCCACAGCATTATGTATTTGTGATTAAGCCTCATACATAATCCCCAGCTAGTGGAGCCTTTGGGAGGTGGATCCTGGCTGGCG
Organism: Orientallactaga sibirica; assembly: GCA_036365145.1. NCBI lineage: Eukaryota > Metazoa > Chordata > Mammalia > Rodentia > Dipodidae > Orientallactaga > Orientallactaga sibirica. Next base: position 61,071,087 of record JAEOAD010000004.1, read on the forward strand.
TGTGGGATCTGGAGACAGGTCTTGGGTTCTCACCAATAGAGAAAAATTATACACAATAAGCAGAGGATAAAAATTACATCATCCTTTTTAGTGAGAGTATCAGTCAGTTCTGTTTCTTTATCAACTTAAAAAAAAACATTTTATTGACAATTTTTATGAATGAACATAATAATTTGATCATAACCCCCTCCAATACCTTCTGTAGCAGTTACTTTCTCATTGCTGGGACAAAATACCAACCAGAAGCAGCTTATGGAAAGAAAGGATTTATTTGTGGCTTACATTTTCACAGGGAATTTCATCATTGTGGGGAAAGCATGACAGGAGCAGACAGCTGGTTTCATATACTTCATAACAGCAGGGAGTAGAGAGAGCAAATAGAGTACATCAAATTGAGCTGGGCAATGACAACCCACAACCTGCCTCCAGATCCCACATGCCAGCCAGGATCCACCTCCCAAAGTCTCCACTAGCTGGGGATTATGTATGCAGCCTAATCACAAATACATAATGCTATGGGGACATTTTCCATTCAAATCACCAAACCTTCTTTTATCCCCTTCTCCTGCCTTCTTCCACTGAACTCTTTTCTTTTCAAATTGTTCCTTTTCTGTTTTGATGACTTTCCTCCCTCCTCCATTATCTATGTCAAAAGGTTGTTGAGTTCAATATTCTACAAGTCTTGTTGAGATATCCACAGCTGCTGCGAGATCATGAAGTAGTGGCCACTTCGTGTCTGGAAGATAGCATCCCAAAGTACTCCTCCCCATCCTCTGACTCTTAGGTTCCTTTGGCCCTCTTTGTCAATGTTCCCTGAGCCTTGGAGGCACGATAAAGATGGCTCATTTAGCACTGAGCACTCAACTAGCATTTGTTTTCAGCATTTTGATGGGTTTTGAGACTGTCAGTAGTCATTACCATCTGCAAAAAGAAGCATCTCTGACCAGAGGTGAGATAAGCACTAATCTATGGGGATAAATATAATATAAATATTTACAAGGCAATTTGATGGGTAGAACACATCCATTCAGTCAAGCAGCAGTAAAGGCTTCCCATCCCTCAGGGTCTATGACCTTCCCAACCATAGGCTTTTAAATTAGGATTTCAGTATTAGGCAGGTCTCAGATCTAATCAGAGAAGAGTTGGTTACCCCCATAATATCCATGCAACTATGGCACTTGGGCACCTCTTTCTTGTCTGGATGGTCAGTTGTGTAGCTCTTAGGGCTGACCATAGTTGGGTAAGCCTGTCAGTGACTTTTCTCTCCCAGTAGCCTGCATAGCACTTTTTAGTACCATGACACCTAATTAGAGAGACTTCCAGCTCTGTTCCAACTTGACCTTTCATCATCCTGTGATGAATGCATGTGGTATCTTTAGCTGTAGGGTCTTACTATCCAAGAGCTTTGGAAATAGCCCATATTGTTTTGAAGGTCTCAGGGATAGGGTATCCCACCCATTTATCAATTTTAATGATTCTGCCATTATCCATATTTCTCAAGGAAATTCTGGAGTCATAGCCATAAGTTCCCTTTCCTTTAGCGAAGTTGAGTTAATTTTATACTTACATCCTTGTTATGTATCCTTGCTTCTGTATTCCAATTCATTTTGTATTCCAACCCTGGTCTGATGTTCTGTGAAACTTTTAGTGACTTAAGCCTTCAGTTTTCCAATAATCTTTCTAAAAGTCATTATTTATAAGATATCATCTAAATGGCATTACTTGTTACATAAAACCTGGCTCTGGATATATTTATAATAACATATTTTGCCCCTGCCCCACTAAGCTTATAATCTAGATGATTATAGTTCTTCAATCAGGCTGGTTTGTTTCACACTCCGAGTAGACCTCTGCTAGGAATGCTGTTTACTTCTTGTTCTTTATTCACTGAGTACTGACTGTGGGCAGAGAGTCATTCATACTCTAATTGCTGAGTGTAGCTTTGCTCTGGAAGGGAATGTATACTTTGGAAGAGGGGAGTGATTAAGTAGAAAATCATAAGGTATAATTTCCATTAAAATATTCTATAATAAAGGCATTTAGCAATTAAATCTTTAGCACAATTGCCAAATGCAAATAAAATAAGAAACATTCAGAAAACTTTATAATATTCATGTAGGTACCTGCACTCTATTATTGATACTGTGAATTAATTTGTTTGGAGGCCAGAGAATGAAATTTGTTGTAAATTTTGCTAGATCTGATAAAAATTCATTTGGTTTTTGTTTTTAGGTTAGTCAATACATGGTAAACAAACTTTGAAACCAAATTTGAAGTTTTTTTATTACTTATTTATTTTTAGTATTTTATTTTTTTAATACTTAGAATGAAATTTTGAATTTTATTAAATATTAAATATTTAAAATTTTAAAAATTATTTTAAAACAAAGTATTCTTTCATATATACAGAACTCATTTTTAAGTTATTTTATTTTATTTTATTTTTATAATTTTTTATTTATATTATTCTGATTTTACATTCATAGAGTTGACTCCATTATCCTCCTCCCTGTCCTCCCTCTTCCAAAGGGACCCTCATCAATGGGAAGTATTTACTATCTAAAAGTGAATCTTAGCAAAAAAGACCAAAAATCAGCTCAATGATAAGAAAGTCATATGGGCTATCTAAATACCCAATAAAATAAACTTTAAAAGACAAATAGTACTTGAAATAAGATATCATGTTTTAAAATGATTAAGTTTCCAATCCATCAGTAGCCTAAAATAATTATAAACATGTATGCCCATGTCAGCAGGCAGAATACTAAAATTAAAAATACAAGTATGCAGGGGAAATAGTTCAGTTTATTGCTTAGCATGCAAACATGAGGATCCAAATTCCATCCTCATAACCCATGTTAAATCAAAGCTAGGCATTATTAGGTACACTTGTCAGACCAGCATTGGGAAGACAGAGACAAGCAGAGCTCACTGACTAGCCAATCTTCAAGAGTGAAGTTCCCAAAGAAAAGTTTCACTAAAATTGTAAGAATGGCGTTGCAAAGCAAGGAGATTGTTGGTAAGAGTTTTTGCTCAAACTCATCAGACATCAAGACAAGAATAGTCTGGGGCTGGAGAGATGGCTTAGCCATTAAGGCGCCTGCCTCCTAAGCCCAAGAACGTCAGTTCCAATCTCCAGGTCCCACGTTTAGCCAGATGCAAAGTGATGCAATGCCGCACTTGACCACAAGGGGGTGCACTCATATGGATTTCCATCCCAGCTCCTGAGAGGCTGCTGGCGGGCCCATCTCTGTCTTCTTCTCTGTCTCTCTCTGTGCCTCTTTGCAAAAAAAAAAAAAAAATCTGTATTACTAGTTTAACAAAACCCAACTGAAAAAGCATAGGCTTTTTATTCACAGAAATAGGAAAGAAAACCCAAATGGAAGGATAACTGACAAGTTCTGAGGTCTGAGGACAAAAATATCAGACAACAAATAATGATGTGAAACATCTTAAAGTATGAATGGCAGTATAGTAGACAGTTCCGTGAGAGCCTCCTACTAAACAGTTTATGGGAAGAATGGCATTTATTTCAGCTTATAGATCTAAGGGGAAGTTCCATCAGTGGTAACAGAAAGCTGCTTACTTCCACAGATCCAAGCAAGAGGAAAACCACCAGCATCCAGAAAACACCAAAAAAAAAAAAATGGAAATCTGATCTGCTATATAACACCTCCTCCAGTCAGGTGGCTTTAGACCCAAGTTATAAACTTTAATAAAACACCCAAGTCTATGTGGAACATTCATTTAAACTACCACAGCTAGTGTCTCCTCTCTCTTAATACCATACCATCTAGGATATACATTCTCCTGGATAGTTCCTCCAGGTGATTTTTTTTTCTGTTGGATTAAAAAAATCCTTTGTCTTTTCCATAACTCTGTTATTAAAGAGATTGGGGGGCTGGAGAGATGGCTTAGCAGTTAAGGTGCTTGCCTGCAAAGCTTAAGGACCCAGGTTCAATTACCCAGTACCCTTGTAAGCCAGATGCACATAGTAGCACATGCATCTAGAGTTCGTTTGAAGTGGCTAGAGGCCTTGGGGTGTCTCTCCCTCTCAAATAAGTAATAATTTTTTCAAGGATATTGTATTCTTTAAAATAGTTGTTAGAAAGTCTGTTTTAAAAACATGTTTTCAGGTTGGAGAGATGGCTTAGCAGTTAAGGCGCCTGCCTGCTAAGCCCAAGAACCCGGTTCCAATCTCCAGGTCCCACATTTAGCCAGATGCAAAGTGACGCAAAGGGCACAATGCTGCACTTGCCCACAAGGGGGCACATGCATCTGGATTTTGTTCACAGCAGCTGAGAGACTGCTGGCGTGCCCATTCTCTGTCTGTCTCCCTCTCCCTCTCCGTTTGTCTTTCTCTCTCTCTGTCTCTCTCCAAAAATAATAATAAAAAAATGTTTTCTAGCTGGGTGTGGTGGCGCATGCCTTTAATCCCAGCAGTCAGGAGGCAGAGGTAGGAGGATCACCATGAATTCGAGGTTACCCTGAGACTACATAGTGAATTCCAGGTCAGCCTGGGATAAAGTGAGATCCTACCTTGAAAAACCAAAAAAAAAAAAAAAAAAATGTTCTCTTAGTTTCTGGAATTGTGGTGCACACCTTTAATCCCAGCACTAGGGAGGCTGAGGTAGGAAGACTGCCAGATTGCCATGAGTTTGAGACCATCCTGGCTACAGAGTGAGTTCTAGGTTAACCTTTGCTAGGGTGGAACTCTGCTTCAAACAAAATAGAAAAAAAAATCAAATAAGCATTTCATTTGACTTTTCTCATTAGAACTGCATCGCTTAACATATTTAAAACCTTAAACTTTATTTTAATGTCATTTTTTTCTTAGCTTGATTTCTCTGGTTTTAATAAAACATAGTTGAAACAGGGCTAGAGAGATTGCAAAGTGGTTAAGGCACTAGTCTGCAAAGCCACAGGACCCGGTACATGCATCTGGAGTTTATTTGCAGTGACTAAAGGAACTTGTGCACCCATTCTCTCTATATATCTGCCTCCTTCTCTCTCTCATCTATTTTAAATAAATGAATAAAAATTAAAAATTAAAAACTATAGTTGACACATAAAAGTGTATATATTAAAGGAACATCATCCATTTTGAAGTGTGTTTATAAGACTTTGCCAGTGCCTAACAAGGACTTTAAGATGGACAATCAAGATCTGGGATTTTCCAAGGAAGATAGAATGAGCAGTAGCTTCAAATTCCTAGACACAGCTATTGCTTCAGAGACAATGTGGAAGCTGATCTTTGTTTAAGTCATAGCTTTACCATTTATTCCCAGGGTGATCTTGGACAAATCATTGCAGTCTCCTGAAACCAATTTTCTTAAACTTCACAGTGGGGACCTATCTTAGTAGCAGACCTATCTTCTATGGTTGTATTGGAATTAAATTAGATACTATATGTAAGAAGGCTTATCAGGATTGCAAACCTGATTGGATTTGGAAATGTATAGGGGGTCAAGGAAGTATATTTCTTGGTGAATCTATGAGGACATTTTCACAGTGTTTTAACTAAATGGAGCAGACCTATTCTGAATGTGGGTGGCATTGTCCTATAGGCTGATGGCTCAGAGAGGATGAAAGAAGATGGAGAAAGCCAGTGAATGCAGTTGTTTTTTTTTCTCTCTCTCCTCTCTCTCTCTGTCTCTGCTTCTGGGATGTCATCATATGAGCTGCTTCATCATATCCTCCCAACCATGATAGAATGAAGCCTCTGAAATATGATTAGTCAGGCATTTTGTCACAGTGAAAAAAGGCTGATATACACATATGTGAAGCACTATAAATACATAGACTATCCATCAATGGTCTGCATGATTATGAATGTACCTAGGTTCATGTCTAGCTTACTGGAGATGAGACCTCAAACTTATTTTTCTGTTGAGTCTATTTACAAATACTGAAACCTTATTGGTCAGCAGAAGATCCTGGGTATATAGGCATCTGGAATAGTCACTGGAAGTATTTTGAATCCCATGAAGACAGATGAAAGGCTTGACAAACACTCAACTTATTATGATTTTTCAAATGATAATATCGACGGCAATGGATAAGAACACCTTCTAATCACTTCTTGGGCAATTCCACAGGATTTAACATATTGAAACACATTGTATTGAGCAGTGCCATGCCTTATGGGTTTTGAATTTATTCTCAACATTCTACTTTTTAGAGAAGGAAGGCAAGACTATTCTGAAATTTTATCCCATATGTACTCAAGGTTTGTGGGGTTTTTTTTGTTTGTTTGTTTGTTTAGTACTGATTAACAATGATTCTAAGAGGGCAATCTTACAGACATGCACTCTTATAGCCTGAAAAATGAGATTGTGTTTCATAGTTACTGGTCTTATCAAACTTTTTATTTAGAGGTAGGGTGTTGCTCTAGCCTAGACTGACTTGGAATTCACTATGTGGCCTCAAACTCCCAGCAATTCTCCTACCTTCTACCTTGGCCTCCAGAGGGATAGGATTAAAGGCATGCAACACCATGCCAAAGAGAGAGAGAATGGGCACCAGGGCCTCTAATCATTGCAAATGAACTTCAGACACATGTACCACTGAGGAATTGAACCTGGGTTGTTAGGCTTTGCAGGCAAGCACCTTAAGTGCTCAACCATCTCTCCAGCCCTAAGCGTCTTTTCTTTTTTATTTTTATTTTATTTTATTTAACTTTTTTTTTGAGAGGGAGATACAGAAATAGGCAGGTAGAGAGAGAGAGAGAATGGGCACACAAGGGCCTCCAGCCACTGCAAACAAACTCTAGACACGTGCTCCCCTTGTGCATCTGGCTTACGTGGGCCCTGGGGAGTCGAACCTGGATCCTTTGGCTTTGCAGGCAAGCACCTTAATCACTAAGCCATCTCTCCAGCCCCTAAACTTCTTTTCTTTAAAAAATTAATTGTTAAAATATTAGAGCTCTTGTCTTGGTATATGATGTCCTGTAACAGTGTAGATTATGTGCTCAGTATTGTACGATGTCTTGGTACATGATGTACTGTAACAGTATAGATTATGTACTCAGTATTATAGGAGGTCTTGGTATATGATGTCCTGTAGCAGAGTAACTTCATTGACTGACTAAATAAATAAATAAATAAAATTAGGCTGGAGAGATGGCTTAGTGGTTAAGGCGTTTGCCTGCAAAGCCAAAGGACTGAAGTTCGATTCTCCAGGACCCACGTAAGCCAGATGCACAAGGGGACACATGTATCTGGAGTTCGTTTGCAGTGGCTGGAGGCCCTGGCATACCCATTCTCTCTCTCTCTCTCTCTCTCTCTCTCTCTCTCTCTCTCTCTGTCTCTCTCTCCCTGCTTCTTTCTCTTAAATAAATAAATAGAAAAGAATTAATTTATTTAGTGTGTGCATGTACACATGTATGTGAGGACAGGCATGTACTAAAGTATGCATGTGAAGGCAAAGGATAACCTTTGGGTCAGTCCTCACCTTCCATCTCATTTGAGCCAAGGCCTCTTGCTCAGACCTCCATTCACACACTCCTGGGCAATTCTTATTTCTCCCCTCTTCTCACTGTAGGTGAAGTATAATCTAGAAGCCTCTACACTGAACTCATGTACTTAAAGTTGCATGGCAATTGCTGTATGCATTGAGCAATCTCCCCAGCCCAAAATTCTCTTAAGAAACCTATTTTCTCATATGCATTTCTAAACATGGTGTATTGCATGTACTGTATAATGGATTTATGTTTGTGACATAAAAAATCCAAAATAAGTATTTTAAGGCAAGTAGATTTAAGGAACAAAATAAAACATAGACAAATATGAACTATGTCTTGACAAAACTCAGGAGTACCTTTGAATCTTGGCTTACCATAAAATAATTGATAAATGTTTTGTGGGTGGATAAATGAGTAGAATTCTGCCTTTTTGCCTGGGAACTCTTACCATGTTCTCAAGTTTTAAGATATTTACTGACACTGAATCAAAAGTGTGTGTGTGTGTGTGTGTGTGTGTGTGTGTGTGTGTGCATGCAAAAGCACCCATGTGCATGCATGTGTGTGTGTATGTTTATGTCTTAGGTGTTTACATACATTTGATTCTTTTTTCTTTTCTGTTATTTTAGCTATTCTTGAGAAATTTGATGTCTAGAACATCTCTGTGCTATTCTTTGCCCTTCTTCCTTTTTATCTTCCTTTCCCTACTCATGGAAGTGCCAATCTTCAAGGGCAGGGAGTATTTTTGTTATATTTTTTGTATCCTCCAGTCCTTCAGGACATGACACAAGGCATTGAAATGCCAAATGCAGGTTAAAGACTGAACCTCTGTGTTAACTTCATAGCTTCCTGCAGCTCAAATCTCATAATACAAGGAATTGCTTACATTTTTATGTTATCTTTTCACAGTCTCATCTTCCATGTTGCCACTGTTTTTATTACTGCTTTCTATTTCCAAGAAACATACTCCACTTTCTTAGTTTTCTTCCTACTATAGTTACTTTTTGGTTCCAGTGTTTTATTGGGTCTCATCTTCTGTCAGTGTTGCTGTGTCCCAGGGTTCAGTGCTCATACCAATACTGTCTCTTTTAATTTCCTTTCTGGTCTTCTCAATTCAATATTTATTTTTTTAAGTTATAAGGCCCAAGAACTTAGAATGGCCCTTGATCCTTCTTTCTTTTTACATTCAACACCTGATCCATGGATATCATCTGTTGGATCTATTTGTGAAATATTCCAGAATCATTCCTAATAGTCCCACACTTCTAAGATCCTGCCACAAACAGTTGTGCTTAAGTTATTACATTAGCCTCTTTTATTCTACCTTTTCCTTACTGGGGTTTTTACTTTTATTTATTATTTAAGTTTATTTTACTCACAGCTCCTTCAGCATAAGTTAATATAAATGCTTAGGCTAAGAAATATTTTTTTACTGATTAAAGTTATAACATCATGTCATCAAATCTATCCTCCATGAACTTCATATAAAGTGCTATAAATTTGGCCACATGTGATAAATAGCTCCTACAGCTATAGGAGATATTCATGATATGTTGCCATCAGGGCCACTCCTCATTTTAGTCCATGGTTGTTAGATAAACATTCTGAGATAAGTCTTGTCACTATTATCTCTGGAGAAATCCACATGTGAGTGCGCATGCACGACAGAGAGAGGGGGAGAGAGAGAACGAACTCCTTCTAGGAACTTTGATGATGTCTGCTGCTGTCCTTATGATAGAATCTTCCCATTTCTCGGGTTCTTCATTCCTCCTCGTGGTCTCTTCTGCTGTCTTGGTGCTTCAAAGGCTTCGTGCATGTTAGGCAAGTACTCTACCACTGAGCTGCACTAGAGCATTTAAAAAATTTTATTTTGAGATATGTTCTCACTACGTTGCCCAGGCCTACTTCAAATGCCAGATGACGAGGAGGATTCAGAGGCATTTCTTGGAACAGTAGATAGCACGTGAACTGTCAGGCCCCTTCTTTGAACAGGTGACTTCTCTGTAGATGTGCCACTGCAGCATAAGGTTCATGGCTCTGTGCCAGGCATCACATGACTTTGGTGAGCTTCAACTGTGCCAATAATTCTGTTTAAAATCTCCTTGAGGGTTTGTTTCCTGCCACTGTGATTGTGGTATTCATTTTTATTTTTCTCTTTTCTTTCTTCTTCTTTTTTTTCTTTTCCTCTTTGAAAAATACTTTATTTTTTACTTATTTTAGAGATAGAGATAGTGAGAGAAGCAGATTGAAAGATAATTGGCTCACCAGGGTCTCTAGCCACTGCAAATGAACTCCAGATGCATGTGCTACCTTGTGCATCTGGTTTATGTGGGCACAGGGAATCGAACCTGGGTCCTTAGACTTTGCAGGCAAGTTCCTTAATGCTAAACCATCTCTTCTCCAGCCTCCTCCTACTCCTCCTTCTCATCCTCCTCCTCCTCTCCTTTTCCCCTTCCCTTCCCTCCTCCTTCTCTTCTTCCTCTTCTTCCTCTTCTTCCTCCTCCTTCTTCTTCTTCTTCAATGAGACAATGTCTTATACAGCCCAGGCTGGCCTCAAACTCATTAGGATGACCTTGAACTTCTGATCCTCCTGCCTCTATCACTACTGATATTACCATTGTATGCCACCATGTCTAGTTTATTGTTGTGGATCAAACCTAGGATTTTGTGTACATCCCCAGCCCCATATGCTATTTTCAACATCTCCTGAGTTAGAATTTCCAGTGTCACTGGGATGAACTACTGTGGAGCTAATTTCAATTTTGTATTTTGATGAAGTGTGAAATTTCCAAATAACCTTCAATTCAATTTTAATAAAATCATCAGTATAGATAATCTGCCCATGATCTTTTAGTTGTGATGGTTTGATGTCCCAGCACCATACCATGTGTGTAGAAAAGCAGCCAGTCCACATGAGCAGAGGAAACAGGAGCTATTTCCTAACTGGGCCATCCACTGCTGTGATGGTCTGCTATGCCACAAAGCAGGCCTCATATTTGTCTACCTTCAGCATCCAGACTGCTTGAATTCCTATGTCTCCCACTATTGTTTATTTTTTTAAAGAATGATTAAAAAATTCATCTATATAATTTATGTTTATATTTACTGAAGTATTTGGTCCATCATTTTCTTTTCTTGCATGTTCCATCTGGTTTGGCCACTAAGGTAAAGCTGATATCACAAAACGAACTGGGAAGTACGAACTGGGAAGTAGTCTTCAGCTTTTGCCTTCTGAAAAAGATTGTGGGAAATGGGGATATTTCCTTCTATAAATGTACCTTAGAATTCACTAGTGAACCCACCTGGGTCTAAAGAATGTTAGTTGAGATTGTAAATTATTGATATGATTTCTTCAATATGAATTCCTTTTATTGAATATGAATATTTCACCATCCCAGCCCCACTAAATTGCATTCTTATTAAAAACTAGTTACCAACATATATGTTTGCATCTGTACTTGTACTTTCTCCAATGTGCCACTGACCTGCCTCTCCTGATACTATTTGCACATCATATTGCATTTGAATATACATCATATTCTAATAGAGCATCTGCATATGACTCCCATTTATTTTATCATCCATCTTTTTTGCCTCCTAGAGTGTAAAAGCTCCCAAGAGCAGAGATATTTTTATCACATTGTAAATGTGCTATTTCCTTATTATCTAGAATGTTGCTATCACATTGTGATTTTTAACACATTTAGTTAAATACATAAATAATGTATAGAAATTGAGAACTGACATGAAGAGATGGTTAGCCTTTGTCAAACTGAAGAGAGCGTCCAAGAAAACTGACTTTTGAAAATAAGCGAAAATAGAGAGGATCTGATAGAAAGATTTGGGAGATGTTTTTGTAAAAGAGCCCTTTATTGAGATCTTTTCATTGTTTCAAGTAATTTAAAACCAATAGTGTTGTGCATGGTGGTCCCCACTTTTAATTCCAGCCCTCAGGAGGAGGATGTAGAAGAATAGTGTATTTGAGGCAAGCCTGGGCTACAAGAGTAAGTTTCAGATTAGCCTGGGCTAGAGTGTGACACTGCTTCAAAACAGACAGACAGACAGACAGACAGACAGACAGACAGCAACAGAAAGGACATCATCTATTTTCTATGTGTGAGTTTGGATCAAACTCAGAACTGTACACAAGCTAGGGAAGTGCTTTACCAGTGAGTTACATGCCTCCCCTCAAGGACATATCATTCTTTAGGAAAGTCAGTTACTGGTTTCTGTCTGGAACGACAGGAGGTGAGATTTTATTTTTCAGGGTGGTTGGTATATGAGACTGAGCAGGTTTCTGGTCACTGCTGTTTGTGTGGGCTTCAAACTCATTCTTGCAGCTTGACATCTGACTGAAGCATGATCCCTTCCTTTTGATTTTACTCAGCTCTTGTCTTCCAATTGACCTTTGACTGCTGACTTCTATACTCTTTTTGGTTCCAGGCTGTCTGCTTGGCCTGACCTTCTGCTTAATTCCTGACCTCCTGATAACTCTTAGGAACCATGACTTGAATTCTAGATTGACTGCTGTCCACAGTTCAGTAAGAAGATAGAAAGGACGAGGAGGATAAGCATATGTCCTTGGCTCAAACCTGGCAAAATTCTCAAAGTAGAGGAAAGGAAGAACAGAATGAAAAGAGGAATGAACAAGTCAGATAAAGTAGAAGAATAATAAGGAGAATGAGTGTTTTCCTGAAGAGGGTAATTACCTGGATAAAATTATTGCACAAACAGGAAGTCATTGGTGACCTTTAATTGTTCCCTGGAATTTTCTTACCAGATAATCTTGGTACCAGTTAGAATGTGCTGCTTCACCACTCAAGAATAAACATATGTTTCTTTATGTGTAAAAGTAAACTTTCCAAGTGTTAGTGTGGCTTAATCCTTCTGAGAGGTAAGAAGTGAGATGTGGAGGGGTGTTGGTGAAAGGGAGTATAAGAACGGGGAGGGTTTAGAATTTTCAGTCTTTTCACCTGTCTTCTTTTCCCCCTCTGCCATCTTCAAACAATTCCAAGTGACACAGAAGTGGTAGGCTTCTTGGGTTGAGAGGCCATGCTTTGGGTAAGGCAAGAATTTTTATGCTTTTTTGCTGTGAATAAAAATATTGTAGATCTTTGTGCACTTGTCTCCCACTCTGATGTTCTGTTCTCAGAGGATATCAACTTCAGGAAATCTGCTGTGTTCCCCTTCATTCAGTGAGCTCAGCCCTACGGACTGTGGCTATGACAGAAAGCAAACTTCAAGTCTGGCTTAAGAAGTTGGAGGTGGCAGTGGGATTGCCTAAGCATACCAGAAGGGCAAAGATAGCCTTGTGCTTCCAAAACAACCTAGGTTTATAAGAGCTTATTTCTGAAAGAAATACACATATTTAAATACACATATTAAAAATACATGGCTAGGGCTGGAGAGATGGCTTAGCGGTTAAGGCGCCTGCCTGCTAAGCCTAAGAACCCGGTTCCAATCTCCAGGTCCCACGTTTAGCCAGATGCAAAGTGACGCGAGGGTGCAATGCCGCACTTGACCACAAGGGGGCGCACGCATCTGGATTTCGTTCACAGCAGCTGAGAGTGCTGGCGTGCCCATTCTGTCTCCTTCTCCCTCTCTGTCTCTCTCTGTGTATCTCCAAAAATAAATAAAATAATTAAAAAAAATAAAAAATACATGCCCATTTGTTACATATATGATGTGTATATAACTTATTGCTTTCATTTTAACAAAAATATTACTTCTCAATAATGAAAGATGATTTATTGAAGTCTAAAATTATTTGGGTAAACATATCTTAGTTCCTGCAACTGAAAATGCTCTTGACCAAAATTTTCAAGACTTAGTTTATAGGTTTCTTTGTAGGTACACACACAAACACACACACGCATGCACGCATTATGTGTGCATGTTTGTGTGTATGATAGGGTATATATATGTGTGTGTGTATATCTATCATGCATGAGTGTGCATGCTAAAGAGAAACACACACATATTTATATGGCATAGGAGAGAACATAATAGTTTTAGGGACACTGCTTGGTTCATGGCACCATTCAAGGTAAGCAGGTGGTAGCCTAGTGAAATATGAAAGGCTTACTAAACAAAGAGTTTTATTTCCTGGTTGGTGCCTGCAGGGGAGGAATTATGAAAGGAAAGCAAAAATCTGACAGCCAAACAGTGAGGAATTTTGAAGTGAAGTTTTTTTAAATTGATTTTTAAAAGGTATCAAATTAATTACAATTTACAAGTAAGCCAAAGCTTATGAAAATAATAGGTATTTTAAATAACAGATGGGAAGTAGTTCATTATACTCTATAAGAAATTATAGTTTTTCTTCTAGATGACAGATTTTGTCAAATAAGCACATAAGCAATCTAAAGGAAAGACTCATACATTGTTTAGCTGCCTGTTCTTTTGCTTAGGCTATTAATGAGTAGACAGCTGAAAAAATCCTTAAGGAATTATACCATACCAATTCCAAAGTATTTTATGTTTCAGATTCTCACTCAAAATTAATTTTCAGTGGGCACCAAATGAAATGCTCTATGCCTTTTGCATTTCTGAAACAAATAGTTACCTGGAGCTACATATGCCCATTTTTTGTTTTCTTATTTTCATAGGTGATTTCACTAAGCAGAAACCCATGTTAATCCTACATTCACAGAGATAGAAGGTCAAAGTTGGTCAGTGAGCCAAGAAATACCATATCAGAGTTTCTTTCCCCTCCAATTGAAAAAGGTATAAATTGTGGAATTAGTGTATTGATTGAAGGCTACAACTTCAAGCAATCAGTTTTTCTGGCTTGACAAGATTATTTTATCCTACTTTTCTTTTATTATTATGTGTAGTATTTGAGTCATCCTTCAGGCAGATGAAGTGACAGCTTGATTTAACTCAATAAAATCCACCAGTTAGGTAACCTACTGAGCTGAACAAAAGATGAACCGATGGCAAGGGGCAGGTGCTCTGCTAGAATAAGCAAGCAGAGGCATCTGCAGAAGAAAATATTAGCAGAAATTACTCTAATCAATGCATTTCTATGGAAACTTGAGAGAAATTTGTAAAATCTTCTTGCTGGGCAATTGAGCAGCTAATGCCTTTGCTTTAAAAACAAAACAAAATAAACAAATCTTTAAAACCAGAGGACATGCATAAGAAGAACGCTTCCACAATGGCTGTGCTTTGTGTAATTGCAGCAAGTGCGATAATCTTTCATTTCTTAGTGTGTTTGAGATGAAAATGCTGTGTGATTGATTTGCGGTACTTTGAAAATTAAAACTATAATGTGTGTATCTTTCATTGACCCTAACCTTTGCTTTTCCACATCATATCCAATTGATGTCTTTTCATGATTTCTTCAAATGGGTATTTCAACATTTAGAAATAATATCAATCTGAATTTTCCTGAAATATAAATACATGAGACATAGTTGATATTCTGTTTGCAGAACAAGTCATAATTTAAAATACTTATGTATGCACTGATGTTTCTACTTCCAATGCTTTAGACCTGAGTATGCACATTGCTCTTTTATCACATACAGAGATTTCTCTGCTTACCATGAAGGTGGCTTCATGTGTGACTGGGGACAGCCTGTATGAGCAAAGTTGTACCTTTCACATGAGCAATTTCACTCCTACTCACTTTTGGAGCTTGAAAGGCCACAGTGTATTTCACAATATTTTAGTGTGTCCACTTGAAGCATACAGAAATCTTCGAAGGGTGTGGATGAGGTTTGTGGTGTGGGTAAGCAGTGGAAGATGAAGTGATTTCATTAATATAACTCCTTTCCTGGCAACAGTTCTTTGTTCTTAGGTTTCAAATGAATCTATGTGGTCTTTGCATAGCTTGTATTTTTCATACAATCCATGTATGTGTGGACCATGTTTGTAAAAGTTTTGAAGAGTCTTTTCGATATATTTTTTAAATAACTTAGAAATTCTTTTTATAAACTTGACATTAAACTGTCATGGCATCGCAAATAGATATTTTTTTGTCTTGCATGTATATTGTGGACAATTGGTAGTATTTTCATTACATTCTAAGATGAGGATGACTCTGAGTTTCTACTCATGCTTACCAGAATCAAACACCGTGATGTTTTGGTAATTGCTGAAATCATGGTATTTCAGAGTTATAGGAGGGTTTCTGATAGGAAGGGAAGTATATTGAGAAGATGGGAATGCTTGGTTTGCCAAAATCTGTCAGACCAGCTTCATTGCATAACAAACACACCGCCATGTTCACATTGCTGTTGACTAACTTTAGCTGGTGCTATGACAGGAAATTGCACTCTTTACTGGAGGCCCTGACATTACAAAGATTGAGTTTTCCCAAATAGTTTTCATTTCGTTTATGGGCTAAGGAATTGGACATATGTTGAATAGCTATAGTTCATGTAAAGTATTATGTTACTTTTCAAACTTAACATTATAAGGCTTTTACACTTTTGAGTTAAGAAGAAGGAAGGGGTGATGTTTAGAACTGAAACAGCATTATTCTTGGAACAAAAACACATCAAATGGCATTTATTTTATAAGAACTCAATTTTAGATGCAATAATGACTTTATGATATACTTAGAAGATATATTAGATATCCAAAATGGAATTCATTTCCTGTTAGGACAAAAAGCTGAAATTAATCATTCAGAGAGTGAGAAACTTGTCAAGAATTCATGTCTAATACTAACTATTGGATACACTTTTGTCCTCCTGCACTCCATTTTACGTCTCTGGCTAATGTCGGAATGAAATCATTACAGTGCCCCAGTTTAATTTTAAAAAGTTATATTTTTTATTTAGTTTTATTTTATATCAAAGGTTACATGTTAAGTCAGATGAGTTTGGGTAATGTGGTAGTTTGAATATATGTCCCCCAATATATTCAGCGTTTTACTACTTATAGTTTGCATCTGCAATCACATTGCTAGAGGCAAGGTCACTGGGGGCCCGGTCTTAAGGTATGGTGATGGTTTGAGATTCCATTGTAAAGATATGCAAATGTGCCTAGCAGGAGTTCCTGAAGTGTGCTGTGTGACCTTTTGGCTGTAGTTTTGCTCTGTGTGCTGTGGTGGCTGGTTGGCTTTGCTCTCTCTGCTTGGCCCTGTGGAGAGCAGGCCGCTTCTCTTGCCATTATGGAACTTCCCCTGGATCTGTAAGCTTCAATAAATAATATCCCTTCCTCCATAACTGTGCCTGGTCTGGAAGTTCATCTCAGTGAACCTGAAGCTGTCTGTTACAGTAAAGTGGTACCGAGGAGTGTGGGGTGAGATGAACCAGATCGTGTGGATATTCGTCTTTTGGAACCTTTGTTTTGGAGGAGTGGGCATGGACTTGGTGCTTGCAACTGAAGATGCCTTCTGGAGTGGTAAGCCAAGTTTTATGGACTATTCTGATGAGAGTTTGAGAATGCTAAGTGCAGACAGTATTGAACTTCGAGGCTTGGCTTATGAGCTTTCTAAGGGGAAGGAAAGACGGCAGAGGACTTTGTTGGAACTGGGCTACTGGCATAAGGGATGGCTACGTTCCGCTATCCAGGCCCAGAGTGTTTGATCAAGGTTAAATTTGTAATGGACTGATGTGCTTGGCTAAAGATATTGGACTGAGATTTTAAGATTTTAAATTGGATCTCAAGCAAGTTAAAATTAGAGGCAATAAGACTGGTTTTATGTTGCTGGAGCTGCTATTGTCAACACATTAGCAATCTTAAGGAAGGTGGAAGGAAGGTGGCCTGACTTGATTTACATTAAAACAATGGAGAGGATGCCTGAGGAAAGACTGTTAAAAATGCAAATTTTTGGAAAGAGCTGACTGGAGAAGGAACCTGCTTTTCAAGGCTATGGTTTATTTTGTCCCTGGATTAAGAATATGGCTGTGTCCTGCACACCTGGTATTAGTTTTGGAAATATGAAAAATGCATGGAGTGGTCATGAGTTGCACACGGTTCCAGGAGCCGCTGCTGAGATGCAGCATGAAGGCAGGGCATGAAGTTCCTGAGGAATAGGCTGGAAGAGCCTTTGGAAGATGGACCGTGGGTTGCATGGAGACCTGAAGATGTTTTGGATATACCAGGACTGTGCAAAAGGGCTACCATGGAGTGCAGTGTTGACATAGGATGAAAGTTTTCCCTGGCGACTCTGCCCAGCTGGAGGGAAGGAATTGGAAAACCTGGAGACTGTCAGTCTCTGGTTATATTGAACTTGAACTGCAGAAGTTTGATGACTGCTGATGGTGGTTGAGTTTGCATTGTTTTACTCTCTCCTTGCTATGCCTTATACAGTTAAAATGTTTACTCTGTGCCTTTACATGTTGAAAGTATTTAACTTGTTTGATTTTACAGGACTCACTATCTTAAGTTGATCAAGACTGTGAGAACCTTTGAAATTGGACTGAGTACAGTTTACAATGTGTGATAGTTATAAATCTGTTGGGGGGCCAGGAGCTAAATATATTGGGGGCCAGGGGCGGAATGTGGTAGTTTGAATATATGTTCCCTGATATATTCAGCGTTTTACTACTTATAGTTTGCATCTGCAATCACATTGCTAGAGGCAAGGTCACTGGGGGCCAGGTCTTAAGGTGTGGTGATGGTTTGAGATTCCATTGTAAAGATATGCAAATGTGCCTAGCAGGAGTTCCTGAAGTGTGCTGTGTGACCTCTTGGCTGTAGTTTTGCTCTGTGTGCTGTGGTGGCTGGTTGGCTTTGCTCTTTCTGCTTGGCCCTGTGGAGAGCAGGCCGCTTCTCTTGCCATTATGGAACTTCCCCTGGATCTGTAAGCTTCAATAAATAATATCCCTTCCTCCATAACTGTGCCTGGTCTGGAAGTTCATCTCAGTGAACCTGAAGCTGTCTGCTACAGGTAATTATTTTATTTATTTAAATTATTTTCAATTTTGATAATTTCACATATGTGTGTAATGATTTTTTTTCTTTTTGGTTTTTTGAGGTAGGATCTCACTTATCCTAGGCTGATTTGGAACTAACTCTGCACTCTCAGGTTGGCCTCAAACTCATGACAATCCTCCTACCTCTGTGTCCGAGTACTGGAATTAAAGGCATGCACTACCACACACATCTTGTGCAATGAAATTTGATCCCCTCACTTACCCTCTCTCTTCTCCCTTTCCCTCCTCCTAAAATCCTTCTTCAAGTTTTGCAGTTATTTGTACCCATAGTATCATTACTCCAAACATGACAGAACACAGACATTCCCTTGCAATTCCCCTCATGTCTTTTGGTGATTAATTTCAGACTCTTGTTCTCATGCCATAGCTAATCAATGTTCTGATTTATAATTATGTATATATATATAATATATATATATATATATATAGCTCATGCTTTGATTTTTTTTTTTTTTTTTTAGAAATGGGACCATAAATGTCAGTCATTTTCCCCCAGTCATTCGTGTAGCACCCTCTGTCACTAGACAAGCTGTCTGGGCATGGACTCTCTTCCAGATTCCAGCCAGGTCATACCATGTTCCATCCCAACAGCATATGGTGTCTTCAGCAATATTTCTTCCAACATATTTATTTCAATCATTATTCATATTTTAAATCATCTAAAAGGATAAATAAACCCGTCTGTTACTTTTACCCAGATATTTAACATTTCAGTTGTTTCATACTCATTCTCTAAATGCTACTTTCTTTTGATTTCATTTGCTTCAGTATTTTTCAACATTAATCTTCTGGTGACAAATTCTCATAATTTTCCTTAACCTGAGATTTCCCTTGTTGAACCTTTATCCTTGAAAGATACGTTTAGTAAATTCGGAATTCCTGTTAATGAATGTTTTGGTTAAGTACTTTATAAACTTTGTTCCTCTGTCTCCGGTCCCTATGATTCTTCGAAGTACCTATAAAATTTTACATTATCACTCGTCCATGTGTGGCATATCACTTTTTTCTGCTTTCAAGGTTTCTTTTAAAACAGTAGTTTTTGTCGTTGTGCAATTAGTGTGAGCCTAATTCTCTTTGGTTTTCCTTGTTTTGTTTTCTTGAGTTTCTTGAATCTGCAAATTTATGGTATCATAAAGTAGGTGAGGAGTCACTATTTTAAAAATATTTCTTCTAGTCATGCTTCTTTATCACCCTCCTATATATTTTTAACATTAATGTTACAGATTTTGTTACTTTTCCACAGATCCCCGGGGCTTTCGTTTTCTAAAACAATTATTATATTTTATTCTCTACTTACTATACTTCATATTTCTATTTCAGTATTCAAAGTAATGCTTTCTTTCTTCTGTTGTGTTCACTCTGGTATTGTTCTAAACTTTTCATTATTTTATTTTATATTTCCTTTGTAGAGCTATTATGTCACTCTGATAATTAAAAAGTACCCACTGTTACCTCTTAGAACATGATTTTAATAGTTGGTTTAATTTTTTAGCCTGACAGGTCTAATACCACTGACAACTTAAATTTGGTATTCATTTTCTGTGCCATCACCCCTACTATAGCCACAGAATTTCCTAGGAACTGATGGAAAAGAATTGCAAAAAACATATTTTTAAAACATAGGATTTCCCACACTATCACCCATGAGAGGTCTCTTTCTCCATTACTTGGGCCCTAAAAAGAAAAATTCTCATTTTTTTTGTGTGAGGACATTTAAATTTTTTGAATTTTATTTATTTATTTTATTTGTGAGAGGGGGAGAAGGAGGAAAAGAGAGAGAGAGAGACAGGGAGAGAATGGGTGTGTCAGGGCCTTAAGCCGCTGCAAATGAACTCCAGATGCATGAGCCACCTTGTGCATCTGGCTTGTATGGGTCCTGAGGAATCAGTCCCTGTAGCAGACAGCTTCAGGTTCGCTGAGATGAACTTCCAGACCAGGCACAATTATGGAGTAAGGGATATTATTTATTGAAGCTTACAGATCCAGGGGAAGTTCCATAATGGCAGGAGAAGCAGTCTGCTCTCACAGGACCAGTCAAGAGAGAGAAAAAAATCCAACCAGGCACACAGCACACAGAACAAAACTGCAGCCCAAAGCCACAGCACACTTCAGGAACTCCCATTAGGCACACTTTGCATATCTTTACAATGGAATCTCAAACCACCACCACACCTCAAGACCGGCCCCCAATGACATTGTCTCTAGCAAGGTGATTGCAGATGCAAACTATAAACTAATAAAACATTGAATATATTGGGGGCCATATATTCAAACTACCACAGTCCCTTAACCACTAAGTTATCTCTCCAGCCTTGTATGAGCACATTTAAAGTACAAAGTAAGTGTGGACAAATGATTAGTAATTGTTAAAGAGACTAATGCCATTAATGAGAAAACACATTTTGCAATGGGTTAATAAGAAAGGTGCCCTGAGGATAAGATATTACCTATCCAAGGCTCTCTGATGTGAAAATGCAAACTTATTTGTTAAACATTTTAAAAAAAAAGAGTGCCTGAAAAGAGTGCTTGAACAGACACTGCCTCTTCCTTGGCCCAAACAGGGCTACCATTGACATGTTTTTCCCACTTCTGTCAGAGCCTACTGCTTATATCTTGAGCTGAAAGCAGAGCTTTGTGTCCATGTAGCGTTGGCATGCAGAATGGAAGAGTAGCAGTCATCAAAGCTTGTGCCAATGTTCTAGCACAAAGCTGATGAGACTAGGCAATGTGTGTTAGTGTTGAATTTCCTGCAGAAAAGTCCCATTAGATCTGTACATGAAGCTGTAAAGAGGTAGCCTAAGTTGTAATGGGGACTCCAGGATGTTAGTGATGTCAAGAATGGAACATATGCCAAAGAAACCTGGAGGCATTGAGTGAGCATGGACAGAGAGGGAGCCTATGTGTGCTACAGGCAACAAGGCTGTAGGACACAAGCTAACCACACTCGTTTGAGACTACATGATGCTACCAGGAGCCCAAAATGATTGACATAATACTGTGGATTTAATGTTTTTCTACTAGGTTTTGGTCTTGCTTTGATCCAGTCTTTCCTTGCTTTGCCTTCACTGCCCATTAAGAATAGCAATATTTGCTCTGTGCATTGGAAGTAATTTGCTTTCATTTTATTAGAGCACCCAGTGATAGTTTGCACTGTCTCAGAGAGACAGGGTGATATGAGAATTGAACACAAGGTCCTAGTGCATTGTCAGCCTTTTCCATGATGTTTCACCATAGTAGGAAGGAAGACAGAAACGAAACGTGAAAGTCAAGGGCTGAGCAAACTGAGCATGAAAGAGCCATATGTGAGGTTACTGATATTACCTAAACACAGGACAGTGATGCTGGGAGAGTGACAATGAACCTGGCCTGATGTTTGTGTGGAGAAGGAGTGAGTGGGAATGACTGTGTTGTTAATAAATGACTAAATAAAGAAAAGGTGAAACATTTTCTCTTCTCCAACACACAGGAAGTTCAAGAAGTCTGAATGTCAACCCAGAGTTCTGTAACCATAGCATGCAAAGGCAAAGGTTGTTAAGGTTTAAAGATATATAGGATACAATCCAGGAACAACATTTCTCTCAAAGAAAAGCCATTATTTATCCTATCTAGACCAGTCTTCCTCTGTCTGTGGCATTGATACTCAGGCCACTGATTAATCTTGGTGTCAGATATTTTCAGGAACATGCTCATTTAGATACATTAGTGTCAATTCTTAATAACCTACTTAAATTGTTAAGTTTCCCCTTTTGATTTCATTTTTATTTCCCTTAGTTCAATTAAATGTAAAATGCACTAAATGAAATAATTCTTTAAAACCACATAAAGGCTAAACTCACCTCACGTCTGTGTCGAGTAATAAAGCTCATATTCCAGCCTTCCGCCAGAGGCCGGCTGATTGGCTGACAGTGTATGTTGCTCTTAACAACGTCCCATGATGTGCAGATATGGGGCTACTTCCTCAGCTGATGTCAGCTACAGCTGGTTAGGTATTGTGAGGGCAGGGAAAGGACAAGAGCCACTTAGAGGGGTTTTTGCTTCCAAATGGTTACTTATAACCACAGACTGTGACATTAAGATGTCTGAGACTGTAGACCAATATTTTTATCAACCTGTATTCTCTTGTCTACTCATCACTTCTTTACAAGTTAAAATTCTTGATCTTCTTTGTCAAAACCACATCACAATGTCTTGAAATTATAGCTTGGTAAATTGCTTATTTGGGATTTCAGTGAAAGCATTTATAAATATAGACAGTTTCCTTGCATTCTTCACTAGATGTCATTTACTTTGACTAAATTTAGTTAAACTGTTTTAACCTTTCAGAGAAAGTCCAGGAGTTTTTTTTTTCTTTCTTTCTTTTTAAAAATACTCTGCTGACATTCTGATTTACCAAAAGGACATCACCATTTTCTGAAGTGCATCTGTTCAGAATCAGAAGACAAGAAAATAAAGCCTCTCATTTTCTTTTCTTTTCATTAATTGTTTTTCACCTTAATGCATTTGGGGAATTATGTCATGATAGGTGATTCATATCAGACTTTTATTCCCTAATCTTAACCCACAATGTGTCAACTGCTATTAACCATATTAAGCAATGCCACTCAATTTCAAAATAGCCATCGCTTTTTCATTGTGTTCCCTCAAACCCATCTAGTTGATTTCCATTCCCATTGTTATGATCACCCAAATCCACAACCTAAAATCCAACACCCCACAGTGATGTTCTTAGGAGATGTAGACGTTAAGAGGTGACTAGGTCATAAGGGCAGAGTCTACCTCCCTTCCCCAATGAATGAGGTTAGTGCTCTCATGAAAGAAGAGCAAGAGACAGATTTCTGGCCACTTTCTCCATGCTACAGAGTTGGCATAATAGTAGGAAGTTTAGCATGTTACATTATAGAGACCTTTAACAAGAGGTTACATGTTAAAGGTTCTGCAATATTCTGATGGAAATTAACTTCAAGTTTGGTTGGAAGGCAACATTTCCCAAAGTGCCTTTTCATTTTTGAAAAAAAGAAAAAAAATAAGTGTTAATTTCATCAGTAACCTTTACTTGATTTAACAGACTTTAGGGCTATACCAGACCAACTGCCATGGGTCCAACTTCCTGGTCCCCAGCTGCCTGTGTCTAGCACTAGTGTCTGAAACTCCATGGGGCCATACATTGGCAGCATAGCTGATGACCCTGATCGGGACTTCTATGTACTTAGCCCTTTGTAAGAAAAAAAAACAAACAAACAGGGGCACTTTGTCTCTCATATTTCTGACTGGTAAGTCTTGATTATACAATTTGAAATATTCTTAGGTGTTCTGTTAAGATCTAAATTGTTTATAAATTTTTATCTCCCCCTCAGATCGTGAACATATTCATAATGATTTTGGAGTGTAAGCATGCCACCGCAGAACATTTTAGAATCTCAATACCAAGATGTCCATTCAGACAGCAATTTGATCTACACATAGCTTCAACTTGGTCATCTTTGAGAAAAACAATATAGGATTTTTAATCAATATACTCCTAAAGCTGGTTTGCAAGCTAGAACTTTACATATATAATTTTTATTTTTTATTTATTTATTTTTTGAGGTAGGGTCTCACTCTAGTTCAGGCTGACCTGGAATTCACTATGTAGCCTCAGGATGGTCTCGACCTCACGGAGATTCTCCTACCTCTGCATCCTGAGTGCTGGGATTAAAGGTGTGTTCCATCACACCTGGCTTAAATTTTTATTTTTTAAGGTAGGGTCTTTCTCTAACCCAGGCTAACCTAGAATTCACTTGGTAGTCTCAGGGTGGCCTTGAACTCACAGTGATCTTCCCATCTCTGCTTCCCGAGTGCTGGGATTAAAGGTGTGTGCCACCACGCCCAGCTTAGAACAATAATTTTTTACCCAGGAAAAATCCTTTAAAACTATCTTCACTTTGAGTGGTAGAATACCCATTACCTCATCCAAATCACCAAAAACCCAACAACTAGCTTCTATGTTTTTGTTCCTATCTCATGCTCAAAGGAATTTAACAGTTAAAGAAAGCCTTACACAACACATTAAAACATACTATTCTGATTCTGAAACTCACATGGCTCTTCCTTTCATAGAAAAAAAAAAACTTTACATGTTCAAAAAGGTCCTACATAAACACTATCATTCCATTTCATCTACTTATTCAACCCCTCCTTTCCTTTTCATATGGTCACACTTGTCTTTATTTTTTCTCCATGTTCTTTTCTAAAATAGTGTATAGATATTTAACTTTCACCTCTTTAAAGTCATTGCTCATATGTGAGTTTTTTATTTTTAAAATTTATTTACTTGAGAGAAAGAGGCAGAAAGAGAGGGAAAGAAGGAGGGAGGGAGGGAGAAAGAAAGAGAGATGGGTGTGCCAGGGCCTCCAGCCACTGCAAATGAACTCCAGATGCATGCGCCACCTTGTGCATCTGGATTTTATGGGTCCTGGGGAATCAAACTGGGGTCCTTTGGCTTTGCAGGCAAGTGCCTTAACTGCTATGCTATCTCTCCAGCCCATTTGTCAGTTTGTAGTTATACCTACCCTGGACAACTGTTAACCTTTGCAACTCTAAGGACATCTCATCCCCTTTATCCTATTTCACTTTTGTCCACAGGACTTGTTATTACCTAAAATTCCAGAGAGCTTGTCATCACCTCTGCTCCTGCTAGATGCTCATTTGAAGAGGCTCACAGTTTTTGTAGGCTGGTTTTGAGTTTGGCATCTTTCTTCACTATGCTGCTTCAAGCACCTAGAACTGTGCACACATAGCAGGTGGTTGTTAAATATTTGTTACATAGTGAGTTTGTAGATGAAATACTTAGAAGAAAATATTTCTCATTTGTTTGATGAAAAGTTTTCATCAATCTAGCCCATTTTACTATTACTATTTTTAATTTGAGTGATTTATAAGGTAGACAACCTGGCTTTATCCCAGCTGATTGTTCTGTTTCTCTTGGTAAAACCCTATGGATAGAAAGTTCTTGTTCAACTAAGCCTGTGTGGACTTACAGTATCATTTGCAGTTTCACTGCTGGCTTTAAGTTGCCCTCTTTAGTTGCATGACAATACCTGATGTGGAATTAAATTCTTTAGGGTCCTCAAACAAAAATTCTTCCTCTTGATTGGGCAGCAGGTACTTTCTGCAACATTGCTTTAGGTTTATTGGTCATAACAAATAAAGGGATTGGTAAACATGGGTTTCATGTAAGTGAAGATCAGACTCGTTTTTCTCCAGTATATTTTCTTAATTTTCATTTGCAAACATTGTTTTAAAGAAATAAAGAGTCAAAACCTGAGTTCTTGGGGTAATAGATTACTCTTAGTGTCAAGGTCAGGACATACAGACTCATGGTTTCTGTTCTGAAGGGGATTAGAGAACTTGGAGCAACAATAGTTGGATAAGAAAGGTTAGAGAGCTGATGGGAACAGCTGCCAGATCCGCACAGCTGTGTCCACCAGTCCTAATCCTTCTGTAGGGACTAGCCAGTTGCTTCCACCCAACATCCTGGAAGGAGCTTGTTACACAGGAACACACAGAAAACTGTGGTCTCCTTCAGAAGTTCTCTGCTTATGGCTTCACTTTTGTCCCTGTAAAGTCTTCATTTTCTGTACTGATTGACTAATGGCAGGTCTGACCTCATGTACAGCAGTAAGCCCAAACCCCACGTAAAAATAATTTTTGTTTTCCCATTTTTACATAAGTCACCAGTTCTTGCAACTATGCTGGAGACCCTTTTACAAATTGTTCTTTAAAGCGTTAATAGAAACAAAAACAAAACAATGCAATTTGTCTATAGTAAATGCCTGAAACCATAGCTACATATTTTAATTTAAAAATTCATTTTAATATGTAATTAGCAGTATAAGAAAGAACAAAATTTCAATTGTGTAGATGTTATATTGCATATTTCAATTTTATATGCTTGATACCATTTTCAAAGTGTGAGAAAATTCTCATATACTAAAGAAATTAATAACTGTTATTGACTCCAGGAAAATCTTTTACATATTTTTTCCTTTTTTCTGTTGATTATGTTGTTAGCTGTGGACTTATATATATATATATATCATTATTATGCAGTGTATAATCTCTATGCCAAGATTGTTGAGCTATTTGCCATGTAAAGACCTAATGAATATTCATTAAAACTATTTGTGCTATTTATTGTTAGCATTATTATTTTATTGTTATAGATGTTAGTGTCTTAATCTGTGGATTGCAATAACCAATATGGGGTTGAATAGCTCAATGTAGAAGTGGCAAAAACTTTGGTAAAAGTCAGTTTTCTGATAAAGGACGGAAAATTACTTTGAAAGGAAGAACATGATGAATCTGAGGTGTTTATGGCTGAAACCGCCCATGTTGCATTGCAAGACTTCACTGAAGTCCTGGCTGTGAAAACCCAGGCTGCCCACCTTCCACACCAACAAACACTACACGAAACACCCCATCTCAGAGGTGAGGCAATTGTGTGCTACGAAATGCAGTGTCTTTGCTGTACAGTTTTCTGCTCTCATAGAAACATAGTGGTTTACTTATGGAAAGCAAAGATCTTTCTCTTTCTTTTTTTTTTCCATCTTTCATCATTCTTCTGCATGTAAATGTCAAATTAATATGCCTTTGGATTTGTATTGTGTTAGAATGTTTGCTTTTAAATATTGTGTGCTTCTCTAGTCAAAACAGCAAGGAAATTGAATCAGCCTAGATGGTCATCAATAGAGGAATAGTTAACAAGTATGTGAAACATATGCATAATATAATTCATTACTATAAAAATGAAATTATGGGGAATGATCTTGAACGAAAGGGTAAACACACACATACACACACACACACACACACACACACACACATGCAAGTTGGGGAGGGAAGGGAATGAGAATCAAATAAAACACATGTTATTTGAAAATTCCAGAATAAATGATAACTAAATCTCTACATGCCAAGTAAAAAAAAGTAAAATAAAATTTGAAAAAAAAATTCCTATTTGAGTTGTTGACTTGCATTTGATAAAACATTGTTTTTATGAGATAGGCATTCCTGTAGCCCAGCCTGGACTTAAAGTTCCTTAGAGTTAAGACTGGACTTGAACTACTGATTCTTTCATTTCTGCTTCCCTACTGGTACCCTTTAGGTACAAGCCACCACGTCTGGCTAGAGTTTCATACATATTGTTAAAACACTGGGTGCACTTTCTTTTATTACTTTGCTTTAAACAAGATAAGTAGATTTGATTCTTAGGTGGCACGAAGGACAAATCTTGATTTATTAGACTCAAATATTACTTCTTAAATGAAATCATGTGTTCAGAGATAATAAATAATGGAAATAGTTTGAGAAAAGACTTGTTAAATAAATTTTGGACTTTGGTTTCAGATTAGGACAGAAATTCCAATGATTGCTCAGTTAGTCCTAAGGATACTTCTACCATTTTTTATGTGAAAATTTATGTGAAATTGCATCCTGATCATTGATTATAAAAGCAAATCATCATTCAACTCTGAGAAATGTTGAAGATGCTCTATGTCCCTGTAGTATAAAAGGTTCAGTGAAAATGATATGCTTTATGTAAAAATAAACAAAGATATGCATCTTCTTAGTATGCCAATATTTTCACCTTTAGTAAATGGTAAAAATTCTATGTATACTAAAGAATTAAAATAAATTTTTTTATGATTTTTAACAGTATATATTTGCCTTGTATAACTATTTTATATGCCCATATTTCAGGAGATCATACAAAAATTTCTGGAGTGATAAGGTGTTGTGAGTTGAAAAAGTATAAGAACCCTGTTTTAGACTACTCTCTAAGCCTGTGACCTGCAAATTATTGTACATTTCTACTTTTAACTTTGTATAACATCTATCTCACTTTCTTTTATTATTATTATTAATTTAGTTTTTTTTTTTGAGGTAGGGTCGTACTCTAGCCCAGACTGACCTGGATTTCACTATAGAGTCTCAGGGTGGCCTTGAACTCATGTTGAACCTCCTATCTCTGTCTCCTGAGTGCTGAAAACAAAGGCATGTGCCTGGCTTATTATTTTGAAATATTATTAGTATTTTGTATATTGTAGAGAGATGGATATTATAAAGGTAATATTTAAATGTTCAGAACAATTCATAAAATTTGTAAATTCAAAAATTTATTTTCAGAAATTTACAAAATCAGAAAATATGTAAAATATAGCATAGAAAATTAATGTCTTAACCTTAGCCTAAATGTACTAGAATTTTCTCTAAATATTTATTGTATTATGATATATATCCATACTTTCTCAAATGTGTTGACACAGTGCATGGAATTTTGTAATTTCTTCTTTCATTTAAATATATAATTTACACATTACTGAAGGTATATATGATAATTTAATTCATTTCTGTACATCTCTTAGAAGCTTATATTGTGTGGCTGCTGTCTGTTCTTTATTTTTTTCTTTGTATTACTTTATTTTCACAGACATAAAGTATAATACAAACATTCTATTTCATAATTTCCTCAAATATAGATAGTTTTGGACTGAGGGAAATGATAAATTATAAATCTTATTTTTTATTACATCCTTAGAATTAAAAAATAAATATAAAACAAATGTCCTTGGATTCTCACAAAAGTGTGTATGAGGCCCATCTGAATTAGCATCAAAATTATGTAACCAGATAAACCATGATGGTGCTTATAAAAAGTTAAGATGCTCAAATAAGAAATGAATCCTGTGATTCTTTGTGTATATTTTCCTTTCTGATGAAATCAACTCATCTGTGTGTGATGGGAACAGCAATAATTTTCCATTTGCTTCAAATATATAGCATAGTTCAGATCCATAGAATAAGATATAACAGTTTACTCATTACCCAAACCATCCTCACACCATCCTCAGGTACATGTGAACCCAAAGAAAAAAGTCACTTTTCAAGGAGGACTAATTTCTTTTTATAAATCATAAAATAAAATAGTAAAGCTTGGGCTGGGGAAATGGCTTATTGGTAAAGGCATTTGCCTGCGAAGCTTAACAACCTCTGTTCAATTCCCCAGGTCCCAGGTAACCAGATGCACAAGGGGACACATGCGTCTGGAGATTATTTGCAGTGGCCCAAGGCCCTGGAATGCCCATTCTCACTTTCTCTCTATCTGCCTCTTATTTTTAAATTTATTATTTTTATTAGTTATGTACATGTGTGAAAACAGCACATGTTAGTACCATCCTTAGCCTCCTCCCTGTTCTCCCCCCTCCAAAGGGACCCGCCTCATTGAGAAGCCAGATATCCCCATGTGGATTATGGATTGTGCATAATGGGTGTATCAATAAGTTATGGGGAAGAGACAATGTCTCTGTGCATAATGTCCCAACTGTGGCTCTAACAATCTTTCTGCCACACCTTCTGGGAATTTCCCTGAGCCATGTTGTGTTTGCTTTTGGTCTACTTCAGTGATGAGGTCTTCGGAGCCTCTGTGTCTCTGGATATCTGGTTTGGAAGGAGTTGAGTGTTCTTTGTGTCTATCTCCTTCACCCTTGTGCTGATACCAGGTTCACCAAGAAAGCAGCACTCTTGCTCATTTCCTCAATTACTCTCTGGTTTCAGCTGGGTCCCCAGTGAGGTTTGATAGGCTGATTCTCTACTCCAGTTGTGCATCCATTAGAAAAAGAGAAGCAAATTCTCAAATGGAGAGTAGAATGAAGTCAGCACCGGATAAATGAGATAACCATTGTGTATTAGAGAGAATTTAATAGGTGTAGGCCCTTTTGTAGTCCAAGAATGCTGGGAGCTTGATATTATAGAGCAGACTCTTTTTTTGGAAATGATTCTGACTTGTTTCCCAATTCCAGCTATGGGTTCCATTCTACTGAGCAGATCTGTTAGCCAATTCAAGAGCAGCTGGTTACCCACCATGACTGTGTGCAACTATTGCACTTGGGTGAGCATCATGTTGGGTTGTTTGCTGCTGAGTAGCTTTGACCACACGTTGCTTGGACAGATGTTGGCCATTTTTCCCCAGCAGCTCATGTAGCACTATCTGGCACTGGACAAGCTAACTGTCTGGGGACTGGCTCTCTTCCAGATTCCAGCCAGGTCTTTCCATGTTCCATACCAACAAATATGATGTCTTTGGCAGTAGGGTCTTACCATGAATCTTTAGGGGGTAATCAATTGCTCTGACAGAAGTCTGTCTTCTTATGGGAGACCTTGTAGGTCTCTCTGATCAATAGTTCATTGTGGATGTTAACAGCATTCTGGTACTGGGAGTTATAGGCCAGCACCAAGGAAAAAGAAGGAAGAAAAAATAGGTAATATAAAAGAGAAAGAGAGAAAAGAGAGAAAAACAGGAGATGATTAAAGTTAGTCTTCATCATATCCTCTCCAGGGCCATTGATTCATGTGTTTTCTCTTAGAACCTGGTGAAGGTTCAGCCTTTTAGTCTGTCTGTCAGGATATAGAATTTTATGGTACCAGTTCCATTTGGGTCCACTTTTGTGTCTCCACTATCATTACCCTCCCCTCCAGCCTCACCCTCCCTGTTTTCCAGTCCTTGAGATGCCTATTAGGTATGTCAGCAGCACCTCAGGCAGATACAGGTTAGGAGCCACAGATGAGTGAGACCATGTGTTGATTGTCTTTCTGCGATTGGGTGAGTTCACTGAGAATGATCTGTTCCAAGTTTGACCATTTTTTTTTTTCAAATTTCATTGTGTCACTTTTCCTTATTGCTGTGTAGAATTCCATTGTGAAGATATACCACATCTTGGTTATCTTTTCATCTAATGATAGACATCTGGGTTGATTCCAGTTCTTATCTATTATGAATTGAGCAACAATAAACATGGTTGAGCAAATCTCTCTGAACTGAGGCATGGAATTTTTAGGGTAAATGCCCAGTAAGAGAATAACTGGGTCTGTTGGTAACTCTATAATCAATCTTTTTAGGAGTCTCCATATTGCTTTCCATAGTGGTTGTACCATCTTGCATTTCCAGTGAATGAAGGTTCCTATTTCTTTACATCCTTGCCAACATTTGTTTTCATTTGATGTTTTGATGTTTGCCATCCTTACTGGGGTAAGGGGGACCTCATATTGTTTTAATTTGCATTTCGCTGATGGTTAGGGTTGTTGAACATTTTCTTAAGTGTGTGTTTTCCATTTATACTTCTTCCTCTGAGAAATCCCTATATATGTCTCTATCCCATTTTGTGAGTGGGTTGTGTGATTTTTTTATTGTTTTGGTTTTTGAGTTCTTTGTAGATTTTAAAAATTAGGCCTCTGTCAGTTGTACAGTTAGCAAAAATTGGCTCTGCTTATTGTATGTTTGTCTGTGAAAAGACTTTTCAGCTTCATGATATCCCGATGGCTGAGTGATTGTTTAATTTCCTGAACTACTGGGGTTTTGTTCAGGAAGCCTTTTCCCACTCCTATATCATGGAAAGTTCCTCCTATTTTTTCTTCCAGTAGTAGCAGAGTTTCCAGTCTTATATTGAGGTCTTTAATCCATTTGGACTTCATTTTTGTACACGGTGATATGTCTGGACCTAGTTTCATTTTCCTGCATATGGTTATTCAGTTAGTCAGCACCATTTGTTGAAGATGTTGTGTTTTTTCCAGTCTACATCATTAGGGCCTTTGTGAAATATCAAGTAGCTGTAATTACTTAATCCAAAGTCCAGGTCCTCTATTGTGTTCCAATGGTCCATAATCCTGTTTTTATGCCAGTACCATGTTGTTTTTATTACTATGGCTTTGTAATATAGCTTTAGATCAGATATGGTGATACCTCCAGAGTTATTTGTTTTGCTGAGTATGTGCTTGGATATCCAAGGTCTTCTGACATTTCATATGAATTTTTTTTTCTATTGTCTCGCGCAGTCCCGGCCCGGCATGTCGGTCCATCCACCCGACTTGGAATCTGGGGCCGCGGAGGAATGCTCTACCCTTCCGTTCTGGCTGCTTGGAGCAGCAGAGCTGTGGGCAGGCAAAGCTTGGAGGGGACCATTTCGTATGAATTTTGAGATCAGTTTTTTTCTATCTCTGTGAAGAAAAATGTTGAGATTTTTATTGGTATTACATTAAATCTGCATATTGCTTTTGGTAAGATTGCCATTTTCACAATGTTAATTCTGCCTATCCAGGAGCAGGGGAGGTCTTTCCATATTCTCAAGACCTCCTCAATTTCTTTCTTGAGTGTTTTTATGTTTTCATTATATAAGTCTCTCATATCCTTGGTTAATGTTATTCCAAGTTATTTTTGTTGTTGTTGTTGCTATTGGAAATAGAACAATGTGGCTAATTTCTTTCTCTGTATTTTTGTCTTTTGCAGATAGAAAGACTGCTGATATTTCTGCATTGATCTTGTATCCTGTTACTTTGCTGAAGGAATTCACTTTTAAGAGTTTTGAGATGGAGATTCTCAGGTCACTTATGTATAGAATCATGTTGTCTGCAAATAGGGCTAACTTAACTTCTTCCTTTCCAATTTGTATCCCTTTTATTTCTTTTTCCTGTTTTATTGCTTGAGCTAGGACTTCTAGTACTGTGTTGAAGGGCAGAAGTGAGACTGGACACCCCTGTCTTGTTCCTGATCTCAGTGGGAATTCCTTAAGTCTCTCCCCTTTAAGTATTATTTGGCCTTTAGGAGCTTTATATATAGCCTTTATTATGACATATAAACTGTCCATGCCTATTCTCTCCAATGTTTTGATCATGAAATGATGTTCTATTTTGTCAAAGGCCTTTTCTGCATCCATTGAAATAATCATGTGGTTTTTGTGTTTAAGCTTATTTATGTGGTATATTACATTTACAGATTTCCATATGTTGAACCAACCCTGCGATCCTGGGAATAAGCCTACTTGATACAGGTAGATAATGCTTTTGATGTGTTGTTGAATTCTGTTTGCAAGGATTTTGATCAGAATCTTTGTGTCTAAGTTCATCAGGGAAATAGGCCTATAGTTTTCTTTTCTTATAGCATCTCTGCCTGGTTTTGGTGATACTAGCTCCAAAATGGAGTTTGGGAGCTTTGCCTGTCCTCTGATTATGTGGCACAGTTTGAGAAAAATTGGTATCAGTTCTTCCATGAAGGTTTGATTGAATTCAGCTGAGAAGTCATCTAGTCCTGTAGTCTTCTTTTTGGGGAGTTTTCTGATTACCTTTTCAATTTCAAAGGTGTGATAGGTTTGTTTAGGAGATTAATCTGCTCTGAGTTAAGGTTTGGTAGGTGGTATGTGTGTAGCAATTCATCCATTTCATCCATATTGTCCAGTTTTGTGGAGTAGAGGTTTTTGAAATAAGTCCTGATGATTCTCCCAATTTCACTTATGTCTGTTGTGATCTCTCCTTTTTCATTTATAATTTTGTTAATTTGAAGTATCCTTTTTTTTCACTTGATCAAATTGGCTAGGTGTTTATCAATCTTTTTTAATTTTTTCAAAGAACCAGCTCTTTGTTTTATCACTTTTCTTAATTTTTTTTTTAGTTTCAAATTCATTAATTTCTGCTCTGTTCTTAATAATTTCTTTCCATCTAGAACTTTTTGGATTGGATTCTTCTTGTTTCTCCAATGCCTTTAGGTAGATGGTTAGGTTACTGATTTGTGATCTCTCTGTCTTTGTTATGAAGGCACTTAATACTATGAATTGTCACCTAAGGACTGCCTTCATTGTGTCCCATAAGTTTTGGTACTATGTGTTCTCATTGTCATTCAATTCTAGAAATTTTGCAATTTCATTTTTTATTTCATCCACTACCCATTTATTGTTTAGAAGTGTACTGTTCAGTTTCCAGGAGTTGGTAGGATACCTGGTGCATCTTTTGTTTTTCATTTCTAACATTACTACATTGTGATCTGATATGCAGGAAATTATGTTGATTTTCCTAAAAATATGAAGGCAGGCTTTATAGCCCAGTATATGATCTATTCTATGAAGGTTCCATGGGTTGCTGAGAAGAATGTGTATTCTGTGGATTTTAGGTAAAATGTTTTCTAGATTTCCATTAGGTCTAATTGATCTATGGTGTTGTTGAGCTCTCTTACTTAACTTTCCTGTTCATTTTCTTTTTGGATGGTCTATCTATTGCTGATAGTGGAGTACTGAAGTACCAAACTATGATGGTGTTGGTGGTTATTTCTCTTTTGTTGTCAAATAGGTTTTGTTTTCTGAATTGTGGTGCCCCTGTGTTTGGTGCCTAAATATTGAAGATTGTGATATCCTCTTGTTTGATCATTCCCTTAATAAGTAATAAATGGCCTTCTTTGTCTTTTTTGATTACTTTTGTTTTGAAGTCTATTTTATCTGATATTAATATAACAACACCTGCTTGTTTCTTATTTCTGTTTGCTTGGAATATCATTTTCTATCCTTTCACCCTGAACAGTTGTCTGTCTTTATGGTGAGGTGGGTTTGTAGAAGATAGCAGATTGAGGGGTCTAATTTTCTGACTTACCTTGTTAGCTTTTATCTTTTTATGGGTCAATTAAGGTTATTAATAGTTGGGGTAATAACTGTGAAGTTTGATTTAATTACTTCCATATTGTGGAGGTTTATGTGGTTTGGTGTTTTCTTGGACTTTGTAGCTTTTTGCACCTTCACTGAGTTTGGGTATGTTGATATACTTCTTGTAGTTACTTATGGTAGTTTTTTGACTCTTCTGTGTGGGAATTCCCTGAAATACTCTCTGTAGGTTTGGCTTTGTGTTCATATAGTTGGAAACCTGACTTTTATCGTGGAAAGTTTTTCTTTCACTATATATTATGGGGGATACTTTTGCTGGGTAGATTAGTTTGGGTTGGAAACCATATGCAGTGTTCCATTCCAGGCCCTTCTGGCTTTCAGGGTTTCCATTGAGAAGTCTGAAGTAATTCTGATGGGGTTACCTTCATATGTAATGTGTTATTTCTCCTTAGCTGCTTTTAGGAGTATCTCTTTGTTATCGATATTTAGAGTCTTAATGATAATATGTCTTAGAGAATTTCTCCTTTTGTCCAGTCTGGTTGGAGTTCTGTTAGCTTCTTGTAACTTGAGGGGGCTTTCTTTTGAGAGGGTGGGAATGTTTTCTTTGATAATTTTATTGAGTAAGTTCTCCATGCCTTTGGTCTGAATTTCTTCCCCTTCTGATATTCCCATGATCTGAATGTTGGGACATTTAAGGATATCCCATAGTTCCCTCATGTTCTGTTCACAAAATTTTTTGACTTATTGAAACTTTTGGACTCATGAACTGTCTCTTCTGTTGTCTTCCAGTTCTGAGTTTCTGTCCTCCACATGGCTGATTCTATTCTTGAGAGCTTCTAAAAAGTTTTGGGCTTGTTCAATTTGGTTAATATTTTCTACTATATTTTTATGTATAGTATCCATCCCTCTGTAGAGTTCCCTTTTTACATCATTTTATGAATTTCTTAATGTTTCTTGGAATTCATCCTTGCATTTATTATGTCTTCATTGAGCTTAGCCAGCCTTTTATGTTTGCCTCAGTTAGGCTTCTGATGGCAATGGGGCCTTTCTGCTCCTATGGAAGGAGCCCAGGAGGCTCTGGTGGGGGCCTGAGGACCTGATGAAGGGTTTTGTTGGTTGGTGGTTATAGTATGGGATTACATGGTCAGGTGGACAAAGGGGACAGGGGTTAGAGGGAATGGGAGAAAGCAGACTATGTGGCAGAAGTAGCAGGGAGATTGAAGTGGTGGGAAAACCAAGGGAGGAACCTGGTCCATTGAAGGTGGTTGCAGCTAGGATGGCAATCTGATGGAGGGAAAACTCAGGGAGGAGAGGGAACACTAGCCTGCTGGCCTGGGTCCAAGTAGCCAGGGTAGTGCAGCAGGAACCAGGCAAGGTGGTTGGCTGGAACAGGTGTTCCAAGGAGGGAGGGGAAACTCTGGCTTTCTGGCCTGGGTCCCCTTAGCCTGTGGTAGTGCAGAAGGAACCTGGCATGGGCATCACAGCTGCGATGGTGGTCCCAGGGAGGGAGGGGAATGCTGGCCTGCTGCCCTGAGTCTGCTTAGCCTGTGGTAGTGCAGGAGCACCTGGTGGTGGGGCAGCTGAGATGGCTGCTTGAGAGGTGTGGGGTACTGGTGGGCTACCTGAGAGCAGGGGAATCAGTGGATTCCCTACTTTGCTCCTTGGCACCCTCCCACTGGAGGTCTACCAGGATCCACAAACCCCTAAGAACCCCAAAGATCTTGCCTTTCCTTCCCTCCAAGGTGAAATGTGGTTAGGCTGATGTCATCTTGACTGGAAGTCCTATCTGTTCTTTAAACTGAAATTAGTTCTTTTCACTTTTATGGCAAATTTAATTAAGAATATATTAAGCTATTTTAAAGAAATTAAAAAATACTTCTCAGATCACTTTTATATGATTGCGCTTTGTATTGAAAAGAAAATGAAATTGGAAGTATCTAAATGAAGTGTAAGATCTGAAGCAAATAATTACACTTCAAAGGGGGTAGTCAGATTGTTTTAAAGTGTTTCCTCAACTATAAGTTTATCTGTTCTATGAACTTTCAAGAATATAGAAGATAATGTCAATAAGTAGTCTTTTGGGCAATGGCAAGAGTGATTTTATTACTCTTAATATAGGCACAGTTAATTGGCCAGAAATTATTTCCACTTAGCTTCAACTGAAAATAAATTTTAAACTTTACTGTTTAGAAGACTGTTGTTAGGATTGAATAATCAGAAGTTGATGGAAAATACAAGAGACTGAGAACAGCATGAAAGCATCACACCTGCATCAGTCAGGAGAGTTGTTCAGGGGCTCTTCATCTGAGCCCTGGACCAGCAGCATCATGGTCACCTGTCAGAAATGTGAATTCTCAGGTACTACCCTACACAAACTAAATCAGAAACATTGACTAGAACATCAGTAAGCACTTAAAGTGATCCTGATGAGTGTAAAAAATAGAATCACTGATCTAGACAAAGCAATGATGATAAATAACAGAATTAATGAATACAGAACAGTTATATATGTCCATTTTGATCATGTTCATCAGGGGCCAGCTGCAGTTCTTATCCTTCTTATCCAGTCTCTGAGACATACAACTATGCTAGAGGTCCTGTTGACAACATTTTCTCATCTTGACAGCTAAAATAAATGAGAACATGCTTCAGGCTGAAAAATGATGCACATTATTTTCTATTGTTTTGGTCAAAGTCACATGATCAATCTCAGTTTAATGTGTTAGGATATGTGTTTCACTTTAAGTGTGGTACTTTGGATTTTAGCAAAAATATAATGACATCAGTTCCTTCACTCTCAGGCCAGGAAAAGCTGTGGGAATATGCACAGTTATTGCTGTCCAGGAGAGGCTGGAGCTTGGAGCTGGGTTGCTCCTCAGCTGGACAGGAGATACGGACAGAGTCAGACACTATAAAAAGAGGTAGAGTTGGAGACCTCTACTCCACATCTGGGTCTTCATGGACCCCTCTACTGTGGCCTACAACAGGACAGAAAGTACTCTGAGTTTGGGGGTGATGACAAACATTAGTGGCTCTTGATTTCTAAGTTGTCTTTTTACAGACCCTCTTGTTTCATTTTGTTGTTTTTCAGGAGTGAGCACTGACCATGCCTGAAAAGACTTTGTCTCTATGTTATATATGCCACTTCAAAAAGAATTTTATGTCCTGTTAAGTCAAATCAATTATAAGACTCTCAAATTTTGATGAGTGTTTATTTTTTTAATTATATAATATTTTATGTGTGTTTGTGGCATTAGTACCATTGTTAGAAACTTATTATCAATACATTTGGATGATATTAATCAAGATATAGTATATAATTTATAAAGGAAAGATAACTCCTGAAATTGACAGCAAACTAAAGAATGGTGGATTAGAAATGTCTTTAGTTGGAGTCAGGGACCATAATTCTACTCTGGTCTATCTCAGGCCGACTATGCTAGTGTGGCAAAAGTGTCTATGTACCAATAAAAACAAATTTGATTAAAATACCCTTTGGTACTTTTTAGCAATATAACAGTATTTTCATGTCACATTTGCTTTAATATTGGGTGGACAGTGATAGAAGTGGAGGAAAGCAGAGCTGACTACCAACCAGTCATTGTTTTTCACAAGAAGTCTATAGGAATAGACCATGACAACTGTTATTTTATTCTTAAAAGTTTCCATCCCTAGACATTCACTGATACATTGCCAGAAATAGTTGTTGACTAACATGAGACTGAATAAACCACAAATCCCTGTGAAATTTATTTTCTTATCTCTGTATAAAATACATGTGTAAAAAGAACCAGAGTATTTAGAACTTGAGAAAGTTTGTACCATTACTATGCAGTAAAACCTGGATTTTTAAAATGATATTGACTGGGTAATCTAATTCTCTGGGCCTCAGTTTACTCATTTTTAAATTTTTTTAAAAAGATTATAATACAAATCTTAGATGATTTTGAAACAACAAGGAAAGATATGTCTGTCATGTCTAGTGAAGCATCTGGAATGAATAAAACCCTTATAAATGTGAGCTTCTCTACCGTTCCTCTCTTCATCCAACTTCTCCCATCCTCCAGTGATTTTTGTATGATAAATTTTTGTATATAACAGCCACTTGGTTTATATGAGCATGTCCTAATTGGCGAGAGTCAAACCAATTAGTTGTTTACAGCATACTGACTGAGTTTTGCTGACATTCCCAGTGACTTCTGTTTCTTTTGGTCACTCCAGTTAATTCACTGTGTGCTCAGAGTCCGGTCTGCAACTTGACTTTGGCAGTTATTAATTGTTAGTTATAATCTTGGCTGAGGTCACTTTGTCTTTATTTCTTAAGCTGAAAAATGGGCACAGTGGTACTGATGAGAGAGAGATAAAGTCCTCATGTTTTTTTTTTAATTTTTAATTTATTTATTTGCAAGAAGAGAGAGAGAGAGAGAGGCAGACAGAGAGAGAATGGGCATGCCAGGGCCTCTAGCCACTGCAAACGAACTCCAGATGCATGTGCCCCTTGTGCATCTGGCTTATGTGGGTCCTGGAGAATCAAACCGGGATCCTTTGGCTTCGCAGGCAAACTCCTTAACCGCTAAGCCATTTCTCCAGCCCATCCTCATGTGTTTTTTGTTGTTGTTGGTGGTGGTGGTGGTGGTAGCAATTGAAGAAAATAATGTCTGTAAACACTGAATTTTTGGCACAGGATAATCATTATAAAATTGTTGGAATTTATTAATCTGCTGCCTTGCATTATATACTTATATTATTAGTTAAATGTCTGTTTCCCAACACATTCACAGAGACAGACACTTAACAACTCTAAGTAACTCAAATGATGTCCTCCTCAAAAGGGACCCTTTTCCCAATGACATTTTATAAATCAGAACCAAAAGTTCTGAGGCAAAAGAGAGGGAAACAAATGCCAGCAAGCAATTAAGTAATCTGAAGGGTAAAACACTATCTGACACAACCAGGAGACAGAGAACGAAGGCAGAGATAGCTCTTCCAGCCACACACCCTTGTGCCCTTTTCCCCCATGTAACGGGGTGAGCTAAGGTGGAGTGTCATTCTTAACTTTGAATTTTGCTGCTTTTGTCAGTTTGTGTCACAACCTTAACATTATTTAAATGTACTTTTTTGTATTTAATATTCATATTCAGGTGTTCAAGCCATAATTTCTGTTAGTAAAAGTGACATTTCTTAAAGTTCATTATTTTTTCCACATAGAAATCTCAGACATTATTAAAAAAAACAGACTTTAAATAATAGAACAGAAGTGTCTCCAGACTAACAGCCACCCCTATGATTTGTCACTTTAGTACTTGAGTACTTGGGAGAAATAAGTTTGATAACACTTGAGTCATTTAGTTTTGTGATTAGAAAGTTGGCAGTCAGTGCGACATGTCTCAGGTGGCGCTTCACATTCAGGGGAAAGTTTATATAGACTATGTTGCTCTGACTTTTTTTTTTTGCTTGACATTTTCAAGCCAAGATGCACTCTATAAAATGTCCATTAAATTTGCCAAGGATTTCAAGTTATCACAGCAATGTATCTTGATGACAATCAGGAATGTGG
This sequence comes from Orientallactaga sibirica, assembly GCA_036365145.1. Lineage (NCBI taxonomy): Eukaryota > Metazoa > Chordata > Mammalia > Rodentia > Dipodidae > Orientallactaga > Orientallactaga sibirica. Next base: position 61,111,449 of record JAEOAD010000004.1, read on the forward strand.
CAACAATTATATGGCATCCATCTGTGAGGTTTAGGAAAAGTACTCAACTGAAATTCTCAAAGTAATTCACTTACAGAAAGCAAAATGCATAATTCTTGTTGAGAAACAAAAAAGAAATTAGACTGGTGAAAATGTACCATGAGAAGAAATAAAAGGAAACATAAGCATAGATAGATGTAAAGGGAGGTTCTTTGGTCATCCATTATTTTTGCCTCTTAATAGCTTATGAATTTTTAAAAATCCAACCAAATTATACATAAAGATTTTACATATATCCAAGTTCACTTACATTAAACATAGCAGACTATTTTGGAAAGATATGGCATCTTTTGGTTATTAGAGTCAGAAAAATACCATTTGTCATTAATGCTATTGGCTTACAATAATGTAAGGGTAAAGAGAAAGGGGGAAAATGCAACTAGCCAAATTTTAATGTTAAATAATTTAAGGAATGCACCTAAACATCTAATTTCAAATCCAACTTACCCATACCTCACTCACACTGTCCATTTTTGGAGCAGGGAGGACTCTGGCTCACACTCACTTTAGAAACCAAAGAACGTATTGACTTTTATTGTAATCTATGCTAAAACGTCTTTGTAGTTGCAGCAACGCTAATAAAGTTTCTCATAATCTAACTGTAGGTATAAAACAAGCTGTGCTTTATCTATCAAAGTAAGAAAAATGGAATGCTTGTTGCTTTAAGAATTTAATCTATCTAACAAAAAACTAGCTAATAGTGTTTCATAGTATATAACTTGCCAAAAACATTCGTATAATAATGCTAAGAAGTGATAACCTTCATAAATCTTATTAAAACCTTATCAAAATGAATTAAAAATAATTTGTAGAAGGTAGTAGAGGAGTCCTTTCTAAAAATGCCTTTAAGATCTATAATCTTTGCTGGCATTTACAAAACAGTTATTTTGTGCTGCTGTGCTCTCTGTTAACCTCTGCATATAATAACACATTCTAACTAGAAGTTTTAATTTCTTAATTCAGTTGAGAGAAAAAGAGAACAGTAAATAGGGGTGTGCCAAAGCCTCTTGCCATGGCAAATGAGCTCCAGACACATGTGTTACTTTGTGCATATGGCTTTACATCGGAGCTAGAGAATTGAACCGAGACTATCGGGTTTTGTAAGGAAACACCTTCAACTGTTAAGCCATCTCTCCAGTCCCCAACACATATTTTACACAGAAATATGTTTTTGATCCATAGTTTATTCATCCTTTGATATGGACATTTCATTGTACTTTTATTCATAATTAAATTTGTCTTTTTTATGCTCAGAATAGTATATAAAAATTCCATTGGTCAGGGTTGGAGAGATGGCTCTGCACAAAGACATTTACCTGCTAAGCCTAAGGACCTGAGTTCAATTCCCCAGTACCCACATAAAGCCAGATGCACAATGGCTCATGCATCTAGAGTTTTTTTTTTTTTTTTTTTTTTTTTTTTGTAGCAACCAGAAGATCTGGCATGTCTCTTCTTTCTATCACTTTTCTACCCCTCTCTGCTTGCAAAAAATAAATAACATAAATGACTAATGTAGATAAAATACCATTGGATAAATTGAATTCTTAAAGTATAATTTGTATAGCAAAAGAGATTTTCGATTTTAATTCAGAACTATTGAACTCTGCATCATTTATATAGTTTTGGTTGATTGCTTTTTGCAAGTTTGGTTGAGGCTATTTAGGATCTAATCTTCCAGGGATCTACAGAATGAGCTTGCAAACTCTAAAACTTAGGTGCCTGAACTTTTTTGATAAAAGTTTATATAGCATTTTTCTCAGTGACAGCTATTGTATTGATCTCATCACCATGGAACTAGTCAGGAAAATAATCTGACTACCGATGGAAATCAAGATGGTGATGTTTTACACACATTCCATGAAGCAAAGATATTAAATCTGCCCTTCAAGGACCAGTTTCTTGGAACACTTTTTCAAGTGGTGGCCATGAAAGGGATGCCCGTATTATCTAGAGCTGAATACTCCCCTGGGAGTTTGTTTTTGACACAGTTTAACCTTAATATGATCATTTTTTGCCAAAATGTGGTTAGATTTATCTCAATGTGATTCATACTGATGTACTAAGATATTTCTGGATAAAATATATTGAGCTAAAAAGAAAAATGGACATCATGGCCACTGGAAGTTATCTTCTCACAAAATTTAATTAGCTTCACAGTATCTGGCTTTAGGAAATAAATGCATGAATCCATTATATGTTATATTATACATTCTATGCTATATGCTATATTATTATGTTTCTAATAAGGTCTCAAACCAAAACAAGAAAAATAATTTTTGTAATCTAGTAAGACCCTATGACATGAAATGATATGCTATTCTAATAAATGAGAATAAGAAATAAAATTACCCAATTACTCCTAAGACATAAGAAAGGATTATGGGTTATTAAACTTCTTTAGAATGATTCCACTTTCTCAATTTCTTATGATTTGTTACAAAAAAATTAACTTCAGAGGAATTCATATGTTCACATAAAAGAACAGTAGTTATAAAAATCTTGAATACTCTTCAAATATAGGAGACAGTGGATAGGAAGGTGCAGATCCTTCAACTAACCCCATAAATGAAAGGAAATAGAAAGAGATAATGACCATTTCTATTGCTTTTATTCTCTTTGGGGGAAAAATTTATTAATCACATTTCTTCATAAAATTTATTATTATCTTTCTACTTTTTCTGACAACTTGTTTCCAACATTTTCATGTCTGAGATATATTTAACTTTATTGTATGAGAACATTGAATATTGGTCATATTTCCATTGGGTTGTGCTCTTATATTCTTAAATCCCCTTTTACCTGCATCCATACCACTGAGGGCCCTCCTCAGTGGGCTAGTTTTTATTCACTGTGGGCTCCTTAATGTCACAGTTAGTCTCAGGTGGGGGAGGGGTGATATCTTAGGATATACCTTCTCATCCTGTTGCTCTTACAATCATTCTGCTCTCTCTTCCTCAATGGTACCTGAGCTTTGGTGACTGTATTATAAGTCTTCCTTAGTGTTGAGTTCTCTGAATTTCTGCTTGGATGAGTTTTGAGTCTCATCAGTGTCTACCACCACATTCCTGGGAGAGGTTGTCAGGCTATTTTGAGAGTAGCACTTGAGTTTAAATTGTCACTTCCTCTGTAAAGTCTCCTGGCAGATGTGGTAAATATAACTTGTCTCATGCTAAATAGTTGGCTGTATTATCTTTCATATATATTTGAGAGAAAGAGTCAGAGAGAGAGAGGGAGGGAGGGAGGGCAGAAGAGAATGGGCATGCTAGGGCACCCAGCCACTGCAAATGAACTCCAGATGCATGTACCCCTTGTGTATCTGGCTTACATGGGTCCTAGTGAATCGAACCAGGGTCCTTTGGCTTTGCAGGTAAATGCCTTAACTGCTAATCCATCTTTTCAGTCCTGGCTATCTTATCTTATTGATGGATCTTCATTCTCCCTAATATTTGCTACCTTCTGTAAAAAACAAGTTCTCCAAGAGTGAGAGCAGCAAGGATCAAAGAGGATAAGCATAGTGTGCTTTCAAAGACTTGTTGAAGGGCATACTCTCTGTTCTTAGCCAAAGAACAGTGGGAGTTTCTCTCTAGAGTCTATAACATTCCTATCCATCAGATTCTGACTTGGTTCTTAGTGCCAGGTATGAATTCTCTCCTTCTGACTGGTCCTTCTGTCCAATTAGAGAGCAGTTGATTACTCCCATAGCCTTTGTGTCACTATTGCACAGACATGTACATCTTGTCTGGCTTGTTGATTTTGTAGCTTGCAGGAATCCCTGCTTGTTCATGCTTTTGGTGATCTTTATCCCTCAGCAGCTTTCCTAGCATTTTCCAGCAATATGAGGGTTAGCACTTGCTAGCCATGAGGACCTCCTTCTCAGTTACAACATATTCTCTCTTGTTATCCTGTGCTCACAGCCTATGATGTCTTCAGCAATAGGGTCTGACTATCTCTGGTTGGTTACCAAGTGCTTTGGCAATAGCATGCATTGTTTTCTGGACCTTACAGGACTCCCTGACTAACAGCCCTCTTTGGGGAGGGGTGATATTCCAGTTCTGACACTGGATGGTTTTTGGATTAAATATTTTTCACCTCCCTATAGAGCACTTCTGCCTGGAAAATCCCACTCTCTCACCCCTTATTAAGAGTTATATTTTAAAAAAAACCCACATCATCTCAGCAGTATGGTGAGTTTTGAGTCACCTGAGTGGGCACAACAATCTGAAAAGAGAAGTTGCTTAACTGTACGTGAGGGTAGTACTAATATATGGGCATAGATGTAAGGGTTTAGCAGGCAATTTGTGGGTATAATAAACTCATTTAGCCAGACAACTTAAGTAGTTTTATGCCCTAGGTCTTATGACATCCTTAGCCATAGGCTTTTGACTAGGTTTTCAGTACCAGGCATGAATTCCCTCCCATGGAAAGGGCTTCAAGTCCAATCAGAGAGCATAAGTGACATGCCACCATTGAACAAGCTGGTATATTTGGTCTGGTTGGGTATCTGTCAAGCTTGCAGGCTCCAATGCTGTTAAGACATTTCGTGACTTTTCTCTTCCAACAGGATGCATAGCTTTTACCAGCATTTTGACATCAATTCAACAGGGAGGAGGCTTTCAGCTCAGCCCCAGCTTGATTTCTCAGTTATCTACAACCAACATGTGGAGTCTTCAGCAATAGGGTCTTACCATCTAGTTCTAGTGGGTAACTAGGAACCTTGGCAATAGCCTATGATGTGATGGGTACATTATGGACCTCATCAGATCACAGTGATTGAGGGTTTGTCTAATTCCCTGGGATATGGAGATTTTATTCAGGTCTTTTTATGTGCCTACATCTTGGGGGTATTCTCCCTGCTTTCCCTTCTTATTGTCTTAGAGTTTCAGGTCTTATGTTGAAGTCCGTTGATACATTTGGAGTTGATTTTTGTGCAGGATGAAAGAAATGAGTCTAGTTTCATTCTTCTGCATCTGGATGTTCAATTTCTCTAGCACCTTGTTTAAAGATGATGTCTTTTCTCCAGTGTGTGTGTGTTTTTAAAATATTTTTTATTAGTTATGTATATAGTGTGTATACAACCATGATGGTACCATCATTAGCCTTCTCCCTGTCCTCCCCCCATGGGTAATATGGGTCTTGCCTTATGTGGATAGCCACCAGATTTGTGGGAGAGGCAATGACTGTGTGTATAATGACCCAATTCATGGCTCTAACAATCTTTCTGCCCCTCTTCCACGAGTTTCCCTGAGTCATGTTGGGTTCATTTTAGGTCTATTTCAGTGAAGAGGTTTTGTGACTCTCTGTGTCTCTGGATATCTGATTTGGTAGGGGTTGAGAGTTCTTTGTGTCTATCTCCTTTGTCCTTGTGCTGGTACCAGGTTCACCAATGAAGCAGCACTCTTGCTCATTTCCCTTATAACTCAATGGCTTCACCTGGTGCCCTGTTGAGGTGCGATGGGCTGATGCTCTCCTCTGGATATGCATCCATCTGAAAGAGAGAAGCATATTCTCCAATGGAGAGTGAGGTCAGTGCAAGATACATGGATAACCTTTATTATTTTAGAGAGAATTTATTGGTGGCAGCTTGCTATTGGAGAGTAGGCTCGTTTTTGGATATGGTTCTGACTTGTTTCCCGTTTCCAGGTATGGGTTCATTCCACTGAGCAGATCCGTTAGCCAAATATAGAGCAGTTGGTAACCCACCATGGCTGTGTGCCACTACTGCACTTGTGTGAGCATCATGTCAGGTTGTTTGCTGCTGAGTAGCTTAGACCACGAGTTGATTAGACAGTTGTTGCTCATTTTCCCTCAGTCACTTATTTAGTACGTTCTGGCACTAGACAAGCTAACTGTCTGGGGACTGACTCTCTTCCAGATTCCAGCCAGGTCTCCCCATGTTCCGTCCAAACAGCATATGTTGTCTTCAACAGTAGTATCTTACCAATAACCTTTGGTGGGTCATCAAGTACCCTGACAGAAATCTGTCTTCTTTTGGGAAACCTTGTAGGTCTCACTGATCAACAGCTCACTGTGGAAGTTAACCACATGCTGGTATTGGGGGTTACAGGTCACTGCAAAGGGAAAAGAAGGAGGAAAAAGTATAGGTAATATGAAAGAGAAAGAGAGAAGAGAGAAAAGAGGGAGTGATACAGAGAGAAACAGGAAAAGGTTAAAGTTAGTCTTCATCATACCCTCTCTAGGCCCCGGTGATTCAGGTGTTCTATCCAAGTACCTGATGCAGGTTCAAACTTTTAGTATGTCCTTCAGGATATAGGGTTTTATGGTACCATTTCCATTTGGGTCCAGGTTTTTGTCCAGTGTGTATTTTTGACTTCACTCTCAAAGATCAGGTAGGGGTAGTTACTAGAATGTGAACCTGAATCTTATATTCTATTCAATTGACCTGTGTTTGTTTTGTGCTAGTAGCATGCTATTTTTAATGTTTTTTTTTTTTTTTTACTATGCCTTTGAAGTATATTTTGATATGAGGTATGGTGATACCAATGGCAACATTCATTTTGCTGAGGTTATTTTTGGCTATCTGTGGTATATTGTGAGTCCCTGTGAATTTTGAGATTATTTTTTGGTAACTGTAAAGAATATTGTTGGAATTTTGAATGAAATTGCTTTGTATCCATATATTGCTGTGGTTGGCTGGCCATTTACACAATATTTATTCTTCTAAGCCTTGAGCATGGGAGGTCATTCCATGTTTTTGTCTCTCCCCCCCCCTTTTGCTTTTGGTCTTTTTCCAATGTTTTCACTGTAGAAGGCTTTCACTTTCTCCAAAATATTTAACATTTTGTGGCTATTGTACATGGTATTGATTTCTTTCACTATGTGCTTGTCATTGATGTTTATGAAGGATGTTGATTTTTGTGTATTGATTTTATATCCTGCTACTTTACTGAAGGAATTTATCACTTCTAGGAACTTTTTGGTGGAACCTTTCACATCACTTATATATAGAATCATATCTGCAACTATGTTTAGCTTAACTTCTTCCTTTCAAATTTGTATCCCTTTTCTTTCTTTCTCTTGTCTTTTTGCTTGAGACAAGACTTCAAGTGCTAATGTGAAAAGCAGTGGTGAGAATGAACATCCCAGTCTTGTTCCTGACTTTGGTGGAAATGCTTCAAGTTTTTCCCATTTAATATGATATGGGCCTTAGTTAGGTTTGTTATATATAGCCTTAATTATGATCCCTCCATCCCTAATCTCCCCACTATTTTAATCATGAAGGGATATTGTATTTTGTTGAAGGCCTTTTTTTGAAATTGAAATGATTATGTGATTCTTGTCTTTAAGTCTACTTATGTGATGTATTACAATTATCAGTTTCCTTGTTTTGAACTGTCCTTGTATCCCTGGGTTGAAACCCACTAGATCAAGATGGATGATACTTTTGATGTGTTCGTAGATTCAATTTATAAGAATTTTATGGGTCTTTTTTTCCATGTATTTCATCAGGAAAGTTGGTCTATAATATTCTTTTCTTGTGTCACTTTCCAGTTCTTTGTATTATAGCAATTCTGGTATATTAGGAGTCAAGGAGCATTCCCTTCTTTTCAACTGTGTGAAATAACTTGAGAAAGAGGGGGTTTAGTTTTTTTTTTTTTTAAAAAAACTTTATTAATTTGAGAGTGAGAGGGAGAAACAGAGAAAAAGAGAGAGAGAATGGAGAATGGGCATGCCAGGGCATTCAGCCACTGCAAACTCTAGAAGCATGTACCACCTTGTGCATCTGGCTTATGTGGGTCCTGGGGAATCAAACCTGGGTCCGTTGGCTTTGTAGGTGAGTGCCTTAACTTCTGAACCATCCTTTCAGCCTGGGCTATAGTTCTTTAATGAAGGTGTTGTAAAATTCAGCGGTGAATCCATCTGGACCTGGGTCATTTGTTGTTGTTGTTGTTGGAAGGCTTTTAGTTACTTTTCAGTCTTGTTAGACATTATTGCTCTCGACAAGTAATTTACCTCTTTTGGCTTTACTCTTGGTAAGTGGTATAAATCAAGAAATTTATCATTTTCTTCCAGATCTTCCAATTTTGTGGAGTATAGGTTTGTGAATATGTCCTGATGATTCTCTCAACTCAGATATATCTATTATAAAATTTCCTCTTTCATCTCTAATCTTGTTGATTTGAGTCTTCTCTTTTTCTTTTTTGGTGAATTTAGCTGGGGGCGTGGTGTTACTAATCTTGTTTATTTATTTTTTTCAAAGAACCAGCTCCTCATCAATTTTTAAAATTGTTTTCTTCATTTCCAATTTATTGATTTGTGCTCTGATCCTGATTATTTCTTTCCATCAGATACTTTTAGGTTTGGATTTTTCTTGTTTTTCCAAAGCTTTCTGATGAATACCTAAGTTCTTTATCTGAGGTCTCTATTTTTGTAATGTAGGGATTTAGCATTACAAACTTCCCTGTTAGGACTGTGCATTATGATCTGGTATAATACAGGTATTTATCTCTATTTTCCTGAATTTGTGGAGAATTGCTTTATGTCCTACTATGTGATCTATTTTAGAGAAGGTTACATGGACTGCTGAAAAGAATGTGTATTCTGTAGAGTTATTTTGGGATGTTCTATAGATGAATGTCAAGTCCATTTGATCTGTGGTATTGTTTAGTTCCATTAGAAACTCTTTATTTTCTGTTTATATGAGCTATTGATGACAGTAGGGCATTTAACTGTTTCTACTGTTATTGTGTTGGGATTTATTTCTGATTTAATGTCTAGCAGATTTTGCTTTATAAAATTTTCATGCACCTGTGTTTGGTGCATATACATTTATGATTTAATATCCTCCAGTTGAATTGTTCCCGTAATGAGTACAAAGTGGCCTTCTTTTGATTACTTTTGGTTTGAAATCTATTTTAACAGATATAAGTATAACCAAACCTGTTTGTTTCCTATTTTCATTGGCTTGGATGTTGTTTTTGATCCTTTCACCGTAAAGACAGACAACCTTGTGTCTATCTTTAACGGTTAGGTGGGTTTTTTATAGATACCAAATGAATTGGTCTTATTTTCTGATCCAGCTTTTGGTGGTTTGATTCAGGTTTCCCCCATAAACTTAGGTGTTCTGAATTCTAGGTTCCCAGCTGATGGAGATTTGGGAATTAATGCCTTTGGGAGGCAGTATATTGTTGGAGGCAGGCTTATGGGTATTGTAGCCAGTTTCCCCTTGCCAGTGTTTGGCACACTCTCCTGTTGCTATTGTCCACTTTGTGTTGGCCTGGGGATAATGTCCACCCTCTGCTCATGCCATTGTTTTGCCCTGTCATCATGGAGCTTCCCCTCAAGTCTGTAAGCCAAGATGGACCATTTTACTTTTTTCCCCAGGTGGTCAGGTGGTTTCTGCCAGCAATGAAAACCTGACTGTTACCCTGTGTCTTTTTGACTGTGGAGTTGAAACTATTGATGTTCAGAATTATAACTGAGAGCAGTAAGTTAATGTCTTTCTAGTTGAAGATTGTGGATTTTCATGTTTCCTTGATCTTCATATGCTTATATGTCTGTTATGGTTTCGATCTTTGCTTTTTCACTCCTGTAGCCTCTTGAGTGTGTTTGTTCATCTCTTCAGTATCAAGCATTCCCTGCAATAGTCACTGTGGAGCTGGCAGTGCTCATATATTCATAAAGCTAGCTGTTATCAAGGGAAGTTGTCTTGTCACTTTTTATTATTTGTGTAATTTTAGCATGGATTGTCAGCTATGTATTGCCAAATTTTGAAATACTCTATTCCAAGGCATTCTGGCTTTTAGAGTGTCCATTGAAAAATCAGATGTAATTCTGATGGATTTAATTTAGTAAATAATGAGTTTTTTTCTTTTGTAGTTTTTAGTACTCTCTCTGTATTTAGTGTTTTTAATATAGTATGATGTGAAGAACTTCTTCTCTGGTCCTGTCTATTTGATATTCTGTGCCTCTAATAATGGGATGGACTCTCATTTGCAATGGTAGGAACATTTTCTTCAATAATTTGTTGAAGATATTCTCTATATCCTTGGCTTGCAGTTCTTCTCCTTTGTGTATGCCCATGATCAGAATGTTTGGTCCCATATTTCCCTCATTATATATTCATGTTTTTTAATTAATTAATTTATTTTTTTGGAGAGAGAGACAGGCAGAGAGGGAGAGGGAGACAGAAAGAGATGGGCGAGCCAGCAGTCTCTCAGCTGCTGTGAACGAAATCCAGATGTGTGCGCCCCCTTGTGGGCAAGTGCGGCATTGCGCCCTTGTGTCACTGCATCTGGCTAAACGTGGAACCTGGAGATTGGAACTGCTGGAGATTGGAACCAGCGTTCTTAGGCTTAGCAGGCAGGTGCCTTAACCGCTAAGCCATCTCTCCATCCCTATATTCATGTTTTTTGAACTTGCCATTGATTTGGGATTCCTGGTATAGCAGATAGCTTCAGGTTCATTGAGATGAACTTCCAGACCAGGCACAATTATGGAGGAAAGGATATTTATTGAAGCTTACAGATCCAGGGGAAGTTCCATAATGGCAGAAGAAGCTGGCCTGTCTTCACAGGACCAGGCAAGAGAGCAAAGCCCCCAGCCACACAGCACACAGAGCAAAACAACAGCCCAAAAGCCACAGCACTCTTCAGGAACTCCTACTGGGCACACCTTGCATATCTTTACAATGGAATCTCAAACCCACAACCACACCTTAAGAACCACCCAGTGACAGTGCCTCTAGCAAGATGACTGCAGATGCAAACTATAAACTAATAAAATATTGAATATATAGGGGGCCACATATTCAAACTACCACACCTGGTTTGTTTCCTCTGTCTTGTCCTTGAGCTCCAATAATTTGTCCTTCACATGATCTATTTTGGTTAGGCTTTCTTGAGAGCCTTTGAGTTATTTTTCATTTTGTGTTATGTTTTTCTTTATCATCTCAATCTCTGTACTGAATTCAGTTTTCATTTCTTGGTTTGACTGTCTTATGTCTCTTGAAATGAATTACTGAATTTGATCATGTCCTCATTGAATTAATTTTGATAGCCATTGAAGTCAGTTTTTGGGTGATTCTCATCCATTTCACTCAGCTGTCTATTGAGTATTTTTTTATTGTCTTCTGTTTTATTGAGCTATCTATTGAGTTCTTTATTTTGGCTCTCTTCCATTTTATTCAGCCACCAGTCCCCTATTGAGTTCTTTTAAATGCTTCTTTTTCATTTTATCTAGCCATTTGTTTATAACCTCATTAAGTTTGGGGGGCTTGGTCACCTCAATACTCACTGTCCCAATATGGGAGTCATAATTTGTATATGATATTTATGATTTCCTCTTGGATCTTTCAGAACTCAAGTGCATTTTAATAGATGCATACAAGTTAGAGGTTTGTACCACTCCACATTTATTATATAAGTTTGCACAACTAAATGACATGGGCTTGAAAATAATATAGTAAATAGTACTATTATTTTATCAGAGATGTAACAGATCATATTCCTTAAAAAGTCCAGGTCCCACCTAAGCCAGACACACAGTGGTGCAAGTGCATAAGGGGGTGCATGTATCTGGAGTTTGGTTGTGGCAGGAGGCCCTGACACACATTTCTGTCTCTCTGTCTCTCTCACACATTCACCTTAAAGGAAAAGAGGCTGTTGGCCATGCCTCAAAAAGGGGGTGCCTCAAAAAGAAAGAAAGAAAGAAAGAAAGAAAGAAAGAAAGAAAGAAAAATAAAAACAAAAAGAAAAGATACTTGGTTGAATGGACATCACACCAGAACCTCACTAGAAGGGGGAAACACCTTGTAATTATGGGATAGAATTCTGTTTCTGTGGTAATTATTGATACAGTAATTATTCTTACCAATTGGTATTGAGTCTTTGTGTGTACCTGCCACTTAGAGTCACCATGAGGTGTCTCCACCGTCATTTGATGTTTATGGTAGAAAAATTTCATCTAACCATTTAAGTGTTTTTTAAAAGATTCTTTTATAAACAAAATATATTTTATTTATTTATTATGAGAGAGAGAAAGTGGTACAGAGAGAGAAAGAGAAATGGAGAGAATGGTCCCAACATGACCTCCAGCCACTGCAAATGAATTCCAGATGCATGCGCCCCCTTGTGCATCTGGCTTATGTGGTTCCTGGAGAATCGAACCAGGATCATTGCTTTGCAGGCAAATGCCTTAACTGCTAAGCCATCTCTCTAGCCCCCATTTAACTTTTATGAAGAAAATCACAACTCATTAAGTTTCCCTGCATTTAGTTGTTGGATGTTTAGAATTGTATAGCAAAAATTGAAATATTGCCTATTCAAAATTAAGAGATAAGATAAATAATAAAATCAGATGCAAATTCCTATAGTATATTAGACTAAAAGTAAAGCATAATTAATCAACTTATCTCTTAATCATATTACTTAGGAAATAACATATATTATGGGCAATTCTAAGTGCAACCCCCCCAATGGGAGAATAATAAGCACTATCAAAGAATTGGCAAACACAAAAGAAACCAAATCCTCATACAAAACCTGAAAAGAAACTTATGCAAAGAATCAGTACATTCAAAATTATACCAGTAGCAAAGTAAACATTTTTTATAGTTTTATAAGGGAAAATATGATCATTGGTTTAAATCACCATTAAGCAAGCTCAATGATTCCTGAAATGCCCAAGTCCAATCCTTGTGTTGAAAACTGCATTGATGCTATCCAAGAAGTAGGAGTACTTTTGCTAGGATTAGGAACACTGTATCCACAATGTAAACCTCTTTTTTATCAGATATGAAGTAGCACTAAAATGACCCCAATGTGGCTCAGGGAAATTCGGGAAAGAGGGGGCAGAAAGAACGTTAGAGCCACAAGTTGGGGCATTATGCACAGAGACTTGGCCTGTCCCCCATAACTCTTGACTACTCCCACAATGCATGACCCACATTCCCCACTGATGAGAGTCCCTTTGGAAGAGGAAGAACAGAGAGGAAGATAATGGAGTGATCAGTATGAATGTGAAATTAGAATAATATAAACAAAAAATAGATTATTAATTTAAATAATAATTTAAATAATTTAAATAATTTAAACAGCTCACCTCTTCCTTCCCACAATGAAAGTATGCCAGTGAACTCTCTCTTTCTTTGTTTTCCTTGGTTTCTACTTCTCACGCTATCTTATCTCCATGATACCCACTTCCTATTCAATTTAAGAAGAGTTTGTAATAAATATTCTTTCCCTTTTTCTGTTTCATAAACTCAGGAAAAACATCATAAAAAAGAATACAGAATTAAAACTTACCTAACTACACTCTCACTAGATGTGGAATTGTATAGCAGAGTTGAAACTGTAGTGAGTTCCTGTGGAAATAAAATATTAAGATTTTCCCTTTATTTTACATAATAGTGTCTAGACTTTTAGTTTTGCAAGATTTAGAACTAGATGTTACATTTTATACTATATAGCCCATATATGAAAAATAAATTCATAAATTAATGTGTTGAAAATCAGAACTTAATACTTTCATTAATAAGAATACATGATTAAAATATGATGATAGCTGGGTTAGGAAATTATAATATGCTTGAGTTTAATTCTAAGAGTACAAAGCACTGTAATAAATATTTAAGAGATATAGAAGATTAAGATATATGTTTGTTTTGTATAGTACACTGTTTGACAGAGTTAGAAAATGAAATTCATGTCTAAAAATTTTCTTATGAAGGGAGTTCTATAAGCTTTCAGAGGAGGAAAGTATTATCTGTGTGTCTGTGAGGTGGGAGGACAGTAAAGACATAGACCAGAAAAACGTCCTGGAAGAGTTAGGTAATTTTAATCTGTGTATTGAAAGTAGAATAGGTATTGTTTGTGAGAATAAATGAAGAAAGGAATCTAGTCTAGAAACCTTCAAACATAGAGGGTTGTGTATACTTCAAGGCATATGAATTTTCAGGAGAACCCTGTCATGGGTAATTTGACATAAAATTTCAAATTCAAAACCTTTACTGTATTGTTTTCTTAAAATCAATCTATATACTTAAAATAAAATTTCAGGAACGCACATAATTTAATAATTTGAGGATCCATGCTTTCCCCCTTACACAACACTGCCCTCTACAGGTGGGGGAGGAATCACTGAATATGCTTTAAAAATACTGAAACTGGTGATTTAAAAATATATATATTTAAAGTGAAAATATTTTTTAAATATTTTTATTTATTTGCACACACACACACACACAGAGACACACAGACACAGACAGAGAGACAGACAGATGGAAGAGAGAAATGGCCATCAGGGACAGAGAGAATGGGCCATACCAGGGCCTTTAGCCACTGCAAACAAATTCCAGATGCATGAGCCACCCTGTGCATCTGGCTTACATGGGTACTGAGGGGTTGTACTTGGGCCTTAGGCTTTGCAGGCAAGTGCCTTAACTGCCAAGCCATCTTTCCAGCCCTCTTAAAATTAATTTTAATTTCAGTGTTTTTATGTAATACTTATACTTTTACCAAGATTCTCCAAGCTCAAGTTCAATATTTTTTTCAAGATAGACCTTTTATTTTATTTTTTATTTTACTTATTTATCTGAGAGAGAAAGAGATGGGGATGGGGACAGTGGGATTATTAGGGCCTCTAGCCATTGCAAAGGAACTCCAGATGTATGCACCACCTTGTGAATCTGGCTTATATGGGTCCTGGGGAACTATACCAGGGTCCTTTTTGTGTGTGTGTGTGTGTGTGTGTGTGTGTGTGTGTGTGTGTTCTTTCATAGCTACATGTATATATATTCTACATTCCACATATGAGAAAAATGTGACATTTATCCTTCTGAGTATGACTTATTTGATTAATATGATGATCTCTAGTTCCACTCACTTTTCTGAAAATGATATCATTTTGCTCTTTATAGTTGTAAAAAACTCTATTGTTTATATGTACCACATTCTTTGTACATCCATCCGCTGATTATGCCTAGACTGAATTTTTCACTTTATTATGAACAGTGGCACAATAAACCTTTGATGTGAAGGACTCTCTGTACTATGCTAACTGATTGCTCTAGGTGTATCTGTAGGTGTGGAATAGCTGGATCATATGGAAATTCTATTTTTTTGTTTTTTGAGGAAACTCTACACTGATTTTCACAGTGGCTGACCTAGTTTTCATTTCTACTAGTACTATGTACGGGTTACTTTACCCCCACATCCTTGCCAGTGTATGTTGTTTGCTTTTTTAAAAAATATTTTATTTTTATTTATTTATTTGAGAGAGAGATATAAACAGGCACAGAGAGGGGAGAGAGAGAGAGAATGGGCATGCCAGGAACTCCATCCACTGCAAAAAAACTCCAGATGCATGTGCCACCTTGTGCATCTGGCTAACATGGGTGCTGGGTATTGAAACTGGGTCCTTTGGCTTTGCAGGCAAGTGCCTTAATCACTAAGCCATCTCTACAGCCTTAGCTTAGTTTTTCTTTTTTTTTTTTTTTTTTTAATGATAGCCATTCTGACTGAAGAGAGGTGGACTCTAAGTATAGCTTTGATTTGTATTTCCCTGATGGGTAAGTATGTTGAACAGTTTTTCATATATTTATTGGCTAAATATATTTCAACTTTTGAAAAGTGGGAATTCATTTGTCAATTTTTCCTTGACTCTTTTTCTTCGTTTGTAGATACTCATTTCTATTAGATGTATAGCCAGCAAAGATTTTGTACCATTATTTAGATTGTTTAGATTTGAATTTTATGCAATACCATTAGTGAGTTATTGGTTTTTGGGAATCTATTTCAGAAAGTCCTTGCCTATACCTATAACTTGAAGTGTTTTACTGTAGCAGTGTCAAAGATATAGAACTTACATTAAGATCCATTTTGAATTGATTTTTTTTTCTTCAAGGTAGCATCTCACTCTAGCTCAGTCTGACCTGGAATTCACTATGTAGTCTCAGGGTGGCCTTGAACTCATGGCAATCCTCCTTATCTCTGCCTCCCAAGTGCTGGGATTAAAGGGGTGCACAACCACGCACAGCTGAATCGATGTTTTTTTTTTTTTTTTTTTTTTTACTTTGGTAAAAGATAGGAATCTAGTTTGTTTCTTCTACATGTGGGCATTTGGTTTTCCCAGAACCATTGAAGAGTCTGCCTTTTCTCTCAATGTATGTCTTTGGCACCTTTAAAAAAAAAAATCAGGTGTCTATACAGGTGACTTTAGAAGTGAAGGTTTATTTCAGGATCCTAGGTCTACATTCATGTTTTTATGACATTACTATCTTTTTTCTGTTACCATGTATTTGTAGTTTAAGTTGAAGTCAGGCATTGTGATACCAGCAGCATTGCATATTTTGCTCAGGATTGCTTCAGGTATGAGTGGTCTTTTGTGTTTTCATATGAAATTTATGATTTTTTTGTTTCTGCGAATAATGTCATTGAAGTTTTGTTAGGATTGCATTGATTGCATTCACTAACATAACCATTTTCAAAATATTAATTCTGCTAGTCCATGCAAAATGATTATAATCTTTAAAACATCTGTAGTTTCACATACATTGTCTCTCTTAACATTCCTATGGGGTATATGTTGCATATTTTCAAATTATATGAGGATGAACTGTTTCAGGTAGTTGATTTAACAGAGCAAAGGTTCTACATCTGGTTGCAGAAGAAGTAGAATTAAAACCAAAGCCTTTGGAATATGTCTTATGTCTATTTTTTTTTTCTTTTATCTTTGAATGTCTGTACATAATACTAAGTAAACTGGTTAAAAATAAAATTTAGAGAAGCTAACCAAGTAATCTCAACTTCCACTATAGGATAAAGACTAACTTGCTAAGTTAAAAAAAAAATTCAAATTCTATTTTTCAAAGTACAGGACATGGCCCAGCAAAAATGGCATCACTTGGAAACTTGTTAGAAATAATAAATAATAATAATAATAATGGAAAAGACATTAAATTAGAAGAAGAAGTACTTGGAAAGAAATGATTCAGTGAATGTGGATGGAGGGACAAAACAGCATAATGGGAGGAGATTATGAGCAAATTATAGTATCTTCATACATAAAAATCCTCAATAAAAAGAAAAATGTTAGAATGAGAAAAAAAAAAGAATTGTAGAATTTCAGGTTATTAACTCTGATATACTGAATCTGAATTTGTATTTGTAGCAGAACACTAGGTGTTTCAGCAGTTTGGGAACCACCATTTTAGGTCATGAAGGTATCATCTCAATGTGGGTAGAATTGCTGATTTTACATTTTCAGTGAATTAAAATCATTTTTAATTCACCAATGAATGGTTCAAACACTCTGATGTTAGAAATTCTCCTTGTTACTCATAAGAGTGCAAGGACTAAAAATATTAGTTCCACATTAGCTCCCCTTCATCTAAGGAAAATAGTGCATTAGGTTTAAAGACACAATTTAATTTTAAGATAAATTTTACTTATTTTCACAACATATTAGCTCATAATTTAAAAATCAGATATAAACTATGGTCATATTGGCTGACTATTAAGTATTTGGCAATTACATCATTTACAAATGATCTCTCTGAATGATTATACATCATATTTCCAGCTACCTGTTATTTCCCTGCCACAAGCAGAACATGGACACATTCCAAAGGCAGTCATCAAGAGGTGGCCCCAGGCTTGTGTTCTTAAATGTGAATGTCCTGCCCCATGCTTCCAATATTCATCCCTTTTTTTCATCAAGCTAACAAAAAGACATATTTATACATTTTATGCTGCTTTGTTTAAATTCATTGTATTTTTGTAAAATTTCAAATGACAAGTTTGTTCTGCCATTGAGTTTTCAGAGACACTCATATAATGTGCTAGCACATGGAAAAGTCACACATCCTTTTTAAACTAAACAGGCATAAGCATTGTGTGGACTCCTGGCATCATATGGCTTAATATTCAGACACATGCCTGAATGGTACTTTGTGTTCTGCCAAATGGCAGGAAAATAAAAAGAAGAAAATCTAACAATATACTGCTAAACATTGATTGTGTAAGATTCCACATAAGCTGCTTTGGGGAAAAAAGTTGTAGAGCATAAATCTAAGAGTACATTTTAATTCTTTTTCTTGAGAGTATATATGTAATTTGATTTACATGAAAGTATGCATTTGTTGGTGGAGAGTTTTTTTCATTGGCTTAGATATCTTGGCATATTTATGGTGTAAAGGTGATTGGAATAATGTTTGCATTCATTATATACTGAAATTTCAAATAAGTATAAGATATACAGTGTGTAACATAAAATCATTGCCAGTCAGGATATACTCCCTTTAAGAAAACATCATTCAGTATATAAAAATTTAAAGTGACTAACCTATAATTATGGGGGAATTATTCATGTTATGAAAGGATCTTTCCTTGACCAAACATTTATCACAGGATATCTTTAAATAAACAGTTTCCGTTTTGGACATTTAAAAATACTACATTTAAAATTTGTGATGATCAAGGAATATCTTAGGAGTGTATCTACTACATAATGCATGAACCCTCTTTTTTCCTTCATGAGACAGGATCTTGCTATGTCACCAACATTGGCCTTGAACTTGTAGCAACTTTCTTGCTTCAACCTTCTGATTGCTAGGGTTACAAGTATGAACTAACATGCTTGAATAGATGTGAAATTTAATAGATAATTTTAGAAACTATTAGTGATCTTGATTGATGCTGAAATGATACATTACCAGCCAGGAAAAAACTGCAAGGCGAATGGTCAAGCCAATGTGATGTTTGGTAAGTAAGCTCGCAAATTATGAAAGGATCCCTGAAGGTTCCTGTCTTTCTCATTTGCAATAAGTTTATAAATTATTATAAATTATTGTAATTATTATTTATTCTTGAATAGGTGCCAATTTTATTCAGCTATTTCATAGCTACCTCTCCATTAATAAAACATTAATGTTATTCTCTCCTTACTTTCCACATGCCCTTACAAAATTACTCTGTGAATCTCTTTCTTTTAGCAGGGAAATGCAACTTCCTTTGGGTCTTTTCCTTAGCTATGCCATTATCCTAGCAGGTGCAGCAAAAGGAGTGATGGAGACTAATATAAGAGCTTGCATTGGTTGTTGCTAACTTACCTTCTTTTCATTGGGTACAGAAAAGTCAGTAGCAATACCCATTTATCAATTCTCATTCATCATTTTGCTTCTTATACAACTATTATATAACAAACTAACTAGCTTCCTTTTGCTCCCTAGAAGTGAGTTCTTCTCACAAAGCCTCCCTTTAAATTTTTACTAGTGTTTAGCTTTTACGACACAAATACAGCTAGACTTCCTCTTTCATGACTATAATTTAAAAGCTTCACATGACAAAATCTGTTTGTTATGAAACTTTTCACCTGCAGTAAAATGATCTGATGAGTTGGCCACACTGAGTGAATGGTCAAATGCTCTTCAAATAAAATCCTTAGAGTCTCTTGCATGTTTTCTATGGCTTTGTATCAACTGCACCTCCCCTAATAGTAGGAAAACAACCAATTACTTTTCTATTCAGATCAAAGATGCAGAAGAAAAATAACCATTTATATTCTTGCTTCTCCCTGGTGAAATGTCTGTTTTTTCTATTCTTTGCACATACTGATATAGTTTCAATTTACTTTCTCAAATACATCCTAAGTAAAAAAAATATTTTTGTCTTTATTTCATTTTTCTTGATAATGCTATCTTTTTGCAGATGCAATATTTGCTTTATCCTAAATCCTTTCCCAGGATGTCTCTTCCTCCTCCTCCTTTCAAAGATACCTGAAATCCTCACTCAAAAGATTATGTTCTACCATGTTCCTTTGCCTATTCAATAGGCAAGTTCTCACTATTTTGTGCAACCTTGAGCAAAGTTACAAGGTGGGGTAGAGCTTGGCTGATGTTGAGTCACTTGGATGACAGGAATCTAGTCATTAATAATGCTATTATATGTTGAGTAGGTACATGCTGCTAATTGGGTTGTTTCAATCTGCAATTGTCCTGAAGCTGACCTGAGAGGTGTATGACTTTTTTCTTTATTAGTTATATACATAGTGTGTTTACAGTCATTTTGGTACCATCATTAGCCTCCTCTCTGTGCTCCCCCCTCTGAAGGGACCCTCCTCATTGGTGAATGTGGGTCATGCATTGTGGGGGTAGCCATTAGTTATGGGGAAGAAACAATGTCTCTGTGCATAATGTCCCAACTTGTGGCTCTAACAATCTTTCCGATCCCTCTTTTGCGAATTTCCCTGAGCCATGTAGGGTGTGTTTTAGGTCTACTTCGATGATGAGGTCTTGGGAGCCTCTGTGTCTCTGGATATCTGGTTTGGTAGGAGTTGAGTTTTCTCTGTGTCTGTCTCCTTCACCCTTGTGTTAGTATCAGGCTCACCAAGAAAGCAGCACTATTGCTCATTTCCCCAATTACTCAACGGTTTCAGTTGGGACCCTGGTGAGGAGAGATGGGCTGATTGTCTCCTCAGGTTATGCATCCAACTGAAAAGACAAACAAATTCACCAACACAGAGAGAAGCCAACACCAGATAAATGGGTTAACCATTATTATTTTATAGAGAATTTAATAGGTGTAGGCCCTCTTGTAGAAAGATTGTTGGGAGCTGGATATTGGAGAGTGGACTCATTTTCTTGGATATGGTTCTGACATGTATCCCAATTCCAGCTATGGGTTCTATCCCACTGAGTGTATCTGTTAGCCAAATCAAAACAGTTGGTTACCCACCATGGTGGTATGTCACTATTGCATTTGTGTGAGCATCACATGAGGTTGTTCACTGGTGAGTAGCTTAGACCACTAGTTGCTTGTACAGATGTTGGTCATTTTTCCCCAATCACTCATGTAGCACCTTCTGGCACTAGACAAGCTAACTGTCTGGGGACTGACTCTTCCAGATTCCAGCCAGGTCTCCATGTTCCATACAAACAGCATATAGTCTCTTTGGCAGTAGGGTCTTACCATTAACCTTTGGTGGGTCATCAAGTACTCTGACAGAAATCTGTACTCTTTTGGGAAACCTTGTAGGTCTCTCTGATCAACAGCTCATAGTGGATGTTAATTGCATGCTGGAACTGGGAGTTACAGGCCAGCACCAAGGGAAAAGAAGGAAGAAAAAGATAGGTAATATAAAAGAAAAAGAGAGGAGAGAGAGAGAGAGAGAGAGAGAGAGAGAGAGAGAGAGAGAAGATTAGGGTTAGTCTTCATAATACACTCTCCAGGGCCCTTTGATTCAGGTGTTCACTCTAAGGACCTGATGAAGGTTCAACCTTTTGGCCCATCTTTCAGGATATAGGATTTTTATGGTGCCATTTCCGTTTGGGTCCAGTTTTGTGTCCCCTCCCACACCCTCACCTTCACCTCCTGCCCCACCCTCCCTGTTGTCCAGTCCTTGAGATGCTTTTTAGGTATGTCAGCATCTTGGGTAGATTCAGGTTAGAAGCCACAAGTAAGTGAGACCATGCAACAATTGTCTTTCTGTGATTGGGTGAGTTCTCTGAGAATGATCTGTTCCAAGTTCAACCAGTTTTATTCAAATTTCATTGTGTCATTTTTCCTTGCTGCTGTGTAGAATTCCATCATGTAGATATACCACATCTTGGTTATCCATTCGTGTAATGATGGAAATCTGGGTTGATTCCAGTTCTTAGCTATTATGAATTGAGCAGCTATAAACATGGTTGAGCAAATCTCTCTGAACTGAGGCATGGAGCTTTTAGGGTAAATACTCAGTAAGGGGAGAGCTGGGTCTGTTGGTAACTCTCTAGTCAACTATTTTTAGGAGTCTCCATACTGTTTTTCACAGCGGTTGTACCATCTTACATTCCTACCAACAGTGCATTGGGGTTCCCATTTCTCCACATCCTCTCCAGCATTTGTTTTCATTTAATTTTTTAATGTTTGCTGTCCTTACTGGGGTAAGGTGGAATTTCATAGTTATTTTAATTTGCATTTCTCTGATTATTAGGGATGTATAATATTTTCTTAAGTGGGTGTTTGCCATTTGTATTTCTTCCTCTGAGAACTCCATATTCAGGACTCTGCCCCACTTTGTGAGTGGGCTGTTTGAGTTTTTATTGTAGGTTTTTGAGTTCTTTGTAGATTCTGGAAGTTAGGCCTCTGTCAGTTATATAACCAGCAAAAATTTTCTTCCATTCTGTTGGTAATCTATTTGCTCTGCTTATTGTATGTTTGTGAATAAAGTTCTCAGCTTCTCAATGGTTGAGTGATTGTTTAATTTCCTGAGCTACTGGAGTTTTGTTCAGGAAGTCTTTTCCCACTGCTATATCATGGAAAGTTCCTCCTATTTTTTTCCAGTAGTAGCAGAGTTTCCAGTCTTATATTGAGATCTTTGATCCATTTGGACTTGATTTTTGTGCATGGCAAAATGTGAGGATCGAATTTCATTTTCCTGCATATGATTATCCAGTTTTTTAAGCACCATTTGTTGAAGATGCTCTCTTTTTTTCCATTCTATATTGTTAGGGCCTTTGTCAAATGTCAAGTAGCTTTATTTACTTGACCCAAAGTCCAGGTCTCAATTCTGTTCCATTGGTCTATAATCCTGTTTTTATGCCAGTACCATGTTGATTTTATTACTATGGCTTTGTAATATAGCTTTAGATCAGGTATGGTGATGCCTCTTTTGCTGAGAATGTGCTTGGATATCCGAGGCTTTCTGCCATTCCATATGAATTTTGAGAACATTTATTATATCTCGGTGAAGAAAAATGTTTTGATTTTTATTGGTTTTGCATTAAATCTGTGTATTCTCAGATTGCCATTTTCACAATGTTAATCCTGCCTATCCAGGAGCATGGGAGGTCTTCCCATTTTCTCAGATCCTCCTCAATTTCTTTCTTGAGTGTTTTTATGTTTTCATTATATAAGTCTTTCACATCCTTGGTTAATGTTATTCCAAGGTGTTTTTTTTTTTTTGTTGTTGTTGTTGTTGCTGTTGCTATTGAAAATGGGACAATGTCACTAATATCTTTCTCTGTATATTTGTGTTTTGCATATAGAAAGGCTACTGATTATTTGTGCATTGATTTTGTATCCTGCTACTTTGCTGAAAGAATACTTTAAGCATTTTGAGATGGAGGTTCTCAGGTCACTTATGTATAGAATCATGTTGTCTGTGAATAGGGCTAACTTAACTTCTTCCTCTCCAATTTGTATCCCTTTTATTTCTTTCTCCTGTCTTATTGCTTGAACTAGGACTTCTAGTACTATGTTGAAGAGCAGAGGTGAAAGTCTTGTTCCTGATCTCAATTTGAATTCCTTCAGTCTCTCCTCCTTAAGTATTATTTGGGCTTTAGGAGCTTTATATATAGCTTTTATTATGTTGAGTTATAAACTGTCCTTGCCTTTTTCTCTCCAATGTTTTGATCATGAAGTGATGTTGTATTTTGTCGAAGGCCTTTTCTGCATCTCTTGAAATGATCATGTGGTTTTTGTGTTTAAGCTTATTTATGTGGTGTATTACATTGACTAATTCCGTATGTTGAACCAACCTTGTGTTCCTGGGATAAAGCCTACTTGATCAAGGTGGATAATGCTTTTGATGTGTTGTTGAATTCCATTTGCAAGGGTTTTGTTCTGCATGTTTGCGTCTAAGTTCATCAGTGAAATTAGCCTATAGTTTTCTTTTCTTGTGGCATCTCTGCCTGGTATAGGTAGGAAACTGATACAAGCTTTATAGAAAGAGTTGTGGAGCTTTCCCTCATCTCCAATTGTGTGGCACAATTTGAGAAAAATAGTTACACTTCTTCCAGCTGAGAAGCCATCTGGACCTGGACTCTTCTTTTTGGGGAGCTTTTTGATTACCTTTTCAATCTCAGTGGGTATGCTCTGAGTTTAGATTTGGTATGTGATATGTGTTCAGGAATTCATTGATTGCCTCCAATTGATCCAGTTCTGTGGAGTAGAGGTTTTTGAAATAAGTCCTCATGATTCTCCCAATTTCACTTATGTCTATTGTGATCTCTCCTTTTGCATTTCTAATTGTTTTAATTTGAAGTATGTCTTTTTTTCCCTTTATCAAATTGGCCAGGGGTTTATCAATTTTATTAATTTTTTTAATTTTTTTTTACTTTATTTATTTTTGGAGAGAGAGAAAGAGAGAAACAGACAGAGAGAGAGAGAGACAGATAGAGATGGGTGCGCCAGCAGTCTCTCAGCTGCTGTGAACGAAATCCAGATGTGTGTGCCCCCTTGTGGGCAAGTGCGGCATTGCGCCCTTGCATCACTGAATCTGTCTAAACATGGGACCTGGAGATTGGAACTGCGTTCTTCGGTTTAGCAGGCAGGGGCCTTAACCGCTAAGCCATCTCTCCAGCCCAATCTTGTTTATTTTTAAAAAAGAACGAACTCTTTGTTTCATCAATTTTCTAAATTGTGTTCTTAGGTTCCAGTTTCTTTAATTTCTGCACTGATCTTAATTATTTATGTCTGGAGATTTTTGGGTTGGATTCTTCTTGTTTTTCCAATGCCTTTAAGTGGGTGGTTAGGTTATTGATTTGGGATCTCTCTGTCTTTGTTATGAAGGCATTTAGTGCTATGAATTTTCCCCTAAGGACTGCATTCATTGTGTCCCATAGGCTTTAGTACTATATGTTCTCATTGTCATTCATTTATAGAAATTTCGCAATTTCATTTTTTATTTTTCCACTACCCATTTATTGTTTAAAAGCATGATGTCGATTTTCCAGGAGGTGGTGGGATTCCTGGCATATCTTTTGTTGCTAATTTCTAGCAGTATAGCATTGTGGACTGAAACCATGCAGGAAATTATGTCAATCTTACTAAATATATAAAGGCAGGTTTCATGACCCAGTATAGGATCTATTTTAGAGAAGGTTCCATGGGCTGCTGAGAAGAATATGTAATCTGTGGGTTTGGGGTAGAATGTTCTGTTGATGTCCGTTAGGTCTAATTGATCTATGGTGTTGTTGAGCTCTCTTACTTCCCTGTAAATTTTCTGTTTGGATGATCTATCTATTGCTTATAGTGGAGTATTGAAGTCCCCAAATATGATGGTATTGGTGGTTATTTCTCTTTTGTTGTCAAGTAGGTTTTGTTTTATAAATTGTGGTGCACCTGTGTTTGGTGCATATAGATTGATGATTGTGATATCCTCTTGTTGGATTGTTCCCTTGATAAGTAAGAAATGGCTTTCTTTGTCTTTTAAATTACTTTTGGTTTGAAGTCTATTTTATCCAATATTAGTACAGCTATGCCTACTTGTTTCTTATTTCCATTGCCTTGGAATATCATTTTCCACCCTTTCACCCTGAGCAGATGTCTGTCTTCAGTGGTGAGGTGGGTTTCTTGGAGACAGCAGAATGATTGGTCTAATTTCTTATCCACCCTGTTAGCTTATTTCTCTTTATGGGTGAATTAAGACCATTAATATTTAGGGTAATAACTGTGAGGTTTGATTTAATCCCTGCCATATTGTGGTAGTTTATGTGGTTTGGTGTTTTCTTGGACTTTGTTTTTTTTTTTTTTTTTTTTTTTTTTTTTTTTTGCCTGAGTTTGGTTATTGTGATCTGCTTCTTCTGTGTGGAGTATTCCCTGAAGTACTCTCTGTAGGTTTGGCTTTGTGTTCATATAGTTGTAGAGCTGACTTTTGTCATGGAAAGTTTTTCTTTCACTATCTATTATGAGGGATACTTTTGCTGGGTAGATTAGTTTGGATTGGAAGCCATAAATACTTAGACTTTGCAGTGTTCCAGTCCAGGTCCTTCTGGATTTCAGGGTTTCCATTGAGAAGTGTGAAGAAATTCTGATGGGGTTACCTTTATGTGTAATGTGTTGTTTCTCCCTGGCTGTGTTTAGGGCTTTCTCTTTGTTATTGATGTTTAGAGTCTTAATGATAATATGTCTTGGAGAATTTCTCTTTTGTCCAGTTTGTTTGGGGTTCTGTTAGCTTTTTGTAACTTGAAGGGACTTTCTTTTGAGAGGGTGGGGAAGTTTTCTTTCTTAGTTTTGTTGAATAAGTTCTACGTGCCTTTGGTCTGAATTTCTTCCCCTTTTGGTATTCCCATGATCCAAATGTTGGGACACTTAAGGGTATCCCATAGTTCCCTCATGTTCTGTTCTCAAAAATTTTTGAACTTATTGAAACTTTTGGACTCATGAACTGTTTCTTATATTTGTCTTCCAGTTCTGAGTTTCTATCCCCCACATGGCTGACTCTTCTTGAGAGCTTCTATAGAGTTTTGGGTTTGTTTAATTTGTTTTGTATTTTCTACTGCTTTTTCATGTATAGTTTCCATCCCTCTGTTGAGTTCCCTTTTCATGTCATTTTTTATGTTCTTAATGCTTCTTGGAATTCATACTTGCATTTATTTACATCATCATTGAGCTTATCCAGTTGGTTATTGAGGTCCTTTTTCTCTCTCTCTCCTTCAGATCATTTAACTGTCTTTGGAACCCTTCCTGGTTCTTTTATATTAGTCTAATCTAGTGAGGACCAGCATTCATACAATTATTGACCCTTTGTTGATTTTCTGTAAGTTTTACTATTTGCTTGGCCAGGGTCACATAGCTTCTATCTTCATTTAAGGGTTCTGATCCTATTGTCTCTTCTATGTTTTGATTGGAGACATCCATTTTGGCACATGGAAATCTTGTTGGATTTACTTACGTTTGATTTTTCATATTATTCCTTTTGTACTGTGGTCTGCCTATTAAGTGTAGGAATCATTTTTAATTAGGAGGAAGCTGTAGTTTACCCTTGAAGTGTCTTCAGTGATTATTCCCTTTTATGTTTGCTTCAAATAGTCTTCTGATGGCAATGGGGCCTGCCTGCTCAGAAGGAAGGAGCCTGTGAGGCTCTGATGTGGGCCTGAGAACCCGATGAAAGGGCTTGTTGGTCAGTGGTTTGGGGTATGGATGGGACTGCTTGGTCAAATGGCCTGAGGGGAAACCAGGGGTAGGGGAAAATGGGACAAATCAGAATGGTATTGCTGCTTGGCTGCAGGGGTGGTTGGGAATGTGTGGTGGCCCCGCAATGCTTACGAGTGAGAGAATGGGACAGTGGGTCCACTGGGACCATGTAGCAGAGGGAGGATGGTACTGCCAGATCCTGTGACAAGCAGGGTGGTGATATGGGACTTCTTCAGGTCAGATTACCAGTGGGAGGGGGATTGGCAGTGGTCCAGGTAGGATGGTGGGAAAGGAGAGGGTGGGGTGAAGACTAGCCTGCTGGCCTGGGTCTGAGTCACCTGGAAGAAGTGCACTAGGACCTGGTACATGCAGGGAAGGGAAGCTGGTGGGAAGGCGGTCACACATGGGGGTCCCTGGTGGTGGGAAAGCCTAGGGAGGGGAGAATGCTAGCCTGCTGTCCTGGGTCCGACACGGAGGGAGGGGCAGTGGCAAATGGGATTGCAGTCATATGTGGAGGTCCCCTGTGGTGGAAAAACCTAGGGAAGGGAATCACTGACCTGCTGGTCTGGGTCCATGCCAGAGGGAGGGGTGGCAGCAAGTGGAATGGTGGGTGTGTGTGGAGGTCCCCGTTGTTGGGAAAACCTAGGGAGGGAGAACACTAGCCTGGTGGCCTGGGTCAGTGCATGGAGGGAGGGGTGGCAGCAAGTGGGATGTTGGTCATGTGTGGATGTCCCCTCTGGGGAGAAAACCTTGGGAGGTAGGCAATGCTAGCCTGCTGGTGTGGGTCCTGGCATGGGGCCAGTGGGCTACAAGTGGGATGGTGGTCATTGGAGGAGCTCTTTGATGGTGTATGTGGGGGCAATGCTAGCCTGCTGGCCTTGGTACACTTAGCCTGTGGTTAGTGCAGGAGGAACCTGTGGCTGAGACTGCAGCTAAGATGGCTGCTGGAAGGGATTGGTGGGTTACCCCAGAGTGTGGGAATCAGCAGATTCCCTACTTTTCTCCTCGGTGCTCTCCCACTGGAGGTCTATTAGGATCTGTAAACCCCTAACAATCCTAAAGAACCCTAAAGATCTTGCCTTTTCCTTCCCCATGAGTTGAGGTGTGATCAGGTGGATGCCAACTTGACTGGAAGTCTCAAGGCATGTGATTTCTTCACTACTGAGTTTTTTTTTTTTTTCCTATTATTTTTTTGGAGAGAGACACAGAGAGAGACAGAGAGAAAGAGAGAGAGGGGGAGAGGAAGACAGAGATGGGCGCGCCAGCAGTGTCTCAGCTGCTGAGAATGAAATCCAGATGTGTGCGCGCCCTTGTGGTCAAGTGCGGCATTGCACCCTTGCGTCACTTTGCATCTGGCTAAACGTGGGACCTGGAGATTGGAACCGCTGGAGATTGGAACCAGTGTTCTTAGGCTTAGGAGGCAGGCGCCTTAACCCCTAAGTCGTCTCTCCAGCCCACTACTGAGTTTTTAGACCTCAGGCTTTTGCAATGCTATTCCTTAAATTTGAAATACTTTTCCTATTTAAATTTTTTTGATTAATTTTCTTTAGCACGCAAAATTATATTTCATTATGACATTTTCATACCTTGTTTTATTTGTCCTTTCTCTTACCCCACCACATACTTCTTTTCAGTCCTCTTTTTCCACCTAAATAACCATATATATTCCACATATATTATCAAAACAAGTGCTCAACACTTTTTCTCCATGATTATTCTCCCCTCTTTTTAACTTCTTCTCACTAGAAAAGCTTTTATGCATTTTGCAGAAATCAAACACAAATTCTTCAGAATTTCTCTTTTGCAGGATCATACATTTTCCTCTGTAATATGCCTTTGAGTTGTTTTTGCCACAGCCCTTTCATGGATCCCTGGAGACTAACCCTGTTCCTGATATAAGAGTTGGATAAATGTTTTTGGAATGACATAATAAGAATGCTGGAGGACCATTCTACAATCAGTATTCTCTGTAGGGTTAGTGTGGTGGTTTGAATGTGAATGTATGTCCTCCATAGTCTGAAGTTTTTTTGACTTAGCTTGGAACTTATGTGTCTTAAGTGCTGGAGGAGGTGTCACTGGGGATGAATCTTTTTTTCCTAAATCCTTTGCCAGGATTTCTCTTCCTCCTCCAGCTAGCCCCTAAGCTGTATAAAGAGTCAGATGGAGGTCTGGCTGTTGGCGCTTACTTTTCTCTATCATCTCTATCTGTCTCTATCATTTCTGTCTCTATCTTTATGTCATTCTTTTTCTCTTTGTTGTGAATGCTGAAGTGAGCCAGCTTCCTTAGCCATGATAGGATTTCCCCTGGAATCTGTAAGCCTGGAATAACCCTTTTCTTCTATAAGCTGCTTCTGGTCAGATGTTTTTCCCAGTGACAAAAAGACAACTGTAACAATTACCAATTGGCACTTGATATTCACAAAAGTTATCAGGCAATCAAAAAAATAACGTTTTAAGAAAATACCTGACCTCACCAACATATGAACAAATACCATTTGTCAGTTATCTACAAACTTAGGTCATATTTTCTTAGTCTTAATTTTTTAAAATCAAATTTATGTTCATATCCAAGCATTACAGAAATGTCTGGTGTTTCTGTCTGTGCCATAATCCACATGAATAAAAGGCATTGGGGAAAACTTTGGAGAATTAAGTGTTCTCTTACCTAAGAAGAAATACCAAGTAGCACAAAATGACACCATGTCTATAATTTTAGAGAATTTGCTAAAATTATTTTTAGTTGTCCAGCTATCAAGAAAAATCAAGAAAAGAAGAAACTATTTCAGTAAGAGAACTAGCCCAGATTCTTCCTTGCATTGACAGGTTGCAAACCTCAAAGATGACCTCTAACATTTCAGCCAATATATGAGATGTTTCTCAGCCAATTCCCCTAGCTAGGTTATGCTTTCATTGAGTTATACCCAGACAGGGAACATGTCTTGTTAATATTTCCCACAAGTGTCCTATGTGAAGTTTATTCTTAAGCTATTAGCAGACATATAAAATGCACCTTTTCAAAGGATGAGGGATATGCTTTCCCTTAATCTGACTTCAAGCATCATCTTTTGACATCTTTTGAGTAAATTTCCCTTATCTCTGTAAGAAGCATTAAGGAATTTTCAAAAGGAACCAATGACTTTTAAAATAAAAAAAAATTACCACATTCAAATTCTATATTGGGATTTATATGTAAAAAATGAATTAGAATTCACTTGAATTAGGAATTAGGATTTAAGAAGATTTTTCCCTGTTTAGGTTTTTTTTTTTTTTTTTTTTTTTTTTTTTGAAGTCTTGGGAACTATTTGACTGGCTCATCCAGAAAGCATCCATAATGGATTGGGTTCATTTGCTCTTGATTTTCTTAAGTTCTTTCCACTGAGGCATATTTCACATTATATAGGTACTAAGACCAGCTATAATTTGTTCTTAGAGATCTGATTGCCACTTCTTAGTTTGTTAACTATTGAAATATATTTACCAAAGTATTGTGCTTGAAGAAGCAGCTTTTAATATACATTTCAGAATAATCCTGTAAAGAATATATCATTATTATTTTATAGCAGAAATATTTATTTTTCAGGTGGTCTATGCAATTATTTTGCTCTTACTCAGGTGCAAAAATCTTTCAAAAAGGAAACTTACTTCTGCCATGTGTGATTTCTGATGTGTGATTTCTTTGGATGTCATTTTGCATTGCATGTGAGACAGCTATTTTTTATTTCTTGATGTCTGTTGCACCCAGAAGAAATCTGCATTTTGCTTTCTGTGAGAAAAGAGCAACTGGGTGGCGCTGGAGAAACTTCCACCCACTAACATGGGAAAATATTCAATCTGTCCTATTACACTCCAGTGGGGGATGTTAAAGGGCAGCATACTCAGTTAAGGAAGATATATTTCTGTCTGTGGTCAATAGCATGTAAAGAACAGCTCCTCTCTGAGATCTCTCCAGTGCAAAATTACCTTGGCAGTTCCTGGACCATGGATACTCTTCAAGTTTCTAAGGTTGAGCAGTCATGGGGAGCCATTCCTGATTCTGAGGGAAAAGAAAACGTTCTCTCTGGGACATCTTGGGATACAACTTTCACCATCTCCCAGAGCTGCATGGCAGCTTTCAGAGAATACATCCAGCATATACACTACATAATGAACAAGAGATAAATAGTTCCCAGAAAGTGTTAGAGTAAGGCTAGCATGATAAATGTTTTCTCATTCCCTTTTGCTCCCCAATTGCTCTTTACAAAGAAATAATATAGTTTTCTGCTTGGTTTGAGAAGTTTAATGTTTTCCATGAAAGGACCTAGTTCTCTAGTTCTTAGGCAAGAGGAATCTGTTTCATCATGGACCAAGCATCACACCACATCTGCTTATTTGAGTATTTGTATGTGCTTATGGAAATTTGAGGATATAGAAGAAACTAAACATCCAACAAATGTCCAATCATGAGAGTTTTTGTATGACAATGAACCTTTTCAATTAAAAAGTCTCAATAAATGCTAAGGTTTATATTTGGCATTGTCTTCAGTTTTTCTTCTTACCTCCTTCTCTTCCTTTCTCCTTTATCCTCACCTTCTTATTTTTGTGTGTGTGTGTGTGAGGAAAAGAACAAAGTGCCAAAAAGTTCTTAGTCATTTTAACATAATTTCTATAATACATGAGTTAATCAGGTCACAGATTCACTGAGTGCACATAATTTAATCTGAATTCCTTCACTTGCTTTGGAAAGAAAATGAACACATATACAAAGCAAAGAGAACATGAGAAATAAAAATCTTTTTTGACATCTCTGTACTAGATTTCATACCTTTAGGTAATTTCTGGCTCTAAGAGAATGTTTTTTCCTCCATAAACTGCTGTCCTTGGAGAGTGATGATAGTGTTTTTCTACTCAACCATGAGTTGTTTGATCTTAGAAGGCATTATCCTTGTTTCCTTAAGAGAGGTGACCGATGGTTGGCTGCTGGTATTCTTTTCATTATAGCGCTAACTAGTTGGAGTGAATGTCATCTTTGGGCAGAGAAGGTGCCCAAAGATGACGACATTGTGAATAATTGTGACTTGGGAGGATGTGGAGAATTTGGAAAGAGGTATGTGAAGAAGATATGGAAAGATATGCAGCAAGGTTTGTGTATTGTGGATGACGTAAAATTTAAAGAATTTTAGACAAAAGCAAAGTCTAAACCTAGCCCTGCCAGTAATTAGCTAAAATCTTTGCCAAGGTCAGGCAGTAAGCTCAAATAAAGCATTCTTGTTGTAAATCATGGAAAATACGAGCGATTGAAGGAGATGGAAATTATTTGTGTTGAATACTGAATTATGTTATTGGTCAATACCACAAATTTATTAGTATATGAAATTTCTAATTAGCCTGTTCTATACTTTAGGAGGGCATAGAAAGATCAA
This sequence comes from Orientallactaga sibirica, assembly GCA_036365145.1. Lineage (NCBI taxonomy): Eukaryota > Metazoa > Chordata > Mammalia > Rodentia > Dipodidae > Orientallactaga > Orientallactaga sibirica. The sequence continues at coordinate 61,143,742 of JAEOAD010000004.1, forward strand.
ATATATTACATTAATTTATATTTTAGACAACAGACATGCCTTAATTAAAAAAATCATAAATAATTTAATTTTAACATGACATTTACAAACAAAAGCACTACACAATTTTTTTAGAGAGGAATCTCAGAGCACATTTTAAAAATGTTTGATTTATACATATTCACAGAACATATTTATTGGAAAAAATATGGGACCCACCTGTATTTACCAAGTGAAATAGCTACTTTTTCTGGTAAAGTTGCCAATTTTGAGATGGAAAATGAAACTGTGGCTGTACTAGGAGACAGAAGGGTGGACTAAAGAACTCTTAACCCACCATATTTATTTCTATTTATGTTACTGCTAGAAGGTGCCTGAATGAATTTTAACCTGCCTGTTCCCTTCTTACCTGCAATATACTGCCTGCATATTTCCACTTGGCAATTACAGCAATAGTATTTCTTTCCTTTCCTTTCCCTGATGAAAATGTCATTAGTCTAACTAGTCTGATTGATATTAATATTTGGGGACGTTTTCATGTTCTTCTAGGAATCAAAGATTAGGCAGATGAGATTTATTAGGGTTTTGATTATTCAGCCATCTTAACCTCTTCACCTTTTCCTTCTTTTACCATCTTTTGGTTATTTCATTCATCATTAACAAGCTTATCAAAGAATGGACAAGGAGAGGAGATGCAACTCAACATTTTCCAGTACTAGTTAAAAGGTTTAACTCTGGGAGTAATGGATATTGAGACTAGGAGGAAAGAAAATTGTTAGCTAACATGATATATATTTTCAAAGATTTTATATTTATTTATTTATTTATTTGAGACATGGGGGGGGGAGAGAGAGTGAGAATGAGCATGCCAGGGCCTCTAGCCACTGCAAACAAACTCCAACGCCACCATGTGCATCTGGCTTACATGGGACCTGGAGAATCGAACCTGAGTCTTTAGGCTTCACAGGCATGTGCCTTAAGCACTAAGACATCACTCCAGCCCAAAAAATGATATTGTTTTTATTGCTAAGGGAGTTTCAGCTCTACTATAAAGACCTACCATTTTCATTTCTGTTAAAATCAGTGCTTTTATATGAAAAACATACATTAGTTTATAGGTTAAAGTTGACTATTATAATACTTCACACACACACACACACACACACACACACACACACACACACACACAAACAGACTGTGAAGTAGAGAAACTTTTAAGTTCAGAGACCAAATTCATTATTACTTGCTCAGTGACTCCCATGTAGGCAGTAATGTACCCTTGTAGCACAATCTCCCATCCGCCTTAGATGTCCTTTCTCTTTCAGAATATTTGGAAGAATAGGGTTCTATATAATTAGCTCCTCCATTAATCTCCAATAGCATTCTGCTTGTGCCTACTTGTACACTGTTAGTCACAAAAGTACCTTCTGCTTGCATTGGAGCCCATCATCTCGCACAGTGCTGAGAACAATGTCCTCTTGTGAGAAGATCCTGCTGCCAATATTCAACTTCAAGTGGAAGAACACAGATACTCTTTTCCATACTGTGTCCCAAACATTGACTTAGACAGTTTTCTTAATTTTTAAAGAACAGATGAGGCCAGATTGTAACATTTAACAAATCATTCCTTAAGATGTAAGGATAACAGAAGGATACCCCATATAGGGAAACTTCAAACTGGATTTCAACACTAGGTATGGCTTCTCAAACTCCATGTGCATCAAAAAGACTAGCATTATTTATTGCCATCTGGGAGGACTTTAGTATGTCTGTATGCTGGGTCCTACCTGCCAGCCCAAGGCACACAGAACCCTCAGACAAGGAGAGCTCTTTCTCATCCATTGTTCTTTCTCTGCCCTCGGTTCTTCTCCATTCTGGCATTATTAATGGTATTCATCCTCTGTTTATATAAGTTGTCCTTTTCTTTATTCTTTAATAGTGTGCTTACATGAGAATACATAATCTGATAGTTTATTATCCAAAGTCCAAGTTATTCTGATTGATACAAAACTACAAAGGACTATACACTGAAGTTTGAGCCTCATCAAATGGAGACCCATTTCTTCCTATAGGTGATCCTCCATTTTGGGAAAAGATAGAGTTCTGTAATCTTCATGGTCACAATTCTTAATCTCCTCATATCAACTTCTTGAATAGCCACACATACTCAAGCACAGTAATATTAAGTCACTGCATTGTAAATCATTATTCAAGTACTTCTCAGAAGGGCTCATGGACATAGAGACTCCCTATTTCCCATAAGAAGCCATGTCTCACATCATATGGAGCAGGTTATTCTATAAGAGCATAATAAATTCCTCAATGCCAGTAAAGGAAGAAGCTTTTCATTTTATGACTAGAAAACCCCACAATGGAGATTTGAAAACTTGCTTCGATCAAAATACAAATGCAAATTAAGAATACATTCTTGTAATTTTTTTTCTTGAGGTCTGTATATTGGTTTATTCTCATTTTGTTGCAAGCTATTTACCTATGCTTATGATACTGCAGGTCTCTTCTACATTCTGGGCTGTTTGGAGTCAGACTATCTTGTTTTGCTTCTTTCTTGGGTAACAGAATATCAGCTTCATTTTATTTCCTTCTTATTTTTTGCCTCTTTCCTTGGTACCTTGTCGACTCTTTCTGTAACAGCTTACAGCAGTTCTCGTCTTTCTGATTCTACTGTGCCTTTTGTCGTGGTGGCATATAATGCCAGTGTGTCTTACTTGATTCTAATTAAATATGCCTCCAGACTGTCTCTGGGTGACCTGACTTTTTAAGGAACCCAACTAATTGGAAGAGCCATCATAAATTATATACAGTTACATCACTCAGTACGGTACCATAAATGAAACCTAAACTGATATCTCCAAAGATCACTTAGTACTAGGGTTATGAATGAAGAGTGGTTTGATTACTTGTAAATTTCCCCTTTTATTTTCCAACTGTTCTACAAAAATATGAAGATACTTGCAGATTTTTTAATGCAGAATAAAAATTACACTCAGAGGAATTTACAGCAGATATTAAAGAATTAAGCCTCCTAGTATGCATCTCGGCCTGCATTATAGTTTGAATTGTGTTTCCACAAATTAAGTTGAAGTCTTTATCACTAGTTCCTCAGAATGTGGCCTTGTTTTGAAATAAGGTCATTGTAAATATAATTAGATAAGATCATATCATAGTGGAATAGAATAGGCCCCTAATCCAATATGACTAATATCCTTATAAAAAGTAGAAATTTGGATACAGAAACAAACATAGGAAGACTATCTTGTGAACATAAAAGGAGAGATTATGGTATACTTTTATAAGCCAAAGGTTGCAGACAAACAACCAGAAGGTAAGAGAGTAGCCTGGAACAGCTTCTACCTCAGAGCCCTCAAAAGAAACCCATGTGCATATGCCTTGATTTGAGACTGCTGGTATTTAGAAATGAGACACAATGAAGTTCTGCTGCTTAGTAACTCCAGTGGGGCACTTTGTTACTGATAGCATGGAAGTGCAGTTGTCTTTTTGGAAGAATGATCAGCATATTAAGCAGAGGAATTACCTCACGGATCTCAGCAATGCTCTGCATCTTGTAAATAATTTTAATCATTTCCTTTCCGAGCTTATTTATGAGCTTTAAATGCAGACATTTATTTTATGGAGGTGAGCAACAGTGTGAACAAACAGTGGATCCTGCAAGGTACAAAATCAACCAGCCAGGCAAGATGTACATACTGGTTCAATAGTGGCAGACATGCTATGAGGAAATCAACTGTTCTCTAATTGGATATGAGGCCCACTCTGTTGGAAGGATTTCATACCTAGTACTGTGAACCAAGTTAGAATCCTTGGCTTGGAAGGTCATAGACCCTAGAGGGAAGTGTCTACTGTTCTTTGGCTAAAAGGAGAGGTATATCCATCAAAAAGTCTTCTAAATGTTTATTTTTATCCTCTTTGATCCATGCTGCTGTGACCTATCAGTATAAGAAAAGAGAGCTGATTACCTAGCATAAGATAAATGTTCTCTATCACATATGCCAGGGCCTAGGAATCATTACAGAAAGAGTGACAAGTTACATAGGACTGCTGCTCTCACTGCTAGCCTGGGAACCTCCTGCAGAGAGATGGCAATAGATACTAAGGAGACTCAAAACTCACCAAAGCAGAAAATCAGAGGCTGCTGAAAGCTGAACACTGAAGGACACCTAAAGCACACCCTCAGAGGCTCAGGCAACACTGTGGAAGAGGGGGCAGAAAGATTGCAAGAGCCACAGGGTGGGAAGATATATTCTGAGGCATTGCCCTGTCCCCAACAGAGACTGACTGGTGCACTCATGACCCCACAGTAAATACCAAAAACCCCACGGAGGAGGTTCTCCGTGAAATAAAGGGAGGGGAGAGGAGACATAAGAGTATAACCCAAAGGGAATATGAAAGCATCAATTTGAAATATGTTCATATATTAAAGTGCTCAATTTTTTTAAAGTAAGCTTAACTTTAATTTTAAAATGCTTCAATAAACTAAAAGAAAAGTAGTAATGATAGCCTAGATTGTCAAATGATAGCACTGAAGACAGAACATTGATATAACGCATATCATTGATGTAGGACTCATGGGGGTGTTACAAGTTTACCAGGCCTGATTGGGATGTGACCAATATGCAATATGTCCATGCAATTAAGTTCTCAATAAAAATATCTTCTATACTAAGCCTGTGTCTCCTTTATCCCCAGGCTTTGACAACCACTGTTCTTTTCACTGCCTTAGTTTTGCCCTTAGTAGAATATCAATAGTGGGGAGTGTATCGCATACAGCTGTAAAATATTGTCTTCTTTCCTTTAATAACACATATTTATTTTTATCTATGTTATCTTATGGCTTGAGAAATTATTTGTTTTTACTAATGAATAATTTGTCATTGTGTGATTCATAGGTTTTTAATTTTTATAATATTTTATTTTTTATTTATTTGAGAGAAAGAGGAGAGAAGCAGGTAGAGAGAGAGAGAGAATGGGCATGCCAGGGCATCCAGCCACTGCAAATGAACTTCAGACACATGCCCACCTTGTGCATCTGGTGTATGTGACTCCTGGGGAATAGAACCTGGGTCCTTTGGCTTTGTAGACAAGTGCTTTAATCACTAAGCCATCTTTCCAGCCTCATAGATTTTTTTTTTTTTTAATCTACTCATTTACTGAAGGACATCTTGGTTGCTTCCAAGTCTTGGGAAGTCTGAATAAGATTTTTATAAAAATCTAAAGCTAATGATTTTTGGGTGGACTTCTTTTAAACTCCTTTGTGTAACAGCCTGCAACAAAATTGGCTAATTTTATGATGAGTGCATACATAGGTCTGTAAGAATTTGTCGGAATTATCTCTGAAAATGACATGGTAGTTTCCCTTTCCATCAGTTAAGTGGGTTTCTGTTGCTCACTGTCCTAGTTGGCTTTCAGTGTTATAGCCATTTTAATTGATATGAAATGGGGGCTTATTCTTTTAACTGTACTTTCCTAATGACAGATGGTAATAAAAATCTTTCCTTTGTATATTTATCATTCATCTATCTTCTTTGACAAAGTATTGGTTCAGGAATTTTGCTTATTTTTAAATTGGGTTATTTTTCTGATTGTTGAGTTTTTAAATTTTATTAGCACATTTGGATAACATCTGCTTATTAGATATGTATTTTGCAAATATTTTCTCACAATTTGTGGCTTGTTTCCTCATTTCCTTGACATTGTCTTTCATTCAGCACAAATTTTAAATTTCAACAAAGTGCACCTTATCTCTTCTTCCTTTCATGGATTGTCCCTTTAGTGTATTTAAAAAGTCATATACATGGTTCTCTAGAGTTTATTTTCCTATAATGTCCTTTGAGGTTTTATGTTTTGATTAGGTTTATGAAATTTTATTTATTACTTTTTTTTTCTACTGTAAGAAGTAGAAGACAGGACATTATGTATGCTAGGCAAGTGATTTACTGAGCTACATAACCCGTTCAATGATAAGTTTTTTTTTTTTTTTTTTTTTTTTTTTTTTTTTCGAGGTAGGGTCTCACTCTGATCCAGGCCAACCTGGAATTAACTATGTAATCTCAGGGTGGCCTCAAACTCATGGCGATCCTCCTACCTCTGCCTCCCAAGTGCTGGGATTAAAGGCGTGCGCCACCACACCCGGTTCAATGATAAGTTTTAAATTAGTTTTGTGAAGGGTATATAAGGTCTATCTTCCCCTCCCCTCCTCCTATTTTTTTTCTTCCTTGGTTTTCTTCTTCTATATAGGTGGATATTCAGTTATTTCTGCACTATTTTTTTTTTTTTTTTAACTAAGTAGGAACTTTGTATGGATATATCATGTGTTAATACCATCATTCCCCTCTTCCCTGCCCCTACTCCATTGAGTGCCCCACTTAGTGAGATTGCTGATATTCACCATGGATGTGTGGGTTATGAGTTTTGAGGTAGCAGTCTATAATTCTCTGTATGTGGTGGGGGGCAATGCCTCTGGATATTCCCTTCTACCCTGTTGCTCTTTTATCTTTCCTGCCCCCTCTTTCACAAAATTTCCTAAGCCTTGGTGGGTGTGTTCTAAGTCTACCTTAGTGTTGAGCTCTCAGCAGCTTCTGGATTTCTGCTTTGGTGCATTTTGAACATCCTCAGTGTCTGTCTCCATCACTGTGGCTCAGGTTGTCAGGCTGGCAATGGAAGCAGCACGATGCTTCTGCACAATATTTTGAAAAGCCATCTTTGCACCATTGTACTAATTTAGCTCTTTATTTATTTTAATGAAAATTCAAGTACATGTCACTTTCTGGGATACCTATTCTGTTTTATTGATCTATTTCTCTACTCTTTTCCCAAAGTTCGAAGCCAGTCTGATATCTTAGATCTCCTACAATGTTAACCTCTAAGGCACAAGAACTCCAGCTCCTCAGTCAAGCCCTCATATCTCACAAATTAGGTGGAATAATTACAAACTTCCCTGTTTTGCTCCCTTCGCTGTTTTTTTATTTTTGTTTTTTATTTTTATTTTTTAATTTAATTTAATTTTATTTATTTATTTATTTATTTTTTTGGTTTTTCAAGGTAGAGTCTCGCTCTAGCCCAGGCTGACCTGGAATTTACTATGTAGTTTCAGGGGTGGCCTTGAACTCATGATGATCCTTCTACCTCTGCCTCTCAAGTGCTGGGATTAAAGGCATGCGCCACCACGCCCGGCTTCTATTTTTTTATTTTTTGTTTTTTGTGTTTTGTTTTTTTGAGGTAGCCCATGCTGACCTGGAATTCTCAGGGCGGCTTCAAACTCATGGTGATCCTCCTCCCTCTGCCTCCAGAGTGCTGGGATTAAAGCTGTGTGTCACCACACTGGGCTCAGTAATTGTTTTATAAACATTTATCATTTTTCTACAAAGGTGAACTTTTCTCTATAAACAATGGCAGTTTGAGTTTTTCCCTTTATAATCTACATATCTTTTCTTTATAATTTACATACCCTTTTTTTAATCTACATATCTTTTCTTTCTAATGTGAATGTCTGTTGTTTCCTTTTCTTGTATGATGATTGTGGTATAATGTTTAAAATAGGTGCTGAGAGTCTACATCTTCACTTTGTTCTTGATCCCAGTGGAAAAGCTTCCACTTTACCACCCTTAAGTACTATTTGGGATGCGTATTTTTGTAGATGCTCTTTATTGAGTTGAAGACATTCTCTTTTCTTTTCAGTTTATTGAAAATTTTTATCATTAATGGATGTTGTCACATATTTTTCCCAGGTCAATTGATATGGCCATTTGATTTTTTTCTATTGGTATGATGAATTGATTACATTAATTGATTTTTTTAAATGTCAAGCCAGCCTTGCATACCTTGTATAAATACCATCTTGTTGTGGTATATAATTTTTTTAAATGTTGTTAGATTTAACTTGCTAATAAGTTGTTAATGATCTTTGAATCTCTGTTCACTAGAGATATGAGCTTGTAGCTTTCTTTTTCAGTTTTCTTGTCTGGTTTGGCTACTAGGCTAATGACAACCTCTTGAAATGGGCTGGGTGACTACATCTACTCCTATCTTCTGAAAGATATAGGGAATTGGTACAACTTTTTTTTTTTTTTTTGTTGTTGTTGTTGTTGTTGTTTTTTTTTTTTTTTTAAGTGTTTGAAAGAATTTACCACTGACTGCATCTGGGCCTACTACTTTCTGCTTTAGAAGATTGTTAATGATTGATTCCATTTCCCTTAACACATTTGCCCATTAGGTTTATCTATTTCTTTCTTCTGAGAATTTTGGCAGGTAGTATCTTTCAAGGAATTGGTTTATTTCATGTGCATTATCAAATTGTGAACATCCAGTTCTTGACAATATCCTACCAGAATGTTTTCAACATCTTCTAGATGTGTAATTATACCCTCCATTTGTTTTTTATATTAGTTTATTTTTATCTTTTAGAAAAATATTTTCTCTTGCTAGCAGTTTATCAATTTTATGGATATTTACAAAAAGAGCAGCTTTTGATCTTGTCAAATTTTTCTATTGATGGCAACATGTATATAATATTATCTATTTTTGTGTGTTTTGACTTTTTCATTAAATCCTTAGCATAATAATCATAGTTTTAACAAATTACCTCTAGGATAATTCTAACATTACTTCCATATTTCATAATGGTTCTGCTGCTCCTTCCATCTTGTCAAACTTTATTTTGCCTTTTACTATGACCCAACACTTCCAGGAAACAAGTACACCTGAAGTATTGTGTACAAAAACTTAATTATTTAGGTATTTAGTGATGAGGCAGTGAGGTGTGTGCAAAGGGGAAGCACTATGTTGTTCTAAGGTCTCTGCCCTTAGGTGATACTGTGTCCTTAGATTGTGAACCTCACTCTTGTTTCTCATTTCCCTTTTCCCTCTTGTGATGAACCAAGATGACTAGAGGGGGCTACAGTTATGTATTTCCCTTTCCCCAGGTTAGTTTAGACTGTAATGGAGCAAGAATAACAATAGACTTTTAGAAATTGAGCAGTCCTTTATGTCTATTGGCCCATAGCCTCAAATAAGGATATGAGTCTTCTTTTTTTATGTCCATCTTTCCCCTCTTCCTTCTGTATCTCTTTCTCTCTTTTAACTGGCCTCAAGAACTGGCACACAAAATCAATATCTTCTCTCTTTTCTCTTTCTGTGTAGGAAGCACAATCAGGTCAGACCCATCACTTGTCTGCCTTCCATTCTTTTGATTCAGTTTGGAGTCAAACCAGATGATGATCTAAAATCTGCCTGCAGATTTGACCTTGGCAATAGGTGGATCCCAAAGACTGGTTTTGGGGATATTATCTTTACTTTTGGATAAGTTAGCCTTCACTTTGGTCTCATATGGTAGCAACTTTCTAATATTCAGCTTTTCTACAGAGACATGCACTTAGATGGCTTTATACTATTATTAATAAACTGAAACTAATCTTGTATGTACTCTGTCATCCGGAATCCTGGTGGAGGGTGATTGGCCCCCTGACTCTAACATTGAGTTCTTTAGCAGGAATAACCTTTGTAATTTTTTTGTTCATAAATTTTCTCCTGTGGTCTTATCTGAATTTCATCAAATTACTAATTTTTAGCATAATAAATCAAGTATTTTAATCTCTCAATGGAAAGATTTAACATTCCTGGTCTCTTTTGACTTTCCTTCTTTCTTTCCTCTTTTCTTCTTTCCTTCTTTTTCTCCTTGTTTCAACTTCATCATGACATCCAGTGCTTTAATGCCAGTTTTAGCTTTGTCCCTTATTGAATTAGTGAATCATCCATCATTTTGCTACTATATTTGCTAGACTTAGAGCACATGACTAGCATCTATCAGTTTTGTTTGTGTCAAATGTGCTCTTGCTGCATCGCTTTTCATTTTATCTGGCCAGTTTAGATTTATCCTTACCACACGTTTAGATTTTCAGGTTTGGAAGTCACACTCGGGTTTCACATTCTCCAGTGAGCTTTTCTTTTTCTCCTCATTCAGAGCTCAGACACAAACTTCTGTGCTTTCCTGGGTTGGGTGCAGAGAGTCGCTTTGTCCTAAAGTTCTCCTGCACTGATGACCTCTTCCTCTGAATTGACGAATTCAGGCATGCCACATCCATGTTCACTCAGTTTGTGGTCCTCCTTTTTCACAAACCCAAACTTTGAGCAAAACCTGACTCTAAAAGCTGTAGGATCAGCCTTAAGCTATGGCTATGACCTTTTGCTTCCTTTTGTTGTTTATCTTTGTGAATCTCCCCTATTTCTTTTGGGAATTAGGTTTTTAAACATGTTCATCATCTTTTAAAATTTTTTTTATTTATTTCAGAGAGAGAGGGAGAGAATGGGCACACCAGGGCCTCTAGCCACTGCAAATGAACACCAAATGGGTGTGCCACCTTGTGCAGCTGGCTTTTTGTGGGAACTGGGGAATCAAACCCAGTACCTTAGCCTACTCAGGCAAGTCCCTTAACCACTAAGCCATCCCCCTAGCCCCAATGTTTGTCATCTTTTGCATAGTATTGTTATGTTTTCTATTTAATTTATCTTGTGTGAAGCTTTCTATTTGTTTTTACTATATTTTATTTGGTAGGTATGTGCTCACCAATCATAGAGGCAGGTAAAAGAGACAATCCAAGCACCTACCACATGGCTACAAATAGTAGTGCTAGGATTCGAACACAGAAAGCCAGGTACTTACCACTATTCTTTAGTATGAACTCTTACTTCCTTAATGTCAGTTTTGAAACTCATATTATTAATTTCTTCTATTAAAGTAAGTAGCTAAATAATTCAGTATCTAAATTTTTGAATAATACAGCACTGATTTTCAGGCAATAATAGTTGTCACATTAAAATTCTGGGTAAATATTTATTTTATATCATTTATTGAAGTATGGACAGGCCTCAAAGTATGATGTAGTATTTTTTCTAGTTTTAAGGTTTAACATTTTAAAACTAGGAAGTATGAACTCTTTTCCTCAATTTCTTTGTAACTCAAATAATGTGTCTCTAGTACTTACATTTTTAAAGAATGAACTTAGAGGGAAAAAGACACACAATTAGAAAAATTCTCCCAAAATGCCATGCTGCACTTAGGAAAACATCTTGCATTTGAGGAAATATTTTCCTGCTGTGTGTCTGGCCTTTGCTTTTGCCAGGTATCCCAGCAGTATAACTGGCCTGGGACCAATTTGTGCGACTCAGCTCTCTATACTCCATCCTTTCAAAAATAAGAAAGAGCAAGAGAAGTGACAATCATAAGTTACATTAGGATATTTGATAATTAATGATATCAGATGCAACTCTTCCTGGTATTCACTTACAAAAGATTATGGCCATCACTTTTACTGAACTAACTACTATTGGTACCTTTCAGTTTGGTACAAAATTAGCAAGCTAACTGGCTCCAAGTTCCAGATGTGGTGGCTGATATTGCTCATGGTTATTTTTGAAATTAGCCTAGATGCTTCTATGTGAGGAATCAAAACTAAAATAAAAATGACTACAGTATAGTAGGAAAGGGAAGCTTTTCTGAGGACAGTGCCTATAACTTTTGCAACATCCTGTACATATGTATAGAGGGTTCAGTCCTACTGCATACATTGTATTTAGTTGCTATGCTTCTGTAGCATCCTTATAATAGCTTCATTCCTACTATTATCTTTGCCCTCTCTTTGCTCTTCTTGACCTTGAGTTCATTGAGGAGAAAAGATCAGTTGTCCTACAGGATGTCCCATATACTGTATTCTGTTTATCTTGGACTGGGTATATTGATCGCCAGACTTATTTGTTTCATGTGCATTAATCATTTTTTAAATTATTTATTATTTTCTTTTATATTCAAAATAGTTATAACAGTTAGTTGCTTCATAAACAAAGTGACAGAATACAATATATGTGGGGAAATCTTGCCTTTGTGCATATCCCACCCACTCCCATCTGACCTTCCCATCGGAAAGGGCTAGCAGTACTTTTCTGTGTTTCCTTTTCAAAAATTATATTTTTATACTTATTATTATTCTCAGCTGATAAGTTATTGCATATACATCTTTTCATTTTTATTTTTTAATTTAAACTTTTCAGAAAAAATGCTAAATTTTCATAAGAGTCACAATGACTATAAAAGTCCTTCTCTACTCCTTACAAGGTATGATGGTTAACACGTGTGGCTCCATAGGCTCATGCATTTCTTTCTTTCTTTCTTTTTTTTTTTTTTTTATTAAGATTGAGTTAGCAAAAAGGCTGAAGGAGATAAACACAGAGAACATCCAACTCCAACTAAACCAGATATCCAGAAACACAAAGGCTCCCAAAACCTCATCACTGAAGTAGAACTAAAACGACCCCAATGTGGCTCAGGGAAATTCACAGAAGAGGGGGCGGAAAGAATGTTAGAGCCACGAGTTGGGGCATTATGCACAGAGACTTGGCCTACCCCCCAGAACTCTTGACTACCCCCACAACGCATGACCCACATTCCCCATTGATGAAGGTTCCTTTGGAAGAGAGAAGACAGGGAGGAGGATAATGGAGCCAACACTATGAATGTAAAATCACAATAATATAAATAAAAAATAAATTAAAAAAAAAAAAAAAAAGATTGAGTTAGCAACTGTAGTTTCCAGCAGGTAGAGTCCTGTTGGGGAAGAGAGGTGTCACTGGGGCAGATCTTTGTCCAGCCCTAAGGTGTATAAAGAGCGGTTTGAGCTCTGCTGTTCTTGTGTGCTGGCTGGTGGTGCTTGCTGATACTTCTTTTTTTTTTTTTTTTTCTCTCTGCTGTGGATGCATCTATAGAAATGAGCCAGCTTTTTCCGCCATTGATGGTGTTTTCTCTGGATTTTATAAGCCTGAAATCAACCTTTTTCTCCTATGAGCTGTTTCTGGTCTTGATTTTGTCCAGCAATGTGAAGGTAACTGCAATACAAGGTTTTTCTTGAAGTTTAAATCTTATATTACCATAATATTATTGTCAAAATCCAGAAACCTATATTGATACTTTACTATAAACTAAATTGCAGATATTATCTGAATTCCATAGGTATTTCTACTACTGTTTTTTTCTTTGCTTCAGAATCCCATCTGAGATGCCACTTTGCCTTTAGTCACATGTCTACATCTCCTCTGACTCCTCTGGTTTGTGAAAGCTACTCAGCTTTTTCATTTTCTCATGGCCCTTACACCCATGAGAGGGTCCTGTCAGGTGTTTTGTGATAAACATTTCCAGTTGTTTTCCAAGTGTTTTTCATGGTTATATGGGGTAGTTATAGGCATCAGGGACAAACACACTAGAGTTGAAGGATTCTTCATCATATGTCAGAGGGATGAGCTCCAGCAAAGCATCACACATGATGCCAGCCCTGGTCAGGCATGGAGGTAGTGCCATCCAGTCCTCTGCACTATAAAAGTGATATTTATTCTTTGGAAGTGAGTCATGTCCAGTTCATAAGCAAAGGGAGATTAAGTTCCAGTTGTTCGAGGGGTGCACCTCCTGCCTTTCCTCTACTCAATGTATTTCACTAATCACTCTATCTCTCTATACCTTTTTTTTGGTTTGTTTTGTTTTGTATGTTTGAGGTAGGGTCTTGCTCTAACCTAGGCTGTCCTGGAATTCACTCTGTAATATCAGGGTGGCCTCAAACTCCCGGCGATCCTCCTACCTCTGCCTCTAGAGTGCTGGGATTAAAGGGGTGCGCCACCACGCCTGGCCTCTCGCTACCTTTTATATCTACATGTGGGAGTAGTTTCCTTGATTGAATAGATCATAATTTTTTCTTATTCACTGCCCTGTGAGTGAGGATGTAGGCCGATTTCAATATTTTTAAATTGTTATATTATTTACAAATATTAAATTAAAATTAAAATGTATTTTATACAGTTGAAAAGGTCTTTTCTATTTTTACTATACTAGAATTCTTAGCATAAATGGTGTTAAACATTATCCAAATTATTTTTCTGTATTTATTAAGATGTTCACTTTATTATTATTATTTTTTTTGCTTTTCTGTTTTATCACTGTGTTGAATTACATTGGGTTTTACAATGTTAAGAAAATTGTACATTTCTATGAGAAAATGAACTTAGTCACAATGTATTAATCTTTTGTGGATTATAGAATTTAATTTACTAAAAATTATGAAGAATTTTAGATATGTATTTATAAAATATATTAATAACTGGGCATAGCGGCACAAACCTTTAATCCCAGCACTCAGTTGACAGAGGTAGTAGGATTGCTATGAGTTTGAGGTGAGCCTGAGACTACATAGTGAATACCAGGTCAGCCTTGGCTAGAGCGAAACCCTATCTCGAAAAACTAACTAAATAAATAAATTAAAAAAAAACAGTATTGAATTTTCTCTTCTCATAATCAGTAATTCTTTACTACATTCTTATAGAGTGTTATATATAGTAAGAGTGGTGTATGCTGTTCCCATTATAACAGACAATGGCCTGGCAGGAACACATTGACTTCTGTCTCTTGTTTGGTGAACAATTGCAGTTCCTATGTTGCTTGACTCTTGTTAATAACCACAATTCCCTCTACCAAAGGGAGTTCTGAGGTTTTTCTGAAGTGGGTCAGTTTGATCATATGTATCACACAAAAATTGCAGTATAATGTATGCAATTCAATTATAAATCCTTCCATGTCATGCCTCTGCCTTGTGACAGTCAGGGAAATACTTGTTCTTTGTAATTAAACTTCTGAACACTAGCTAAAAGGTCCTCCTTTCTGCCACATCATGCTTCCTCTCTTGACTTTAGGAAGGGCCTCCAGGACGCTTGTTTGATATCTGCCTCACTTGTGTATGGACCCAATTGTTTGGACTTATGAGTGTTTATATGTAGCTTTTGAAGTAAAATAGGAATAATAATTTAGGCTTCACAACTGACATGCATTCCAAATTGCTTTCTGATCATAGGGAAAGTCACCTATCATTAGTTCCTGTTCAGTTAGCAAGATCCAGTAGGAGTCTTGACTCTTACTTGATGACATAACAGCATTCCCTGCCATTATTCTCCTTGAAGTTAATTCACATCGGGTTACTTATAAGTTAAATGAAAAATTAATGCATAAAATGCAGAGAAGGAAATAAAATTAAGGTACTTCTTAGTACAAAGAATTAGGTACAGTCAAAGCCTGCAGTGACATTCAAGAATCAAAGATGAGTCTTCCCCCAGACTACTGCGTGCACTGCTAAATAAGGTCCAAATCAGAATAATCTAGGAAGCAAATTTATTTTGACATACATTGCACATCTAAAAATATAATTAATGCCAGAATTTCAAAAAAAGCATGAGATTTCCCTATAAAAATCCATAATTATGGTTCTTTTGGAACATCTAAATACCTGTCTGTTGTGGGCTTTGTGACATTCTGGAAAAGGAAGGCTGAGTGGAGACTGCTTCTTGTCTTATTACTCAATTTCTTACAGTACCTACCTAAACATTCTCATTTTGGAGAGGTAACTTCCTGACCTGAGTAGGCATTTGAGTTGGAAATCCCTGGCAAATATAAAGACAAGTGTTTTAATGAATCCTTTATTAAAAATATTTATTTGAGAGACAGGGAGAGGTAAGGGGGAGAGGAGAGATTTGGCATTCCACGACCTCCAGCCACTGCAAATGAACTCCAGACGCATGAGGCACCTTCTGCATCTGGCTTACATAGATCCTGGGAAATCGAATCTGGGTCCTGGGTAATTGAATCTGGGTCCTTTGACTTTGCAGACAAGTGCCTTAACCACTAAATCATTTCTCTAGCCCAAGTGTTTTAAAATTAGAAATTTTATGAGCATGCAAAAGGAATTTAGTTTCAGACCAACATAGCTGTCTGCTAACTGAAGAGGAAGGAAGTCTTTCCCTTTTGTGAGATCTAGAAGTGTAGGAGGTTTGCATAGAAAGGACAGAAGGAAAGCCCAGGCCCCAAGGCAGTGACTCTGCCTTTTAATTTATTAATTTTTAATTTCTCATTCTCCATTAGTACTACTTATTTTCTGTTAAGAGTCATATTTGGTCAGCAAGTAGTAAATATAACTAAAAAGTAGTAAAATACCAGGAAATGGTATTCTATAACAAGTCATGCATTTAGTAGTCTTATTTGGAGCATTAAGATAGATTGCTTAAGTTCAGTGCAGAAATGCTTTCTCTACGGGCGTGATAAGTCTGTACTACCCTATTGAGAGGAATACATGGGGCAACCCACCTTACAGCTCATGGAGTTGGTTGGCCTAAAAAAATTCTCTCATAATAAGCAGCAGGTTGTGGAGCAAAATATAATTATTTCAGCTGTGTATTTTTTGGTGTTTAATAATGCCAACTACATCTCATATTTGCTATTATTACATTAGTGCCAAATGTATATTTTATTCATAAACTGATGGCACAGGGAATCCATCTGAATGCATCTGCTGATTATCTTGTCTAAATTTCTTTAATTTATCAGATATAAGTATAAAAATAATATCTGCCAATTATTAAAATAACATGAATGTTTATCTGACTTAACTGCAGTAAAGTGGTATGTATTTATGCACGCAGATAAACAATGAAATTAATTGAAGTTCCATAAATGGATTTTGCATAAAGAGAACATAAAGGAGCATTGCCAGCTTCCAGAGATCAAAAGGAAACTGTCTGTGAAAGAATCAGGTAATGCCTGCCATAGATTTGAATCCTGGGAAACAAGCCTTCTCTGTTGGACATTTGTGGCCTTTAAGGCCATTTTGTTTAATCTCTTTCCTACATTTGTAACCCCAACTAAAAAAAAAAATCCCTGTGTGATGAAATTTACTTTTTATTATTTGCTTTTGAGAAGCAGGACTCAATTCCCAGGGCAAGCAGTTAATGTTGGTTAATAAGAACTACACTGAATGGCTTTTGTAGGTTTTTACCTCCTTGTATGCCTTTTCAGTGAGAAAAAAAAAAAAAAAAAAAAAAAAAAAAAAAAAAACCAAAGAATATTCCAATGACTTTGTGCCTTTTTAAAAGACATGCTGAATACTGATTAGAATTCCATGTCTAGCTATAGTAGTCAGTTAAATTCCACTGGAGAGTAGCTTCTTTTATTTTAATTTTAATTTTTTTATTTTACTTAACCCCCAACATTTACCTAGGAGGCTCATGATGGTCTGAGTATAGACTCTTCATTTGTCCTTTTCTCACAGATGACTTAGAACTTAGATTTTGGGATTATCTGTAGAACTGGACATTATTAGATTTGAATATGTTTTATTTATTTTTTAAATATGATGTGGAATTATCACTCTTTAAATTTGTGTTTATTTGTTTATTTAAGAGTAACACAGAGAGAGAGAGAGAGAGAGAGAGAGAGAGAGAGAGAGAGAGAGAGAGAGAATGGGTGCACCAAGGCCTCCAGCCACCGCAAATGAACTCCAGATACATGCCTCACCTTGTGCCTGTGGCTTATGTGGGCCCTGGGTAACTGAGTCTCGAATTGGGATCCTTAGGGTTTACAGGCAAGCGCTTAATCACTAAACCACCTCTCCAGCCCTGTAATATATTTTATTACATATCTTCAGTAATATAAAGGAGGATCATTTTGTAAAAACTTGATCATTTTGCTTCCCCATGGGTAGTAGGCATTTAGACCATCATGCTTACTGTAGTCATGAATATTTGATGTTTAAAACACATACATACTATAATTTCTCTCAAATAATGTAATATAGAACCCCATGAATTATCTTAATTTTGCATATAGTGAGAATATATATACATGTTATTAAAGAAAGTTTGGTAGACAGCATACATTTTGAAGGATCTCTCTGTGGCTGCATTTCCCTCTTTTTATTTCCCTGAAGGCTTTCCTGTCATGGTGATCTTTTTTTTCTGAGTGTTATGACAATCATTTATAATATCTACCCCATGTGCTACAATTTAGGTAGACATTTTGTTTGCAATTAAAAAAATATTTATTCACAAGGATTTTGTTTAGGATCTTGGCATCTAAGTTCATCAGGGATATAGGCCTATAGTTTTCTTGTTATATCTCTGCATAGTTTGGGTATTACAGTGATGCTAGCTCCTTAAGAGGAGTTGAGGAACATTCCCTGTTCTCAAATTATATAAAACAATTTGATAAAAATTGGTTTTAGTTCTTCAGTGAAGGTTTGATAGAATTTGGCTGAGAAGCCATCAGACCCTAGACTTCTCCCATTGAAAAGGTTTTTTTTATTTTAATATTTTATATTTATTTATTTATTTGAGAGAGAGAAAGAGGCAGAGAGAGAGAGAAAGAGAGAGAGTGAGTGTGTGAGTGTGTGGCGAGCAGCACCAGGGCATCCAGCCACTGCAAACGAACTCCAGATGCTTGTGCCACCTTATGCCTTAACCACTAAGCAAACTCTCTGGCCCTGGAAAGGTTTTGATTACCTTTCAATCACAATGGATGTGATAGGGTTGTTTAGGAGATTAATCTGCTCTGAATTTAGTTTGGTAGGTAGTATGTGTCTAGGAATTTATCCATTGCAAAACCCAATGTAATTCATCATAGCAATTAAATAGAAAAGTAAAAAAATAAACTAATTTGGATAAAGTTCAACACCATTCCTGCTAAGAATTCTGGTATAGTAGAAATAGATAAGACCTTTACAAATGTATAAAATATGTTTTAATTATAATTTGTAATTAATACAACAATTTAAAATTATCAAAATTAGCCTAAATCCTCATTCATGGGATACTATATAAAAATAGGATATATTTAATCAAAAATATTTATTTATTTACAAGTAGAGAGAAATAGAGAGAAGAGAGACAGAGAGAATGGGTATACTAGGATCTCCATCTACTGCAAATGAACTCTAGATATGTGCATCATTTTGTGCATCTGGCTTTGGGTGGGCACTAGATAATTGAGCCTGGGTCTTTATTTAGGCTTTGCAGGCAAGTATGGTAAATGCTGAGTCATCTCTCCCCTCCCTCCCTCCCTTCTTCCTTCCTTCCTTCCTTCCTTCCTTCCTTCCTTCCTTTCTTTCTTTCTTTTTCTTTCTTTTTGTTTCATTTGTTTTTCAAGGTAAGGTCTTACTCTAGCCCAGGCTGACCTGGAATTCACTATGTAGTCTTAGATTGGCCTCAAACTCACAGCGATCCTCCTGCCTCTGCTTCCTGAGTGCTGGGATTAAAGACATGGGCCACCTCGCTTGGATCCTTGCTTGCAAAATCTTTATGGAGTATCTTCTTCCACTCACATAGTAAGAGTGCAAAGGGCAAGACCACCACTTCTCTCTTACTTCCCTCTACTTTGACTCAATGAATGCCTGATCACATAGGGTCAAAGAATTTTGTTTTCATTCTTTTATTTGGTTTTCCAAGGTAAGGTTTCACTCTAGCCCAGGCTGACTTGGGATTCACTATGTAGTCTCAGGGTGGCCTTGAACTCGTGGCAATCCCAATCCTCCTACCTCTGCTTCCTGAGCCCTGGGATTAAAGGAGTGAGCCACCACACCTAGCCAGAGTCCTGGGATTAAAAGAGTGAGCCACCATACCTAGCCAGAATTTTTTTCTTAATCATATTTTTCTAAACGAATGTCTTCATCTCCTCATAGAAAAATGTTATATTTCCTATCCTATATTTTAATATATGAGTATTCAAGTTGTGTGATCACAATTACAAAGGGAAGCTTTAAGAACTGTATAATAGAATTTCCACATTTTATACATGCAATACTTTAGTTTGATTTGTGTATGCAATTGATGCGTAGCTTTTTCACTCTCAAAGCAATGTTTTGTCTAAAACCCATCTAAGAAGTCATTCTTCTTTTAATTCCTGGTCCTGTTTCTGTGTCTTACCTAAGGGCATTGTTTGTCATGCTATTCCTATAGTTTACATTTTTTTCTGTCATCTCTGCTTGAACTTTAAAGCTCTGCAGAGCCAAGTTTCCTGCAGAATTTCTACTCAAAGTATTGCTTTAATGCCTAACAGGTTTTAGTTCACACACTCAGCACACAGGAAAATTTTAATATATTTCCTTAAAAAGAAAACTTAATTCCTCTTGATAATAATTAATATTCACCTTAGCAGGTTGTACGAAGGTCTTCTATAGAAGAATTATGTAAGATACATAATTATGTAAGATACATTCAGATTAAAGAAGCATTCATTGATTCTCATTGACAACTTCTGAGCAGCTCTTTTACAGCTGGAAGATCTTCAAATACCTTTTCATCCTTGAGACATGGGGATTCCTGTGGATCTGGCACACCAATGGCTAGGGTTTAATCTTAGATGTTTAACCCTTTTTTGAGTAGTCACCCCTACTACAGTGAAAATAAGTGTGACTTTTTATGCTCTTAGAGATTCATCTTGACTTCAAAAGCTTTCTCCATCAAAACTCCCACAAGGACTCTTATCAATATCTCTTCATGTTTTTTACTCCATCTAAACAGATTAAAAGTTCTGATGCAAGAAAACGCAGAGCCAATTGACTACCTGTGACATGTAAAAGACAAGAATCTACAAGATGCTTGTTCCTTGCCCAGGGCCCACTGATTTTTGTCTTTTCACATTTAAGAATATTTCCCTCATAAGGACACTGATATGCCTCAGACAGCAAGCTTCATTTTCTAAATAGCTTAGAAGCCAGACATGTGTGGATGAAAAACACTTAGAATGGCAAGCCACAGTGTCTGTCCTCATCCAAGGCTAAGAGAACTGTGGAGCAATATCACTGGGTCATGCTAAGACTGAGATATGGTATGTGTATACCTCCAGGCACACAGATTCCTCTTCCATGCTCAAATTTATGTCTTCTTAAAAGAACACAATTGTTTTAACTCTTTCCATCTCCACTGGATTGTGAATAAATTACATCATCAACAGCCATTCATAACATAGCTGATGAGTTGGTAAAAGAATGTATGTACTAGTGTTTCATATAAGAATAGAATAAAAATGAGTGCAACTTCTTTCTTTTATTTTGCCTCCACTATTCTAATTTAGTTGGTGGAAAAATTTACTTTACATGGTATTTACAAGGAGTAAAAGGAATATAATGAATAAACTAGAGGTCCTTTTATTGAACACTTGTTGCTGCCATTATTAAGATTATGAACCAAGGAGAATATTTTAATGCAAAATTCAAATCTTCTTGAACCTATCAAGACCTAGAGTTCCTGTTAGCTCATATGACTAACTTTAGTTAAATCTGTAAATATTGCCTGGTATTTTAAAGAAAATGATCACAGTATCTACATTTTATGGCCAAAGACGATAGGTGTAATTTTGGTAGCTATTTGGTATTAGGAAAATTATACTTCATTTAAATTTGTCTTCTAAAATATCATCTGTTTATTCTTTATGTTTATTAATAACTGCATTGTTTTGAATTAATTTGATTTTAAGAAAGAAAATTTGAGCTGCTCCACTACTTTAAAACATTTTTTATCTTATTTATTTGAGAGAGAGAAAAATGGAGAGAGAGAGAGAGAAAGAGAGAGTGACAGAGAGAGACAGAGAGAATGGGCATACCAGGGCCTCCAGCCACTGCAAACAAACTCCAGATGCATGCCACCATCTTGTGCATCTGGCTTATGTGGGTCCTGGAGAGTCAAACCAGGATCCTTCTGCTTTGCAGGCAAACACCTTAACCACTAACCCATCTCTCCAGCCCTCTTCCACTTTTTATGAATGTTTATTATAGAACTCAACTACAACTACATTGCATTTTTAAATTGTTGGCAGAAGTTTTCTTTATTTAAAATTTTTTCTTTGAGAATCTTAATACATGAATATATTGTAATTTTGATTTTATATACTTAATTTTATTTACTTATTTGTAAGCATGGAGAGAGAAAGAGAGAGAGGGAAAGAGAATAGGCAAACCAGGGCCTTCTACCATTGCAAATGAACTCCATATACACCAGTTTGTGCATTTGGCTCCAGTGGATGGACACTGGAGAATCGAACATGGGCTGGTTGGCTTTGCAAGCAGGAGCCTTTAATCACTGAGCTATCTCCTAGCTGAGAACATACTGTAATTTGATCACATTTCCAGCCCACCACCCTCTTTTGTCTCTCTTCCCCAACTCTTATTCCACTGAGCACCTTCCTCTTTCTGACTTGTCCTTCAGATTTGATGCCTCATTCTTTTCAGTTGCTGCCATATTCTATTTCAAAATGTTGATGGTCTCAAAATCATGCAGGTGATGTAGAGGGATGACTACCATTGTGAGATCATGAATATCCAAGTCAGTAGTTCATGGCCAGCAGCTCCAAAGTATTCATTACTGCCCTGTGGCTCTTACATTCTTTCTTCACCCTCTTCTGCAATGTTCCCTTAGCCTTGGGGGGCGGGGGGATGATAGAGTTCTCCTTTAGTATTGAGCTCTTGTCAGACTCTTATTTTCAGTTTTGATTAGTTTTGAGTCTCCTCAGTGTCTACCACCATCTCCATAGAGAAGCTTCTCTGGATACCAGTGAGAGAAGCACTAATATTCTTTTCTTTCTGCCACATGCTCTGCCATGTTCCCTGAGCCCTGATGGGTGTGATAGAGATTGCTGGTCCAGTGGTAAGTACTGGGCTTTTTCTTCTTCTCATTACTACAATGTATCTTAGGTCTTCCCAGTCTTCACCACCAGCTATTAAAAGAAGCTAATAGCCTTTTTTAACATTTGCATTTCAGTGTAACATGGTTGAAACTATCAAAAAGTTTAAACTACTGAAAAAGACTATTGTCTTTCAGATAGTTGTCAAACTTGTTTTTTATTTTTTAAAATATTCCTTGTCTCTGTAGATGAGCTCTTTTCATATACTGTAGAGACAGCAGAAACTATTTATTAAGATCAGGTCAGAAAGGATTCATGACACTGTAATGACAAGTAAAGGTCAGAGTATAAGATGCATATGTGTGATAGCTGAGGTTTGTTTCTAAGCAATTTTAGAGAATCAGGTAATGAAATGACCATTTAGTTTCTAAGCTAAGAGACAATAAACAATATTAATGTTAAGTAAAGGAAAATATGAGATAAAATGGAAATTTTAAAGTGATGAGTAGAAAGTCAAAATGAGATTTCAACAAAAGGCAAGAATACAAAACAACAGAACTTCCCCTCTTGGCCCCAGCCAACCACATGCAAAAGGACAGAACCCTAAACCTGTTGTGGTCCCCCCCAAGGCCAGCCCAGGAGGGACGGCAGGGTCTCTGCCAAGTGGTCTCTGCCAAGTTGGGGGTGAGCAGCGTGGAATCACGACACAGACTCCAGGAGTTGGGTGAAAGTGGAGGGCAAGCTGCTGCAAACTGGTTTATTTGAGGAAGTGCAGGTGGTTTTAAGGGGCTTGGCTGGCCAATCATTGTATGGGGTGGTCCCCTTTTTGTGACCAATGACAGCCTGTCTCTGGACAGGTCATCTCATAGCAGGTTTCTGGCAAGCATGGGACTGTAGTTGTTGTCATGCCAGGCCTGCGCAGAATGCCATTTTCACAGAAGCCATTTCCTGGTTTCTTTTGCCATGCAGTCTGGCTAGGGACAGATCTGCATTGTGCCATGCATAAACCCACCATAGAGAAATCATGAGAGGAGGGAACATTCTTTGTGGAATGAAGATGGTGGACCTGAAGGTGATAGTGTACTGTTGTATGGACCCAGATCTTGTTGAAAGTTCTCCGGGCTGAGCTTGCTAGTATCATTCCACAAAGCTCTGATTGCATTGCTATTTTCTTGAGCTCCCTTCTAGAAATCTTCCTCTCATTTTTATTTTTAAAGGTTATAGGACTTATTCAATTCCCACGCAAATGTGTGCATTCACAAAGAAAGTAATGATATCTTAAGAAAAGTAAAAGATATATAGAACTATTAGTGCTTAAGCATTTAGATGTATATATGTGTAAATGCTTCTAGTCCTTGCAACAACTTTGTGTGATATGTGTTATCACCACCCTCCTATTATTAATGAAATAAACAGAACAACAACAAGAACAACAACATAAGCCTATAAATAGAGAAGGATTTGACACTGCACAGTCTTGTCTCCAGTGCCTACACGTTAACCTTCAGGTTCTGCCTCTTCTTGTGTTTGAAATGAAAATTAAAGGTCACTTGATGCCATGTGAAAAATGACTCAATTTTATCACAAAAATGCAGATAAGTAAGGTTTTCATTTGTCATTAGCACTTAGAATATGTGTACAGTGAGTATTTGCTCATAATCCTTTCAACTTTCCTCATTTGGACAGAACTTTGCTTCTCTATCACTTGTGTCTTTTCTTTGAAACTATACTCTGTGTCAGTTGATTGGAGCTACTCTAAACTATCATCATGCTCTTAGTGTAATATAAAAAAAATAGGAAAACCAGGGCTGGGGAGATGACTTAGTAGTTAAGGTGCTTGCCTGCAAAGCTAAAAGGACCTAGGTTTGATTCCCCAGGACCCATGTAAGCCAGATGCACAAGGTGGCACATGTGTATAGAGTTAGTATGCAGTGGCTAGAGGCCCTAGTGTGCCCATTCTATTCCTCTCCCTCTCTGTATCTCTGCTTCTCTCTCTCTCAAATCAATTTAAAAAAATAGGTAATGTTTTTAAAGTTTTGGAGGCCAGCATTCTATAGTCAAAGTCTCAAGAAGGCGAGATTCTTTCCAAGATTCAGGGGTAATCTGTTTGTCTTTTTTTTTTTTTGCTTTGAATGACAGCTGGTACTCCATGACATTCCTCAATTTGCAGTTATGTAATCCTAATCTTTGCTTGTCTTTGTGTTCACATGAACTTCCTTGTGTCCCTTTGTTGCTCAAGTTTCTCTTCTTTCTAAGGACACTACTCTTTGGAGTGGGAGCCACCTTCAGTCCAAACTGATCTTATCTGGAGACCATTAACTTAATCTTCAAAGATGACCATCATCTATAAATAATGCCATGTTGATAGGAACCAGGGCGTAAGATATGGGACATACCTTTTTGGAGACCACTATTCAACTAAATATATCTCTACTTATTTTCTTTATTATTTAATTATACCTTTAATCCTTTAGTATTAAGTGGATAGATATATTAAAAATCAAATGCATATGTAAACCCATAGATACTCTTTAACCACATTATTTTGTCAAAGTCTATTGAGAATCATGTTTCCAAACTTACATAGTATCTCCCAAAATTGCCTTAATGGAACATCGAAGTAGCTGTCTTCATGTCTTCTGATTTTAAGTCAGAATTAATAGTTGTTAGAATATATACTGTAGAAATGTTGATTCTAGTGATACTTTATTGTAATAGGAAAACCTTTTGGTTTATTCTATTTGTTTTCCTGAAATTTCTTATCAAGGAGTGTGATGGTTGGTTAAATTCTGTTGTTAACCTGTTCAGGTTAGGAATTTAAAAATATTTCTTTTGGGTGAGTCTCTGAGATTGTTTAGAAGGGACTGACTAAAGGAGGAAGTCTTTCCTTTAGAGTGAGCCCTTCCCCCAGAGTGGGTGGCCCTCCTGGATATTTGTAAGGAAGCTATGAGAGGAAACAGCCCCCTTTTCCCCTTCTGACTGCTTGTGTACTTGCTGGTATGTGCCTTCACTTGTATATGCCTTCACTTGTACACACCTTCACTTGTACATGCATCTATCCTGTTTGGTTATCCTTTGTCAGAATTAGAACCAATTTTCTTGGCTTGGTCTGAATACCATGGGCTCTCCAGGAAGCCTTTAGGTCTTCACTGTTGGATTGGGGGGACTGCTGAGATATCCAGCCATGTGAATTGAGCAGCTACTAAATTTTAAGACTTTCAGCCTGAAGACAGTTATTGTTGGACTACTGTAAGCTAATCCAACAAATTCCCTTTTTAAAACCAATTTATTCTATCAGTTCTGTTCCTCTAGAGAACCCTGACTGGTTACAATGAGTATGATTGGTTCCCTTTTCAAATTCTTGAGATGAGAATTGTATAGAGTTATATGTGATATTTACATTTTACCTAAAATATTCTTAAAACATAATTGCCATATACTGATTGGTGTCTGATAGATTTAAGCTCCATGATCCTAAACACAGTTTTGGTGCTTCAGTATGTGAAAGGGATGCTTCCACTTGGACTGAACTCATAAATCATTCATTACCTCCCCAGGGTTCGCTTGCTCCTCTGATGTCTTCTCTTCACTCATTATGATTTTAGGAGAAAACTATTTTCCTAAGCCAGATATTGTTTGTTTATTTCTGAGTCAATTTCTAATATATATGATATTTAAAATTTTCATTTCATACTGAATGTAACCACAGTCATTTGGTAAATCAGAGAAATATTATTTTTCTCATTTATCAGACCATATCAATATAAATTATTTCCTTGTTTATAACATTCACATTATATATCACTGTAGTCCTGATTTCAAAGACATTAAACTTTGAAAATTTGAGCATTTTAGACTTCATCCCTCATTTCTAAACTTATGCCTTAAAAATCCTTAAATATGCATATTGAAACAATAGCTCATCCCTTGTTCCTCATTATATATTTGATCTTGTGGCATGATTTGTTTGGTTGCAGGTGTTCCTCTTCTTGACTCAGTTCCCTTTTACATGTGTGAGGATCCTGAGAAGTGCTGCCTTTCCCAGGTGGCACACTGTGAGGTAGGGACCTTGGGTTATCAATTCTGCCCCATTAAGATGAAGCTGGTCATTCTTGTGGGCTTATTTAAAGTAATATAAGCCGATTTCCCTGTGACTTGTGAATTAACAGGCTGCATAACTAGTTTTCATTTTTTTTAATGAAATAATTCTTGATCTCATTTAAAGATACAGGAGGAAAAATTCTTTGAGAAACAAAGCCATTCTGTGTGTGTGTGACATGGAAGTAGACTCATCTTCTTTGGGGATCAACATGCCTCTGTTCAATCCTCTCCTTAGTCCCCTTTGATGCAGATGTAGCAGGAGGTTAGACCAAGAAATTGACTGTAGGGTTATAGGTTCTAAGACAAAGGAGGCACAAAGTTAAGACAAGGAATTTCTTCTGTGGTGTTGCTAATATAGACCATTTTACCAGCATGAAGAAAATGTGCTCTATCACACAGAGATCTGTATCAGCAGTAAGCCATGTGGAAGGATTGAGGGAAATTTTGTCAATAACCCCAGGCTTACTTTTTAATGAATATACCATTCCCTTGGGACTTTGCAAGGTCCTATAGAACAGGCAACATGAATGGTGTATTTTTTAATGTTATGCTTAAGAAGCCCCATTCCCAGTGCAAAGGTAAGGAATGTCACTAGTCTTTGCTAATAGATACTAAGTGTACCTACATTTGTGAATTCAGAAAATACAGATCTGTCACAGAAGATGTCCTTACCTCCACAAGGTCTGCATAATATTGCACCCATTAACCACTTGACATAGCAGATGGAGGAGGACACAAAGAATGAAACATCAGAACAGAGGAAGGACTACTTGGAAAGAGAAGGGGATAAACAAAAAACTGGGGTGAGGGAAAGGGAGAGTAATGAGAGCACATTATAGTCAAACAAGAAAAACACAACATGTGAAACTTACTCAGTTCATTGATTTATTAGCCAAGCTGTAAGAAGATTGAGTGAATGAAGTATATTCTTTCCTATCTACGTTCCTCCTCCTTTCCTTTTTCTTGCTCCTCTTCCTCTTGTTAGGATCTTGTGGCTAAATAAAGTAGTGTTTTTAAAACAATGAGAACAAAAATAGTAAAAAACTGGTTCTCCAAATGTCTTATTATTACTGTCCTTGAGGAGGGTGATAAAATTTATAGCTAGGAGAGAAAAGAGTAAACAAATTAGACGTGGATTGGCTTGGTGGTAGTTCAGGTTGTCCTCTTCAAATTGGTATCAAAGCCCTGAGTAACTCAGCATTGCTGTGACCTGGGCCCAGATGAAAGGGTTGCAGAGGGATTTAGCATTGTATTAGAAGCCAGAAGACATATTGTAGTCCCACTTCTTCCACTGTCTGGAAATTTGACCTCAGAAAACTTAATTTATTTAAACCCCCTTTTCCTCATCTGAAGAAAGGAAGCCCTGTATATCTGCTCTAACTGCATTCAGGGAAGATCCAGTGAAATAAGATGCTGTAGAAATGTAAGGTGTTACTTTTTATGAAAGGAATGCGGTGGATTTACATTTTATAAAGTAGGATATGCCATCTCGATAACTTAAATCCCTCATAGCCTCAGACCATGAAGGTGGCCTATTTTCATAGGAGAATCCAATCCTGTGTATATGGCTTATAAAAAAAATACAAGCATGAGATAGTGTGAAAATAAAATAGATCTGGATGTAGCCTGAAAAGGTTGTTTGCTAGATTGTATTAGAATTATCAAAGAATATGTGCTGTATGCAGGTGAGGGCATTTCAGAAATTAGTTTATGTAGAAGATACTCTCTTTCACCAAATTATGTCAGTCATACTGGCTGTTCACAAAGAAGGAAAGTTGACAATTAGTGTGCATAGATAGATGCCACTCTTTTGACCAAGAGTTTTGTAAACATTATAACTTTTTTCAGAGCATTTGAAAGGGATAAGGACTTTGAAAATATATTTATTGGGCTTACTACTTTATAAAAAGGAAACAAGCAATAAACATAATAAATTTTATGTTAGAATGTTTAAAGTAGTTTAGGCTTAACATAACCACCATAACCACAAGCACAACTGAAATTAATCCTCAAACAAGAAAAGGAATTATATGAGTGGGAAATGGGGTATAAAACAGCAGATTTAAATGGGGGATCAAGAAATTACTTACTGGAAAGTTAAAACAAGATAAAAATTTGAAAGAGGTAAAGGAGAAAGATGTGCATCTGTATGGTAGAAGAACATTCCAACAACACAGACCACAAGTCTATTGGTTTAATGGGGAATATATATCTCAAGTATTTAAGAAATAATATGATATTTAGAAGGGTAACTTGATGGGAACACCCATGGTACAAATTTTATGACATTTATGCTGTTACCAGCAAATTCAAATCTTAGTTCTAATTTCTCAAGTTGCTACCATTGCATAACCAATAGATCCTTATATTTTTGATGTACAATATATCATTTAAAGATATTATCTAGTTATATATGCTACATATATGATACATCAATACACACGTGTGTGCATGTCCATTATTTATACATATATAATGCCTTGACTATTGTTATAGTTTTATTCCATATTGTATCAATATTTTTTGTTTAATATTTTATTTTTATTTATTTATGAGAGAGAAAGAGAGAGAGAGAGAATGGGCACACCAGGGCCTCTAGCCAGTGCAAACGAACTTCAGATGTATGAGCCACAATATGCGTCTGACTTATGTGGATTATGGGGAGTCAAACCTGAGTCCTTAGGCTTTGCTGGCAAGCGCCTTAACCACCAAGCCATCTCTCCAGCCCTTATCAGTCTTTTAATTAATGCTTTTACAAAAATAAGTATGTTGTTGACAGTAACAATATTCATTGGTGTCTAATCTGAATAGTTTAACATATGAAAATAAGCCAGCTGTTATATATATAGTAAATTGGCAAGAAGAATTTCCACTATATATTGTTCTCTTAACAAGGTTTATATTTGGGATACATTCCCCATTAATCCTAAATGAAATCTTTTGAAATAAATATGAAATTGTAATATTATAAATTTGTGCTTATATAAGTAAAAGCCATTTCTTGTTTGTAGGGGAATATTCTATGTTAATACCAACCAAAATTATACGTTAGGTTTTAGGTTTTATATAAAAATATATATATATATCCACAAATAATGCTATATTCCTCTAGATATCTATTAATCCATCTGTATTTTAACTATATATTTATATACAAATTGTTTATTCCTTTAACACATATACTACTTTATTTTCAGATTACTTATTATGATATTTTCCTGTAATTATGTCCTAAATATGATCTTAGTTTTTCCAGTTCTTATGTAGTTGTGAACATTCTGTAGTTCTGACAGAATTTCTTTAGAGTTCTCCTTTCAAAATCCAGGGGAAAACAATGGCATGAGCAGAGGGCAGACATCACCTCCTGGCCAACATCAGGTAGACAACAGCAGCAGGAGAATGTCTTAAACACTGGCAGGAGGAAGCTGGCTATTCTACCAATAAGCATATCTCTAACAATATACTGCCTCCAGGAGCATCCAATTCCCAAATTTCCACCAGCCTTGGACCTAGCACTTAGCACACAAGTTTATGGGGACACCTGAATCAAACCACCACACCATGGGTATTTCTTTATTATCCATTTCTCATCTGAATTTCCTTATTTCTGCTTTGGTACTTTCTCTCTGTTATTCTTCTGTAAGACATCACCACTTGTTCTCTTTATTCCATGGTGAGGCTCAGGGCAGACACTGTGCTTTCCACATGAGTGTGTGTTTCTTCTAAATCTCCCTATATAAACTAATAGGTTCTATCTTCCACATACTTGTGGCTCTGCTCTAGCCTGTTCCTAGACCTCTCATTCTCTTAAATATATCTCATGAACCATGTTGTTCCTTCCACACAAGTGTGTGTTTCTTCTAAATCCTTCTATATAAGCTCCTACATCCTATATTCCACATATTTGTGACTCTGCTCCAATCTTTTCCTAGACCCCAATTTCCCATAAACTCCACAATTTGTGATTTCCCCCTAAATAAACTCAATAATTCATAATTTAGCCTTCTTGAATACATTTCAATCAATTACTGTTAAAATAGGATAAAGACCCAAAATTGAGGCAATTCTTCCTGAACTCCAACATCAATAATATTGTGTGTAAATTTCACATCTAAACATATATATATGTGTGTGTGTGTGTGTGTGTGTGTGTGTGTGTGTGTGTGTTTAAGAAAGAGGTTGAATTCTTTGTCACTTTCTCTATATATTTGAAATAACACTGAAAGAAAAAAAAAGAGAACTCTGAACTATGCAATTATTTTTTTGCCTAGTCACCAAATAACAAATGTAACTAAATAGTTTTAATTTTGTTTCAAATTACTTAGCAATTTTGAGTTGTGAGTTTACAAGAGTAAGAACTACTTCTAAATATCTGGTATTCCCACAGAAGTGAACTAAGGTTTTAAAATATCCTATTTATAATTATTTGTTATGTAAATTTTGTCTTAAATTATAGCTCCTTATTTATTTCTAATATAAAATTGGCAAGAGTTTTTCAAGTAATTCATTACTAGGAGAAACATGTCCAATATATAACCAGAATCATATAATCTGTCTTCATCTTCTTTATTGTGAAGAAAACTTGTCATTACATGTGAGAATACTTTTTTTTTTTTTTTACATCATCAAACATCGAAGGCATTCCTAAATTAACTCTCTCTGGAAGTATAGCTATTGCTTGAATCCACAGGTGAAACCACAGAAAAATTGGGGAGACAAGCAAGAGTGCTGCTTCCATGTTGACAGACAATCAGAGCCAGGGTGAAGGAGACAGACACTGAGGATACTCAACACATACCAAAGCAGAGATCCAGAGGCTCCTAAGAGCCTATCACTGAAGTAGACTTATAACATACCCACCAAGCCTCAGGGAATATTGAGGAAGAGGAGGGGAGAAAGATTGTTTGCACCACAGGTTATGATGTCATGCCCAGAGGCATTGTAGAAGCATTGTCTCCTCCCAGTAACTGACTGCTGCTCCCACCAAGCATAACCCGCAACCCCATGGGGAATACCAGCAACCCCATTGAGGAGGGCCCCTGTGGAATGGGGGCAGGGAGGAGGGAAAAGATGGTACCAACACATGATATATCCATACAAAATATGTTCTTAATAAAAAAAAAAATCAGCCTCTTTCACAGTACATATACCAAAATGCATAATGAAACTTAGAAATTCTCAAATGTGAAATAATAATAATAAAAAAAAACCTCTTATCAACAACAACAAAAAAGAATTGCTTGAATCCTGACACTCAAAGCCAATGGTGTGGAAATTCTTCCAACTTCTACCTGTGTTAAAGTGAAAACAAATATTGTCAACTACTGTATTAAATTCCACACAGATAGAATGCCTCTTTGGCAGACGATGAGTTCTCACAGTCCTTACAGTAAATTCAATGACATAGTAATAAAGTGGGTGGGATTAGACCATAGGAGCAATTTTTAAACATAATGCTCTTTAGGAAATTCAAATTTATTTCTGGCATAACTACTAAAAGATGAGTGATAGCCAGCTCTGTCATTTTTTTCACAGTACGGTATGTTGTTTACAAGTGTACTACCTTATCTCTGCCTGAGATCTAAGATCTCTTCCATGCAAACTGACAGCTGTTTATAAAATGGAAAATGGTGTTGCTTTAACCCATATTCATTGGGAGTTCTATTGTGAAAGTTGCCTGGCCTGTCTTTCAAGTTGTAATATTGGATTAGGCAAAATTATCTTTTCTTTTTCCATGTTTACGTTTTGTGATGTCACCTGTAGGCATCTGTCTGATAGAATTATAAAACTATTTATTATTCTGCTTCCCAGCTCTGTCCAGATGTTCAGCTACAGGGTAGTGTTACTGCCCAGATTCATACAGCTGGTTTGAAGACTCTGTTCAATATGTACAGCATCTGTGGTTTGTCTTGGGAGGTTGAATTTCAACTAATTAAATGTGCAGCTAATTTACAAAGATCTTGTTTCTCAGTTCAACTTACTGGAGAAGAATTAATTTTAAAAACCAAGAATGAAACTTCATTTTATAGAAATGCTACCAATGACATTGGAGATTGAAAATAAATATTTGAATAAAAATAACATGGTCATTCTATCTAGAAACAATGAGTCCAGCTTGAATACTACTAGGAGAAAACAAATGCCCTACATCTTTGTAAGCTTACCTAAAAATTAGCCTTTCTCTAGGAATTTAGTTGGAGAGGTTACCATTTCTCCCTGCATTTTCTCTCTTCCATGCTCACTTTTACATAGAGGGAAAATATTGAGTCAAATATAATCATTTCACCAACGTTCCACTGAGCCAAAATTAATCAGACAGCAACTTCAGCTTATACCACTTATGATTACAGTTGTGATGTGGAGATGGATTTCCTGGCTTAATATTCTGT
The DNA here is from genome assembly GCA_036365145.1 of Orientallactaga sibirica. Classification (NCBI taxonomy): domain Eukaryota; kingdom Metazoa; phylum Chordata; class Mammalia; order Rodentia; family Dipodidae; genus Orientallactaga; species Orientallactaga sibirica. The sequence goes on from JAEOAD010000004.1 coordinate 61,176,712, forward strand.
TAAGAGGTCTTTTGTCATTACTCAGACATTTGGAAAATGGATTTTTATGAAAAAACATTCTAACAGTGAATGAATGCAAAACCTTCCCCAGAACATCTGCAACAAATTAAATAAGCTTGTAAATACAATAAATAAGCTAACTTGAAAAGTACCAGGGAATAAACAAAGCTTGATTTAGTTTTCTTTGGCTAGCTACAAATAATTTTATTTGTAATGGTTTTTTTTCAATCTCTATAGAATACATGCCAGATACCTACCTGATATAATGGACCACCAGCATGATTAGTTTTCAAAAAGAAAGGAAGAAAGAAAAAGCAAAGTTGTTCAAGTTCAGATCACACACATAAACATGAGCTTGTAATTGTGTAATTTTGAGCATCAAAATGTGTGAAAACTCATTTGATTTTTACTTTCTGTCTCAGTAGTATGTACTGAGTTGTGTCCTTCCAAAATCTGTCTTGAAGTCCTAATTTTCATATGCCTGAATTCGAGACTTGGCAATTATATAGATGGTTAAGTTTCAGTGAAGCTGTATAGGGAAAAGCTTATCTGAAAGAACTGGCATCCTTCCAAGACAAGGGAAGAGGAAGAAGGATCCAAGATATCTCTCTCTCTCTCTCTCCCCCCCAACATGTGAGGCCACAAGAAGAACACTGCCCAAGGTACTAGTTCTTACTAAAACCTGACCATGATGACATCTTATCTCAGATCTCCAGACTTCAGACTGTGAAAATGAATTATTGCCTATGGCATTCTGTTATGGCAACCCAAGTAGAGTAAGATAGGCTACCATATTCAGTGGCAACACCTGTTTGTGAAGATGTAATTCTTCACTATTAAACCAGATTGTGAAGCATCTTCATAATTCAAAACCTACTAAATGGTTTGCATAGTTGATTTTAACTTGCTGTGAAATTATTGATGCAGATATTTAGAAAATTCAATTAACACATCAGTAAATTGTCACCAACTTTGTTTTTCAAGACAGTGGATCCTGTACTTATTTATCTAGAAGATACCTTTTAGGAAATAACATCCTAGGAGGGTAGGAAACAAAAATCATCTTGTATGTAAAAGACCCTTGTGATCTTTCCAGTGTCTGCAAAATGGGAAGCAATGTCAAGCTTCTAAAAACAAGAGGAATTAAACTTTGCAGCATGTTCCTGCTTGAATGGCCTACTCTGTGGAATTACAGCAGCAAGCTAATCCTTTAGGAGCGATGGCTCTATCAATCTTTGCATTTTTCTAATGTGGAAGCTACTCAATTGCATCTCAGAAATCAGGGAGGTAATTACTCATGCAGACAGCACAAAATGAAAGAAAAAAACATGCAAGTTCTGCTGAGTGTCCCTTTTAGAGCAAGCTGTGGAACAGGGAAAATGGCCTCTAATCAGTCAAATTCGTCCACTAATTTTTCAGGTATTGAAGGCTATAGTGAGAATGCATGCTACGAAAGTTAACAAAGCAAAGTAGCTCAGAGAGTAGTTTTCAGAAGAGAGAGGAAAGTACAAGGAAGTTTTTTTTTTGTTTTGTTTTGTTTTAAGCAAAAACTCTACTTGGAGTAAGGTTCAGTTAAGTAAATGTGCCAAGACTGAAGTCTGATGGGATCCTGTGTGTCCTTTGCCAAAAGTCTCATCATTCTATAAATCGTAAATGTATTAAAGAATATTAGTCTGTGAAGTGAATTAAATATTGAAATATTGACAAGGGATGCTTGGGATTTTCAAAAATCAACAGAAATTTTGCTAAGTAAATTATAAGAAAGAGTTGAAATGATGCTGGTATGATATATTCTAGATCTCTTAAGACTTTTTTTTTAATTGTGTTCCAAAATCAAATGCATCTAAATAAACCTCCGACTTAAGCCCTTCTTTGTCATAAAGTGTTTGTTTCCCATCATTGAGTGACTGGAGAGTCTTCCCTCTACAGTGGAGTGAGCATCTCTACTCTTCCTAGGTAGAGCACTGTCAGTGCATGTGACTTTGATTTTTATCTTTAATTTGTACACACAGTTGTTTAGTTTTATGTAGTCTTTCCTTTTTATTCAAACTTTACTACCTCTCAGTCAAACATAAAGATTTCTTAATTCAATTATTTCTTTTGAATATTATTTTATCAATTTATTTATTTGAGAGAGAGGGAGAGAGGGAGAAAGAGAGAGGCACAGAGAATGGGTGCTCCAGTGCCTCCTGCACTGCATGGCCACTTTGTGGATTTGGTTTCACATGGGTATTGAGGAATTGAACCCAGGCCTTTAGCTTTACAAGCAAGTGCCTTAAATCACTGATCAATCTCTCAGCATTCATTTGATTATTTAACAAGTTAGCATATACCTTTTTATGGGAAAGCTGTGGGGAAGGAATTTGGTTAAGCAATTTATTTGATATGGTGACCATGGTTACACAGTCTCCAGTGAATTAACTAGTTGTAGTTCTTTCCCAAAAGAAACTGTCTTTTGCATTACTAGCTATATAAGAAAACTTTTACTATGAAAATGCTAAGCAATGAAATGATTATTCTGGGTTGCTATCTTTTAGGTGGTATTGGATATATAGGGCAGGGTATGAAATAGGATTAGGGAATACTGGTATTCCTTATAATGTGTAATGCTCCACTAGATTTTATGTATTTATTTGAGATAGATAGATAGATAGAGAGGCAGATAGAGAGAGAATGGACATACCAGGGCCTCTAGCCATTGCAAACAAACTCCAGACACATGCGCCACCTTGTGCATCTGGCTTACATAGGTACTGAAGAATTGAACCTGCATCCTTAGGCTTCACAGGCAAGCACCTTAACTGCTAAGCCATCTCTGCAGCCCTCCCCTATTTTTAGCAGTTTTTCTTTGTTTTTGAGAGTTGATAGCTGTGACTTTTCAAGGATTATAGGCGACTTTAACAGTATACTAAGAAAAGAAGAGCAGAGATAAGTGTCAACATGAGACTTGGGCTTTGTAGGCCCTTATGAACCAGATGTTGTAAGGTCTTAGATTTAACAGTTTCCACCCAATACAGAAATGAATTGTTTCTCTTCAGAAATTCAGTTCAGGGCTGGAGAGATGGCCTAGCGATTAAGGTGCTGCCTGCAAAGCCTAAGAACACCTGTTCCATCTCCAGGTCCCATGTTTAGCCAGACACAGAAGTGACACAAGTGCACAATGCCGTGCTTGCCCACAAGGGGGCACACACGTCTGGAATTCGTTCACAGAGGTTGAGAGGCTGCTGGCGCCCATTCTCTCTCTTTGCCTCTTCTCTGAATCTGTCTCTCTCTCTCTCTCTCTGTTTCTCTCAAATAATAAAATAAAAAATATGGAAAAAAAGAAATTCAGTTCAGAGGTCACAACACTATAATAGTACATTCATATTGCACCCCATGTCTTCTGTCTCTTTTTATCTTGAAATGGGTTTGTGTCTAGATGGGTGAAACATCTCACCAATGATATAGTAACTTTGTCTGGTCATGGTGCTGGCCAAATTCATGGCCTTGCACTTGCTGATCTACCACTAAGCTAAACCCCCAGCTCAAGGGCACAGCTTCTGACTGATGAAGGAGTTCACTTTAGATGCCTTATGTATGCCTTTATGTTTCAAAGGATGAGTTAGAATCTAACAAGGTAGCAAACTAATAACCTTCTGAAAATTTATATAAACCAAGAGTGCAAAATATAATACTCATGGACCTGAATTCATTGTTGCCCTTTTTTTCTATAAATGTTGCTTTTTCTATGTACTTTGTCATATAAATAGCTATAAGGTAAGACAACTGACATAAAGCACAAAACCACACAAATTTCATTGAACAAGAGGAATATATTATCATGTGTATATCAAAAACACCTCCATGGAGGTAATAGCATGTCAAATGAACCTTAAGGCAGATATTGGGATTACAGTAGGCAGAGAGGAACACAGCACAGATTCCACAAGCTACCTTGAACACAGTGTGTGGGGTGGAGACATATTAGTGAGGAAAAACATTGCATGAGCAATAGTCTTGGTAGTCAAGGTGGGAAATAGAAAAGAATTCAACCAGTTACAGGCAATAAGATTACCAAAGTGCCTGTGTACCAGAGAGGCTGCTGGGAGGGTGTAAATGAATGAAGTACATTGTATACATACATGAAATTGTCAGGGTGAAACTCATTACTGCATATAAAAAAAGTATAAATCTTGAGCGTTTTACAAGTAGTCATATGAAATTAAGAGACAGGTCCAGGAGTAAGTGGGGTAAGGGAGGCACTGGGAATGACTGTATTTCCTAACAGAAGAATGCAGAAAGAGCTTCATGGGTAGAACTGGGAGAAATTTAGGGAGTCGATCATGTTTCCTAGAAGCCAGGATAAAACCAAAATCATTGCCAAGGAAACTAGAAAGTGCCCATGAGAGGAGAAAAAAGAGACTTTAGGGGGAAAGTAATAGAATATATGTGACATGAAGGTTGAAGGGGAGATATTGGGAGTGGACTGGTGTAAACAGTGATGGGGTTCAGGGAGATGGTAGAGAAGAATCAAAATTAAGTGTGTATAAAAGTGCCATAAGGAATCCTGCTTTTTTTGTAAGCTAAATTAAAAAAAAAAAAAAAAAAAGATACTTCAGGGACTGGGGAGATGCCACAGTTGTTAAAAGTACTTGCTATGCAAGCCTGATGACCAGAGTTTGAATCCCCAGAACCCAGGCAAAATCAGACAAAAGAAATGCTCATGTACATAATCCAATGCAACTATAGGAGACGAGTCAGAAAACTCCTTAAGCTCATGAGCAAACTAGCCTCATGTCCATAGTAGTATAAAAAGGAAGACCTTGTCTCACACCAGGTAAAAGGGGATGACTAACATGCTGAGGTTTCCCTCTCACCTGCACATGCATGCTACACATGCCCAGGACACACACACACACACGCACGCCAAAACATACATTCCCATATAATTGTATTTATGTCAGAGAAACTGAGAAAAGGTGTTTTCATGGAATACTTAAAATAGTTCACTATTTAGAAATGATAAAATGTATGAGGAGGGCCTGGAAAGATGGCTTAGTGGTTAAGCACTTGCCTGTGAAGCCTAAGGACCCCAGTTTGAGGTTTGATTCCTCAGGACCCCACGTGAGCCAGATCCACAAGGTGGCACATGCATCTGGAGTTTGTTTGCAGTGGCTGGAGGCCCTGGCACACCCATTCTCTCTCTGCCTCTTTCTCTCTCTGTCTGTCTGTTGCTCTCAAATAAGTAAATTAAAAAATAAACAAACAAAACAAAGTATGAGGAGTCTCAGCACTACTGCAGCTGAGACAGGAGGATCATGAGTTTGACTCTAGCTTGAGCTACATAGCAAGGTCCTATCTGAGGAAAAATAGAGACTGAAGACTGATGGAGACATCAGATCAAGGTTAAGTTTCTTCATCAATTGCACTTATTTGCAGAGAGGTAGAGTGTCATTGTGTCACTCTGTCTAAATACAATAGTGCATTGCTTACCAATTTGGACTGATTTCCCTTGCTATTTCTTTTTAAAAACATTTTATTTATTTATTTGCAAGAGAGAGAAAGAAGCAGATAGAGAAAGAGAATGGGTACTCCAGGTCTCCAGCCAATGCAAACAAACTTCAGATGCGTGCACCCCCATGTGCTTCTGTTTTATGAGGGTCCTGGGGAATCAAATTGAGGTCCTTAAGCTTCACTGGCAAATGCCTTAACCTCTAAGCCATTTCCCCAGCCCTTCTTTGCTATTTCTTTATGGAAGAAAAGAAATGATGATGGCTAAGAACTGATGTCAAGAACCTCGGATTATTTTACACTTTCCTTCTTGTTCTTATACATTTTTCCTTAACTACATCTCTTTCCTTCTCTCAACCTTAGACCATCAGCTGAGCAGTGGCTCAGAAAATAATAAATACATATTTAGATGATAAACAACCTGGCAAGCATTAGTATGCTCCGAGGCCATGTCTTTCTCCACTCAGAAAACATTCATTTCTTGTTTATTCAAAAATAAAATGGTATCCTAGGAAGGAAGAAAAACATGTGTGTGCCCTCCAGAGTGAACCTTCTGTCTACTTTGAGAAAACAGCAAAAAGCTGCTCCTATCATTTTTCATTTTTGTTTTAGAAAACACAAATGCCTTTTGATGTCAAAATAAAAGAGAGCTGGGATTTGAATGAAATACATTTCCCCAGCTTGGAAAATTTCAGTCATACAAGGACACCAATGCTAAGAGACCTTGGCTTCCTTTTCCCCACCCCCGAGATGGCAACATTCTCTTTTAAGAGGGTGGGGTGGGAAGAGAAAAGACTTAAGCAAGGAGATGGGTGGACAAGTCATGTAGGGTTATGTGATGGAATCTTCATTGTCCATGTTCCTTCATGTTGTGATAAAACAGCAGCAACAACAATACTGGGTCAACACATGCAGGACTTTATATTCAGCAGAAAAACAATAGTGATCTTACTGGCTGTAACCATCTTCATTTTATAAGTTCCTGTAACAGGAAAATAGGCATATCCTAATGGCTGCCATGTCATCTCAGAAAAGAAACAGTACTGTTAAGAATTTTCAAATATCCTAAGCTATCTAATCTAGATAAAGCTTAGAAATATTTTAAAAGATAAATGGGAAAGAGAATCTCCATAGTATTTTATTTTTAGGATCAGAAATCTGTGCTATGTAGTTGATCTAGATGCAAGACATTTTCTTACTGAGAAACATCTGGGAGTGCTTCTTTTCATTATTAAAAGTTTTGGTTCTGACATCTTGGTAGTTTTGTCAAAACACGTCAGAGTACTGAGAAGTGACAGTTGAGTGCTCAGCAATCATACCCTCCAAGGCTCAGAGAACACTGTGGAAGAGGTGAACAAAAGAATGTAAGAACCAAAGGATGGGGAGGAGTGCTTTGGAATGCCCTCCTCTGGACACAAAGTGGCTGCTGCAGCCAGGACCTCTCACTGGCTGTTACTTGCACAAGATCTAAATAATAATGGGCCCATCAACATGTCATGGATAATGAGGCAGGGCCAAATGAACAAAATAATACTGAAAGAAAGGAGGGACTAGTTGGAAAGGGGTTCAGATCTGGGAGAGGAGACAAAAGAAAGTAATAGGAAGGGATTATGATCAAAATAAATTATGTATATGTGAGTAAAGAAAAGAAAAACAAACCAAAACAATAATGGGCTTTATTTTGACATTTCTTACATATACATTGTACTTGGCCAAGACTCACTGCTCTCCCCCGCCCCCTTCCCTTCGCTTGCTGGATCACTTCCTTTCCCAAACAGTGCTTTTGGCTGTGTTGTTATATGTATACAGACAGTTAGGTCCACTTCTTCCCTGGGCCATGTATTCTTGGTTTTTCTCTGGAGACCTGCTGTACTCTCTTCCACCCTGAGAGATTGACCTGGGATAGAGGAGAACTCCTCACCATTTGGCTTCAAGTGGAATGTCACCCGAGCCATCCAACAGGAAATGGTCTAGCAAGGACAAGGCGGGCCGCTTGTTGTTCAGTGATGTGACACAACTGCGCTGTGGTTGCCCCACACCCACCCACATGGAGGTAAAAATCCTCTTACCGAATCCACAGTGATGTGCCATCTGTTTCCGGCCCACTCCATGACTAATACCCTATCCGCATATGTATGACTATGTTTTTTTTTCCCCTATGTAAAAATGTATGTTTTACAATAATTAGCATTTTCATCTTAAGCTTCTAAGCATCTGTAGAAAGACAACAAGAAGCTTTCATTTTTTTAAAAGACAAAACCAGCAAAATATTTAACTTGGCATTCTCTAATTTTTAAAATTGTGTTTAAACAAAGCAAAACATCTGGTAACTGGAAACGAATGCCTGATGTCAATTCTTTTTCATTTATGTATATTCATTAAACACTAAATTCTCACCATGGACTGGAAGGCAGGCATAGCCTCTGCTTATTTGGAGTTTATATAGGATAGCATATCTGGGTAAGCAAGAAGAGAAATGATGGTAGCTACAAAAATAATGAGCAAAGGTTTTGATGGCAGATAAACAGAAGGCTAAACTTAAGGGCTTGTATCTGGGAGTGTTAAGGATTTTAAGGACGTTGTTTCAGCTGATGTCTGCAGGTTAAACATGAGGGAGAGCCTGAGTAAGGACCGCCCAGAAGAGCATCTCCTTTAGAAAAAGGAACTCAACAGTCATCAGGGATGTTTTCCACTGGAGTTTTTATCCATTAACTTAATGAGCTTTTTAGTCTCAAAATTGTTATTTGTTCTGTTTACAATAATCTCTATTTTACTGACTAACTTTTTCTGCCATGTTGCTAACTTTTTCAGTCCATATGGCTGACTTTCTTACCCATTTTGTGGGCTTTTTTTTTTTTTTTTTTTTTTTTCCTATGTTGCTGAATTTCCTCTCCAGGTCCTGGATTGAATTCATCTGCTTGCTCATATCCTCATTTAGGTCACTGATAATTTTTGTGGGCTAAGCTTTGGAAGCCTTTACATGGCATTTTGCCTTTTTCAGTACTGCGCAGTTTCATATTGGAAGCATGATAAATTTTTTTGTCTCCCTTCCCTTCCTTTTCTTTTGTTTTTCCAAGGTAGGGTCTCACTCTAGCCCAGGCTGACCTGGAATTCACTATAGAATCTCAGGGTGGCCTTGAACTCATGGTGATCCTCTTACCTCTGCCTCAAAAGTGCTAAAATTAAAGGCATGCACCACCACGCCCAGCTCTGTTTATTTTTCAAGGTAGGGAGTCTGACCTGGAATTCATTATGTAGTCCCAGGCTGGCCTCAAACTCACAGCAGTCCTCCTTCCTCTGCCTCCCAAGTGCTGGGGTTGAAGGCATTTGTGAGAAGACATTGTGCTTTGCATTTTGCTTTGCTTTTGTATATCAGTATTGAACATAGTACATCGGTTGGTTGGGATATTTCCTCTGGCTTTATTGGAGGATCTTCATGAGCAGATGACTTTTGAAGTCAGAATGCCCCAAACCACTGGGAGAGTTAAAGACAAACTGCTTTTGGAATAGGCTTTGCCTCTCCTCTTCCTTGTAGTACACCACATAAAACTATTTGGACATAATTCTAGGTGTCTAAACAGCATGAAACAAATGGCTTTGTCGTGATATGGAGAAGGAGAAAGTGAACTGAAGAGCTGTAAGGTGATTTTACTTCATTACAAATGTTTTTTTTTTTTTTATTCCCACAAAATCAAATAGTCATGGGATATATGACCCATTAGTTAGCTCTCATTAGATTAGATCAAATTTTATGTCACTACACTCTCCATCTTCATTGGTGCCACATTGGGGTTCAAGATTCCAGCATATGAACTTTTGAGGACACATCATATCCAAAAAATAGCAGAGGGAATCTGACCAGGTAAAGAGCAAAAGAAAGAAAAAAAGAAAGGTCCAGATGGCCCATAATCTCAAATGCCAGGATAGAATTTCAGAAATTTTCTTTATGCACCTTCTGGGGAACTCATTTGTTGAGGACAACTTTCTTAAGTCCTAAAAGAGTCAAGTTGGATTAACAAATTATAAAACAGGTAAATAAAAATAGATGAGAAATATGTACTGGGTTTGTAAATTATTATGCTATCTATATAGGCATTTTAAGCTGCAAAACTTGAATCAATTTTAGAAAAATGCTTAGGTGAATAACTATATGTTATACTACAATTTAATTTTAAAGGAAACTTGTAATATATAGGTTTAATGATATGAAAATATAGGATCTTTTTAGTTCATTAATCTTTGTTAAAGTAGTTAAAATATTGAAAAATATTTTTACATTTTTAGAAAAAACTTCAATTCAATTCATAGCATGTTTGTATGTACGGAGAATTATAAAAGCTTAAAATATTGCAAATTTATTTGAAAATGTTATCTTCTGTAACATTTTTGTATCACCTGTTTATATTGTTTCTAAGATTAATTAACCTTTATTGCAAAAATCAATTTTATTTGAAGAAATAAAAATGCCTACAGAGGTAAAAATTAAATATTGTAAATATGCCTAAGAATTTTTTCTAGTAAATTTTTCTATATTTATCTTTCATGTATTTTAGATAAAACGAATTATATAGTGAAAATTTGCTATAAATAGATTTCCATGCTAGTATTTATATTTGTATGTTACAATTAATAGCTGTATGATATTCCATGTTATGGGATTAAGTAAATTACATCTTATATAATGTTTCTTTCTGCTTAACCTTTATTTTTGCAGTTTTGCCCACTGTAATGTTCCCTTTTGCTTCCTTCTTTCCCCCTCATTTCTTTCCCGTTTCCCTTTCTTTCCCCATGTCTCTCTGTCTGTCTCTCTTATTTATCCTGTCTGTGTATATTGAACAACTTCATTTAAAGAAAAACTGATTACTTCACATTCCATTCAGTTGTATGTGGATTTCTCTGGATGACGGGAAGTTAGCCCATTTCCAAACAAGTTTCATTATTGTAATCAAGTTCTCTAATGAACACCTTTATATATCTTTGGCTATTCTCTGGAAGGAAAAAAATGGTTGCTAATAAAAGATATGTATCTGAATTTCTTTTTAAGATACAACCCAATTTTATTTTAAAGTGTATGCATAAAAATAATGAATTCAATAAATTTATGTTGTAGAAAAATAAATCACAGAAGTATGTAAAATAGAGTTATTATTTTTAAAGTGACCACAGTTAGCAATAAAATAAAATGTTTTCAAACCCTTGCATATCAGAAAGAGACAGATATTTTCTCATTATTAATTTCATTTTTGACTAATTAATTATGAAGTTGGTATGATAATTTTTGGATTATTTAACTATGTCTTGCACACAAGTATTTAAACAAATATGATTTTTTTTAAAAAATAAAGGAAAAAAAGAAATGAGGTGAGGAAGTGTTAGAGCAATGTGATGGAGAAAGACTGGTTTAACATTGTTTACTGTGAAGATAGAAGAAGTGGTGATAATACTGCAAACAGGCTCTAGAAAAGAAAAGGTAGGAGAAGAGGTTCTTCCTTAGAGTTTGGTCCCAAAGAACAATCTTCCCTCACCCGGACTTTATGGACTTTTGAATTCTAGCCTGCTGGATAATGGACTTATATTTCTGGAAGTCAGTGAATTTGTAGTAACCTTCTGTAGCTACATAGGAAATGGCCTAAGTCAATTCAAAGCACCATAACAAAGTGCCATAGACTATGTGGCTTATAATAACACAAACTATTTCTCAACATGCCAGAGATCAGGCTGCCAGAGATTTGACTTTGGGACTACTGGCATTTGGTGAGTGATCAGAAGGTAGAGAGACTAGCTACTCTCTAGTTTACTCTTATAAGGACACTGTTCTATTCTTGAGAACTCTGATCTCATGTAAAGTTTACCTCACAAAGGTGCTTTCTCCAAATACAATCACTGAGATTAGGTTTTTGCTATATGAATTGTCAGTAAGCACAATCTTTCTATTGTAGAAACTAGTGTGCTTGCACTTAATCACATGGTCAATAATAACTCACATGTCTAGCATGAAGGTGGGGAGACTATATGAGGGTTGCTGACCAGATCACTTAATGGCTTCTGTCCATTAGCTTAACTTCCTATAGCAGTATACTTTCCTAAGAATATGTATACTCCTTACGCAGAGTTCTTGGTTTCTCAGTGTAATGTCTCTCTTGAAAGACTATTGTCTACTATCGTGTAGCCTTAGAAGTCATCAGTATTCTTTTTCCATGTGCTACTGCCTGAAGCACTCACAAGAATGCATCATACATGCCAGGAAAGACTACACAACCATGATGTCTCACTGGGAGCAGTGAAAAAGAACTCCAATCAAGTGTTAAAGGTACCACAGATGGCTTGTCTGTTTTCTTACTGATCTTAGTTATGGTGTACAATGGCCATGAACTATTTGTACTTTATGATTATGATTGATTATTGCAAGGTAGTTTTGGTCAATTGTCATCTATCTTCATATCTTAGTTTTGAAAAAAATATATAATTAAAGAATAATAGTAAAAATTAACTAAATGATTGGACTTTCACAGATTGCATGAGTTCACATTTACTTCAGTCACAAATAACTCAACATGAACGTTAAGCTATAACAATATAGTAAGATTCCCAGTTGCTAGCTTACACAGTAATGGGAAAAAACTGCTAAATATGTTTTATAAGTTTACACAATCACATTTACTTTCGCTTTAACATTTTATTTTGTTTCTGCTATGTTTCTTTTCCCAGGGGAAAGTACTCTTTCTGAGTTTCTCTAATGCTTGAACCAAGTCTAATTTTGAGATATTTAATGAGACAACACTTTTGATAGAATTATAGTATTATAAGTAATATGTTTCGAATAAGTTTCAGTGATGTCTGTTTTCTTTAATAGCCAAAAGTATTTAAACGTTACTTATATTTTTGCAATAAGTTTTCATGTAGTTCAGGCTGGCCTCAAATCCACTATGTTGATGAAGATGGCCCTGAACTTCTGATCATCATCCCTTCACCTCTTGAGTGCTGGAATTACACACATGTACCACCAAGCCTAGTTTGTGTAGTGCTGGGGATCAAAATCAGGGCTTTGTGCCAGGTAGACAGATATTTTACCAAATGGGCTACATCCCTAGCCATCAAAACTTATTAATCTCTGTATATTCAAGTCTTCAAATACCTTTTATGCTTTGTAAATAAAACTATATGTTAATAGATATATTGCTTTATACAATCAAATGTAAACAATGTTAATCATATTGTAGAAGAGCTTCAAAAGACATTAATTAGTAAATATGGATCAATGTTTAAAACCTAATGTTCTTTTAATAAAGATCACCTCCTTAGCTCTTGTGTATTTAACACATATATGCTTCAATATATTTGATTGAGACATTAATAAAACCTTATTGCTTATATTAGCATCCACTTGTATAAAACAATTAACAGGCAAGAAGACTCAGGCGCAATACATTAATCACTGATATAAAAAGTAGACCAATTTAAAGAATTTGTTAAAGATAATTACTTTTGATAAAAATAGGAAATTCAAATGTAACATTATTCATTTAATTAGTCTACAAACATAAAATTTTAAGGGGATGTTGTTCAATGACTACAAAGAGAGAGTGGGGGGCTGGAGAGATGGCTTAGCGGTTAAGGTGCCTGCCTCCTAAGCTTAAGAATGCTGGTTCCAATCTCTAGACATTCCAATCTCCAGGTCCCACGTTTAGCCAGATGCAAAGTGATGCAAGGGCCCAATGCCACACTTGACCACAAGGGGACTTACACATCTGGATTTCGTTTGCAGCAGCTGAGAGGCTGCTGGCACGCCCATCTCTTATCTGTCTTCTTCTCCCTTTCTCTCTCTCTCTTTCTCTGTCTCTTTCCAAAAAAATAGAGAGAGAGAGGGGCAGGATCCTTTCATAATCAATTCATAGGCCAAAATGATTATGTTTTGTGTGTTAGCAAAAGATTTGGGTCTTCATTATAATGATAGATAGTTTGTTCTTACAACTGGACATGTAAAAAAAAAGTTGGTTTATTTTCAAACAACACATACATTACCATTTTAGAATTCTTTTTTAGATTGCTTATAGATAATTTTAGATCACAAAAGGGGAGATAAGCAATAAGTCAGATGTGAAGATACCTGGAGTCTAGGACATTTCATTTTGTTGCTGGGGAGATTGCTCAGTGGTTAAAGGCATTTGTTTGCAAAGCCTGATGTCTGTATTTGATTAATACCTACATAAAACCAGTTGCACAAAATGGCACATGCATCTGGAGTTCCTTTACAGTAGCAAGAGGTACTGGTGTGCTAATCCTCTTTCTATTTTCTTCAAAATAATTGAAAACAAAAGAAAATTTCAATTCAGCCTTACAATTCATTATGCCATCTTTTGCTTTCCAGAGAGGTGTTTAGACACATCTGATTGCACACATGGTTTTATGAAAAGGATCATGGGTGCTGGAGAGATGGATTAGTGGTTAAGGCACTTGCCTGTGAAGCCTAAGGACCAAAGTTTGATTCACCAGTACCCATATAATCCAGAGGCACAAAGTGGTGCACATGTCTGGAGTTCATTTCAGTGGCTAGAGGCCCTGGTGTGACCATTCTCTCTCTCTCTCTCTCTCTCTCTCTCTCTCTCTAATAATAAATAAATAAATAAATAGTTTAAAACAACAACAAAAAGGATCATGGGGCCAGTAAAGTATTTCCAGTACTAGACTTAGTGGTCCATTTTCTACTAAACATCTCTTAGCTGGTTTATTAGACAAATCCTTCTAACCTACTTCAGCACTGAGAGGGCCTCCATGAAATGGACCTATTAACATGAACTCAGTAGTGTAAGTATGCCTAAAAGAAAACAGTGAGGATGTCATCGGTGATGATTTTGTTGTTTAGTTGATGTCTGCTTGGAAGGTATGGAAGTCGTGAAGGAAAGGGAATTGACTCCTAATATTAGGAGGGTGAAACCAAGAACTTCTCCTTAGTCTTATTTAATAGTGAATGGTCTGCTTGGCTTCACTTTCCTCATAGTCATTTTCTTAACACACACTGTGCCCAAGTATCCCATTTTTGCCCCAGGGGCTATCCAGATGTCCAGAACTGCTCAATGGCAGTTTGTCTCTGGGTTGCGGATGCAAAGATTCCACCATCACCCCTACTAGCAGCAATAATACAACTAAACTCCCAGTGAAGCTGAGTTCCAGATACACACTAAATAATTTTTACTAAGACTATATCTCATAAATATTGCACTGGACATACTTAGCTCAAATATTTATTTCTCTGAATTTTACCTGGCAACTTAATCTGGGCAATGGGTCAGAGGAAAGAGGGGTCCACGACAATGACAACTAAGTGCCAAGTTTCTAATTATCTGGTTCCCCTAAAAAGATTGTGTGCTTATTTTTTTTTTTTTTCCATAGCATGGACACTCCACTTTTGCCTTCTTACCTTTCCTTATACTTGCATACTTGCCTGTCTGTATGAGACAAAAGACATAGACATATCAGACATGCAGATTAGCATCTCAAACCAAAGTCCTATTACTCTGAATCCATCTGTAAATATATATTATAACTCATTACTGTTTTTCCTGCTATGAGATAGAATTTAATATTCCCATTTTTTAAATAAAACTATATTTAGAGACCCAGATATTTTTCTATTGTTAAATCCACCTTAACAGTTAATAAACAAGTTTGATATCACACTGATCCAATATCTCTCTGGATACCTTTTGTCACCATGGAAAGTTTTTATTTATGGCCATACCCTCATGTGCCCTTTAGCCAGCATTCAATCCATTTTATGTACATTTATGTCCATTCTGTCTTCCTTCTTGTTTAGACCCCAATCTCTCTACCAAGACCTTGGTCTTTGATGTGGAACTTTGTCAAATGGTGTCTGAAATGTAAGAACACACTCTTCACTGGATGGGCACAAAGTCAGTCTCCTCCTGAAAGCAACAAGGCTCTGAATGAAACATTGGCATTTCATGTGGGACTCTGTCAGACACAAACTACTTCATGTATGAAATGCTGATTAGAAATTTCTAGAGGTTCTGCATGGAAGGGCAACATTTGTTCTTTGTTTAGTGGTTTCATAAATTACAACAGTACTTTTCCTAACCATTTGTCAATGGACTGAGGAAGAAGACATGACAGGCAAGGTGCTTTTGACTACGCATTGCCCTGGACCTGTACTGAGTTACTGGAGTGAAATGTTTTTTTTTTCACCACTTTGTGCAGAAAAATACTAGCTCTAGTGAAGGACTTTGGGGTTCATAAATCACCTGGGAGTGGGCTCTTTTGATGCTGTCAATATTTGGTATTAGAGAAAATTATGTTGTAAGGGCAGCTTTAGGACTGGTCGTTAAATATATACTTCCTATTCCTTTTTGGTATAGGATGGATGTAACTGTTTTAGAAAATTATGTAATCTACACATGATATATAGCCATATGTACATATATATATGTGTGCATATATATATACATATACATACATACATACATACACACAGTATGGAAAGAGTCTCTTTTCTGGAACAAAGTCTTACTATGAAGTCTAGGCTGGCTTTGAACTTGTATTTATCCTGTCTTAGTTTCTTAAGTGCTGGGGTTACAGGTTACCATGTCTGTCTAGTTCTCTTTTCAATAACTGAATGCAGTTAAAAATTTACTAAATATTCATAAATATATAAAATATATCTAATTAAATGATATCTATGTAATTATATACATATAGACTACATGTATTAATATACACAGAGAAAAGTTCTCTTTTAAGAGCTAAATAAAACAAGAAACCCATAGACTGCCATTATTTTTTATCCAGTTAAGTCTATAACTATAAACTCCAAACTCAGTTAAAATATTAGTGTATCTATTTTCCTCCTCATTTTCATTTTAGGAATGGGTGTCAGGGAATACTGTGTATGGTCACCTACTTGCAAAGGCAGGACCAGCGTTCTGAAGAATTTGCTAGTCATAGCAGACATCCTCCTTGGACCCAACTATAGGCTATTTCTCAAATTATTTCAGCTTCAGAGCTTTTGCAAACTCCCTTTCCCATTCTGGACTGCCTCTGGTCTTCATTCAGCTTCAGTTCTAATGCAGCTTTCCCCATCACTCATGATGTGTTTGCTATAGCCCTTCCTACATTTCTTGTGGTACTCCTTACCTTATGCACTTTGTAACACTACTTAATGTTGAGTAGTTATTAGGTGTATAACTTCCTTATGCAATTATTTATTTGCCCATGTGCTTGCATACATTTCTTTGTCAGCTTCTGAAAATAAGTGATTATGCAGGGCTGGGGAGATAGCTTAGTGATTAAGGCTCTTTTGCCTGCAATGCCAAAGAACCCATGTTCCATTCCCCAGGACCCACATAAACCAGAGGCACAAGGTGGCACACATGGAGTTCCTTTGCAGTGCCTGGATGCCCTGATGTCCCCATTCTCTCTCTTTTTTTTTCCCGTCTCTCTGCCTGCCCCTTTTCCTCTCTCTCAAATAAATAAATAAATTTTAAAAATAAGTGATCATACAATAAAGACTATTTGGTATATAGAAAATTCTCACAAAATATTTTCTCCATGAATACATTTCCTGGTTCTTTTCATCCCTTCCTCCCTGCCCTACTTTCTGCTTCTTCACTACTCTTTCTTTAGCAGAAGTTGATATACATTTATATATGTGCAGTAGGATTTGTACTTTAATATGCATTAGAAATATTTCTTTATCAGTAAATTTAGTTCTGCCATATTTCTGAAATGGTTGCAGACTCTTATATTCTATGAGTAATTCATATGTTTATTAAATCATTCCATAATGATGGTTATTAGAATTGCTTAACAATTCTTTCCTCAATTTGGAGCTAGTGCTGTAATGAATTTCTCTGAATCGACTTCTCTTCTCATGTATGTGTTTATTTCTGATAGACTCTGAAATAATTTGGTTACTTCACATAATTCTCTCTTACAAGGTTTAACAAAATACAATAGGTTGATGAATTTCTTACCTATACCACAATTGATACTCATATTTTAAAATGTATTTTTTCAGTAAAACAAAATCTAAACTTGCTTTAAATTGTCTACCAGTGATGATGATAATATTTCTGTTTATTTATTGTCTGGTGTAATTTTTGAGTGATGAAAGAAAGTATTTATTTAAATTTGGTAATTTAAGCATCAAATATGAATGTGACTGTTGATGTGAAAGCATAGTGTTTATTTTGAAAGAACAATTTGATTGACTTAGTTTCAAATGTGTTTTTAAAATTTTGCTTACTAAAAAGTATATTTAATAAGAGTTATCAATATGTATTTCAAAATATTTGTATTATTTTAAAGAAAACACACACACACACACACACACACAGAAAGAGAGAGAGAGAGAGAATGAGAATGAATTAATGGACATGCCAGGGCCTCTTGTCACTGAAAATGAATTCCGCTTTGTGCATCTTGATTTATGTGGGTATTTGGAAATCATGCTTTGTAAACAAGTGGATTTAACTTCTGAGGAAAATATCCCTAATATTTGCTACCATCTGTAAAAGCAGATTTCTAACAAAAAGTAAGATCAGCATGAATTAGCAGGAATGAATATTAGATAGTTAGAAGACTTTTGATAATCATAACCCTTCCTTTTAGCCAAAGAACAGTGGACACTTCCCTTTAGTGTGTATGACCTTCAAGCCAAGGATTCTGACTTGGTTCTTAATATGAGGTATAAATTACCTCCCAGTGAGTGGGCCTCATAGCCAATCAGAGAGCAGTTGATTACTCCAATAGCCTATGTGCCACTGTTGCACTTACCTTCTCACTGCTGGCACAAATCACTTGGACAAAAGCAGCTTATTGGAGGAAAGGGTTTATTTTGGCTTACAAACTCCAGGGGAAACTCCATGATGTCTGATTATACCTCCTGGCCAGCATCAGGTGTATAAGAGCAATAGGAAAGTGTGTTAAACACTGGCAAAGAAAAGCTAGCTATAACACCCATAAGCCCACCCTCAACAACACACCTCCAATTCCCAAATTGCCATCAGCTGTAGACCTAGCATTCAGATCACATGAGTCTATGGGGGTCACTTGACTCAAGCCAACCTTATTACACCAGCGTGTACATCTTGTCTGACTTGTTGATTTTTGTAGCTTAGATGATCTACTGCTTGTTTGCTCTATTGATGACCATTAACTTCCAGAAACTCACATAGCACTTTACAACAATATAAGAGCCAGCCATCAGGTACTAGCTTGTTTCTTATTTCCATCATCATCTCTCAAAATTCTGTGACCACAGCCTGTGGTACTTTCAGCAATACGATCTAACTATTTGTATCTGGTGGGTTATCAAGTACTTTTGTAATGGCCTGTATTGTTTGGGGGCCTGATTTTCTAACTCTTCTCAGAAATACCATCTTCATGAGAAGCCTACAGAAAACAAAATTATGCAAGAAGTAAAAATCAAAGAATGAAAAATGTTGATAGGGCATTTTATACAATAAAATTAATTTCTGTCCAAAATTATTAAGCTAAAAGCATTAAATGAGACAGAGGCACATTTCATAATGAAATATTCTTTACAACAAGTGCATAGATATGCACTGAATTAATAGTGTAGGAGCATGACAAAATGAAGCAAGATGTGTATATAAAGGTAAATGGATAATGGACAATGTTTGAAATACAATATTTTTATTTTTCAGAAATGGATAGAATGAGCCAATAATAGAAGTAAATAGAAATTAAATGGATTTAAATAATATTGACTATTATGTAAACACACCTATATTTAAATAATATTTATACATAACATATAACTATTTATGTATAATACATATTTACTTAATTTTAAATAATATTTAATTATAAAATTTGATTTTTATATATTTATACATTATACATATTTATATATTTAAATAGTATTGCTTACTATACACACACATATATTATGCATATAAGTATAAACTTCTTTGAATTTCAAAACTATTGTTTTTATTGAAGATTTTAGTATAGGAACATATAATAATTTGATCATAATCTTCTGCCATTATTCTTATTAGTCTTCCTTCCTCTACCTCAATTTCAATGAATACCTTCCTTTCACCATGTAGTACTACTCGTATTTTGAAGTCTCATTTTTTTCCCCTCTTCCATCACGTATATCAAAATCTGGATGGGCAAAATACTGTGCCCATCTCATGGAGGTCTTGTGGAAGTTGCTACCCAAAGATTCTTTTTTTTTTTTTTTTTTCTTCTGTGATGGTTAATATTGCCCAATGAACAGGTTCTAGACACACTGAAGAGACAAATCTCTGGTCATGTCTGCAAGGGAGTTTCTAGATTAATTTATTTAGGTGAGAAGATCCACCCTAACTGTGAGCAACACCATCCCAGAGGTAAAAGCCTTGGACGGAATAAACAGAAGAAGGCAAGTTGAGCACCAGTATTCTTTGCTCCCTGATTCTTGACTGTGAAATGAATGTGACCATCTGCTTCATGCTCTTGCATGCATTATCTACCGTGGTGGATTGCATCCCCTTGAACTGTAAGCTGAAGAAAACAAAACCCTTCCTCACTAAGTTGTTTTTTTGTCAGGTATGTTGTACAATGAGGAAGCAACTAACACACTTTCTCAAAACATGACTCATAGACTGACTTTTGAGTCAAATTGACCTTGTAAAGAAAAGCAAAATTGGCAGTAAGTGGATTGTAGAACCCAACCCTGATATTTCAATACTGATGTTTTTTAGTAACTATGAATATTATATAGTGATGATTCATGAAATGTAGGTTGGAGATTCATTGAATTCTGTGAGACCATAGTTGAACTCTCTTATGAAAAATTATTAGAGTATCTTTCTCTTTTGGGTTCTGTGTAGTTTCATGTTATGCTTGTATGCACAGTGATCCTGCTACCTTGACCTCTTGAGTGTCACATAAAGTTTATTTTTCAAGATTTTTGTTTTATTTGTTTGAGATAAAGTTTCATATAGTTCAGGCTGGCCTTGGACTCAGTATATAATCAAGGATAACCTTGAATTATTGATACTCTAGAATCCATCCACCAAAGTGCTGTGATTGCAAGTGTGTCCCACAATACATGGCTTTTTTGAGTTCTTTAATTGTGATTAAAGGAGTAAGGCAGGTGTTATAGTCAGATTAATGTCGCTGGCACAAAGAACCTGACCAAGAGCTGTTTGTGGGAGAAAAGAGTTTATTTTGGTTTATAGATTTGAAGGGAAGCTCTATGATGGTAGGAAAAACTAATGCCATATGCAGAGAATGGATATCACCTCCCTGCCAACATTAGGTGGATAATTGCAGCAGGAGAGTATGACAAACAGTGGCAAAGGGAAGCTGGCTATAACACCCATAAGCCCACCCCCAACAATACACTGCTTCCAGGAGTCTCCAATTCTTAAATTGCCACTATCTGGGGACCTCCCTTTCAGAACACATAAGTTTATGGAGAACACCTGAATCAAACCACCATATTCCACCTCTGGCACCCAAAAACTGATAATCATACATGATGTAAAATGCAGTGCATTCAGTCCAAGTTTTAAAAGCACCTATAATGGGGATGGAGAGATGGCTTAGGGGTTAAGCGGTTAAGATGGTTAATGTTTGCCTGAAAAGAAAGCCAAAGGATCCTAGTTTGATTTTCCAGGACCCAGATAAACAAGGGAGCACATGCATCTGGAGTGTGTTTGAAGTGGCTGGAGTCCCTGGCGTGCCCGCATTCTGTCCCTCTTCCCCTCTCTCTCTAATAAACAAATGTGTATATATATATGTATGTATTTTAAAAGCACCCATAATGGCACAGAATAGTCATACTGCAAAAGATGGCATTGGGCATAGCAAAGAAATATTCAACCAATACAAGATTTAAAATAACCAGGCAAACATTAAACTCTGCAGCTCCCAGTCTGACAACTCTAACCACTGATAACTCTCCAAGTCTATAATTCTAACCAGTGACAAGTCTCTGGAGTTTTAATTCCACCCCTACAGCTAGGCTACTCAGAGTCTTGGAAAACTTCATCTGGTGCTGGCAGCTCTCCTTAGAGTCATCTCATAGTTTTGGCATCTCCATTGGGTTTCCACTGCAACCCAGAGGTCATCAACATGACTCCACCTGCCCTCCACTAAGGTAATCCAACAGGCCTGCTTCATACTGCCCATGGCCATTTCCAAAATACAAAACCATGTTGCAAATTCAAAACCCTCTCTTTCCTGTATTTGTTATACCCCATAGGACAAGGTTGGGCTATGAACTTGTTAATTGAGGGGGGAAATAAATCCAACTTTGAAGATCAGGACACTCCTTTCACATTCAGCCATCTTACTTCAAAAGAGTCCACATTATTTCTGATGTTCCAATGCAGATCACCTGGCCCAATCTCAA
Source organism: Orientallactaga sibirica (assembly GCA_036365145.1). Classification (NCBI taxonomy): domain Eukaryota; kingdom Metazoa; phylum Chordata; class Mammalia; order Rodentia; family Dipodidae; genus Orientallactaga; species Orientallactaga sibirica. The sequence continues at coordinate 61,198,589 of JAEOAD010000004.1, forward strand.
AAGTTGTAATCCTTCAAACAATTGCAGGTGAACTGCTAGTGACTTCAGCCCAAAGATATCATTGTTTTCTGTGTCATATCTCTTTGCTCACACTAGTCCATTTCTATACAATGCAACCCTGCACAAATTCTCAAGACTTGGGCATAACATCAAGTCTCTCACACAAACTGCTTTTAGCCTAGTTCAGGCAAACCTCATAAGCCAAACCTCACAATCCATAGTTATTACTGCATTCTGGACTTTCAACTCTGACAATAATGGTCCACCAAGCTGTTCTTACAGCATTGCAAGGTGTCTCTCAGGCCAAGGTGTCAAATCCACCTACATTCCTCCTGCAAATAAGTTCCCAAAGTCCAAAATTCACACAGACAAGTTTCTAGCAGCAATGATACCACTTTTGATACCATTTTACTGTTACAGTCAGCTTCACGTTATTGGCACAATGAACTCAACCAAGAGCAGCTTGTGGGAGGAAAGGGTTTATTTTGCTTACAGACTCGAGGGGAAACTACATGATGGTAGGGAAGATGGCCAACATCAGGTGGACAACAATAGCAGGAGAGTGTGCCAAACACTAGCAAGGGGGAAGCTGGCTATAACACCCATAAGCCTGCCTCCAACAACACACTGCCTCCAGGAGACTCCAATTCCCAAATTTCTACCAAGTGGGAACCTGGCATTCAGAACACCTAAGTTTATGTGAGACACCTGAATCGAACCACCACAGATGGCTTTATACCAAAAAGTTTGAGAAACACTGGTCAAAGATGACATTTAGGAATTGTGAAAAGTCCAGTGTAGTTAAATATAGTGTGCAGTCACACATATATTGTAGTACATACTTAACCTAAAATAGATAATTATATTCACTACATGGAATCAATGTTAGCATGCAGGGGGTAGAACTCATTCTGTATCTCACTGGGTTAGCCATTTGCTTAGAACATGGGATAGCGATGGAGACATGAAAAGGAAATAAAGTTGACTGTTTCCATTACATGGGTATTGGTGAATTTAAATTGGGCTGTCATGCTTTGCAAGCAAATATCCTTAACCACTAAGACATGTTCCCAGCCCTAAGCTAAGGAATATTTTTTTTCTTTTGAGAGAGAGAGAGAGAGAGAGAGAGAGAAAGAGAGAGAGAGAATGGGTGAGCCTCTCAGCCGCTGTGAATGAGCTCCAGACGTGTGCGCCCCCTTGTGGTCAAATGCAGCATTGCACCCTTACATCACTTTTTATGTCTGGCTAAACATGGGACCTGGACAATCAAACAGTATTCCTAGGCTTTGCAGGCAGGTGCCTTAACTACTAAGCTGTCTTTCCAGCCCAAGCTAAGGAAATTTGTAAAAAGAGAAAGCTCATCAATGTTATAGGGAACTTTCTAAGATGAAACATATTTTGAGAAAGCTTGTACTAGATGTCTGATTTGTTTGATAGCTATCTCCTTTTCTTGCAATTCAAAGGTGTTGAACATACAGGATGTTATACACACGTGTGAACACACACACATACATATGCACATACACACATGAATACCACAACTTGAGTCATGAGAAATACATTATTATTGTATAAAGGTCATTTTTTCTGTCTGGGATAAAATGTAACTAAATTAGAAGTGCTTGAGAAGAAGAAAAAAAATTGGAGGTGAGAAAAATACCTTAGCAGTTAGAGGAACTTTCTTAAAAGCCTGGCAGCCCAGGTTCAATTTGCAAATCACCCACATAAAGCAGATTCAAAAAGTGAAAAAGTGAAGCAAGCATCTGGTATTCATTTTCAGCAGTAAGAAGTCCTGGCCTGCACACGCACACACACATGAATATATAAAAAAAATTTTCAAAAAGATGAATTTTAACTGTTTTATGAGGAAGAATTCAATTGATTTAAGTACCAATAAGACAAATGAGAGGTTAGAAAGTTTTAAACTTGTTTTTGAGGGCAGATGCTAATTTTATCTGCTATGTACTTAATATGTCCTCCTCACAAGTGCTCACATGTTAAAATTTAGTCTTCACTAATAATTTGGATATAAGGACTTTGTAGAGACAATTGAGGTGAAATGAGATCATACTGATCTGGTAGAATTAGGGTCATTATCAGAAGAGATAAGAAAATTCTGTGCCAGGTGCCAGTACGATAAGAAGGTGGCTTCTCAATCAAAGAAGAGAGTTCTCACCTGAAACCAGTTTAGCTGTAATCTGTCTTGTGTGTTTAGCCTCCAGAACAGGGAGAAAAATAAATTTATATGGTGCAAACTCCTCAGCCTAAGGTATATTCTATAGTATATATGTTTTGATTTTTTTATAAAAAACTTTAAAATATATTTTATTTATTTATTTGAGAGAGAAAGAGGCAGAGAGAGAAATTGAGAGAGAGAGAGAATGGACATGCCAGAACCTCCAGCCATTGCAAATGAACTCCAGATGCATGCACCCTTTGTGCATCTGGCTTACATGGGTCCTGGAGAGTTGAACCAGGATCCTTTGGCTTTGCAGGCAAATGCCTTAGCCATGAATTCATGTCTCCAGCCCGCATATATGATTTTAATGAGAGTCAGAGCTGAGATATTATTAATATGTAAGATATAAGAACATGCATCAGAAAGGGTACTAGGAACAATATATTGAGGAAACAAAACAATGCCTTGCATAATATAACTCTTCCACTTTGATTAGCCATGAAGAAAAAATGCTCTAAAAAATTCTCTAGTAACTTTAAGTTGCTTTGAGTTTCATACTTTCCCAGTAAAGACTCACAATTAATTGCTGCCCTAAATATTTTCTCTCCATGGGTAAATGTCATCAATGTCTATCGAGCATAATAATTAAAAATTGCTGTGAATCAAAACAATATATATTTTACCACATTCGGTAATCCTCACTTGCTCTTAAAGTTTTACTTCCTCAAATTAGTATGTAAAAGACATGTCCCAAAGGTGAAGGTAGGGGGCATGTAAGAATGCTTCTCTTTTGACTTGGGAAGTCTTAGTGATTCCTTAATTTTCTTCCCTGTTAGGCCCATGCTTGCCAGTACAGTTCCCTGTAGAGAGATTTCAAAAAGTTCCCAAATGTTTTGAAGAATGCTTTAGATTGTAACTTCTGCCAGAATCTAATTAGCCAGGAAACCTGGATTTGGGACACATTCTTTATAACTGGCTTTTTTTAAAAAACCCTTATTCTCAAAAGGACTCTTCAAAATATTGTCTTCATAATTATCCCTTCTCCTCATTTTTTGGCCTTTTCCATGATGGCTTAAAAATTCTTCTAAACAATAAGAAGAAATGTTACAAACAAACTCTTTCACAGGCTCTTTTCTTCACATCCTCCTTCTCTTCCTACACTCTGAATAAAACAAAGACAGTACCTCACAAAGGAAATTATTGTGAAGAAAATACAAAAATCATAAACCTTAAAGAAGTAAGACATGGGTCCACTTGCCACAACTTATCAATACAATGAATTTTTCAAAATGACTTTTCTGTTATACCTAAAGGAAGTTGATCCCATTAGCATCTAGCCAGTCTGGAGGAACAAAGGCTGTTGACCATTCCAGCATTGATTCTGCCCACAAAAGTATGCAGCATGTTAAAAGTGGAATTTACCCTTTGACCTTTAGCTCCCCCTCTTCTCCAACCAAGAAGCATTGTTTGCACTGTGAGGCCAGCTTTTCTACCTGCTAAAAGTGGTGGTGGTTTATTCCTAAAGGATCTTAACCAGTTATAGAAATACAGAATATTTTTTCCTGAAAATAAAAGAAAGAAAAGCTTAAAATGATCAGTTTTGAAGAAAATAAAATGAAAAAGACTCTCCTAGGTTATTCTTTACATTTTGTTTTGTTTCAACAGTGTATTAAAGGTTATGACATAGAATTATAGGCATCTGAAATTATACATTGATTTTTTTCAACATCTGGATTTCTACTTATTCATAAACTTCCTAAAGTTAAATTTAAATTTAACCTTAAATTTAAAAACATTAATTAAAATAATTTAGAAATACTGTTAGAGTTTCTAAAAATAAGGTTGTTATACACAAATAAAAGATGTCCAGCAGTTAGAAGGAAAACCTTTGTTCTATTTGCTTCTAAAAAAAAAAAAAAAAAAAAAAGGAGGACTGGAGAGATGGATTAGCCCTTAAGGTGCTTGCCTGCAAAGCCTAAAGATCCAGGTTCAATTCCCTAGTACACACATAAGCCAGAAGCATAGGTAGCACATGTGTCTTGAATTCGTTTACAATGGCTAGAGGCCCTGTTGCATCCATTCATTCAATTTATTTCTTTGCCTCTCTCTCTCTCTCTCTCTATTAAATAAATAAAATTAAAAATAGTAAAAAAAAAAAAAAAAAACAAAGTACATTGATACGTCCATCACAAAATAAAGTATGCAATTAAAATAAAATGTAATGTAAGACTAAAGTAGATGAAAAAGAATAAGAAAATTCAGACATAAATAAACATGCCTAAAGATATTTATGGTTATTAATCTGAAAAATACTACTTAAAATTTTAATATTCTGTCAGCATCATGCATAAAATTGTGCCCTTAACCTGTGACACTAATATTTTATTATTTCATATCCAAGAAAATGAAAGGATTTAATAAAGAAATGTTCAAACAGAAAAAAAAAAAGAAGGGAAGTTGCAAGAGAATCTAAATACAGCTTTGTAACTCAACCGTTTCTTTTAATCCTGAGGGATTAGCCTCCCATGATACAAAAGGACAACAACAAAAAAATCCATGGAAAGAAAATTCTATGATGAAAATAATAATATGACAATCTTATACAATGCAAGCAAGAAAAGAAAGAATGCTAGAAAGAGTTAAAATGGCAAGTGTGATTTTCTTGTCTTAATCATCTCAAATTTCATATTAAGATATGAAATTTATTTATGTCTCCTTTGTTGAGGCTTAAGTTTAGAGTTTTGTCAGAAATTTGTTCACTTTTCTTGGCTGTAGTAAAATGATAAATGTCGTAGAAATACTGAATTCTTTTCTCCATAGTCTGCCAAAAGCATGGCAATAAAGAGTTAACTAAATATATCCACATCCCAAAAAAATTTAATTTGAATTTTAGAACAAGATTGTAGTTAATTCACTTTTAAATGCTGTAAACTTTCTTAATTGTAAGAAGTAAAAATGGAATTTACATTTGATGTATGGAATGTTAAACAGAGACAGACAGGGAAAAAATACAGACTCACAAATTATTGATAATCTTCCCCTGATCTACTGAGAAAGATGTCAAAGATGAAGACCACTACAAGTTCAGAATTCCTCATTCAAAATAATCTTGGGAGGCATCAAAACAGAAGAGAATGACTGAATATTATTCCGTTGCTTAATTATTCAATTTCAATTTAAATGACATGTTTCCTTTGTTGCAACAACAAGAAACAAAATGCTCCTTGCAAGCCAGTTCTTTTATGTTATGTTAAGGAAACAGAACTCCTGCAATATACACTATTTTAAAAATGGAATTAGTTTTAAAAAATGGAAGTATTTCCTATAGTTTGTATTCCCCCAGATGGTCAGAGTTTCAAAGGTTTCCAGATTAGGGATCAGTTTTCTTGGTTGGAGGCCATGAAGCCTGGTGCAAAGTTTCCTTTCAAAAAGCAAAGTGCACTTAGTTTCTATCAGATTTGTTGGTTCATAATTTCCATAAAACTTATAAATTTAATTATTCCTTGAGATTTGAAAATGTGTACAGTTGCATAATCCACACCACATCAGGATATAGAACATTTCTTTTGTTCCCAAGATTTGCTTTCCTCTGTGGCTAATTCCTTCCTGCACCCAACTACTCACAATTGTTGTGATTTCTCTATTTCCTTATTTTAGAATTTCAGAGAAGTAGAATCAATACATAATCTTTTGTTTCTCACTTTCATTTAGCATAATAAATGTTCCATTATTTGAACCCTTGTACCTTTTCCATCTATTAATAAAGACTACAGCTTTTGTCTATTGTTCACAAAGATTTTGGGATATTTAGTCCTAAGCTTCTATGTAAACATATTTTCATTTGTTTTAGAGAAAGACCTCAGAGTGGATGTCTAGGCAATGTAGTAAGTGTGTAGTTAACTTTATAAGCTAACTGCTAAAGTTTTCTTTAATTGGATGTTACTATTTCACATTTTGCATTCCCACAGTGTGGCTAAGTTCCAGTTGTTCCACATGTATTAGTCACTTTTCTCATTGCTCTGATAAAACCATCTCATAGTTGGGAGAATATTTGATAGAGTCCATCATGGTGGGGAGGGATTGGAGGAGCTTGAGGTAGCTGCTCACAGTGAGGAAGTAGAGAGCCACGCTGCTGCTCAGCTCTCTTTCTCCCTTTTATTCAGTCTGGGACCTTCACTCATGGAACAATGCTGCCTACATTAGAATGAATCCTCCTTCCTCAATCCATCTAAACTAGAAAATATCTCACAGATATTCCCAGAGATTTATTTCTATGGTGATTCTAAATGCTGTCAAGTACTATAATAACTATACATAGATGATTTAAAAAAAAAAAAAAAAACAGAAAACAAAAAATAACTCCCTTCCTTTTTGATAAGCTCTTCTATTAAGGTTTGTTACATCTATAAACTTAAGTTTAATCTCATTTGAGTGAAATAATAATGAAAGGAAAAGACTGTAGGCCATACTGATGCTATTTTTAGGTTTTACAAATAATGGCAAGAATGACTATGATTATATCTGTAATCTTAAAAACAGAAAGACATTAAAGTAACTGAAAAGAAACCAGCCAACTAACACATACTAGTGAGAATAAAATAGTTTAGCACAAGGTTGGAAAATTGTTCATTGATCTCTTAAAAAAGATATTCAATGTGATAGTGCTTACCACTCCAAAAGGGCCTAGTTAATTAAACATAAATTCAGAATAAGCATTGAGGTGAACATTTAGACAGTTCTGGAAGTAAGTTCCTATCTTGCTAAAAAGCATAGCATTTTGTATATGTGTTCCTGTTCATCGAACACCCCTCTTTCCTTAAATACCTTTTGTCTAAAACTTGCACTAGAACTCTTGAGATTTAAAGGTTAACACTTTCTTTTATTATTATAAATTAGACTATTTTGAGTATTTAGAGTCTTATAAATTAGACTATCTTGTGTTTAGCTGGCACATTCTTACGTTTCTATATAATATCTTTTAAAAATCATATTCTCTGATCGTACATATGTAATATGTTATTATAGATACAGACATGTTATATGCATGTCTTTGTATCAATAGTGACCTGCCAAACACAAAATGCATAAACTCTGATAGGAAGCGGGACAAAAAAAAAAAAAATAATAATAATAAGGAAAGGGACTAGATGGAAGAAGGGTTTCCATGGAACTGAGATAGCACGAGGGGATCATGTTCAAAAACTATATATACTTTATGAAAATGGTCTATAAAATGAGGCAATAAAACAAACCTGAGCAGTGCAATGCTTGTTTCTTAATGTTTGGTGGTAAAGTAAGTTGTTAGGAGTATTCAGCCAAAACTATCTGGCTTAGGCAATTGGTGGCAGTTTCACTAGCCCTACTCAGTACCTGCTGTCATCCAAGAATGGTGAAGAATGAGTATAGCTGTTGTATATTGATATGTGTTCAACAGCTGACTATTACACCACCTGAACCATTAGTGAAGAAAACTTCTTTTCTGTAACCCATATGAAGAAAGGGTCTTAGGGTCCAAATTGTAGGGCAGTGTGCCAGGTCCCTTGGCCTTTCAAATTCAATAGGTATTGTAGGTAGCAAAGGCCGTCTTCCCAAGATGAGAAGGTAAATAGTGGCAATGTAAAACAGAACATTGTGTGTTCATCTGCTATTTAATAATTCCTCACATTTCCAGCCATGTTTTTTTGCTAATAAGTAGTTTTTAGCTCTTTATTAATTTATTTATTATTTCATACATGTCAGTAATGCATTTTGGCCGCATTCACCCCATTACTCTCTTACCCATCCCCCACGCCCACTGAATGTTTTCTTATCCTAAAGTTGTTCCCAGCCTACTTTCTGGTCTTTTATTCTTTCTTTCTTCTTTCTTTCTTTCTTTCTTTCTTTCTTTCTTTCTTTCTTTCTTTCTTTCTTTCTCTCTCTCTCTCTCTCTCTCTCTCTCTCTCTTCTTTCTTTCTTTCTTTCTTTCTTTCTTTCTTTCTTTCTTTCTTTCTTTTGTGAGGGACAGAGTGCACTAGTGAGCCAGGGCTTCTTGCCATGGCAAATGAGCTCCAGATCAGATGCATATGCTGCTTTGTACATCTGGCTTTACTTGGGTACTGGGGAATTGAATCCAGGCTGGCAGGCTTTGCAATAAAACACCTTTATCTATTGAGCCATCTCTGCAGCTCTGGGTAGTATTTCAGCATTCAGAGAAAAATATATCCACAATTAAATAAAAACTCTGCAGAAAAATTCCCCTCAGAACAACCTGTGCACCCTCATTCTTGAGATCAGATATTTCTGAGGTCCAGCCCCACTCAAAATATGGAGGTGCCAGGGGTTCAAGGAAAAGCAACGGAGTTCATTTTCCCTGCTTTCCTTACTTACAGGGATCCTGACTATTGTCATGCAGCTTATAAATGTACACAACTTCCTTTCTTACTGAAAGTAAAACAAAACCATATAAAATTATACAAATAGAACCTTGAAATCCCTTGGACTATCAATTTCTGAGTTTTTTCACTAAGTTTATATAAATATCTTTGCCAGTTTACCTCAAAAGCAAATGCTCTAACAAAATGTAAAATGACTCTCCAATTGCCACATCCAGTATATGCTTTTTAGTGGTTTTTAAAATTTGACTCTCTGAGGTGATGAGAATTTTTGCCTACCCTCCTTTTTTAGAACTTAGATTTTGTGGCTCCATTACTTCTTGTTTGGTTTCAGCTTTCTGGCAATGATTTCTGTCCCTTTTCTCTCGGTTTCTTTTCATTGCATCTTACATGACATCGTTAAGTACCTGCTCTGTCTCCGGTGGAGGATGGTTACTTGGATACCCATGCTCACCACACGTTGTCTCCAGACATCTTTCATTTGCCCTTTTGCCTACTGGGCATGTGCAACTGAGAGTCTCATCAGTTTCCAAATCTCAGAGCTTCCTCCATGCAATCTGATTCATTATCTCTTTCCTTCTGTCAATCTCATCTTCCTGCTGTTACATGGATTATCTGTTAGTGACAATACTCAAAATGGAGCATGGGAATCAACTTGAACTTTGCTTCACCCCAGTCATTAGGTCAGTCATCAAATCTCACAGAGTTGTGGCTGAATGCTTTTGATATTGGTGCTGGTATGGGTGGCCTCTGTTTAAATCCTGAATCTATTGCTTACTACATCTGTTTCTTTTGCAAGTTACCTAATGTCGCTGTGCAAATCTCCCCATCTCTGGATGGAAGATGACAAAACTTAGAAAATGTGATGTCAAAGCTGATGCCATTGCTTTGCTTGCCTGTGGGTGTGGGTGGGGGTTGGACTGGTAAACAAGGAGGTGACTAGAAAGCATCATTAGTTTTTTTCTTGATATGAGTTTTCAACACTTGAAATGATTGTGTTGTGTTCAAATTTAGGTAATGAATAAAGAATAATTAAAAAGAAGTGATTAAACTAAAAGACCCTAAATCCAATCACTATCATTAAAGTACCTAACAGTGTTTTGTGCATGATGATAATCAGAGCATCACAGACTCCTGGTTTTCTCATGATGACGAACAGCCATTATCAATAAGCAGTGCATCCTAAATATCTCATTGGTACCCATCACTCTTCCATCCTTTATTTTAGGTCAGGAACAGTCTCATAGTTGGGACAATACTTGAGATTTGTCTGAAGAATACTGTTAACTAAACACGGCGAGAAATACAATTCTGCTAATTTTAGTTTCAGAGAATTTACTGAAATATAATTTGCAAAAATCCTTAGAAGAGAGTAAACTCTAGGTTAATTTTGTTCCTAAATGTGTATCTTCTTGCATTTTTCCATCACATGTCACATACCTGAGTATAAGCAAAGAAGGAGATAGTTTCAGAAATAAGCAAAGAGAAACAGAAGTATTAACCGAACTTCAACAGATTAACTGAACAAATTAATACAATATTTCTATTGGTTTTGATCTGCCAATAATGCATTACTGCATACAGATAAAATACATATCCATTATTGTATACATGGAGAGGTAGCTTTCTTCTGCGTTGACCCTTTTTATAACTTTATTACAAAAAATGTTAGCCTATATTAACCACTTACTAGATAAGTATAGGAAAACTGTCTGTCACTTATGGGTTTATCCATTGTCATCTCAAATAGGACCAAGTGGTCTGATTTCAAAGTGACAGCTGGTGGTGTCTCTTCCTGATACATGCTAATCCAGTTTTTATTATGGAGAAACTGCCTGTGCTTTCAGACAGCGAAAGGGAGTTACTAAATGTAATCACTAAGGACGAACCTTGGGATCGCAAACATAAAAGACTAAAATGAACAGTTTTCTCATTACAGAATGGTTTCCTGATTAAATACAGATTAAGGGCATGGAAAAATCATTTAGAGACCTAAATAGAATTCTCCATTGTGTATATACACAGACAACCACATTTTTAAATATAACATCTTAAAATGGATAGAAGCATAGAAGTTATATATCCACATAGACCCAAGTATAGACACAGCTATAGCACTTACTCTGTCTTAATATGATCACACAGTATATTTTAAGAATATGTGGATCTATCCATAACTTCTAGGCTAATTTTTTTGGGGGTAGGAAAGACATAAAAGAAGCAATGGTCATTTAAATCAAGCGTGACCTTTGGTCATTGCCTAGTGCAGACTTGTACCAGAGAAAGGAAGGACTACCTACAGTCTTTTCCCCCACACAGCAAATAAACAGCTAAGAAAACCATCTCAAAATATTTGCTGTCTAGTGCCTCACAACCATGTCTGTATGGTGGGAATAAGAGTGCTTCTTGTGCATGGAGGCGTAGACTTTCTGTGTACTCAGCTTTGGAATCTTGATGCTGTTTGTGCCACATAATAAACAGCTCTCTCAAATTTTAACTCCAAACTGTCAATTGAAAAGGCCACCTAACTATTTCATTAGGGTCTAATTAATAATATACTTCAATAAAAAAGTAATTTATTTACTATACAATTTATCAGCATGTTGAACATCCCTCCCAATACTTACTGCTTGGATAGAATCAGCATCTTCTGTGGGTGGGGCAGGAAGACTTCAGCTGATAGAATAGATGTCCAGTCAAATGAAAAGGAAATGATGCCTTCCCCCTTCAGTCTCTAGCTGTTGTGCCCTTAATTCTTTTGGACCTAAAATTGCAAACACAAATAGCTGTGTTGGAGTGAGGTAATTATGCCAACAGATAACCAGTTGCCAACCCGATTAGCCATCTGACCCCATTTCAAAGTGGAATTGCTGACAGTTCCCAAATCCTTGGTGCAATTTGTGCAGCACACAACTCTGGGTGCTACATTTCTTGGCAAAAATAACCCAAGTCAAAGGTCTAGTGGAAACCTCTTTTAAAAACTAGCTCTCGATGTCAACAGACTTCTTCACAGCCGGGCTGAATTCATACACATAGATATTCATAGAGAGAAACCAAATCAATTGGAGCAAACAGACCTAATGATACCCCTACCTAAAGGAAGTTAAGTCATAACTGAAAGTTAAAAGTACTCACAGTCAGTCAAATGGAAGACAGTGGCTTTACAAATCAGCAATTGTTTTGTTTATTTAGGTATTTTTTCACCATTTATAAGCAAGAAGACCTTGGAGAGTCCATAATAACTATGGTATAGCCCAAACCATCAGATGCTTTTTCCACTTTGTTCTGCTTATATAAAGAGGGTTGACAAGATAGCTTGTTCATTAACATACTAAGAGGTTTTATGACCAGTTTCATTTTGAATTCCTCCAAAAGTAATGTTTTCTGGCGTTATTATTATTATTTTTTTTGCTTGCATTCTCAGTACTTGTAAACAGAAATAGAATTTTAAAATATTGGTCTGTAAGGATGGCTTAGCAGTTAAGGTATTTGTCTGCAAAGCCAAAGGATCCTGGTTTGATTCGCCAGGACCCATGTAAGCCAGATACACAAGGTCGCACATACATCTGGAGTTCGTTTGCAGTAGCTGAAGACCCTGGGTGCACCCATTCTCTCTTTCTCTCTCTCTGAAAAAAAAATTTAAAAGAATTTAAAAGAATTTTTAAATATTATTGTCAGTAATGGAAAAAAGTGAAAATATATGATGTGGTAAATTTATTTATCTGTTACTCCACATTGTTTCAAGTGTGCTATAGTGAAGCTCAAATGAAAGATTTCAGATTCTACCACAAAAAAGAGTGATACTGTGTGCATGGAAAAGATACATGAGATAATGCAGCAGAAAATAGTTTTCACAATGCTCCATATTTTGGTGTTCTTTTAAATTTTATTTATTTGCAAGTAGAGACAGATGGAGATAGAGAGAATGGGAGTGTCATGGCCTCTAGCTGCTGCAAACAAACTCCACATACATGTGACACTGTGCATCTGACTTTACATAGGTACTGGGAAATCAAACCCAGGTCGTTAGGCTCTGCATTACTTCATTCAGTATTTTTACTATTGATTTATGAATTTAAGCTTAAAGAAGCAGGCAGCAATCCAAGTAACAGCTCATCAATTGTTCTAACACTTCTGTTTAAACACTTAATTTCACAACACCATGAAAATTCTTGGACATGTCTACTTTGTGTCTTGTCATCACTTTAAACACAAATGTGCTTTATTTCTCTAAATTTCTCTGTTCTTGATAAATAAATGCTATTTGATCAGGTCAAACTTCAGAATCTTCTATCATTTTCCCCCTCCTTTTTCTTTGTTTGCCAATATTCAAAGAGTTGAAAGTGCTTAATGACACTTTTCTCAAAACTTCTTTTATAGGCATCCTTTCTTTTCCAATTCTACTATTTCTATAGGTCATGATTATATTTCCTTTAAAGAGTGTTTTCTATTCAGTTGTTAATAAATTACATATTTGGTCTAGAGCACATAAACATTCAGAAAAATTAAAAGTCAAAACTTATTACATCAAGAAATTTGCATTAATTTGTTTTTCTATGCAGTGTTTACACCATTCAGCATTGTAGGTATGATGGTGCTATTGTAAAGTTTAAGATGATGTTTTGATATGAAATTATGTACTGTCATCAACATTGCATTGATAAGTTCATTTTGGAGATAAACTTTTAAAGTTAAAGATTTAAGTAAGTGAAACAAACACTGTGATTCAAAATGTCACATGTGCTATACATACTAACCTCTCCCAGAAGTCTGTCTCCCGTCTATCCACGGTTCCTTCCAGGAGTAACAGCACATATCAAGTCACATAAAATGTGACTACATTTGCTAACATGTACCTCAAAGTAATTATGTAAAGGTTTCTATCTTAAAAATATACACACACAATGTGCATTTATCTGCTTTCTGAAAGTGATGAGTTAAAAGCTCTCACTATGATAATTTCAAATTCCAGAATGATGTGTTTCCATGTATATGTTGGGCTATATTTTTAGATTCAAACATGTCTAGAATTATATCTTCCTGATGAATTCTGTTTTGGTAATAGTTTAGTGACCCTTCTCCCCTCTAAATCATTTTTACCTTAAAGCCTAACTTGTCTGATATGAACATTACCATACTAGCTGTTATTTTGTGTAGGAATAAGGTTAGTATTTCATTTTTTAGTATGACTCCTACAAAGAGCATGTGAACAGATATTATAATCTAACCTTAAAACCACATTCAGAGGAAAGTTTTGGTTTCTTTTTTTTTAAATTTTATTTATTTATTTGCAAACAGAGAGAATGGGCACTCTAGGGCCTCCAGCCACTGCAAATGAACTCTAGATGCATGTGCCCCTTGTGCATCTGGCTTACATGGGTCCTGGAGAATCGAACCGGGATCCTTTGGCTTCATAGGCAAATGACTTAACCTCTAAGCCATTTCTCCAGCCCCTGGTTTCTTTTTTATATTACATTTATTAGGACAACTGATGTATGTAAAGTGTCGTTATATCATTTTATTTTGTGAGGTTTTTTTTTTTTTTACAATATTCTTTCCTATCTGTACCAACTCTAATGCAGTTTATTATTCTTATTGACTTCTTTTGTTCCTACTCTTGTCTCAGCCTTTTCCCTCTGTTGCTCTTTAAGTTATTCAATCAGTCTCATTATAATTATAATTAGTAATTATTATTATTTTTACTTCTTCTTTGTCTTTGCTTCCTTTTCCTTTCCCACTTTATTCTTATTCTTCTCTGTCTTTGTCTTCTTTCCTCTGCCTTCTCTCTCTCTAATGGCTACCTTGAAGTTTGGGCTTAGATACACCTTACACTATCAACTTGCCTGTGCTCTGATCTTGTTTAAGAACCAGGATGCTGTAACTATTACCTCTCCTTCACGTTATCATTTGCACAATGCTATCTTCTCATATTTTAGTTTCATTTTATTTTTATTGCCACCAAATTCTATTTAAGAGAGTGATTTTATTTTACATAATAAGTGTTTATTGAATGAATGTATGCAGAATTTGAGGTCCATATCCATATTATTATTAGCTTTTGATTTCTCTTCAAAAATAGCCTTTTTTTTTTTCCTGTCTAGAAGTCTGCATATTAGCTAAGGCTTAGTAGATTGTAAACACAGGATACAAGACAAAACAAAACTTTATGTCTGTCCTTGTCTGTAATCCAGTCTATTCTGGAGGCAGGGGCAAGAAAATCATAAGTTCAAAGCCTTCCTGGGCTACAGAATGACTTCAAGATGAATAATCTTCCACTGTTTAATGAGATTCTGCCTCAAAGCAAAAAAGAGGGCTGGTGATGTAACTCAGTGGGAGAGTATTTGTGTAAGTATATTCAACACCCTGGACAAAATCTCAAGTATTAAGTTTTGAGGATAAGTAAACTTCCTCCCTCAAGTTATGGTCTTCAGGAAATTTCATCTAGTGTCCTGAAACATGACTAATTAATTAGTTTAATTAATTATGCTATGGACTAAATCCAGGACCTGGCACTTGCTAAATAAGCACTTATTACTGAGCTTCTTCCTCAGCCCTAGGCATTGACTTAGAGTTCTATTCTACTTCAGATGTTTTGTTTTTTTTTTTCCCCTCTGTGGCACCAGGAATTTCCACTCAGTTAAATTTTGAGAGGATACATGTTGTTTAGCCTTTCTGTCTACTTACGTGCTTAGAGGAGAATCCATGTAGGTGCATTTCAAAATTTTGCTGGAACCTAAATTCATATCTATGTGTATCTATGATTTCATATT
Source organism: Orientallactaga sibirica (assembly GCA_036365145.1). Classification (NCBI taxonomy): domain Eukaryota; kingdom Metazoa; phylum Chordata; class Mammalia; order Rodentia; family Dipodidae; genus Orientallactaga; species Orientallactaga sibirica. Next base: position 61,213,909 of record JAEOAD010000004.1, read on the forward strand.
ATACTATAATTTTTTTCATATAATCACAGGTTCTCTGCAGATTTTTCTATTGCTTTCAACACGTTATTTTAGAGCTAGAATTTCTGAGTTTGATCTTTCATAGCACTTTTCTTTGTAATAAGGCATTGATCTTATTGTGTTATTTCTTTTTGTGTGTGTACTATTTCTTTGTACTTAAAAGGGATAAGTAATACTGTAGAATTACTATGAAAACATATGTGTTGAAAGTAAGGAAGACTTAGTTATGCCAGGACTTCTCTCAATGCTCAGTAAATATTAGCTGTTTTCCTTATCATTTTGTATCATTCTCTCCATAATCTAGCATTGCCACCCTCTCCATCATTTCCCTCACACCAACAGTGCTGTTACCAAATCATCAACCCATTTGTATAGGAATTCAGCAGTACAAATGATGCTTTCATAAGCATGTGTTTTGTTCTTTTTTGTTTTAATTTCTGAGAATAGCTGTTAAATAGAATTTTAAAGCACAAAACATGGTCACTCTGAAGCAGATTGTGATGCAGGTTTAGAAATGCATAATGTTATGGTAAATGTTGTCTTTATTGACATTCTTTTCCAGTTTATGCTTTGGTGCTCTTTTATTCCATTTTCTCTTGATTTATGAAAGCATGTGTTTTAGGCCTTTACAGGTGTCTGTGACCCTTGAGCTTGGTTCACAATAAGTATGCAATCTGAAAATGTTGGGGAGGTAAAGAGAGGAAGGGGAACAGATACACAAAACTAAAGATGTTATGAATAAGCCATACAGAAACCTATTTCTTTGTTAGTCAATTAAAATATAATTTAAATTATATATGTGCACACACCACACTTACAGACACATATGTATACATATATACTGATACATATATGATATATATATATATATATATATATATATATATATATATATATATATATATATATACATAAATTTTATAAAATTTTTTTGGTATCCTGTGGTGGATGGAGAGAACTTTACCCTGAAGCCATTGGTTGTTGCTGGCAAATCCCAGGGCCAGAGTTGTGGCTTGCCCAGAGTTGGTTGAATAGCTAGGCTGTAAGACTATTTCCATTGCTCTTGGTGATACTTCAGAACTAGTTGGCAAGACTCTATTGAGGAAGCACTATATGCTGCAGTCATAAGACACTGGAAGCTATCTCCTTGCTAGCTAGCTGTCACAGTGTTAGAAAGCAAACTCCTGGGAGAGAAAACTCATCAATACTCTTACTAAGCAATGGATCCTGCAAGCTACACAATTAATGAGCCAGGCAAGGTGTTCCAAAGAGTGCAATGGTGACACATATGTTATGTAGGTAACCAACTGCTCTCTGATTATATTTGAGGCCTACTCAATGGAGGGAATTCATGCCTGGAAGTGAACACTGAGTCAAAAGCTATGGCTTAGAAGAACATAGGCCCTAGAAGAAAGCTACCACTGTTCTTTGGCTAAATGCACATGTTGAGCCCATCAAAATGCCTTCTAAATGTATATGATGATGTTCATAGATTAATGCTATTCTCACTCTTAGTTACATAAGCTCCCTTTTACAGATGATAGTGAATACTTAGAAATCCCAAGACTCATCAAGGAGATAAGAGAAAGCCCAGTGCTTGACACTGAATGAGACCTCTTTATAACACCCACCAGGGGTCGGGGAATTGTGAAGAGGAAATGGCAGAATAAATATAAGTGCTGCTCTCATTGCTAGCCAGATTAGCTTCTCTATGGATATGGCAATAGATACTGAGGAGACTCAAAACTCATCAAAGCTGAAACGAAGAGATGCCTGAGAGTTCAACACTAGATGAGACATTTCATCATGCACTCCAAGGCTCAAGGAATATTGTGAATGTGGGGAAGGATGGAATAGTTTGGGAGCACTGTGTTCAGGACATGGACTGACTGGTGCATTCACAACCTCACAGTGATTATTATTATGCCTACCTGATCTGTGCAATTCTGAGGTTATCAATACTTTTGACGTGGAGGATGGAGGAAGGCAAAAAGAATGAGGCATCAAAACAGAAGTTGCTCTTGGAACAAGGAAAGTGCTCAGGGGATAGTGGTAGAGAAGGGGAGAGAAGAGTGAGATAGGAAAAGAATACAATCAAGTCAAAGTATGTTAATGTACTAAAGTTCTCAATAAATCATGTTTATAAATTTTTATTTATTTTCAAACAAAGAGAGAGAGAGACTGGGTACACCAGGGCCTCTAGCCACTGCAAATGAACTCCAAATGCATGCTAGACTTTATGTATCTCTTTTTATGTGGGTACGGGGGAATTGAATCTGGGTCAGTAGGCTGGTACATCTCTCTAGCCCCAGAAAAACACATTTTATATTCAAAAAGGGGTGAATTTCTAAATTCCGCTGCCAGGATGCGTTGGCTAGGCCATTTTCTTTGAAACCTATACTATGATTATTTCCCCACACAAATTTCACTCAAGTACTTTCTTAGAATGCAATATTATCTACCTAATGTCCTAAGCTAACTTCTTTATGGTAAGATCAACTAGATGAAGAGTTAAGATAATATATGTATACAAAGAATAAACTCTATGCTATAAAATCTTAGGGTCTTACTTTCACAATTTTAATATGATTTGCTCAATATTGTGACATTAGAGATTATGATATTGGGGCTATAATGATATCTAATAGAATGAGGGGACTTTTGCTTTTAATAAAGTATAACTCAGCTCAAGATTAAAAGATTTTACAAGAAAAAATATTTGATGGAACTCCATTTGAAAAACTGAGCTTCTTGTGAAAGCATATAATTTGTGAGTTGGAAACAACTCAAAGTTTGCTGGAATAGAATAAATTTATATATTTATTTGACTTGAGATCTGAGAAGACACATTTTCAAAAGGAGGCATGATTAACTTGATTCAGAATTAAATAAAATGAGACACATAAAGTCATGAATAGTTTTCTCTGTACTGAATTTGAAGTCCTCCATTCTTGACCACATTTCATTGACTTGCCTTGCTCTTAGCTATCCCTTGCCACTACATGCACTCCTATAACTAATAAGAACTCTATAATTTGAGATGGTTTTGCATGCATGCGTGTGTGTATGCATGTTCATATGTTTGTGGGCACAAATGTGCTCATGCATGTGGATGCTAGAGGCCAGCATTGGGTGTCATCCTTAGGAAAGCAATACACGTACTTTGAGACAGGGTTGCTCTTTTCCCTAGAGGATCACCATATGCATGGATAACCATTATTATTTTAGAGAGAATTTAATAGGTGTAGGCCCTCTTGTATCCCACTGTTGGTGGGAGCTTGATATTGGAGAGTGGGCTCATTTTTGGATATGGTTCTGACTTGTTTCCCATTTCCAGGTATGGGTTCCATTCCACTGAGGTAATCCATTAGCCAAATCTAGAGGAGTTGGTAAAGCACTATGGCTGTGTGCCACTACTGCCCTTGTGTGAGCATCACATCAGGTTGTTTGCTGTTTAGACCATGAGTTGCTAAGACAGATGTTGGTCATTTTCCCAGTAACTTATGTAGCACCTTCTGGCACTAGACAAACTAACTGTTTGGGGACTGACTCTCTTCCAGATTCCAGCCAGGTCTTCTCCATGTTCCGTCAGAACAGCATATGGTGTCTTCAGCAGTAGGGTCTTACCAATAACCTTTTGTGGGTCATGAAATACTCTGACAGAAATCTGTCTTCTTTGGGAAACCATGTAGGTCTCGCTGATCAACATCTCATTGTGGATGTTAACCACATGCTGGTATTTGGAGTTACATGTCAGTGCCAAGGGAAGAGAAGGAAGAAAAAGTATAGGTAATATGAAAGAGAAAGAGAGAAGAGAGAGAAAAGGGAGTGATACATAGAGAAACAGGAGAAGATTGAAGTTAGTCTTCATCATAAATATAAACACTTATCATAACTCTTCTTATAGATGGTTAGTTAATCCAATCTAATTGCCACTAGTTAGAAGCTAGAGTGGTATTTATTTCCATCCATTACTAAATCCTGCATAGACCCCATAAGCAAAGGGGGAAATGTGAAGATGATCAAAGCAAAATTGAATTAATTTAGAACATTTTCTGAGGGGCAGAGTGTATCAGTTCTGGATTATTTCTTTCCTTTTCTACTTGAAGGCCGTATAGTGGTTAAAAACCTGTATGCATTGTATTGACAAATTTTGTTCTTAGTCAACAAAGTTAGGATATAAACTATTCATTAATGTGATAGCTATCAATTTTGTATTTTCTAAAAATACAAAATTGCAAAACTAATAATATTCTAAAATTACTATGTATTTCATTAAAACCACTTAAGTCCAAAATTCTCATAATCTGAAGATGTTTCTACTGATGAGTAAACTGCATAAAATCTGTTATGTATGATCAAGCAAATAGCTGCATATGAATAAAAACCTTGGAGCATTAGAGCCATGTGTATGAAGATTCTATTAAAATATCACATTAAAAAAGGAATGTTCAAATTTCTGTAAAAATAATTTTATAACCACTTCATACTTACTTTGCAATGTGGAAAAATTATGTAGATAGAAAATTGGAACTCTTCAACAATAATACTCAATACTTTTTATGTAAAGTTTTGAACATATTAGTTATTGATAAAGATTTATTCTAAATCTTCTATGTACTCATTGGTGTATGAGATCTCTGTATGTGCATTAGTACTTTGAAACACGAACCAAGCATTTCCATTTCATTTCATAAAAATACAGAAGTGATATTCTGAACATAAATAAAATGAACCATGATATGTCATATAATCAGAGAGGTACAACTTAATGTCATTATTTTTTTTCCAATGTCTGAAGCAGTTTATAACCTATGATGAGAATTTTAAAAGTTATAATCAGTTTTATCCAACCTGGATTTAATCTGAGATTCAAGAGTCATTGAGAGTTATTTAGCCCATATCAATGTAAAAATATTCTCAATATTTTGAAACAAAGTTTCAGGTGGTTTAAATATGAAAAGAACAGAAAGTAAGATACTAATATAGGGAATCCCTTCATTGTGTGCACACATGCTCTTACTGCAGGGAGAGAAATTATACCATTTCCACCATTCCTAATAATATTCTCACTTGGTGGATTTTACTCAGCACCTTCATGTTATTTAAGTATGATTTTTGCAGTATAATACAAAATGATTTTGGGTTAGATTTTGGTAGAAAATAGCCAGGGCCCATTTGGCTGCTACTTTTCTTGGAAGAGAAAAAAAATAAAAGCTTTATCTTAATTAAAGTTTAATTAAGGATCACGTTTGGCAGTACTTTTCACACCGATCTACACCAGCAGATTTTCTAGGGCTTAACTTTATCGTGCAGAAAATCCTCTTTTATTACTCCCAACCTGTTGTAAAAGCTGTTGGCACCGAGCAGTGGTTGCTTCATTCAGAGGCCTTGTTTGCCACTGGAAATATCCCAAGTCTCCAGAGATAGCACCACAGTGGTTCAATTTAATATCTGTCCTATCACTACAAGACTCCAGCTCATTATTAATGATACTATTCATTAATTTCTTGTTGGGCTGATGTTGTTATTTATTAAAATATTAAAGAATGCCCCTGGGACACATGCATAATGAGGGACACCTTAGTTTCATGAGCTGAAGGAATGAATGAACACTGCAGATTTACCTACCCTGCGCCACACTATTCCTCCCTCATTAGTCCTGCTACATCTCTGAGTGACACTGTAAATTCATTTTGTGCTCTGTCCAATCCGAGCTAAATACAAATGCAAGGTCTTTTTTTTTTTTTTTTAATGAGCCATTCCTATGCAAAATGAACAGAGTACTGTCTAACTTATCTAATCTGACTATGTTTTGGGAAAAGAACTAAATTGGCTGTATTTATATGGGAAATGAATAAAAGGTGATCTGTCTTTGATTTTTTCCTTTTTAGTCTTGCACTTGGAAATTTTCAACAGAATAAATTTCTTCATTTTCAGAAGCTCCCACCTTAGTTAACTAAATCCCAGAATGACATTTAAACATGTGATCATCATTTTTTTTTTAAAAGCCCAAACAAGCAGTTTGTACATGACAGTGGTCATTTAATGTGTGTTTGCACATGCATTCAGGTGCAGCCTACAGACATTCTGAGGATGCTGATGTATTTGCTCACCCTTTTCATACATGGATCTTTGAAGATGTCTTTGGAGCATGATCCAATGTGTATGGCAATATAACAAGAAATAAGTAAAATGCTATAACTATTTTCTACTACTCAGAGAATAAAATAATGATAAACTACTTTGATTAGAGAATAATAATAATCTTTTTATCATCTTGCTTGTCACTAAATGTACAGGATGAAATCTGCATAACAATTCAGATGACATCTGAAGGAGAAGTTTTAATTTGGTCTATATGGTTGCTATTTTCTCTCCTGTGCAAATAATTACTTTGGTGAAGAAATACCACACTGTTTTGAGGGGATTAACTGGGCATAATTGCAGCCTGTTTTGATCCCTCTTTTAATGATGGATTCTTTCAATCTATATCTACAAGAGCAGCTTTGTAGGGATAGTTTGAAAGCTTTTATAGATGCCTATGCAGGTTTATATTGTGAATTTTTATGTGATTTTTTTTTTCCAGGAAAAAGTATCATATTTATCTGGTAACCTTAAAGGTATATGTTACAAAGCTTAACCTACTTTTGCTTAAACAAATGAACTGCAGTCCCTTTAATCCCTTCCTATAGTTTATATTTTCATATATATCTCTTCTGGAATATTTTTGTTTAAAATGACATTTATATCATATCTTATTTTGAAGAACTAGCACATTCGATGAAATAATTTGTCTAAGTAGTATATAGGTTCTAAAAAAGGATTTGTAAAATTAAAGTACAATAAGTATTCTGAAAAATTTGTTACTTATTTTAATGCACAGTTTTCCAATTACTAGTGAATTGATTTCAGAATGTTTGTACATTTGCTTTACAAAAGTGGCTTAGACAGGTACTAAATTTTAGGCCCTATTTTTCACATGTTCTTATTATGATGCATGTTGTCTTCCTAATTTGATTTATTATATTAGTTGTAATCCCAAGGGGCATAGGAGTTTATTTTCTTCAAAGCAACTGAAATCATAAGGAATAAATTGTGTGTTAGCGTCTCAAGATACCATTTTAATAATGCTTTAATATTACTTTAATAATGAAAAAATGTTTTCTATTTTTACATATGTATTTATGTATATTTGCTAGCATATATACATATATATTAGAGGCAAAAGATGAATATTGAGAGGAACAATTATCAAATGTTAACAAAATCAAGCAAGTGCAAAATAAAGATTGTTTTTACTTTAAAAAATTATTCTCTAAAATCTGAAAATGGTCTTCTTTGAAAGAATATTTTATGTCAAGTTAAATGACAGCCACAAGGACAAAATGTTTATTATTATAAACTGTTTTGAGGTGGGTTACATTCTTTTTGTAAATATATGTTCTGATATTCTGATACTTATTTAAGGCCATTGCAGAGAAAAGTAAAACAAAGAAAGTGTTAGGTAAGGGGAGAATCTCTAGAGTGATAGATAGTAGGGCTGAAGGGTAGAGATACATCAGAAGAGAGAACATGGTATTCTATCCTTGGAGAAGTGAATGGGGAAATGTCACAAAAGAGAGCTGCAGATGGCTATGTCTGTATCTTTCCTTCCAAGGTCAATCAAATGTCCTATCTAACCAAATGCTTGATGTGTGGAGATTTGGGAATGGACATTAATGGAAAGCTTATTTTTATTTTTTGATATTTTATTTTATTTATTTGAGAGAGATTGACAGAGAAAATGGGCATGCTAGGACCTCCTCACTGCAAATGAACTCCAGATGCATATGCCATCTTGTGCATCTGGCTTACGAAGGGACATGGGTACTGCTGAATGTAACCTGGGTCCCTAGCTTTGCAGGCAAGCACCAGAACTGCTAAGCTGTTTTTCCAGCCCCAGGTTTATTTATTTAATTTTATTTTTTCCTTTTTATTGACAACTTCCATACTTACAGAAAAAAAGCAATGATAATTCCCTCCCCTTCCCCAATTTCCCCTTCTCAGATCCACACTCCATCATATCCCCTCCTTCTCTCCATTACTCCCTTTTATTTTGTTGTCATCATCTTTTCCTCCCATTATGAAGGTCTTGTGAAGATAGTGCTAGGCACTGTGAAGTCATGGACTTCAAGGCCAATATCTGTCTGGTCAATTGCACTGTAAGCAGTCTTACCCTTCCTTCTGCTCTTACATTCTTTCAGCCACCTCTTCAGCAATGGACCCTGAGCCTTGGAAGATGTGGTAGAGATGTTTTAGTGCTGAATATTCCTCCTCGATCATGTCTTCTCAGCACTATGGTCTGGCTGGCCAAACTTGAGGCTTTGAGTGTCCACTGCTTTCACCATTGATGGCTTCTGTCTTCCATAAGGCTGCATACAGTGCAGCTTTTTCTAGCTTCCTATCAGCTCATCTACCAGAAAAAGGTTTTCAGCTCAGCCCCAGTTTGATTACTTGGTGACCTTGCAGCCCAGGCATCTGAAGTCTTCAGCAATAGGGTCTTATCATCTATTCCTTGTAGGAAATCAAAAGCCTTGGCAATATCCTGTAATAATTTGGGGGAATCAAGAACCTCCCTGGCCAACAACTCACTGGAAGATATCCCATCCCTGGCACTGAATTTTTTCTAGTTTATGGCTTCTGGGTGTGCCATTATCTAAAAAAGTAGGTTATCATATGGTCTATTCACAATATGCTGGATTTTGATTACCCCTCGCCCCACATTCTTTGTACTCAATCTATTCCCTGACCTTACTTGGGCCATTCCACCAGCAATAATCTGTCCATCTATTTTCATATATACAACATCATCCCCTTAAGTCCTCCCCTCTCCTTCCTCCCTTATAGCCCTTTTCTAGCTTACTGGCCTCTGCTACCAATTTTTGGTTCCAGCTCATACACAAGTCTATACATTTGTAACTAGGATCCACATATGAGAGAAAATATGTGACATTTGGCTTTCTGGGCCTGGGTTACCTCACATAGTACAATCCTTTCTAGATCCATCCATTTTCCTGCAAGTTTCATAATTTCATGTTTCTTTACCACTGAATAGAACTCCATTGTGTAAATGTACCACATCTTTATTATCCATTCATCTGTTAAAGGACATCTAGGCTGGTTTCATTTCCTAGCTATTGTTAATAGAGCAGCAATAAACATTGTTGTGCAAGTATCTCTAAGGTAGTGAGAAGAGTCTGTAGGATATATGTCTAGCAGTGCTATAGCTGGGTCATATGGTAAATCTATCTTTAGCTGTCTCAGGAACCTATACACAGATTTCCATAATGGCTGTACCAGACTACATTCTCAGCAAGTGTGGAAAGGTTCCCCTTTTTTCCACAACCTCACTAACATTTATTGTCATTTGTTTTCTTAATAATAGCCATTCTGACAGGAGTGAGATGGAATCTCAAAGTAGTTTAAATTTGTATTTCCCTGATGGCTAAGGATGTAGAATACATTTTTTGGATGTTTATATGCCATCTGTATTTTTTCTTTTGAGAATTCTCTACTTATTTCCATAGCTCATTTTTATTTATTTGAGACAGAGAGGGAAAGAGAGAGAGGGAGAATGGGGACACCAAGGCCTCTGGCCACTGCAAACGAACTCTAGAACCCCTTGTTCATCTGGCTTAGGTGGGACCTGTAGAATTGAACCGGGGTCCTAAGGCTTTGCAAGCATGTGCCTTAACTGCTAAGCCATCTCTCCAGCCCCCATTGCCTATTTTTTAAATGGGTTGTTTGATTTCTTATTATTTAGTTTGAGTTTTTGTATATTCTGGATATTAATCCCCTGTCAGATGTATAGCTGGCAAAGATTTTCTCCCCTTCTATAGGTTGTCTCTTTGCTCTATTCCCAGTATCATTTGCTGTAAAAAAAGCTTTATAATTTCACAAGATCCCAGTGGTTGATTAGTGGTTTTATTTCCTGAGCAACTGGGGTTATATTCAGAAAGTCATATATGTTGAAGGGTTTTGCCTACTTTTTTCCTCTAGAAGTTTCAGTTGCAGGTCTGATATTAGGGTCCCTAATCCATTTTGGACTTGATTCTTGTGCATGGAGAGAGACAAGGATCTATTTTCATCCTTCTAAGTATAGATATCCAGTTTTCCCAGCACCACTTTTTGAAGAGGCTGTCTTTTTTCCAATGATTTTTGTTGTTGTTGTTTTTGTCAAAAATCAGATGGATATAGCTGCCTAGATTAACATCTGGGTCCTCTATTCTGTTCCATTGATCTACATGTCTGTTTTTGTGCCAGTACCATGCTGTTTTTGTTACTATGGCTTTGTAATATATCTTAAAATTGGGTACGGTGATATTTTTGTTGCTCACTATTGTTTAGGCTATTCAAGGTTTTTGTGCTTCCAAACGAATTTTACTATTGTTTTGTTCTATTTCCATGAAGAATGTCACTGGTATTTTTATGGGGATTGCATTATATGTGTAGATTGCTTTTGTTCAGATTAACATTTTCATAATGTTGATTCTTCTAATCCAAGAACATGGGATGTCTTTCCATTTCCTGGTGTCTTCTGAAATTTCTTTCTTGAGTGTTTTAAAATTTTCATTGTAGAGATCCTTCACTTCCTTGGTTAGATTTATTCCAAGGAACTTTTATTTTGAGGCAATTGTGAATGGGAGAGATTCCCTAATTTCATCCTCCACATGTTTGTTGCTAGTATAAAGAAAAGCTACTGATTTCTGTATATTTATTTTGTATCCTGATACATTGGTGAAAGTGTTTATCAGCTCTAACAGTTTGCTGATAGTCTTTATTGTCCTTCATGTATAGAAACATATCATCTGCAAATAATGATAATTTGTCCTCTTCCTTTCCAATTTGTATCCCTTTAATGACTGTTTCTTGTCTTATTGCTCTATCTAAGACTTTGAGTACTATATTAAATAAAAGTGGCAACAATGGACACCCTTCTCTTGTTCCTGATTTTAGTGGAAAAGCTTCAAGTTTGTCTCCATTTAGTATTGTCTTGGCTGATGTTTGTCATAAATAGCCTTTATTATGTTGAGATATGTTCCTTCTAGTCCCAGTTTTATAGGACTTTTAACATTAAGGGATATTGGATTTTGTCAAATGCCTTTTCTGCCGGGTGTGATGGCACATGCCTTTAATCCCAGCATTCCGGAGGCAGAGGTAGGAGAATCACCATGAGTTCAAGGCCACCCTGAGACTACATAGTTCCAGGTCAGCCTGGGCTGTTTTGAAACACAACCTCAAAAAAAAAAAAAAAAAAAAAAAAAAAAAAAAAAAAAAGCCTTTTCTGCATCTATTGAGAAGATCATGTGATTTTTGTTCTTCAGTTCATTTATACAGTACATTTATCAATTTGCATATATTGAACCATCCCTGCATCTTTGGGGTAAAGCCTACTAGGTTGGGGTGAATAATATTTCTGATACATTCTTGTATTCTGCTTGTCAATATTTTGTTGAGAATTTTTACATCTATGTTCATGAGGGAGATTGCTTTGTACTTTTTTTTTTTTTTTTTTTTTTCTGTCTTTGGTATTGGTATCAGGGTGATATTGGCTTCATAGAAGGAGTTTGGTAGAATTCCTTCCTTTTCTATTTTATGGAAAAGTTTGAGAAGCTGTGGTGTTAGTTCTTCCATGAAGGTCTAGTAAAATTCCTAAGTGAATACATCCAGGTCTGGACTTTTTTTGGGTTGGGAGACTTTTTATAACTCTTGGATCTCTGTACTCGTTATAGGTCTATTTAAATTGTTTATCTCATCTTGATTTAATTTTAATAGGTCATATAAATCAAGGAAATTATCCATTTCTTTCAGGTTTTCAAACTTAGTGGCATATATATTCTTAAAGTATGTCCTTATGATTTTCTGAATTTCTTTGTCATCTGTTGTAAATGGTGCCTTTTTCATCTCTTATTTTATTAAATTTTATCTCTTCTCTCTTTCTTCTGGTCAGGTTTGCTATGGGTTTACCAATCTTTCTTATCCTTTCAAAGAACCAACTTTTGTTTTATTGATTATTTGAATTTTTTTTCTTTTGGTTTCTATTTCATTAATTTCTACCCTAATCTTTATTATTTCTTTCTGTGTACTGATTTTTGCTTTGCCTTGTTCTTCTTTTTCCAAGGCCTTAAGGTAAAGCATTAAATTATTTACTCATAAACTCTCTAATTTCTTAAATAGGCACTTAGAGCTATAAATTTCCTCTTACGACTGCCTTCATTGTGTCACAAAGGTTTTGGTATGTTGTATTCTCATCATCATTTGATCCTATAAATTTATTGGTTTCCTTTTTATTTCTTCAATGACCATTCAATAGTATACTGCTTAGTCTCCATAAATTTGTGTATGCTCTGTAGTTTTTCTTCTTGCTGATTTGTAGATTAATCCCATTGTGGTCAGATAGAGTATAAGGGATTGTTTCGATTTTCCTGTATTTGTTAAGATTTGCTTTGTTTCCTAATAAATTGTCTATTTTGGAGAATGCTGCTGAGAAAAAAAATGTATATTCGGCAGCATTTGGATGGAATGTTTTGTAGGTATCTGCTAGGTCCATTTGTTCCATGGCATCATTTAATCCAGATGTCTCTCTGTTTTTTTTTTTTTTTTTTTTTTTTTTTTTTTTTCACCAGGATGACCTGTCAATTGATGAGAGTAGGGCATTGAAGTCACCCACTACAATTGTGTTTGGTGTTATCTGCGACCTTATGTCTAATAGAGTTTGGTTGATGAATTTGGAGCCCCCATGTTAGGTGCCTATACATTTAGGATTGTAATGTATTCCTATTGGAGTGTTCCTTTAATCAGTATAAAGTGACCTTCTTTATCTTTCCTCACTAATGTTGGTGTGAAGTCTATCCTGTCAGATATTTGGCTAGCAACACCTGTTTGTTTCCTAGACCCATTTTCTTGAAATACAATTTTCCATTCTTTCACCCTAATACAGTGTATATCTTTTATTGAGACATGAGTGTCCTGGAGCCAGCAAATGGTAGGATCCTGCCTTTTAATCTAGTCTGCAAGTCTGTGTCTTTTGGTTGGGGCACTGAGGTCATGGGTATTAAGAGTTATTATTGACAGTTATGTATGTATTTTTGCCTTTTCTCCTGTTTTGGAGTGCTTCCTGTTTTCCCTTTACTTGGTTGTTTTAACTGTTACTTGAGTATGGTTTATTTTTTTCCTGTTTCCTCATGTGTGTCTTTTGCTTTCTCTTCAGAGTGAAGGATTCCTTCAAGTATTTTTGATAGAGTTGGCTTAGTTGTCATAAATTCCTTTAGCCTGTTTTTGTTGTGGAATGTCCTTATTTCTCCATCAATTTGGATAGATAGCTTTGCAGGATAAAGTAATCTTGGTTGATAGTTGTTTTCTTTCAGAACTTGGAATATGTCATTCCAAGCCCTTCTGGCTTTTAAAGTTTGTGTTGAGTAATCTGCTGTGATTCTGATGGGCTTGCCTTTGTAGGTGACTTGCTTTTTCTCTCTAACTGTTTTCAATATATTTTCTTTGGTTTGCATGTTTAGTAGTTTAATTATAACATGGTGGGGAGAGGTTCTTTCCAGGTGTTCTAAAAGCTTCCTGTATCTGCATTGGCATTTATTTTCTAAATTGGGGAATTTTTTTCTTCTATAATTTTGTTGAAAACACCTTCTATGCCTCTGGAGTGAAATTTTTCTCCTTCTACTATATCCTCAATTGTTATGTTTGGTCTTTTCATAGTGTCATGAATATCTTGAAATTCCCATTCATTCCTTCCTATTAGCTTGTCTTTCTCTTTGTTGAACTGTATTAGGTCTGCTACCCCATTTTCTCATTTAGATATTTTATTCTCTCCACCCGTTCTATCGGTGAGAATTTCCAGAGTTTTTTATTTGACTAACTGTGTTTTTCAGTGCTAATATTTCTGCTTTTTTTTTTTTTTTTTTCTTCAGTATTTCTATTTCCTTTTTCAGGTCTTGTAATGATGTCCTTATTTCATTAAGCTAGTTTTCTGTATTCTAATTTAGGAGTTTGTTTTCTTCTTTAATTCCTTTGTTTTCTTCTTTGATTCCTTTCATTTCTTCAAGTATAGATAAAAACATAGTTTTGAAATCTTTGTCAGGCATTTTATCTAAAACAGTTTCATTGGGGGTCACTTCTGATGGATTTATGATTTTTGGTGTGCTTGTTTTGTCTTGATTCTTTGTGTTTGCTATATTACAGTGTAGCAACCTTTGCATTCTGAATTGATTTGATGCTTGGGTATTCTACTTATCAGCAGTGTAGTTAGATGTGGAGATCCAATTGTATATACCTACAGGATATGAGTTTATAGTGCCAAGTATAACTCTTGTACTCCAATCCAACCAAAGGAGTAATCCTAGGTGATGAGTTTGCCTGCTATTCAAGTATTCTGGCTGACTGGGTGGAACAATTTACTGGCAAACTCTAAACTTCAACTGAGCAATATACACATTTAATAAAAACCAGCACAGAGTATGCAAGTGTAGGGATTAAAACAAATAGATAACCTTATAAAGCCAAACCCCCTAAGCATGTGTGTTGCTCTACACCATTAATCCTGTCAGCTGGGAGGTTGAGAATTCTGTTCTGAATTGGATTCCCAGTCAGCCTGGATCTGAGGCAGATCCTGCCCCAATAATGACAGAGGCAAAAGACAAAGGCCCTATAAATTTGAAAGCATCAAAGGCAACAACAGTCAACCCCCACATACAGCTCAATTGAAAATGGTAAGGCCAACCAAGAATATGTAACCCATAACCTGCCCTGACACGAAAAAAGAGATTAGCACTTCCAGTACAGGCTATGTACCAGCTTTGTTGTCAGTTGGCCTCATTACCTTTTGGGGTGGCTTCCAATCTCACCAATGTTGAGTGCTCACCTCAATCCCTCCATGTTGTGCTGTAGAGCTGGTGCTCCGATCAGCTGTGTTGGATATCCTATTGCTGGGGGCCAAATGTGTTCTCTGAAGATTTGAGGTCCTGACAATTGGGGGATGGGAGAATTCAGGAAGCCTGGAGTTGTACTGGAAGTGCTCAGCTGTCCCACCTATATCCCTTTCAGCATCTCCTTAGCTGATCTATGCTGTCTCCCCTTCAGGTTTCTTGTCTTTGCAGGGAGGCTGATGTGGTTTGAACATCCCATTGTTTGTTGTCTGCTCCTGCAGCTTGGCGCTAGGCTTGGCAGGCATGCAGATCACTTGGATAGGGCCGTAAGTGCCTTGGCGTGATTCTGGCCACTTTCCTCCTTTCTGGTGGATCTTGTTCTCTCCTGCTTCTCTGCTGTGGCTAATTAAAACCTTATACATTCCCTTTTTGGAAGAAGAGTGTATTTTGCTGTGATTTTCCTTAAATCCTTCACTAGGCTGGTTTAGCATGACTCCTATGCAACCATCTTACCTGGAAGTTCCCGAGCTTATTTTTAGATAAAGGTGTAACATTATATACACACGTTGGGATGCTGAAGTATCTAAAAATCATAACATTGGTGGTCATCACACGGTAGATTCTTTCATGAAAACCTTCTCTATAAGCAGGAAGATATAAAAATTCCTGCAGGTTTCACTGCAGGGATCCAATCCAAACAGTATAAAGTAGTGAAAAAGTTATTAAGATGTTAAATTGCATACCAATTTATACCTTAGTTTGTATAAGGTCTTTAAATCAAAAATTTAGGGGCTGAAGAGATGGCTTATCTATTAAGGCACTTACTACAAAGCCAAAGAAAACAGGTTCAATTCTCTAGGACCCATGTGTGCCAGATGCACAAGGTGGTGCATGCATCTGGAGTTTGTTTGCAGTGGCTGGAGCCCTGCTGTGCCCATTCTCTCTCTATCTTTCTTTCTTTCTCTTTCTCTGTCTTTTTCTCTGTCTATACCTCATTTTCTCTCTCAAATAAATAAAAAAATAATAATAAATTCAAAAATATAAGAATTTCTTTAAAAATTATACCTTTTTATTTTATGTTTTAATTTTGGAGTATTTATTGAATATTTCTTACCTGTATAAAATGTATTGTGGTCATATTCATGCCCCTCCCTTTGCCCTCATATCTCCCTCCCATTCCATATTCCATTACTTCTCCTAACTAAGCCCCCTCCTAATTTTCCCTGTATTTTTTTTTTTATGGTCTTGTGCCAGGTAAGCATACCTGCTGTGTGTAAATGACTGTAACAGCAAAAAGACAACATTCATCAAACTTGTCTATATCCACCAGCTTTTAAAAATCTTCTGTTGTGTTCGCTGGGCTTTGTGCGAGATGGTATTGATGTCCCAATCAGAGATGAACACTAAACAGTCACAAGTTATCAGAACTTTGACCAGTTAAAAGTTTATTCATTAACCATCACCCACTACAAAAAATAGTTTTTTGACAGAAGCTGAGAAAAGCACTAGGCTGTGGGTATGAACATAAATATTTAGAAGGCAGTTTGACTATCCATTTAGCAAAATACCAGTAGTAGAGTCTACTCACCCCTGTCTTACTTCTCCAGAATTTGTATAACTTTATTGTGGTAGGCATGTATTTCTTACCATGCAGCAGGCCTCAAATCCAATCAGAAAGTGGTTGGTTACCCCCACAACAATCATGCCACTATTGTATAACTGGACATATCTTACCTAGTAAGTGGTTATTGTAGCATGCAGAGTCAATAACTGTGTAAGGCCACTGATGACTCTCCCTACCCCAATAGCATACATAGCACCTTCTAGCACTATATTAGCACTATTCTAGCAGCTTCATCTGCCAGTTCAGTTCCAGCTTGACTTCTGTGTTCTGGAACCTTCTGTGATAAATTCTTATCATCTAGTCTGGTGAGCAAACAGAGCAATGCCAGTAGCCTGTATTGTTTTGGGGCCTATAGGAACTCTTTGAATTACTACTCATAGGGAGGTATCTCACACACAGCATTGTTCAGTAGCCTTTGGCTTCTGGGAGCAACATCATTATCACATTTACTACACTTGTTAGTTATAGGCTCATAATGATAAATAGAAGACAATAAATGAGTTCAGGAGATCAGAAGTAAAATTACGCACACACAGAAACCTAGTCTCTCTCTCTCTCACACACACACAGAGAAATGCAGTCCCTCTGTCTCTTTCTCTTTTTCTCTCTCTCTCACACACACATACACACACAGAGAGAAATACAGTTTCTGATGACTCAATTCCAGCGTAATTCCCTTCCACAAAACAATAAAGCCTACTCCCATTGCTTTTGGTTGCTAAGACTTTATTGTGGAGGGTTCCAGAACACAGAAAAATCAAGGTAAAACTAACAAAAAACAATGTAGTTAGACATTATGACAAAAATGTCCTTACATGAATATCACAGCCAAATGCTTTGCATATATTGTTAAATGATATATCTGAGATTCTTAAGCCACCTTGATTCTTTCCTATGAGGAAGTATTCATTCATTGTGTTATATAATTATAATTTACAGAATTTAAATAGTAAACCATTATGCAATGTGGGAAAGAAACCATGATTTCTGAGATTGCTGCAATTTTTTAAGTCAAAATATCTCCTTAGTAGTATATTATTATTACTAATTGACAATAAATAGATTGAGTCATCTTTCAAAATATAAAATGTGAAATATGACAGGATTTCTTTTGTAATTTAACTTCAATTCTTAGAATTAAGAAATATTAGAAGCTAATATTTGACTAATCAACTTCTAAGTATTTTTATAGAATTAATGTAAATACCTGATGTTAAAAGCACTTACACTGACCATCCAACACTCAATTATTTCACATTTTCTATATAATAGAAAGAGCACAGACCAAATTGTCTGCTTACATTTGATTTCCTTTTTTAATACTTATAAACAGTTTTTGGAAACTGTTGTTTTATTAACTTTCAAGTACTATGTTAATCTTAGTATCCCAAAAATTATTCACAGGAAACATTAGCCAAAGTACACTTTTTAGTACTGCTTTTCTAAATTTACATTGACTCATGTATTTGACTCAATTTCCCTGGATATTAACTCGAGTAAAATAAACTATTTTTCTAATCATATCTTGTCATACACATTTATAAAGGACTTATTTTTTGTATTTTATTTTGAACATATTTTAATTGAAAACAGACTAAAGTGCTTTAAAAAATTCAGGGGAAATAGTTATTTAAATTTTCCAAATGAAATAAAAATCAGTATGTCATTCTCCCTTGAAAAGGAGAAAGAATTTTAGACTGCAACATTGGCTCTGATTTTCTGGAAACTGACTTGAAATAATGATGATTCAAAGGAAAATTTTACATTTTAAATACGTTTGGAAGGATAATGTCTGTCATTAACATGTAACAAGAAATTTTGCTTTTTTTGGAGCAAAAGCTACAGAATGAAGTTATAATCTTGTGTTTAGAAAAGATGTGCTCTGATATAATTAAAATGAAAATAATACTTTATGTGTAATTATCTGAGGAAGTTGAATCTTCTTAAAATTATGTATGCATATATACTTAAGCATACATATGCACAATGGCTTATTTAAATTTGCACCTGCCAATTTGAAGGATTTTATTTTGACTTAGTGAACAAGTTTGTATGATAGGTGTTGCAGTCAGGTTTGCATTGCTGGCAGAAATCACCCTACCAAGAGCAGCTTTTGGGGAGAAATGGCTTAATTTGGTTTACAGACTCAAGGGGAAGCTCCATGATGGCAGGGGAAAATGATGGCAAGAGCAGAAGGTGGACACCACCTCCTGGCCAACATAAGGTCAACAATAGCAACAGGAGAGTGTGCCAAACACTGGCAAGGAGAAACGGTATAATACCCATAAGCCTGCCCCTAACAATACACTGCCTCCAGGAGGTGTTAATTCCCAAATCTCTATCAGCTGGGAACCTGGCATTCAGAACTCCTAAGTTTACGGGGGACACCTGAATCAAACCACCATAATAGGCATTCAATTTTTCACCTTACTTCTCCATATTTTTAACCAATGGCTATTAATGTTTTAAGAGTCTATTAGATGAATGGAAATATTTCAGAAGAAAATTTATTTATATGAATAGTGTTAGAACTTCAGACAGACCAAACCATATATAGGTGTAGTGTTTTTCTCCCCATGCATACATGTTATGATAGTTCAATATATAATTTAGATAAGAAAATATTAATAAAATAACTAAAAATACAAAAATATACTCCAAAAATATTTACTTAAGATTATACAGAATTTTTGGCTCATAGTCAAAATTATAACAGAAAAATTTAGAAAAATTGGAGCCATATAATTGGCAGAGGAAATATATTTAATAGAAGTATGAATATATACTACAGATATAATCAGCATAGAAATTATTTGTGGTAACTATTGTAAGCATATTGTGGATCATGGAGAAATGGTGGAAAAATTCAGGAGATTATTTGAATTTTGACAAATGTGGACATTCTAGAAAGGAGGAATTCAATATCTAAATGTATTAATTGAGCAGGATTACAACTGATCACTGCTGCATAAAGTGCTTGGTAAATTAAAAAAAAAAAATCAAGTGACCTAAAAATACAAATAAAAAAGGAGCTAGAACATGCAGAACATTGTCATATACTCTAACTTAAATATAATTGGTGATCCCAAAGGAGTAGAAAGAAATAAGGTAGGGACAAT
Organism: Orientallactaga sibirica; assembly: GCA_036365145.1. Classification (NCBI taxonomy): domain Eukaryota; kingdom Metazoa; phylum Chordata; class Mammalia; order Rodentia; family Dipodidae; genus Orientallactaga; species Orientallactaga sibirica. Next base: position 61,233,588 of record JAEOAD010000004.1, read on the forward strand.
TATGAGAATATACTTATCTTCAACACTGATAAAAAGAACTCAACTGCATGTAGAAGAGATTGGCAAACTCTAAATATGGTCAATACAAAGAAATCCTCACTTAAATATCTGATGGTGTAATTGCTGAAAACCAAAGGAAAACAGAATATTCAGAGGACAATCATGATTAAAGGAGTGTGTGTGTGAGTGTGTGTATGTGTGTGTGTATTGTTGTTGTTGCTGTTGGGGATTTGCACAAGCTAGGCATGCTCTCCAGCACTGAACTGCATCTCCAACTCCAAGCACTGTTCTCTCCTCTCCTCCTCTCCTCTCTCTCTCCTCTCTCCTCTCCTCTCCTCTCCTCTCCTCTCTCTCCTCTCCTCTCCTCTCCTCTCCTCTCCTCTCCTCTCCTCCTCCTCCTCCTCTCCTCCCCTCCCCTCCTCTCCTCCCCTCCCCCCTCCCCTCCCCTCCCCCCTCCCCTCCCCTCCCTCCCCTCCCTCCCCCCCTTGCAAAGCCTGACAGCCTTGATTTGATTGCCAAGTACCTATGTAAAGCCAGATGTACAAAGTTGTGCATGTATCTGAAGTTCATTTTTAGCAGCAAGATGCCCTGACATCCTCTTTTCTCTCTGCTTGTATATAAATAAAAAAAAATTAAAATATCTAAGAAAAAAGGCTGAGAATTCAGAAAGAGAGAGCAAATATTTAAGTAAAAGTAACAGATCTTTAAGAAATTTTGAAGGAGAAAATTACTCTTTAAAAGTACTCCCCCAAAGTGAGATGTAATTAAGTACATGTAACATATATCAGGAAAAGTAAAATACTGCACCCAAAAGAGAAAATAGAAGAAATGAGACTAAGTGAAACCATGTTCTAAAAGTCCTACATTACTCATAAAATCATGAAATACTAATTTGAAGACTCAAGTAAAGATGCTCATTGTAATTTCTAGAACACACAATTAAAACTCAGAGTTATAACTAAAAACCCAGTGGAGGATTTAAAATGAAATTCTAAAAGATTAATCAGGGATAACTTACATGAAAGACAATAAAGAAGAGCCCCAAACAGATTAACAAACAGAAACAAATATCAGAAATATTTTAAACCAACGTTTCATACCATAATGCTTTAATAAAAACTCCAGTTTAAGGAATTTTTCAGGCAGTACAAAAAGATAATGGTATAATATGTGTATATTTTGATTTGAAGTTAAAAAGGATGAGAACCCTGTATTTTTCTATATTAATCTTGAGAATTATGAGAGATGATAGGAACATTTCAAAGTGGCCTATGGTTGTTATTTGTTTGTTTGTTTTGTTTTTTTTTTTTTTCAAGGTAGGGTCTCACTCTAGTCCAGGTTGACCTGGAATTCTCTATGTAGTTGCTGGCTGGCCTCAAACTCATGGTTATCCTCCAACCTCTGCCTCCTGAGTGCTGTTATTAAAGGCATGCACCACCACTCCCTGCCAAAGTGGCCTATGTTTAATGCTGCAGGAATGTAGAGCAATCCTAAATGTGTGTGCAATAACCCAACTCCCAATTAGTGAGGGCAAAACGGGAGAGAAAAAAATATGTCAACATAGACACATCTACAACCATAGCTGCATGTTAATAGCATGTCTCTCAGTAATGTTGTGATTTGTAGGGAAAATGTCTCCATTTTCAAAGACTCCCGTGTTTAAATATTTGGTCACCAGGTGATGACAGTGTTTGGGAAGGATTGTGGAACTTTAGGAGAGGGGGGAGCCTTGGTGGAGGACATGGGTCGCTCTGGCCCACCCTAAAGATTTTATAGCCTGAGGCTACTTTATTGCTCTTCCAATGCTTCTAGCCTTTACCTATGATGACTGGCTCCCCAAAACTGCCTTCTCTGACAGGAAACTTCCCCAAGAAACTGTAGGCCAAAAATAAAGTTTTTCCTTCTGTAACTTGCTTTCTGGTCAGATATTTGTCCATAGCAGCAAGTAAGAAATTAATTCAACTCTATTATAATGTAAGAAAATGAAGAGCTGAGTGGGCTTCGTTTTATCACTTGTATTCTCAGCACTCTATAAACTGAGGCAACATCCTTCTAAATCCAAGTCCAAAGTCAGTTTGGGCCACATAGTAACAAGCCTATCTCAAAATCCAGAACAGAAAAGAACACATGTGTTGTAGCATTTCTGGGTTTCAGTGGCCAGGGAACACTTCATGGTGGGGGATGTATATTTCATATGACCTTACACAGTAAGATGAGGAGGAGGGAACTTCAAATTGGTAGCTGTTGGGGCACAGGTACAGAGATGGTAATGCAAGATATGTGAAAGGGAGCTTTCTTAGCTGGCTTAATTACAGGGTGAGAGGAATTCACTGGAATTAGAATGGTGTCATTGATGTCAGGGTTACAAACCATGATTACATTTTTATTCCATGGGAGCTGATTGCAAACACCTTGTATTTTTCAAAGGTACATAATCGGCTTCAGCTTCTTGCATGTTAGAAGAAAGATACTTGGACATTGATGGCCTTCTGAGTAGGTTGTTCCTTCATTATTTTTGCCTGAGTTCTACATAGCAGAGAACTTAGAGAAGGTTTTCAGGATTGCACTTCTTTCAAACTGAAGTGTACCTTGTGAACCATTCCCTGAGGGTGAATGTGTACTCCAGTGTCCATGAGGTACTTAGTGATTTCCCATTAAGAAACACATGACTGCAAGCTGAAGAGATCACTAATGCTTTTTGACCCTAGTTTGTTTTGCTATCAAAACTCTGGAGGAAATAGTTTAACCAGAGCAATAAAAAAATATGTGATTATTATAATTGAAAGCTTTTGAACTAGTTTTGTTAAGGTCTCAGGGAATCTGTTTTGAGGGTTAATAACAGTTGGAAAGGGGAAAATTTTTATAACCTCAGCAATCTCCAGGACTGTGAAATGTTTCCAAGGATAATTTTCTTGAAGTTAAAGTTGGGGATATTAAGGTTCACTTAGCAGATAAAGTTTGCTACAGTTTTCTGGGACTATATGATAAAATGACAAGATTGCTCATTTATTAAACCAGGACATAGTACTAGAGGGCCCTGAATCACACTGGAGCAGTTCTGGATTTTCTCCTTCATCTTTTTTCTTTGCAAAGAGATTTTGATGAGAGCCTGTGAACCTCATTAAAAGGAAAATACTATTGTTAACTGTACTCAAGCTTTTAGCCTAATTTATTTTCTCTGGGATTTAATGTTTATTTATCCACAAATATTTTGAATATATATTTTTGAAAGTCCTTTCATGGATCCTGACTTGTAACTTAAAAAAGTATGGCTCATTTTTATTTTAAAATTAAAGGAAATATTTCAGTAGTAAAATATTTAACTATAATGAATAATATTTTAGACTTATTTATAAACTTTAATTAGTTGAATTATAAAGTTTTCTACATTTTAAGGAATATTTTGTTAGTGGATATTGATTGTAACAAATAATGTGTTTTATTATGACATTTTAAAATATCAGCATAAGGTACTTGATATCTTCCCTTCTTGCTATCCACAATTTCCCCTTCTTCTTCCCAATGGTTACTGTATATTCCCTCATAGTTATAATTCACCTTCTACTTTCATTTCTTTCCCTTTTTAAATCCTACATTTGAAAATAAAATGTAATTGTTGTTTTACTGAAACTGGCTTATTTCATTTAACTAGATAATCCCCAGTTCTTTCCATTGCCCTGCTAATGATGTGATTTTATTTATTCTTTGTTAATGACTGAGTAATATCCAATTCATGTCAGGTTAAAAAGATTTAGTTTGTGATGCATTCTTCAACAATTAGACACCTACATTAGTTGTAAAACTAAACCAAGATTAGTTTGGACAGTTCTTATAGCAGCATTTTAAGGTGTATTTCCCACCAGCAGGATACTGTGACAAATAGCACACAGTCTTCCTTCAAGACAGAGTACAAAATCAGATTAATCAGACTGCCATAACATTCCAATGATAAAACACTTATAACATAGATAAATATTTCATTATTCCTATTTTAAAAATTAAGGTACATTTTGTATACAGGAAATTTCGTCTGTTTTAGTGTGTAACATTGTGGATTAGACAAGAGTTTTGTAGTTGTAAGTATGTACAGCAAAGGAAGAACTTTATCTCTGTGCACATTTCTCTTTTTCTTTCATGTCTCTTTCAGACAACTTTTCTTCTCATTCTAACATCTGGCAACCAATTATCTGCTTTCTATCCTCAGTGTTTTAACTTTTTAAAAATAGTATGCATATTGAATCTAATGAGACACTATCTTTGGAACTTTGTATATTATTTACCCTTTTCTAATTTGAGTTTTTCCCAAAGTTTAGAGATTAAAGTTTGGCATTCAAGTTTTTTGTGAACTTGTTTTTATTTCAGTGGTTAATTTCTAAGAGTAGGAAGGCGTGGTGGTTTGAATTAGATATACCCTATAAACTCATGTGTTTTGAATACTTATGTCCCAGCTGATGGCAGTTTGGGAAGTAGAGTATTGCTGGAGGAAGTCTTTTGTTGGGGGTGGCATTATGGGTGTCATAGCCAGCTTGTCCTAGCTAGAATTTGGCTCACTCTCTTGGCTGCTGCTTGCCACCTGTTGCAGCAGAAGTGATACTCAACCTCTGCTCATGCCATGTTTTCCTCTGCCATCATGGAGCTTCCCCTTGAGGCTGTAAGCCAAAAGAAATATTTTCCTCCCATCAGCTGTCTTGGGTTGGGTGCTTTGTGCCAGCAATGAGAAAGTAACTATAACAGATGGATAGATTATGAGCTAATGATATGTTTAACTTGGTATTAGACCTTTTGTACCCTAAAGGTACCATTTTCACATTCACACTATCAATTCTTTCAAGGTCCCTCTGCTCCACAATCTCACTGGGCTTTGATATTTCATCATTATTGTTACTACTATTGGTATTTAAATAGTAGTCATTATAGTAGGTTTTGCATGGTATTTCATTTTGAATTTTTTTTCCTATGGTAATGATCACACTCGGGATATAATTGCAAGGGCTCTATTTTCATTGTATCCCTCATAACATTATTTTTTTAAAGTAAATTGTTGATTTATTTGCATGTTTGTGGGGGGCGGGCAGGCCAGCATCTTTTCCTGCTGCAAATGAAGGTCAGACACTTACATCACTTTTTATTGTGTCCAGCTTTCCACTGGAGTTTGGGGACTTGAACCTGGGCTAGCATGTTTTGCAAGTAAGTAACTTTTGCTGCTGAGACATGTTTCCAGCCCCAGGATATTTTTAATGTTGAGGTTAATGGGCTTTATATATATTTGTTGGGAAGGGGAATGCATGCGGAAGCCAGAAGTCAACATTGGGTGTCTTCTTTAATTGGTTTCATCATTCCCTACTCTCTGTCTCTGACAAGAATTCTCACTGAATATGAAGATCACCAATTTGGTTAGACTAGCTGACTAGCAGTCCCTAAGAAGCCATCTGGTTTGAATGTAAAATGTCCCCCATTTCCTCATGTGTTTGCAGTTAAGCCTCATATTTAGTTGCTAGCTGGATGAGACTTTGGGAGGTGAAGCCTTACTGTAGGGGGTGTGTCATCAGGAGCAGACCTTGGGGTTTTATAGTCCAGCCCCACTTGTCAGTGCTAGCTAGCCTGTTCTCTCTCCTTCTGCCCTGCTAAGAAAGAGATGTTATGCCCATCTGTCTGCTTTTACCATGCTTTCCCTGCCATAATAAAACTTTCCCCTTGATACTATAAAATAAACTGTAGATAAACCCTTTTTGTCGTCGCCCAGTCCGACCAGCAGAATAAGGCAACGACCACAGGAACTCTTCTTGAAGCAGTTTATTCAGGAACCTTTTACATCCGGAAGCCCTCGACTCCCAGCCCTCCACCCTAGATATAGCCTCGCCTGATCCAATCAGCAGTAGCCACGTAGGCGTTAGCTATAGGGCACAAACAACCACCTGCTGGTGGACTGATCTTACGTAACAAGGTACATGCGCACATCTGCAGTGTGAACGTGACTATACAAGGGCAGAAGCAGGAAATGGCGCCTAGTCATAAGACTTGGCAGTCAGCCAAGGCGCCATCTTGGAATGGCCACCACACTGGTTCCCCACACCTTTTCTTCCAAGAGTAGATCTTGCTGGATTTTTCCCCCCAGCAACTAGAAGGTAGCTACTACACCTGGCCTCCTCCTGGTGCACACCTCACACCTCACTTTTCACATAGGTGCTGAGGATCTGTACTCTAGTTTTCATGCTTATATGGTAAGCTCTTCACTGACTGAACCATTTCTTCAGACTCAGCTTTGAGGTGTAATAGTCAGCTCCTCCTTGCAAGAGTTCAGCTCACTCTCCTGCTGTTGTTTACCTCCTGTCATAGTAAGGAGTTGATGCCCAGCCACTGCTCTTCCATCTTTTCCTGTGTTATCATGAAGCTTCCCCTTGGGACTATAAGCCAAAATAAACTTTTCCTTCCACCAGCTGCATATGGTCAGGTGTTTTGGTTCCAGTTCCTGGCTACTGTGAATAGTGCAGATGTCAAAGTGGATGTGAAAGTATCTCCTTGGTACAATTAAAGTCTATTGGATTTACACCCAGTAATTGTATATTTGTGTAATTTGGTAGTTCAATGTTTGTTATTTTTTGTTTTGTTTTGTTTTGTTTTCTGAGCAACCTTCATACTGATTCCTGATGTGGCTGCACAAATGTATTTTCCCATCAGCAGTGAATCATCAAGATCAAGATTCCCTTTTCCTCACATCCGTGTCATCATTTGTCTGTGTGGTGTTTGTCATCCTGACTAGGTCAAGATGGAATCTTGGAGCAGTAAAATTTGAACTTCTCTAATGGTTAAGGATATTGAACATTTTTTGAAAAAGTACTTATTTCCCATCTGTACTTGTTATTTTCAGGAAATCACATTTGTCAAGTTTGGGGATTATTTCTAATGCTATTGGAGTAATGTTCAAAATGTCCTCGTCTCTGCATGTGCTTTCTGGATGTGCTTTCCCTGTGTTCTTTCTATTACTTTGAGGTTTGTGTTAAAGTCTTTAATCCATTTTGAATTGATTTTTGTACAGGGTGCATGACAGGGTTATATTTTTATTCTTTTACATAAGGCTATCCAGCCTATTCTCTCGTGGATGGTTTTGGAATCTATCAAAAAATCAGGAAGCTTCATGGTAACAACTCCATCTTCTATTCTAGTCCATTAATATCTGTGTCTATTTTTGTACCAGTGCTATATTGTTTTAAATGCATGTATGATGTATGTGCATATGTATAAGAACACAAGTGTTTTTATTGTGTGTATGTGTGTGTGAGTGCTCATGCATGTATATGTGTGTATGTGTGGAGACCAGAGGTTGGCCATCAGATGTCTTTCTCCACTCTGCCTTATTTTATGAGACAGTGTCTCTCACTAAACCTTTAGTTTAATGATTCTGCTAGACTAGCTAGGCAACCAGCCCTAGAGATCCCCCATCTCTACTTCCCCAGCACTGGAATTACAAGTATGTGTCAAAATACTCAACTTTTTTGTAGATACTGGAGATATGAACTCAAGTAATTTACTGTCTCATTTACTGACTGAGCCATCTCCCAGTCCTCACTGTAATATAATTGTAGATCCAGTATTATGATACAACCAGCATTGTCCTTTCTGTTAAGGATTGCATTAGCTATTCTGGCCTTATGTGCTTCTATATGAAAGTTAGCATTTTTTTTCTACTACTGTGAAGGATGACATTGGATTATTGATGAGGATTACACAGAATCTGTGAATTGCTTTTGGTAATATAACAATTTTCAAAATGTTAATTTTGCTAAACCATGAGCAGGGGAGGTTTTTCCATTGTTTATTGTCTTCACGGGGTCTTTTAATTCTAATATCATGTCATCTGCAAATAGGGCTAATTTAATATTGTCCCATTTCTATTCCTTTATTTCTCTTGCCATTTCACTCTTGCTGAGATGATGAGAATTGTGTTGAATGACAGTGGACAGTTGAGCACTTTTGTCTTATTCCAGATTTTAAAAGGAATATTTTGATTGTTCCTCCTTCAATATAATATTGACTATAGGATTGTCATTATATAGAACTTTGTTATGTTGAAATATGTCCCTTTTAGTTCTAGTTTCTTCATGGCTTTTCTCATGAATGGATATATCCCAGGCCTTTACAAAGGCTTTATTGAAATGATCATGCCGTATATATCATTTAGTCTGTTTATGTGCTGAAATATACTTATTGATTTGCTTATTTTGAATTGACCTTAAATCTTTGGCAGAAAACCAACTTAGTCAAGGTATGTGATTTTCTGAATGTGTTCTTAAATTTAATTTTCAAGCATTTTATTGAAAATTTTTGCATCTTTCTGATTATGGAAATTGTTCTACACTCTTACTTTTTTTTGTTTGTTTTGTGCTTGTCCAGTTTTGCTTTGAGGATAATATGGCTTCATTGAATGAGTTTTGGAAGCATTTCTTCACTTTGTATTTTATGGATCATCTTGAGGAGAAATGGTATTAATTCACTTTAAAGGCTATGTTATTCAGCAGTGAATCCATTTGGACCTGGTGTTCTCTTTGTTAGATGACTTTTTATTTCTGCTTCAATCTCATTGTTATGCGCTTTTCAAGTTGCTTACATCTTCTTTATTTAATTTTTGTAGGACATATACATGTATTTTTCTTTTTCTTCTAGATTTTTTAATTTATTTGGAATATAAGCTTTTAAACTACTTCTAAATGATTCTTTGTATTCCCTTGGAATCTACAATAGCTTCTTATTTTTTCATTTGTAATTTTATTAATTTGTTTCTTATTTTGTCTAGGGGTTTGTCAATATTATTTATTTTTTCTCAGAGAATCAACTTTTGTTTGATTGATTCTATGTATTATTTTTTTTTTTTAGTCTCCATTTGATTAATTCATACTCTGATATTTATCATTTCTTGATTTCTATTGATTTGTGTTTGGATTGTTCTTGTTTATTTTTCTAGGAACTTGAGATATATTGTTTAGTTAATTGTTTGAGATCTTTCTGATGTTTTTTTATATGTAAGTGATCATGGTTATAAAATTTCTTCATAGAACCATTTTAATTGTGTCCAAAAAGTTCTAGAAACTGTGAAAATACTTTATGTATTTATTTATTTATTGGAGGGAGGGAGAGAGAGAGAGAATGGGCATGCCAGGGCCTCCAGCCACTGCAAATGAACCCAGAATGCATGCAAACCTTGAGCATCTGACTTATATGGGTACTGGAGAACTGGACCTGGATCCTTAGGCTTTACAGGCAAGCACTTTAACTGCTAAACCATCTCTCCAGCCCCTCAGAACTTTAAATTTCCTCCCTGAATTCTTCAATGCCCACTGGTCTTTTAAGAGGGTATCAGTTTCCATTTATTTGACTATTTTCTATAGTGTTTCTTGGTATTGATTTCTAGTTTGCTGCACTATAATCTGATAAGATACTAGGAATTATTTAGATTCTTTTGTATTTGGTAAGACTTGCTTTATTGCCTGGAATGTTATAGTCAAGTTTGCTCAAATGAATGTGTATTATTTTTCTTGATCAGAATATTATGTAGAAATTGTTTAGTTCATCAGCATCCTAGAAACATTTTTTAACTTTTTTATTGATAACTGCCATAATTTATAATGAACTATGATAATTCCCTCACCTACTTTTCCCATCACGAATCTACTCTTTATCATATCCCCTCCCTCTCGCAATTAATATCTCTTTTATTTTAATGTCATTATCTTTTCCTCCTATTATGAGTGACTTGTGTAGACAGTACCAAGCATTGTGAGACCATTTTGTGTTTAGAGGACTGTCTTGTAAGCAGTCCTACCCTTCCTTTGGCTCTTACATTCTTTCTGCCACCTCTTCCGCAATGGACCCTGAGCCTTGGAGGGTGTGATAGAGATGTTTCAGTACTGGACATTCCTCTGTCACTTCTCAGCACTATGGTGCCTTTTGTGTCATCTGAAAAGAGAATTTTCTCTACCCCAAAAATGAGAATAGCATTAATATATGAGTATGAACATTAAGAGAAGTGCTTTTGGGGCAGTTTGGTGAAGATAATATGTGCATTTAGCCAAATACCAGCAGGCATTACACCCCTAGGGCTCATGACCTCCCCTGTGATAGGTTTTCAGTACCAGGAATGTATTCCCTCCTGTGGAGTGGGCCTCCAGTCCAATTAGTGAGCTGTTGTTTTCCCCCATAACAAACATGCCACGATTGCACCCATTGACTCATTTGGCCTGGATTGCCAAACTTAAGGCTTGTAGTGTCCACTGTTGTTTATCTCTGATAACTTCTCTCTGTCTCTCATAGAGTTGCATGCAACATAGCTGTTGCAGACAGCTTCAGGTTCGCTGAGATGAACTTCCAGACCAGGCACAGTTATGGAGGAAGGGATATTATTTATTGAAGCTTACAGATCCAGGGGAAGTTCCATAAAGGAAGGAGAAACAGCCTGCTCTCCACAGGACCAAGCAGAGAGAGAAAAAGCCAACCAGCCACCACAGCACACAGAGCAAAACTACAGCCAAAAGGTCACACAGCACACTTCAGGAAATCCTGCTAGGCACATTTGCATATCTTTACAATGGAATCTCAAACCATCACCACACCTTAAGACCAGCCCCCAGTGACATTGCCTCTAGGAAGGTGATTGTAGATGCAAACTATAAAGTAATAAAACATTGAATATATTGGGGGACATATATTCAAACTACCACAATAGCTTTTTCTAGGTTTCTGTCAGCTGGTCTATAGGAAGCAGGTTTTTATCTCAGCTCCAGCTTGATTTCTCAGAGACCTTGCAGTCTGAGCATCTGGAGTCTTCAGCAATAAAGTCATACCATCTATTCCTGGTGGGAAACCAAGGGCCTTAACAATGGCCTGCAATGTTCTAGGGGCATCAAGGACCTCCCTGGCCAACAACTCACTGGAATATATCCCATCCCTGGTACTGACAATTTTCTAGTAATAATCTATGGCTTCTGTGTGCACCATTGTCCAAATAAAGAAGTTTTGCATATGGCTTATTAATACCCTCTTAAATTTCGATTGATACTCCCCTAACCCTTCCTTTACTCATTCTCTTCCCCTAACCTCACTTAGGCCATTCCACCCCAGTAACATGTTCATCTATTAAGTCCTCACCTGACCTCCCTCCCCTTTAGCCCCTGTATTGGTTACTGGTCTCTGCTACTGATTTTTATCCCAACTTACATACAAGTCTAAACATTTGTAGCTAGGATACACATATGAGAGACAACATATAGCATCTTGATTTCTTGGCCTGGGTTACCTCACTTAGTATAATTGTTTCCAAATCCATCCATTTCCCTATAAAATTTATAATTTCATTTTACTTTACTGCTGAATAGAACTCTATTGCATACATGTACTATATCTTCATTATCCATTCATCTGTTGAGGGACATCTAGGCTGGTTCTATTTCCTTGCTATTGTGAATAGAACAGCAATGAATATAGATGCACAACTATCTCTAAAGTACTGAGATGAGTCCTTAGGACATATCCCTAGGTGTGGTATAGCTGGGTCATATGGTCAATATATTTTTAGCTGTCTCAGAAACCTCCACACTGATTTCCACAATGGCTGTAACACCAACAGTGTAGAAGGGTTAATCTTTCTCTGCATTCTCTCCAGCATTTATTGTCATTTGTTTTCTTGATGACAGCCATTCTCACAAGAGTAACATGGAGTCTCAAAGTAGTTTTTATTTGCATTTCTTGGATGGTTAAGGATGCATATCATTCTTTTAGATGTTAATAGACCATCTGTATCTCTCCCTTTCAGAACTCTCTGTTTAGTTGCATAACCCATTCTTTAATTGGGTTGTTTGATTCTTATGTAGTTTTTTGAGTTCTTTTTATATCCTGGATATTAATCTTCTGTTAGATGTATAGCTGGCAAAGATTTTTCTCCCATTCTGTAGGTTGCCTCTTTGCTCCATTCACAGTGTCCTTTGCTATATAAAAGCTTTGTAATTTCATGATGTCCCAGTAGTTGATTAGTGGTTTTACTGCCTGAGCAACTAGAGTTATGTTCAGAAAGTCATTTCCTATGCCAATATGTTAAAGGGTTACTCTTTATCCTCTAGTAGTTTCAGAGTTTTAGGTCTGATATTAAGGTCTTTGAAACATATGGATTTGATTTTTATGCATGGAGAGATATAAGGATCTATTTACATCCTCCTATATATACATATCCAGTTTTCCCACCACCATGTGTTAAGGAGGCTGTCTTTTTTCCAGTGAATATTTTTGGCATTCTTGTTGAGAAGAAGGTGGCTGTAGCTTCCTAAGCTTACATCTGGGTCCTCTATCCTGTTCAATTGATCTCTGTGTCTGTTTTTGTGCCAGTATCATGCTGTTTGTGGACTTTTTATTTTGGATGTCCTACCTGCAGCCTTTGGCCAATCAGTGTCCAGCCCTCTTGCTCTCCACAACTCTGGACCTTCCCTCACGCAGGGGCTATGGATGTTCTATGACTCACGTCCCTGGTTCAGCTGAGGTTTAACAATAAAGTCTCAAGATGGTACTACCTTATGAGTCACGGTGTTGCCAGATGTGATTTTTAGAGTTACTGTCTCAATAAAATCTGCATTTGGATTTGAGGCTCATGAGGGTTGTGGGCTGTAGTGATGATAGGATTGAGCCTTATGTCTGGTTCACCTTGGAGAAGAGGCTTATGGGTCAACTGTGAAGTGGGGGTTTTGTTCACCTTGATTCTCTATCTGATGTGTCTGTCTTTGATTTTCTTCTCTTATAATATCCTTTTACTTCCTTCAAGAATTTCTCAAATATTCCCTCTGTTTCTTTTTGTGATAAAGTCTTTTTTTCCTTTTTCTTCTTCTGGTGCTTTCCTTTTGTGGCTTTCCACTATTCCACCATTTTGCTGAGAAACCCTGGACCATGTTTTTTTTTTTTTTTTTTTTTCCATTAAGTTTTAAGAGCTCTCTTTTATATTCTAGATAATATATTTTGTGATTTTTCTGTTTTCTTTGCTTGTGCCATATTGCTCAGTTATGTTAGTGCTCTTTTAAATATATTCCTATTTATTTATTTGCATGTAGAGAAAGACACACAGAGAGAAACAGAGAAACACCCAAAGAGAGAGACAGGGAGAGTTGGGGATGGGTGCATCAGGGCCCCTAGCCACTGCAAAGGAACTCCAGATGCGTACACCATTTTGCACACCTGGCTTTTCATGGGTACAGGGGAACTGAATCCTGGTTGTTAGGCTTTGCATGCAAGCACCTTAACCACTGAGATATCTCTCCTGCCCAATTTAAGTGCTCTTTTGAAGTACAGAAATGCTTAGTGCTGATGGAATCCCATCTATTAGTTTTATACTGACAGTATAAACCTCTTAGATAAAGTATTAAAGTAAAAGAGGTAAAGACCTCGCAGTGGCTGCTGTAATTATCTCCATAAGATACACACAATATTGAGCTCATCAACATTTTGATGATGATTATGGAGGTGAGCTAAAATAATAAAATAAAGCCCTCAAAAAGAAGAGTGACTAGTTGAAAAGAAAGAATTCCAGGGGAGGAGCAAAGAATAGGGCAGGGGGGCAAAAGTAGGTATTGGGAGAGTATTCTGATTAAATTTCATTATGTTCAAGTATGAAAACTATCAATTAAATAAAAGAAGGCAAATTGTTTTAATAAAAATTTAAAACTTCTGTTACCTTTATAAATATTAAATGATCTTATTTTATATGGTACTGATACCACAATATAATATGAATTGCTTTGAAACTTTTCTTCAATTACCATTTCTGTGAGTTGTAAATTGAGTGTAGTTCAATAATGTTTCTTAAATTTTAGGTATTATAAAAGTAGTAGAAAAAAGGGAATACTCCTTTGAATATTCTAGCTGATGAAAAGCTAGAGTTGTAGTCTCTGTTAAAATTATATTTTTTAGTAGACAATGAACACATTATTCACTTTCAGAACATTTTTCAAACATTAATTTTAATTACTCATATTCATGTTATAAGATGTTATGTCTTCCTAAATCTTTCAATTCAAAACTGAGACTCCAATATTTCCTCTTCATAATGAGAAACTTCCAAATAACAATCATTCTACATTACCTGAAGGCTTGGATTAGGAAGATGAGTTTTATTTTCTGTATTAATTTGCATGTCCTAGATGTCAAGATTTTTGCCCCAGGATCATATGGTTGGTTTCATTTGCCTGGAGACTATCTGATGAACAGCTCCAAGTCTTCTGCCAGAGTAGCAGTCAATTCTCTAGAGCTTAGCATAACTCAGTACAAAAGAGAACCAGATAGCCGGGCGTGGTGGCTCACGCCTTTAATCCCAGCACTTGGGAGGCAGAGGTAGGAGGATCACCATGAGTTCGAGGCCACCCTGAGACTACATAGCTAATTCCAGGTCAGCCTGGACCACAGTGAGACCCTACCTTGAAAAAAAAAAAAAAAAAAAAAAAAAAAAAAAAGAGAACCAGAAACTGTATGATGCATGATGTCTTCAGAGCCATTTCTTCCAAATGCATTAAAGGAACACCTCTCTTATTAAACATTTAGAGTAAACCACAGTTTGGGTTTATTGATGAGTACCTGGCTGGATCCCCTTACTGTTAGGTGCAGTCATTTTTCTAACTGTTTTATAGGTTGATTGTTGATAGCTTACCACTGCCTTTCTTTTTTTCTTGGACAATTGCCCTCTTTTGTCAAGCAGACTATGGTATCTTAGAGGTAACACCCATCCCCTCTACAAACACTTCAGCTTCAGACAACACATAGGCCACAGTAAGTGTGCATGGGGAAAAAGGTGGGATCCTTTTTCTTCTCTTCCAGGGTCATGTTCCTATAATAAAAGACAAATTAATAAGAAAAAAGTATGACATTTATTTACAGATACTTCAGAAATGAAGACCACAGAAAACAACTCATTTTTATGTTTAGGTAGATTGAGCAGAGGGAGCAGAACAGCATATTGGCAGTGGGGATTGTAATTGGAATCTGAGTGTTCCCATAGTGGCTTATGTCCCAGTGCTAGGCCCAGAAGCCTACTGGAGAATGGCTGATGTGAACCTGCTTTAAAAGGCCTTAAAGCTAGAGTCCCATGTCCATGAGCAATGGCAACAATAAAGACACTCTAGAAGTATTGAGCTCGTATACACACTGCTGGCTTCCTCGTGGCTTTATTCCATCCAGGTCTCCAAATTACTGGATAGTGCAGATCACCATCAGAGTGGGTCTTCCTCCACACCCTGTTGCAGTCCCACATGTTTGTTGTGCCTCAGTTATGACAAGTTCCAACATAGAGTAATATTTCAGCTTCTATATGCTGCCTTGAGGAAGAGTTCTACTTTCTATGAATTTCTTCCATGGGGGGAAAAAAGGCTGAAAGCTAAGAAGGTAAAAGAGGGCAAAGAAAGGCAGTTTAGGGGCTTTCCAACATCCTTCTTTACAAAATATTCAGGATGTTAAGGCTTCATATCTTGGGAATTGTTTAAGGACCCACTATTGGCAAACATGTGCAAAACATATATCCACAAATTTGGACCAACTTTATGTTGCAATTTGCAAATGGGCTTTAAGGATTCCATTTGTATTGTTTGGAGAGAGAGAGCAAGAGCAAGAGCAAGAGAGAGAATATGAATATATTTAACTAAAGACCATCTCTAGATGGTATAATATTATCCTCCTGAGGTAATTTTTCAATAAAGTATTTGCACAAGAATGCATGTCTCAGCCTCTGTTGATAGCAAATCTGG
Source organism: Orientallactaga sibirica (assembly GCA_036365145.1). NCBI lineage: Eukaryota > Metazoa > Chordata > Mammalia > Rodentia > Dipodidae > Orientallactaga > Orientallactaga sibirica. The sequence continues at coordinate 61,249,349 of JAEOAD010000004.1, forward strand.
CTTAAGACAAGTATATTTTTAAGAAAAATTACTTAATACTTATTACTATCCACTGTTGGAATGTATACAAATTTACATATGAAATATTACAAATATTATTTATTTCTTTAATCCACATGTTTTTGAAACTACTTAATAATGTAATTTTGTCTGCAATAACATTCTATATCTTCCAATTTTATGTCTCAATATTGAAGGAAGTTTGCTTAAAGTATATAATTCTTCATATAGAATAAAAGATCCAAATTTGGATTAAAAAAATTCTAGGATGCTGCTATATTTCAGCTCAGGTTCTTTAAATTTGTGAACATTGCTGATTGACTTTGCAAGAATCAGTTTTTTAAAATTGCAATGGATATCAAAGCAGATCCATAGCTATTTAAAATTTTCTGAATGTGTGTGTGTGTGTGTGTGTGTGTGTGTGTGTGTGTGTGTCAGTGTGCAGCATATACTATGGTGAATGTTTGGGTCAGAAGTCACCCTCAAGGTATCAGATCTTCTTCTACCTTCTTTGAGACAGTGTCTCTTGCCCATGCAAACAAACACCAGTCTAGCTAGCACTGAGCTTCAGATTCTCCAGCTCTGCTTTCCATTGTCATAGGTGTGCTGGGATCACAGACTTGAACACCACTTTGCATCTGGCTTTTTACATGGGTGCTGGATAGAATTGCCCTTGAGTCCACAGGCTTTGGAAAAAGGCCCCTTGATCATGGAAACATCTTCCCAGAGCTATATGCTATGGAGACCACTCTTGGTTGCTATGCTCAGCTCCTCTTGTATATGCTAACCTGATGAATGGCATTTCTGACTCTGTGCTCATGTTCCCCTTCTGTAGTTCTTATCACTGAAAGGACTACGTTCATGAAGTGTCCTGCACTGTAGAGTCTGGGATCATACATATTGGCTAGTGTAATTATTAACAATCTCTCATGAAAATGTCTTGGAAATTTATCTTTGCTCTATCTACAATCAGACTCTATCTTCTTCCCAGGACCCAAGTAATGCCATGATGAGTGTTTGAATTTGCCAAAAATAATGTCATCCTGTTATTTTGTGATATCACTGTCTAAAGACCTCTGTCCTCTTGATACATTGTACTTCATTATAGAAATAAATTGTGATCATTGTGTCATGGCAAGAGTTAGAAACATCTAAATTGCTGGACTATTAAATATATAAATCCATTTTCCCTCCTTGTCTTAGTCCTAACATCTGGTTGCCACACTGCGAATTCTTTTTTCTTTAGAGAAACAGATAATTTGCCCAATTTATCCTTTTGTGAAATTCTGTTTCTCAGATAGAATGATGTGAAAGCATCACTACTTTTGCCAAATTCTATAAAAAGTGGTGTGAAAATATCAGAAGTGTTGAATATAAAACAAACTTCTGGAGATGAAATCAATAGTCAAAAAAAAAAAAAAAAAAAAAGGTCATTCACTTACAGCCTAGGACTATAAAAGTAAATAATCTAGATTCAAAACTCTTGGCCAAGAATGCAAATTAGGGAAGATGTTTTAAGGATCTTAAAACAAATTTTTCTTCTAATATAAGATGAAAATTAGTCCTTTTCATTTTTCCTATTCATTAAAACATTTCATATTGTTTGCTTCTGGATTTAAAACACAGAAACAATGAATGGATTTTAAATGTTACAGTGTTCTACAGAACTCAACACCCTACATGCTTCTTAAATGTGACTCTTCTATTCAGCTGATTAGCAGAAAATAGGTTTTAAATATCTTCATGTATGATGCACAGTTGAGTGACTAAATCTAAATTAAAAAGTTTCCTAATTCTTCTCTGTAGTATATGATTCACTTCTGACTCTGACTAGTTCAATAATAAAGTTGCTAAAATTAAAGTTTTTTAATGTTAACAATATGTTAATAACTTTAATAAGTCATGTTTGTCATATAATTTCAAATTATATTAGTAGAAATTAGTATTTAAACTAATTACCTAAGGAACAACATTGATTCTTTTTTTTTTTTTTTTTTTTTGGTGTTTTGAGGTATGGTCTTGCTCTAGCCCAGGTTGACCTGGAATTCACTCTATAGTCTCAGGGTGGCCTTGAACTCACGGCAATCCTCCTACCTCTCCTCCCAAGTGCTTTGATTAAAGGCATGCATCACTATGCCCACCTTTGATTCTTAAATTAAACTTTATAAGCATTAAACTGACTACTACCCAACCAACCTAGGTGTAGACCATGAATTCTAAAAATAATTACATATAATTTGGCTATGATAAAATAGTAAAATTATTCCATGAACCTCCAATAAAAATTATATGCTCCATATATATTTATATATAATTTGATTTGTAAATGTAAAATGTTCTTCAAGCTATATCATAAAATCATGAATTATACTTACTTGTTATTTACATAATGTATGAATCATATGCCATATATAATAAGTAAATTATATATACAAATTTATACTTATTTAGTATATATGAACATTAGAAAATATCCATTACAGAAAGAACTGGAAATATGCCTGCAATTTCTTGGCCCAGGTATGGAGACTAATGCCCAAGATTATTTCTCAAGGAAACAGCTTTGGAAAATCAGAAATTATGGGAGAAAACCACAGATATGTTATATGATAATTTAGAAGTTAGCATTTGTATATAGAAATCACTTCAGTACAACGTACAGTCTTGAAGAGTAGAAATGAATGAGAAAATAAAACAATAGTGAATAGATCCCTCTCAAACAAGACTTGTCCAAATTCCTACATCAAAGTCAAATTTTGTATGTGCAAGAAAGACCCAAGGAAACACCAGAAAGAATGGCAAAGGTAGAAAGGTCATGAAATTATAGCAAGAAGCATCAGAAATGTGAATCTGATATATTTCTTAAATGAATGTGTTTTGTTTTTTGTTTTTTTTTTACTTTTTAAATATGTTGGTCCATAGAAAGTGTGAAATGTAAGATTACAGAGGGCCAACCCAATAAAGTTGTCTGGAATTGGAGTATTCTTCAAGACAAGGAAACCTGCCAGATTATGAAAGCAGAGTCCAATGAAAGTTCGTGGGATTTTCTATGGGAAAGGAGAACAGTAGCTTAAGATGCTGAAAAATGGAAGTAACAAAAGGTTGTCATTTGATTCTAAGAAATGTATCTTCTTGTCACAACAACAACACCATAAGTCTTAGGAGAAGATTATAATACAATAAATTACTTAAATTGTGCCAATATCACCCTAAATCACTTGAAATGCAGGCACAAAAAGTGTTCATATTCAGGCAAACAGTTAAAAATCAAGATATTGCCAACAAAATCCTATTTAGTGTTGCTCAAGATCCTCCCATTATTTAAAAAAAGCTTAAAATAGAAATTGTAAATGTATTTAAAGTATAAAATCAAATGCAAACCAAATTGTTGGAGGCAAATATACAATTAATAATTGAACATATAAGCAATATCAACATAAAAATACAAAGTACAAAAACAACAGGGCTGGAGGGATGGCTAAGCAATTAAGGCATTTTCCTGCAATGCCAAGGGACCCAGGTTCAATTCCCCAGGACCCACATTAACCAGATGCACAAGAGGTCGCATGTGTCTGGAGGCCCTGACATGCCCATTCTCTCTCTTTCTCTCCCTCTTTCTCTGTCAAATAAATAAAAAAAGATTAAATTTTTTTTAAAGCAACAGATTTTAGGATTAACAATTACAATTGATAAAAAAGATAACAACAATTATATGGTAGAAATAGTCAATAAACAGGACAATATTTTAATTTATATCAGTCCATATTTTCCAATATAAACCCCAGAGGCAATTGACCAGAAAAGTGAGTGCAATCTGAGATCTTGAGGTCTGACATAATGTAACCCAACATGCATGCAATTTAAATCTCAGGAGAGAAGCAAGAGAAAGTTACAGAAAAAAAAAATTGCATAAAGGGATGTAAAACAATTCTAAATTTGGTGAAATTATCAGTTTAAAGATTCAACTGTTCACTGAATCCCCTAGAAGACTGAAAACCACAAAATCCACTTCTGGACACAGAAAGTTAAATTACAAATTTTCAATGTCAAAAGAAAAAATTGTATGCCTGCTTCTTATTAGCATTTATGAAATCCAAAAGTCATTGCTTTGATATTTATAAAATAAAAACAAAAATATGTGTATGGAAATTCTTCAATTGGCACATATTAAATATTTGAAGTTTATTGTACATTTTCTTTCAAAAGCTCTAAAAATTGAGACATTTTCAAGTTGACTAAAACTTTGGGAGTTTTGGTGTTCTTTTATTTTTTTTTTGCCAGAAAATTGAACAATTAGAAATGCTACATTAAATCTTAACTCTGTATCTATGAGAGGACATGGAAGGCATGGTGGTGCATGCCTGCCATTCCTGCACTCAGGAGGCTGAATCAAGGACTGTGAGTTTGAGGTTAGCTGTGTTTCAAAGGAAGATCCTATTTAAAACTATGAAGAAAGACAGGAGGAGGATGGGGAAGGAAAACAGTTTCTCAATGTTTTTCTAAAATATTACAGTAAAAAATACAATTTTTGAGATTGGACTATATATATAAAATACACACACTATACCAGAAATTGAGCCAGAATTTTGGTGTAAATTTGTATATATATTTTATCTGAGATAATTTGCCAATACTTATAGGCATAAGACTATATTTAAGAATTGCTCTACTATTCCAGTTGAGTAACACAAACAAAGTAAACCTAGAGTAACAAAACAAAACAGGAACCCTCTTACCATAAATATATCAATAATATAAAAATGTGGATGTATTATGCATTCTAATGAAAAGGTAAGTTGTCAGTGTATATTAAAACATCAAGAAATGAGGGCTGAGGCAATGTCACAGTCTGTAAAGTAGTTGCTTCACAGCATGAGAACCTGAGTTCAGATCCCCAGAATCCACTGAAATGTTCAGGAGAAAATGACAGGGCATCTTCCGGGCAAACAGGAGCCAATTTGACAATCACTAGTTCACATGAAAGAGCCTGTCTTGATAAATAAGGTGGATCATTATTGTGTCGAAGACACCTTATGTCAACCTCTGGCCTCCAAATGCACCCACATGTGAGCCCATACACATGCAAACACATATACCAAGGCATGCACACATGCAAAAATCAAAGAGTCATCATATGTAGTGTACATGAGATACACAGTAAATACAGGGACACAGTTAAGACAATGCAAAAAGCATAAATGAGTTCTAAAAACTATAGGAATATCAGGCAAAACAGATTTCTAGAAAAGGAAACAACTATCTTCAATCAATTCCTAGGTTTTCATTTAGGAAACAAAGCAAGGAAAAGTAATTCACAAATAAATAGGAAAAATGTATCACAGCAGAAATCATTGAAACAGAGTAATGACACAATAGAGAAATTCAATAAAATTAAATTTTGTTTCATTAAAAAATAAAATCCATATGATTGGAGAAACATTAATAAGAAAAGAGACACAAATTGCCAACTGTAATAGAAGGAAATAACATTATTGATCTCACAATTTCAAAAGAAAAATAAGTGCACACTTGGGACAATTTTATTCCTAGAATTGAGGGATGAAATGCACATATTCTTTCAAAGACACAAAGTTTTAAAGTTCATTTAAGAACTAGATAACTTGGGCTGGAGAGATGGCTTAGCTGTTAAGGCACTTGCTTTCAAAGGCTAAGGATCCATGTTAGAGCTCTCTCCAGATCCCATGTAAGTCAGATGCACAAAAGGGTGAAGCAAGCACAAAGTCACACATGAGCACTAGGTGGCGCAAGCATATGGAGCTCCATTGCAGTGGTTGAGGCCCTGGCACGCCAATTCTCTCTCTCTCTCTCTCTCTCTCTCTCTGTCTCTCTTGCTCTCTCTAAAAAATAAAAATACAAAAAATAAAAAAGTAGATAAATAGAATCATCTTGCACTCTCAGAAAAGTAAAATTGTAGTTAAATGAATGCTTTGTATAGGCCTTCATAAAATTGAGAAATTTTTTAAAATCTTGTTTAAAAAATGCCTACCAAGACATATAAGTGAGTTTAGGAGAGGACCAGGTTATGTATTACCAAGATGATTGTATTTTGATATACTATTAATGAAATAATTGGAAATTAAAAGTAATCATGAAAAAATATGACATTCTTGGGGTTAAATATAAAAAATGCATTGATATTTTGAAACTAATAAAATTGAGCTAAGAGTTCAAATGATGTCCAAGCAAATGGAACAGTATTGTCCTATTCATAGATTAGAAAATTAAAAAGAAAAACTTTTAAACATCCTTTATTCTGTGATGTACAGACAACTCTGTTCATGGAAACTATAAGGTAGCATGAACAAACTCTCGTCATACGTCCAACCCTCTGTTTATATCACCCCTTCTCCTCTCAGGAACCTCCTGTGTTCCCCTCGTGTATGGCACCACCTTCTCTCAGGAGCCCCATATGTTCCCCTTGACAGTTCTGCATCTGCCTGCATACTGTCTGTACACCTATGTTTTTATGTGTCCATTTAAAATCTAGGACTTACAAATGAGAGGAAACATGCAATATTTGTCTTTCTGAGAATGATTTAATTTGATTATTATGATGATCACCAGTTGCAGCCATTTTCTGTGAATATAACTTCACTCTTATTTATGGCTGAAAATATTCCACTGACTACATAAACTATGTTATCTTTATACATTTCTCTGTGGATGAAAACCTTTGTGTGAGACATCTCTCAGCTACCATGAAAAATGCTGCAATGGATATTGCTGTAAATATATCTTTGTGATATGTTGACTCAGAGCCTTTGGGGTAAATACTTAAGAGTGGAATAACTAGATTGTATGGTAGGTTTATTTTTAGGTTTTTTTTTTTTTGCTAACTTTCAAACTGATTTCCATAGTGGATGGGTTAGCTTACACCCCCACTAGCCGTTCATAATGGTTTCCTGTCATCTGCATGTTCATGTTTACTAGCATTTGTTTTAATGTACTTTACAGTACTAAGTAAAAGACATTTTGATGAAGGTTGTAACTCTAATATTTCATTGCTTTTTTGTCATAGAGTTTGGCATCTCATATGATAAAAAATGTTCATATTTACTTATTTATGTTGTTCATATTTATTTATTTGTGAAGAGATAGAGGTAGAATGAATATATATACATACATATCTATCTATCTATCTATCTATCTATCTATCTATCTATCTATCTATCTATATATAGATAGATATATATATATATGTAGATAGGTAGATAGATAGATAGATGATAAATGGTAGAGACAAGAGAGACAACAGGCTTGGCAGGGCTTCTGTCTTTCTCTCTCTTTTTCTCCTTTCTTACAAGTAAATAGCAAATGATATATAAGGTACCTGTTATAATTGCTAGGACTCTTAAAGGTCATTCAGTATAGTTTTTAACTCAAGTCATGTGGACCACATGAAAAGACTGATTTCCTTTTATCTCTAAATATTTCATTTTGTTATATCAAAAATTATATTCCAAGAAAGGGCTACAGACGTGAAGGTGTTTGAGTTGCCAACAAGGCGAAAACACCACCATTAGTGCTATTTCACTTACAGTTTTGTCTAGCTTTATGTTTTCCATATGAGGCCAATAAGGGGGGAAATTAGCTAAATAAACACATGTAATTTTTTCACCTATCATATATGCCATATTCAATGCAATAATCATTTCACATAAGTATTATGTCATAAAATGAAATTTTTGAAGTCATTCAATCTTTTTATTTCAAACACCAAGAAATGGAAATTTGGGAGGATGTGCCTTAATGATTATGACCTTAATTATTGCTGAGGCAAAACCATTAATAAGAGAATAGTAAACCTGAACTCAGACCTCAGTCAAATTCAGCTAAATAAGGCTTGATTTATGGCTTACTATATAAAGGGGGCAGTCCTTCAAACAGAACAGTCATGGCTAAGAGAATTTATAATCCAATGGACTGATCATGTATTCAGTCAATTAAGAAAAATAGAAAATATGCATCATCAATTGTGTAAAAGTAGAAAAATATGGAAAATAATGATAGTTGATAATCATTAATGTGTGTGGAGTTGAAGAGATATACATTCCAAGCACGGTTTTAGCATTTAGTAACTGTGTGATTCAGCTTTTTGCTTTATCTCTGTAATCCATCATGGTGATATTCTTGTCTGTACAATGGAAACCATAACACCTAGTGTACATGAGGACTTGGTTAACTGGTTGTTTTTTTTTTTTTTTTGAGAGAGAAAGAGAGAGAGAGGGAGGGAGGGAAGGAGGGAGAGAGAGAGAGAATATGGGCGCATGAGCAACTATGAATGAACATTAGATGTGTGTGTTCCCTTGTGGGCAAGTGCAGCATTGCACCCTTGGGTCACTTTTTGCATCTGGCTAAATGTGGGACCTGAAGAATGGACAGGGCATTCTTAGGCTTGGCAGGCAGATGCCTTAACTGCTAAGCCATCTCTCCAACCCTGGTTGTTTGCTTTTTAAGGTTAGTTAGGGAATGAAAGGATCAAGCTTAGCATAACAATACTAACTTAACCCAAGACAAATGATATCGCTCCAGTGACAGTTTCATAAGTCATCATTATTCAAACATTTAGGATGTTCCCAAAAAGTATGAAACATTTTTTGCCTTTGACTTTGATAAATTAAAATGCAGAAAAATGCTGTGGGGGTGAGGTGATTGCTCAGTGGGTAATGGTTCTTGTTTGTAAAGCCTCCTGGCCTGGGTTTGATTCCCCAATACCCATATTAAACCAGCCGTACAAAGTAGTACATTCATCTGGAGTTTGTTTAGAGCAGCAAGAGGCTCTGGCATGTCTGTTGCCTCTCTTGTCTCTATCATCTATCTGTTTGTCTATCTATCAATCCATCCATCCATCATCTCACTGTCAATCATCTATCTCTTCACAAATAAATAAATAAAAATATATAAAAGAATGCCTTCATGCCTAAAATTCCCAGTGATATAATGTTACCTAATAAATCAGTGTTAAACTTTCTGAGAACTTAACATTTCTATGAAAGATACTAGGTCAATGTTAACTTGCTTTGGGTTGAGTTCCAAAATCATTTTTCTTTCTTTTTCTTTTTTCATGTGATTTTTTTTATTTTTTATTTTTTGAAACAGGGTCTTGCTTTAGCTCAGGTTGATCTCACTAACTGTTGTTCCAGGCTGGCCTCCAACTCACAGCAATCACACTTTCTCAACCTCCTAAGTGCTTGGATTTAAGGTAGGCATCAACATACTCAATCCAAGTTCCAAAACAGTCTTTTGCTTGGGAGGTTACAATGGCTAGCATATTAAATTTTGTCATAAACTTTCAAATGTGTTCACCTGAATTTAGGTAGAAATTACCAGTATACTGGGGATTGAAAATGTGAGTTTATGCTATTGTACATATTTAGCAATCTAGCTAGCCACTAAACAATAACTTACAAGTAAGGCAGAAATAGATAGGATGAGGTATTAGGTATTATTTAATTAGAATAAATCCATTAAGTAGGTTTTAATTATCCTATGTATTTCCCTACTATGGTCTATTCATTATGGCAGTGATATCATATATGTAGACATTGGACAATTGAAATGCCGCTAATGTGACTATGGAAAAAACTTAATGACTTTATTTTTATTTTATTTTAGTTAATTTAAATGAAAACATTACATTTAGTTTTTAAACCCTTTTAAATCCATTTAAAAATTCAAGTATGTGAGACTACTTTTCAACTAGATGCTATGAAATTTAAATGCAGATTGTGGATTTCCAGTGAAAATTTAGTGATCAGATAAAAACATGGCGTAAATGTAAAATACACATTCGATAACTCAGCATTATCATAAAAATCTTTATTATGAATAGTGAATTACATGAATTCTATGATGAAATTATATTTTATTTTGTTTTACATAAAACACTTAAAATAATTTTACCTCTGTATACACTTTAACTATAAGCATTAAAATATTTAAAATTATACACACAGCTTTCATTTCTATTGGGTTGTGCTACTTTATATAGTCTTGATTATTTATTTTAATTTTTCCTTAATTGAATTTTTAATTTTCAAAAGAAATACTTCATTTATTAGCAAGGAGGGATTGAGGAAGGGAGGGATCAAGAGAAGCAGGAACAGAGAGAGACACACAGGGACTCTTGCCACTGCACATTTATTCCAGATGCTTGCACCACTTGGTGTATCTGGCTTTACATGGGCATAGGGGAAACAAATCAGGGCAGCTGCCAGGCTCTTCAAGAAAACATTTTAAGCACTGAGCAATCTCCCCAGCCAGAATTTTTAATCTTTATAATATGTGGGCAATAAGTGATTTTTTTTTTTAAATAGGAAAGATTGGTAGCTTTTTGGGTAAATCTCATAGAATTAAATTAACGTTTCAACCATCAGAATTGACAAGGTTTTGGTTGGGGAAAGGGGTAGAAATGTTTTGTTTTATTTTATTTTGTTTTGCTTTTTCTTCAATAGTGGTAAGATTTCCAGTCAAGAAAATAGCATTACCTCCTTAGTGCTTCCACACTCATCTTGAGACTGAAAACAAAACTGTCTTAGGCTTGCTACTTACCAAATGATTGAGGCAACCAGCCCTGCCAGAACTGTATGGAAAACAGGTACCTCTAGTGATTGCTTTTGATTATCTTCCCTTTTCAGAATCCTTCCACATTTCCCTTACATAAATTGGCAGGAGGAAATAAATGGAACCTTTCCCTGAACTCCAATCTCCATTACTCATCCCTGCCCTACAAGTTCGGGCTTCTGTTTGTATTGGGTTTTGGGATATGATGGAGTCTACTTCAGATTTTGTAAGGATCCTAGCATATTTATTCCTTGTTGATATCGAAGTATTCATTTACACCTCACTTTTTTCTCTCTTGTTAGTAATGACGTAGAAAGTAGAGGGAAGTTTCATCAGGTGTCTATACTTGCTGGTGGATATTGGGCTAATTCTTTGGGATTTTTAGTTAAAATAAAATGCTATAAGTGAAAGAAATTTGTATGCTACATATTTAAACACATTTTTTCTTTGATGTTAAAGTGAAGGAAAATATATGGGTATACTTACAAGTTGCTATGTGAGCAGTTATGTGAAATTTATGCTGTGTAATGGATTATGGAAAGTAGCTTTGAACAAACTAAATGCTCATTTCATTTGATCAAAGCATGTTTTTACAAATCCAATAATTATGCACTGCACTGTTTTTTTTTTTTTAAAGTTTTCCAAAGTATGGTAAACAAGCACTAGATTCTCCTCATTTGCCAGTAAAATGGACTTATAGGCTAAGGGTGATTTATATACTGAAGTAATTTAAATTCCATACCTTCAAAGTCACAATGCATGTGTTACATGCCTATAATTATACTCCTCCGGGTGTGCATGCCAAGAAGGTGGCAGAGTCAGCCGCAAAGAAAGGAGAGAGATTGATGACTTGGTGTTTTGCTAATACGACGATGAAAAGGCACGAATAGATGATGAACTTCCTTCTTGCCTTTCCTACTATAGCACCTTCTAAACTACCTTTCCAAACAGATATCTTCATGCACCTGTCATTTATCCATCAAGAACCACCTGCACTTTGCTGAATTGAAAAAAAAAATGACAAATGATAAACAAATATTTCCAATATTATAATTCAAGCTCTTTTTAATTAAGGATAAAATAGTTGTTCTGTTACCTCCTTCACCACCAGCAAACATATTTACTGAATTAGAGGTTAGGTACATATGGCTAAATATCATGTAATTTTCTTTCTAATTAGAAGTCATTTGAGGTAGGGAAACTGTTTTACTAGAATCAAGATAATATTGTGGTATCCTATAAAAAGTTTTGTCAAAGGGTTACTCACTCATTTGATAAAACTTAAGTTATAATTTTATATGCTGTTATTTTAGGGGGAATAATTGTAGATTTTTTTGGTAGGGAGGGAATCTCACAAGTTGCATGCCATTTTCTGTCCTGTTAGCTCATTTTTGAGCAGATTGGACATTTGCACATGGGAATATAGTTTGAGAGAGCAAGCACTTTTCTATTAAATCATAAGTCTTGGTTTCTTTTGGATGCCAATGCCATGATGCTTCAAGCCACCTCCTTCAGGTCAGCTCAACCTTAAGTTCTATATGTTCTACTTTCCCCTGTTATTGGTGGAACCTCATTCAATTTCAAAGTTTTAATGACATGCTTCTTTGTTTCTTTTGCCTTTCTAAACAAAAATGTCAGCGCATTGATAGACATATACAGTGTCACAGTGTACACATTCGAAAAGAGAAGACAGAAAGGCCACTTTAAGTTTCTTTCAGTGAGGAGACTATCCTTTGATACCATATGGAATGTCAGTTTGACTTTGTTTTATTTTTTTAAACCTTATTTGGCAATTTAGGATAAAGTTTTCTAGGATATGTTTTGTGCATTTTATGCTACCATGGATTATGAGGATACACATGAAAAAATTATTGTCTGGCAGTGTGACAAGTCAAAGGAGGTGATAACATAAAACTATAGAAGCTTCATTCATTTTATTAGAGAAATGAGGATTCCTTAGGGTAAAATCTGAGTGCACTTTTATTTCTAAATAAGAAAATACCCGAGGCATGGTAGATTATAAGCAAAGGTGTTTGTATTGGCTGACGGTTTTAGAGGCTAGGAAAGGGAAAAGTGTGGCTCCAATATCTGTCTTCTGGAAACTCTCCAAAGGAAGTAGAAGGGCAAGCAGGCACAAGCAAGAGATAGACTAGGAGAAGCAGTTTGCTTTAAAACAATTGCCCTTGGATGTTAACCTACTTCCCCAGAAGGGCATTTGTCCCTTATAACTAGAGTCTCCTGACATTGTAAAGGCCTATCACATCTCAGTAACATAAGAGAATCAAATTTACACCTGTGGTAGTTTAAATAGATGGCCCCCAATATATTCAATGTCTTACTAGTTTGTAGTTTGCTTCTGCAACCACCTGGCTGGAGGCAGTGTCACTGGGCGGATCTTAAGGTGTGGTGGTGGGTTTGAGATTTCATTCTAAAGATATGCAAAGTGTGCCTAGCTGGAGTTCCTGAAGTGTGCTGTGTTGTGTGGCTGTTGGCTTCTGTCTGTATGTCTGGTTCTCTAAGAGCAAGATAGCTTCTTCTGCCATTATGGAACTTCCCCTGGATCTGTAAGCTTCAATAAATATCCCTTCCTCCATGTGCCTGGTCTGGAACCTGAAGCTGTCTGCTACAGAAGTTGGTACCAGAATGTGGAGTGAGATGAATCTGACCATGTGGATTTTGGCCTTTGGTACTTTTATTTTGGAGGAACAGGCATGGACTTGTTGCTTGCAAGTGAAGACACCTTCTGGAGTGGTAAGCCAAGTTTTATGGAGTATTCTGATGAGTTTGAGAATGCTAAGTACAGACAGTATTGAACTTCAAGGCTTGGCTTATCAGCTTTCTAAAGGGATTCATTATATCTAATAATGTAGATTATTCTATACTAGAATTAGAATAACTATTCTATGGTTTCTTTAATTATCCCAACTTTCCTTGCCCATTACATTATTTTCAACAAACTAATAAATTCATTTTTTTACTTTTTTCAAATATTTTTCTTAAGAAAGGTTTGTTCAAAAGTTGAAACTTAAAAATAATATAGATTCACATAAATAAATAAGGTTCTCCATTATTAAAATTGCCTTACATAAAAAATAATCATTTTAGCCTTCTATTTTTCTGAAAGTAGCAAATCTAATTATTTCTAGTAGTAGTCATTTAATCTACAAATATTTATTATCCATATAAATTGTATGTATTATAATAGCAAACATATGCTACTTTCTCTGAGTGTTAGTGAAGATGGAATTGTAAATGCATTTATTAATCAAAATGATTATTGCTTTAATGAGGCCAGTTCAGAAAGCAGTGGGAGCATAGAAGAAAGATTACTACGTTACAATACAGAAATTTATCCACATTCTTGTGTTTTGTGGTTACCTCTGCCACCCTTCTCAGAGTAACTTTTATTTGGGTACTTTTACAGCAATATCTAAGCAATTGATGATATGTGACTAATACTCTTTTATAGAGATGGGAGATAGAAATATTTGTTCATTTGGGGCATTAAGCAATTGTTTGGGTATTACATAGATAAAGACTAATTCACAGTGTGATAGTTAATCTTGTTTGTCAACTTGATGGGATTTAGAATCACCATGGAAATAAATCTCTGTATATGGCTGCAAAGGAGTTTCTAGGTTCAGTTAATTGAGGTGTGAAACCCAGTCCCAAGCAAGGGTGATACTATCTGGTGTGCTAGGGTTCCAGACTGAAGAAAGAGAAGAAAAGTTGCTGAGCATTGGTATGCATCTCTGTCTCCTTCCTGACAGTGGACACAGCATGACCAGCTGCCTCAAGCTTGTGCTGCAATGAATTCTCTGCATACAGGGGTGTACTCTCAAAATGTGAGCCAAAATACTTTCATGGTACTTTAGAATGTCCCTCAATAGATTCAGCTTAATAGATTCAGGTGTTTTTGTTTGTTTGTTTGTTTGTTTGTTTGTTTGTTTGTTTGTTTGTTTTTAAAGCCTGCCTACAGCTGGCTAGCTGGAGGAAATGCCACTGGGGCAGAACTGATTTCTAGACTTAAAGGTATGCAGAGTGCTTGAGCTCTCTCTGCCTGGGTTCCTTGCTGCTTGTGGCTAGTGGGCTTGCTTTTGGTGGTGCTGGTGGTGGTTTTTCTCTGTGCTTGAATCCGTATAAGAGGGCCAGCCTCACTCACCATCATGGAACTTACCTTTAGTCTATCAGCTTCAAATAAGTCCCTTTCTACCATAAACTGTGTGTTTGGAAGTTCATCCCAGTACTATGGAGCTGACTACAGCATCTTTCTTCCTTAAGTTGGTCTTGTCAAGTATTTGGTACAGCAACAAGAAAATTAGCTAATACACACATTTCGCAGAAAATTTTAAGGAGAATTTTAAGAACAGCATATAAAAATCAATAAAACAACTGAAAATGCTCTATCGTGTCTTCCAAAAGATTATAGATTGTGTCAGGAATATAATAGAAGCAAACTAGATTCAAAAATTGTCCTCCAGTGTTACATTTTAAATAGAAATCACACACTAATTTCTATTTATTAGTAATTTCTATTATTAGAAATGATGGCCATATAGCTTCAATGGTGCCTCCATAAATTTGTATTATAAACTTATTTGTCTTAACCTCTAGTGTTTCAGAATGTGACCACACTTGGACATAGAGCCTTTAAAATGTTGATTAAACTAAAGTTAAAGAAAGGCCCCAATCAGGTTTGATTTGTGCCCTTTTAAGAAGAGGAAATTGAAATACACAGAGAGATACCACATAGAGAAAGGTCATGTGAGGATACAGAGAAAATATTCATCTATAAGCCAAGGATAGAGGTCTTGGGAGAAATCAGCCTGGCTGATACCTTGATCATTTGGACTTCTATGCTTTAGAACTGAGAGAAACTGATTTTTTTTTTTTTTTTTTTTTTTTTAGTAAGTCAGACAGTGATACTTTACTATGGTGACTCCATAACTAATACAAACTTTTAGTGTCTGCTAAAAACAGTTTGAAACACAGATGGGCAGGCAGAAAAATGACAGAACATGTATGTCTTCTCTGAGTGTGTGGTCATTGTTCCATCAGTGACCCTAAGTTGTAGCAGCCTTTTTCATACTTAGATTAGAATAACAAGTGAATATCCTGTACTTACTTGTCCTATTTTAGGATATTTAATAATTTTTTTTTAATTAGTAACCAAGCCTTTACATGTAGGTAATCTTCCAATATCCTTAAGATGACTTTTTGTTTTTGTTTTTTGAAGTAGGGTCTTGCTCTAGCCCAGGCTGAAGTGAAATTAGTCTCAGACTGGCCTCAAACTCATGGCAGTCCTCCTATCTCATCCTCTCTAGTGCTGTGTTTAAAGGCGTGAGCCATCATGTCTGATATTACTTTTTAAAAAAATATTTATTTATTTATTTTAATTTTACATTTATGTTGGTGCCTTCCGTAGCCTCCTCCCTGTCCTCCCCCCTCCAAAGGGACCCTCCTCATGGGGGAATGTGGGTCATGCATTATGGGTGTAGCCAACAGTTTTGGGGAAGAGGTCATGTCTCTGTGCATAATGACCCAACTTGTGGCTCTAACACTCTTTCCACCCTCTTTTCCGCTAATTTCCCTGAGCCATGTCAAGTTCATTTTAGTTCTACTTCAGTAATGAGGTTTTGGGAGCCTCTGTATCTCTGGATATCTGGTTTAGTAGGAGTTGAATGTTCTCTGTGCTTATCTCCTTCAGCCTTGTGCTGGTGTCAGGTTCACCAAGAAAGCTGCACTCTTGCCCATTTCCCCTGTTACTCTATGGTTTCAGCTGGGGCCTTGGTGAGGTCCAATAGGCTGGTCCTCCCCTCAGGTTTGTCATCCATCTGAAAAGGAGAAGCAAATTCTCCAATGGAGAGAGAAGTAAGCACCAGATAGATGGGATGGCCATTTTTATTTTAGAGAGAATTTTGTCTGCGGAGGCCCTCTTATAGCCCACAATTGGTGGGAGCTTGCTATTGGAGAATGGGCTCATTTTTTGGATATGGTTTTGACCTATTTCCCAGTTCCAGCTATGAGTTCCATTCCACTGAGTAGATCTGTTAGCCAAATCAAGAGCAGTTGGTTACTCACCATCCCTGTGTGCCACTATTGCACTTGTTTGAGCATCATGTCAGGTTGTTTACTGCTAAGTAGCTTAGACTATGAGTTTTTTGGACAGATGTTGGTCATTTTCTCCCAGTCACTTGTGTAGCACCCTCTGGAATTAGATAAACAAACTGTCTGGGGACTGACCCTCTTCCAGATTCCAGCCAGGTCACTCCATGTTCTGTCCTAGCAACATATGGTGTCTTTGGCAGTAGGGTCTTACCATTAACCTTTGGTGGATCATCAAGAACTCTGACAGAAATCTGTCTTCTTTTGGGAACCCTTGTAGGTCTCTCTGATCAACAGTTCATTGTAAAAGTTAACCGCATGCTGGTACTGGGAATTACAAGTCAGCGCCAAGGAAGATGAAGGAAGAGAAAAATAATATAAAAGAGAAAGAGGGCTGGAGAGATGGATTAGTGGTTAAGGCACATGCCTGCGAAGCCTAAGGATCCTGGTTCTATTCTCCATGTCCCATGTAAGCCAGATGCACAAGGGGGTGCAAACATCTGGAATTCGTTTGCAGTGGCTAGAGGCCCTGGCACACCCATTCTCACTCCCCCACCCCTTTTCCTTCTCTCTGTCTCTAGTAAATAAATAAAAATAAATAAATAAAATAAAATTTAAAAAGAGAGAAAGAGATAGAGAGGGGAGGGAGGGAGATGGAGAGAGAGAGGGAGAGAGAGAGAAACAGGAAAAGATTAATGCTAGTTTCATCATGTCCTCCCCAGGGCCCTGTGGTTCAGGTGTTCCCTCTATGGGCCTGCTGAAGGATCAATGTTTTAGCCTGTTGTTCAGGATATAGGATTTTATGGTACCTTTTCCATTTGGGTCCGTATTTATTTTCAAGCAGAGGAAGATAGCTAGCTAGATGATAGATGATAGATAGATACATAGATAGATAGATGATAGATAGGTAGATAGATAAAAGATAGAGGGAAAATGGGTGTGTCAGGGCCTTTGGCTGCTGCAAACAAACTCCAGGTGCATGCACCACTGTGTACCTGACTTCACATGGGATTGTTAACTGTCCAGGCAAGCACCTCAACCACTGAGCCATCTCTACAGCCCTAGGATGATGTTGCTGTTGTGATTCAAAATAAATTAAGCGGAATCTTGCTTTAGTAAATAGACAAATTATTCACTGAATAGTATATACCTGATTGAAAAACTCCCATGCTTTCATCATGTACTTCATGGGCATCTTTGAAAGTAAAAAGTGAAGTGTACTAGCATGCTTTCTGATCTCAAGCTCTGTTTTTTTTTTTTTTTTGTTGTTGTTGTTGTTTTTTTTTTTTTGTTTTTTGTTTTTTTTGAGAGAGAGACACAGAGAGAGAGACAGAGAGGGAGGGAGAGGAGGGCAGATAGAGATGGGTGTGCCAGCAGCCTCTCAGCTGCTGAGAACGAAATCCAGATGTGTGTGCCTCCTTTTGGTCAAGTGAAGCATTGCACCCTTGCCTCACTTTGCATCCGGCTAAAGGTGGGACCTGGAGATTGGAACCAGTGTTCTTAGGCTTAGGAAGCAGGTGCCTTAACCGCTAAGCCATCTCTCCAGCCCTCAAGCTCTGTTTTTACTTGATAAGCTTTGTCAATGGCAGAAGAAAATTCTTCTCACCTTTGTGTTTTATAGGTACCTTCTCCCTCCCTTTTTTGTTTTCAATTTCTTGAAATAATGCTTTCTGACAGCAGTGAATCAGCTGATTTCTGCTGTTTTATTTAAAGAGAACATTTTCTTGTGCTTAGGCTTCGTATTATTCAACAAATTACTTTTCCATGTTAAAAAAGACGAAAAAGAAAAAGAAACAGAAAAAGCTTTAAAAAGAATTCTATAGCTCCAGAACTAGAATACAGGGCAACTATTTATAGGGAAATGGAAAATGACTGCTGTTTCCTTGAATACTGAATGTACACAGTAGACTGGCAATGCTAACATCACTAGTGTTGAGCACTTGTGACCTGTATTGACTTATATTTTAGTATCTGATTTCCACTTGTGGTTGGAACACCCCATGATAACAATGCCACTTGGCCTTCTTCTTCAATGCAGGTTCTTAAATTATAAATGTTTGATATAAAGAGTGAAAATTTGAATACATATGTATCATTCTCAATATGGTTCTTTTGGGATTAAAATATCACAGAAAAAAAACAATATCTGGGAACAGATGTCTAGTTGTTAATATTGTTGCTAATCAAAATCAGATTTTTGTAATGACGATCACACATGTTTCAGAATAAGTTTATATCTATATAGTCTTAATGAAACTGGTGATCCTTGCAGAAAGTTTGATAAGACATGCCTTTGCTAGAAGTTTATCTGCAATGCTGAATTTGAACTATTGAACCATGTAAACAGTATTATAGCACAAAGGCACCTTCATTATTGGCTGTTCTTTGGCTCTTGATTTATAATCTTGATTTTATTTCAGACTTCTTGAGATTTAGGGAGCAATGGAGCCTCTATATTTTGTTTTATCGCAAACAAAATGAAGCTGTCCTTTTCATTATGTAA
Organism: Orientallactaga sibirica; assembly: GCA_036365145.1. Lineage (NCBI taxonomy): Eukaryota > Metazoa > Chordata > Mammalia > Rodentia > Dipodidae > Orientallactaga > Orientallactaga sibirica. Next base: position 61,268,541 of record JAEOAD010000004.1, read on the forward strand.
ATTGTACACACAATTTGAATGCTCAAGCAAAAACGGGGATGCTCACTTGGAATTCTTACATTAAAAAATTTTAAATACACTTTAAAAAATGATAAGTCCATTAAACCCCTTAATTTTCTTAATATAAAAGTATGTATGTATCTACATATGTGTGTGTGTGCGTGTGCATACTTAGGAAAAAACAATTCTCCTCGGCCTCATATGAGTAGTTTTGTTTTATTTCCAGGCATAAATTTTACCTTAGAAATTTGATATTTTTAATAATGTAGTGTATATTATGAGTTGCAATACTAAAGATCATGGTTTGTTCTTAGAGGTTTTATGCACAGATACTAAGATTTCCAAATATCTTAGCTAAAACAGACATTTGGATGAGAATGGAATTCAAAACTTGGTGTTCTGATACTCTGCTTTGCATGCTACATAGACAATTCTGGGGTTCATCAAATGCTATATTTATAGAATGACTTCTTTTGAAGAGTTCCAAATTCCTAACAAATATGATTTTACTCAATCCACATGAGGTTACATCTTTTTATTCCAAGAATACGTTTATTGCATATGTGCAAAACTGAGGAGGTAGAAATTCATATGTGACATTGCATGGCAGAGGCACTGGCAGTTGCCAAACCACTAAAAAGCTTTGTCTTTTGACTGTGTTGATGAAGAAATATGCACCATCCTTCTGAAAAAGAGAAAACTAAATTATCTATCTATGTATCTATTTGTCTAGCCTCTATCTTTCCACTTATCTATTTAGCTTTAAATGCTTTTTGTACTCTTTCATATTCTTGCATAAAACTATGGTAAAATAACCTTCTGCTATTTAATTAGATGTAAGGCTATTATCTTACTCTTATTTTGCTGCTACAAATTATTACTTATCATATTCCTAATGAATAAAGCTAACAAATATATAGGGAAACACACACACACACACACACACACACACACACACACACACTGAACTGGGATTCAAGCCCTAGACATTTTACATTCTATATGAGCATTCTACCACTGTCCTATATTAGCAGACTGAGGTAAATATTTCTTTTAAAATATTTTATGTTTATTTTTTGACAAAGAAAGAGGGAGAGTGAGAGAATGGGCACACCAGGGCCTCCAGAAATTGCAAAGCAACTCCAGATGCATGCACCCCCTTGTGCATCTGGTTAATGTGGGTCATGGGGAATTGAACTTGGGTCCTTTAGTTTTGCAGGAAAATGCCTTAACTGCTACACCATCCCTCCAGCCCTGAGGTAAATATTTCTAAAAGTGTCTAAACAGTTGGCTTAACAGCAATAATTGCAAATCAAGAATGGTATTAAAATTTGAAAAAGAAAAACTTTAGGTTAATCTTGACAAACACAAAATGGGCCTAAAAATTTTAGGGTGTTATCTTATGTAATTTCTTTAGCTTTATAATATAATTTTGATTATAAAGTAAATATAATCTTTTTTTGAGGCAAGCCTAATAGACAGGCTTTTTTTTTTTTTTTTTTTTTTTTTTTAATTCAAGAGAGTGCACACATGAGAGAGAGAGAGAGAGAGAGAGAGAGAGAAGGAGAAAGAGAATTGGTATGTCAGGGCCTCCAGCCACTGTAATTGAATTCCAGATGCATGTGCCTGTGCCACCTTGTGTTCATGTGCAATCTTGCACTTGCATCACCTTGTTCATCTGGCTAATGTGGGATCTGGAGAGTGGAACTTGGTTCCTTAGGTTTTACAGCAAGCCATCTCTCCAGCCCAAATATAATCTTTTTTAATTAATATAAGAGAGCCAAGAAATAAATCAAGTTCATCATGAAATTCTCCCTTGCTCAACTCAATTCTAATCCCCAAAGATATCCATCACTATGAAAGATTTGGCAAGTATTATGCCAGATGATATTCCCTTATACAACCAAATAATGAATTTAAACATGGGACCATGGTATGAATACTTTTCTGCTGCTTTATTTTTAAATGTTTAGCTATATATAAGTACATGAAGAACTATGTTATTCCATTAAATGACCTAAGGACATCTTATAATAAATATATCATCATTTTTAAAACAATTCTTTATAGGTAGATAGTTTGTTTCAAATTTTTTTAATGTTTTAATTTTTATTTATTTATTAGCAAGGGGAAAAAGAGAGACTGGGACAGAGAGAGCGAGAGAGAGGCGTAAATGGGCTTACTGGGCCTTCCAGCCACTGCATATGAACACCAGATGCATGCACCACACTGTGCATGTGGTTTTACAGGGGCACTGGGGAACTGTACCTCAGTCATGTATTACCGGTAGCACCATCTCTCCAACCCTGTTTCCATTTTTTATTCGCTCTCTAAAGAGTTCAAAAGATATTCTTTAACCATGACATGAAGTGTTGGTGATTCAGATGATAATTAGTAACCTCATAGGAAAGTTGCATTGACTAAAGCCAGAAGGAAAGAAAAGATTTAAATCTACTGCAATTTTTCTATCAGTCAGCAACTATGTAGCACAGCAGAAAGGGAGATAGATTTATAGCCAGAGATGCCAAAAACTACAAATTGAAGACTTTAGATCTCAACTGCAAAAACAAACTAATATCTCATCACTGGCCAATCAAGACAAGAAATGCTCAGCAAAACAAGCAATCGCCTATCATTGTAGGAAAATCCGGTGAAAATCATCACTCTTAAACTGTGTTTGCAAAACCAGCCAGGGATTATACCCTTCTTCAAATACACATTTTAGCAATTTCTCATCTCATGTTTTACACCTCTGGTGTACATGAAAAAACCCAATTGAAATTCCACAAAATATGTGGTATTCTCTGAAACAGCAGTGTAAGTGGCTCATGGATAGAAGGATTTCCAATCTTTGGCCAATCTTGGATCAATCAGATGTTTCCAGAGCCTGCTTCTTGGGTAGCTTTTTGGATAGCTTTATTGGGTAGCTTTTTGGTATTAGAATTGTATCAGAGCATACTGTTGATATAGTGTAGCAACTTCAAGGATTCCGTCCCTTAGTGGATGCAGTGGGGCTAATGCAAAATGTATAACTGTTTCTCTGTCTGTACATGGCTCAACACTGATACCAAGACCTGTGTTTACTCTTGATTCTTCTGCTGGATTGCAAGACCACTGAGTTTTGGCCAGAGGAAGAGCTCAAGAATAGGCTAACCATTTAAAATGAAGCAGGAATTAAGATTATAATTGTGTTATTTAGTTTCAAATTAGAATCAGTTTCTTTTCCATAGAACAACGCAGGGGAAGGGCAAGAGTTCAGTATTCATGGCGATCATGACACCAGCAAAAGGCCGAAGGAGATAAACACAGAGAACATCCAACTCCAACTAAGCCAGAGATCCAGAGACACAGAGGCTCCCGAAACCGCATCACTGAAGCAGAACTAAAATGACCCCAATGTGGCTCAGGGAAACTTGCAGAAGAGGGGGCGGAAAGATTGTTAGAGCCATAGTTGGGGCATTATGCACAGAGACTGGGGCCAACCCCCCAGAACTCTTAACCAACCTCACAATGCTTGACCCACATTCCCCATTGACAAGGGTCCCTTTGAAAGTGGGAGGACAGGGAGGAGGACAATGGATCCTTTACTATGAATGTAAAATCAAAATAATATAAATAAAAAAAAATATATATATTTAAAAAAAAAAAAGAAAACAAAACAACAACAACAAAAAAAGAATCAGTTTCTTTTGAGGAGTCTGTTACTCAGACAGAATAGACAAACCCATGTTTCTGTAATAACAGTAAATATGACAAACACAAAGGCTTTCCTTGGAAATTGTATGAAAGCCTTGCAAACATGGGCTACAAGGCAGTGCAGTGGTTAATGTATTAGGATGTTTCTCATTAAGTCCAAAATGATTATGTGAAACTAACTTAGTGTGTGAACTGGTGGGTGTTCTATTAATGGTGAGCACCCAGTTCCCAGGATACTTTTCCATGTTTGGATACTGTGTGGTTTTATTTGCTTTATGTTGCATCTTCCAATAAAATATACTTCCAATCCAATTTTCTTAATAGCATTAAACAGGTACTTTATTTAACAATATCATTAATTGCTCTGCTAATAATTGTTTCATTTCTTTTCTCCTCTTGGCAGCAGACAGCAAGAACTAACATTTATCAAGGGCACAAGTGCCCTCTTTCTCCTGGGTGGTGAGGCTTACTTAGGGAAAGAAATGCCATCCTTTCTCAAGATACTTCTCTGCCTCTCATAGCTCCTGGTCTCACCTGGAGTGAAGGCCAGCCCTCATTTCCAAATTAATTGCCATAAACATAATTTATACATACAATAAGCCTGTGAAAATGGTTCAGTGCTGATCTTCACATTAATTCCATTTTTCTACTCATAGAAGAAAAACTAGCATTATCCTTTTATAAATAATTTATACAAAGCCTTTGGGCAGGGGATGTGAAGGTGATGGTGGCTTATTTAAAAAACCTCTGTTCGGACAAATAACTGACTCTGATAAGGGTAGAATATTTTAAATGATTGTAGATGATTATCCTGATTTTTAAAATCATTTCCATAATAATTATGGCCCAAGAACCCATATGTTTTTTAAAAATTTGTGAACTTGAATGAAAAATTTTATATTATAAGGTTTGATAATTATGTAAAGGCTTCTCAAGACTTACTCTCTTGGTCCATCACTAAAAGTACCAGGGTCATGTGTATTTTAAACATTTTGTTATTCATCTGTGCACAAAGATTTCCTTTACCTCCTCTCTCCTTTTGCTGAGTTTAATTTCCTATGGATCATCAAAGGGAAACTTCAACTTTTCATACAACACATCCATTTCTTTGAACCTGTGTGTTGTATTGGTTATGGGCCAGTAGTTTAATATTTTTTGAAAAATAAATTGTCCATCATTATCACATGTAATATCATATAAGATCTACATCTAATTTTCACTGAAAACCTGCCTTTTAAATCTTATGAAGATCTTCATGTTAATGCAGTCACCACTACAGATTCTGAGTCAGAGAGATTGACTCCATTTTCTCAGCAAGACTCAAGCCTTCCTGCCCCCTGGTAAGGCTCATGCTATGAGCAGGGCTGGTACTGTTTATGACAGATGCAAATTATACTCAACATTGTTTGGATTTTACAATTTAAAATCAGGCATGCATTCTCCAAATCCAATTCTTTCCTTTAAAGCCCTGAATTCTGGACACTTCATAAAGCAAAAAGCTTGCTGCTACCTTCAAGAAACTCAAACTATCTGATTAGATTGAAATGATTTTTCTTCAGTTTGCTCAAAGCCAGATTTAAAGTCAGGTCCCAGAGGGAATGGGAAAGTCGATCCCCTAAGCTACTCCATCCTTGTTTGCTTTTTTTACATGTAATATCCTACATCTAAGCCAGAGTATAATTTAAAATACAAAATACACTCTACATAAATATGTCCTTCAGAAATTTTTTAATCTGACATTTAAAGGAAGTTAACTAAGTGCCTTATATCATATTTGTCAAGCACAATGGAGAAATTAGAAATATCCTTTATGACAATTATTTCTTAATAGGTTTCTAAACATTTTTAATGTTACATATTTACTTACTGCTTCAAATTAATAACACTCGTGTGCTGTTTTAACATAGATGTGCCAGATTGCTCATTTACAATGAGCCTAAATAAACCTAACATCATTCCAAACACTTCAGATATTAGGAGCTCAGGTTTGCAGTCACTGTTTGCTGGGAGCATCAAAGGGTTACTTCACTCCTGGGCTGCAAGTACGAGCAACAGGAATCCACTGGCTTTAATTTGTCCATGTCTTTCATTTGATACTACCAGTATTAATAGCTTTGCAAGGAAATTCTGCAGTCATTAATCATAATAATTAATCAGATCCAATTATATTGCATATAAATGTGAACAAATTGCTGAAAAAATAATGATCTATCACCAACGTGTCATAAGGAAAGAGAGACTAAAATAGTAATTAGAAGCAGAGATTTAGTTGTGTATGAGTGCCCTGCAACTGATTTTTAACTGTATGATGATCCAGTAATATAATTAGTAGAAAGTCTAGCAGGCCTTTTCAGCAGACCAGCTAATGACTGTGCACAAGGGGAAAAATCAGGTTCTTGTATTTGCTCCTAACTTTGCATTTCTGACTAAAGGAAATTCACTACCCCTTGTATTGGAATATGGGGCATTTAACTATTCTTGCATGAGTTTTCTGGAGTTTTAATATCTTTTTAATTTTTTATTATTTTTATTATTTTTAAAAAGGTTGTACTCTTAACTCCCCTCTCCCACTTAAATTAATGCTGTCTATTAACCGAGTATTAGTCAAGTTAGAAATCAAGATAGTCTGCATGGTATTTTTCTTTTCTTTTCAGTCTTGTAATCATAAAAATGTGCAACATATAATTCAAAATGAAACATTTTAGTTATAGTAAGTTAACACACTGTGGGTAACAAGCATGTTAGCTATTTTCACCTATCTTCTTTCCCTTGAACTGAACTGAAAACATTTCAGAAAATGGAATTCCTCTGTTTTCACTTCAGCTAGCAGTCTCCAAAGCACAGGCAGATTTTATCAGAAACCATTTAAAACACGTGTGTGTGTGTGTGTGTGTGTGTGTGTGTGTGTGTGTACATACACATTCTTTAGCAGATTCTCAAACCTGACCAAAATGAATTGTTCAGTACAAGCTTTTCCTTAGAATCATCTTAATAATGCCTCTAATTTTTTAATTTTCACTCTGTCTCATAAGATAGACTTCTAGCATACATGTTCAATTTTAAACTTGTGGTATATACATGCATTCTTAGAACTACTTTATTATCTAGTCAAATGTACATTTTTAAGCCTTTCCCAGGATTTCCTTGCTGGAATCACAAATGAGACATGAAATGGTTAACTAAAGATTGATGAGCAGTTTTTATGACAGGTTTGCAACTTGAAAATAAATGTTAGGTTCATCATAGTTTTCAATAGTAAGCACTGCACTTTACCGTCTTTGATCTCAGTGTTGTGACTACTACAAAGAAATAAAACCTTATCTTACCTTTTCCAGCATCTACTGCAGAAGACCTCAATAATGCATAAGAACATCTGGAAGTACGGTAATTTCAGCTATCAGAGATAAGAATTGACACAGAACAGGTAAACCCTACAAAGTCATCATGTTGAAATGAACTGATTAAGGTTTAGTAACATAAAACAGCATGTATAGTGTTTCCATGCTTGCTACATCTCACAGTTTTATATTAAAAAAGGAATGTCAATTATACATTTAATAGGTTGATTAGCTGGTAGCAATATTATATTTTACAGAGACAGAAATATATGCAGATCTACTGCCATATACATCTATTTAGAGTTAACGGTGAGTTCATAGAAAATACATGGGCATAGTAAACAGGGTTTTGAAATGACAATTTTTTACTGGTTGCAAGTGCTAATTGCTAGTTTCTCAAGGGTATAGAATTAATCACCTGCTAGATTTACAGTCTCTAGGTTGAGACCTGAGGATGGAGGCAATAAGAAAAGCTCTTGAGGGACATATCATATGGTGAGTCTAAATATCAGTCTCTATGCATATGTAAATTGGTAACAAAGTTTTTTCAAAGCTCAAGTATGCTAATTTCAAACAGGCAAGACTAAAGCTAGCTTTTAGCAGCTGTTTAACGTCTGCCTGTGGGTGGTAGAGAGAGCTTAAAATACAAGCAAACAGCGGTGCATAAGTAATTAAGCAACATTTTGCTGGGCATAAATAATTCTGTTTATATTGCTCTTTTGAAGAATATAGAATACAAAATAACAGATCAAGAGCACCTTTGGTCACTAGAGGTTAACTGTTCTTTCTCTTCACCTTTTCTCTGGTTTTACACTTTAAGAAAAATAAATAACAAAGTGAGCTTCGTGATCTATAACTTCCTAGGAAATGAAATCATTCAAGGTGGGAATAAGCTGTATTATAGGATCATTGCACTTAGAGTTCAATTCTTTTGTTTTCAGTGAATTTCTCTAAAAATTTATCAGAAGAAAATGTAATGTTCAATTGCAAATATGTTTATTAACTGTATTTTTAATGATTACTGAAAGTCAAGTTTAGATTGTTTTCTGAAATGGAAATATTAAAACATTTTTTCAAAGTATGTATAAGAATAAAGCCTTTATGTTTTAGAACTAATTTAAATTAGCCAATGCATTAGAAATAGACATATGATTCACATAAAGATTGTTGACTAAACATAACACCACATTCAGAATAATTATCTAATTTAAAGAGGTCATACTAAGCCAGTAGAAGTATCTATAAGCAAAAGAAAAGCTAGTATAAAAAATTGCATTTGATTCAGTAAATACCTTGAAATTGACCAGAAGGAAGATGAAAGATTTAACACGATTTAGAAATACCTAGTCTGGAAAAAAGGATTATAGATACTAACTGTGAAAAGAGTCAGAGGTTTAAACTTTGTTTGCGTTAAATATTCATGGGTTAAGGAGTTAATAGTGAAAGGAAGTACTCAGTTGGGTATCAGATCTTATAAAGGGCTTTAGAACACATTAGGATGCTAGGAAGGCAGGAGTAGCCATCTACACACAGGGATGCTGTTTTCCTTTGCAATGAAGAAGCAGGTAGATAAAATGAGGCTTTCAAAAATCTCCTTGTCTTCATTCTCAAAATTCTAAGAAAGTATATAAAATTTGGTGAAATAAAAGAACTCTTTTTTTCCTGGCATTTCTAATTTTTCATTGAGCCTGCCATGGAGCTGAGCTTTAAAACCACATGGTCTGAGTGAAAGAGAGAGATGTGTGTATAGATGTCATATATACATACATCTGTGGTCTTTTCTTATGAAACATGCCAATGCTTCACTTGTTCTTCTGCTTCAATGATGTGTGGGCAGCAGCACATGTTCAAATAAAAAGATGAAATTCAGTTAAGTGATTTCAGAAGAAACATTTACTTGAGGCAGTACTCTAAAGCTGCTCAGACTCTCAGACTTATGAGAGAGCTCACCTTAGTTCACTTAGTACTGTTCATTCTGAATCCAGCAATGACATAAGTTCCCAAATCAGAGGGCAGATAGATGGAGCAAGAAGGAAGTCACATCTCTTCATAGCTACGTGAAAATGGCAAGATATATTTTCAAATTTTGGCAAAATAAAAAGGATGGTAAATTGGGTGTGATGTACTCATTACACAACTACTCGGAAAACTGAGGATTATGAATTCAAGGCTGAACTAGATATCTATGAGACCTCCACTTGAAAAAGAGAATAGCAAATAATTTTTTCTAAAGATAGTAATGAGTCAGCACTACAAAATGTAGTATGATGAATGCTCTTTTCTTTGTCTCTGTTTTCTGATTAACAATTTTGTAGGGACCTTGTCAATATAACTGTAAAGAACTTAGATAATATTTCATATTATTATAGTAGTATAAGTCTTAGCCATGTATGTGAAAGTAAAATATTTGAATATTATCTTAGAAGAGTTGCAGTGTTTTGTTTTGCCATTCTACTTTCTCCTCTTTGTCTTCAGACTTCCACGGGCTGTATCCCCACTTTGGGCTTTATATGCCCACATTCGTTTGCTTAATCCAGAAAAAAGAAAAATAACATTAGAAGTGAGATGTTTTCAGTTTGGCTTTCCTTAGATATACAAGGATATGTTTGTTATACACTTCATTATGTACTTGCCCATGGGAGCTAACAGTTTAGGTTAGTAAATAGTACGTGTACTTAGTAAATAAATGTGTTTTTTATCTCTCTCATTTTGTTTGAAAGCATGAAGGCAGCTCAGCTGAGACTTGGAGAGATCCATTAGTGTTTCATTTGTATCTGCAAGGTTCCTAATGCCAGTCTGGACAGAAAGTAGTACAATGTTCAGAGTGGTCAGTCTAATAGATCCAGATCTGAAAAGCATGATGGACTATGAGCAGCTCAGTGTGCTCCACTGACTGAATTAACATTAACCTCCAATGTGTAGTAACCAGGAGAGCATGTGTATATAATATATATCTTAACATTCAGTGTGAGATTTAAAACAACTGAATGAAGTATATACACAGTATTCCATGCTCCCATGTCTACTGTGTCCAATGACCATTAAGAAAATACTTATGACCTGTTGAATAAAATTACCTATTTCAAAATAAAACTTTGTCTTGTCTTGTCCTAACATAATAATTTATTTTGTTCCTGTCAAATACAGCCCTATATACTCTAAAACTATTGATTCCACATGAAGGCTACTCAAATTTCTATATTTGATTTTAAGTTGTGAATTAGTCACTCCATTTCTATCCTTGGAAACAGAAATATGTTGCTTTCCTTTATGATATGTGTGGTAGTTTGATTCAGGTGTCCCCCATGAACTTAGGTGTTACGAATGCCATGTCACCAGCTGATGGCAATTTGGAAATTAAACCCTCCTGGAGACCATGTATTGTTGGAGGCGGGCTTATGGTTGTTATAGCCTGCTTCCTCTTGCCAATGTTTGGCATATTCTTCTATTGTCCATCTGATGTTGGTGAGGAAGTGATGTCCACCCTCTGCTCATGCCATCATTTTCCCCTTCCATCATGGAGCTTCCCCTTGCATCTGTAAGCCAAAATGCTCTTAGTTAGGTGTTTTCTGACAGCAAAGCAAATATGACTGCAACAGTGAAGTTGGAACTGAGAAGTGGTATCATTATTGCTAGACACAAGATTGTGTGGCTTTTGGCCTTTTGGAGCTGATATTTTTTTAGAGGAATGTGGAAGGATTTGAAACCTTGGCCCAAGAGATGCCTTGAAGTGCTGTAAGTACAGCTTGATGGACTATTCTGGTTAGAGTTGAAAGACCTGAATGCACTAAAAACTATAGACTGTGAGGTTTGGATTGTGAGGGCAATAATAGACTGGACTGGGCTAGAAGCAGTTTGTGTGAGAGGCTTGCTGTTATTCCCATGTCTAGAGAACTTGTGCAGGGTTTCATTGTATAGAAATGGACTGGTGTGTGCAGAGGGATATGGCACAGAAAAGAATGAAATCTTTGGGCTGAAACTGTTGCCGGTCTGGCTGCAATTGAGAGATTACAATCTTTGCAATTGGGCCAGCTGACCTGTGTTGGAATGACAGGAAGAATTCAGAGTCTTTTGAAGTGACCTGAATGCTGGAGTGTCCTGTTCTTCAAAGTTGGCTTTATTCCCCCATGGATTAACAATACCTCCTGGTGTTATGGAGTATAAGAAATGCAGGAAAGAGAAGGTCACTGGATTTGCAGCATGATTTTGGATTTTGGAAATGGCCATGGGCAGTGTGAAACAGGCTTATTGGATTACCTGCATAGAGACCTGATGGAGCCATGATGATGAACCATGGGTTGCATTGGAGACTCAGTGGAGATGCCAGGACTATGGGATGGCTGCCAAGCAGTGTTGACAGCACCAGATGAAGCTTTCCTGGACTGTGATTAACCTAGCTGGAGGGGCAGAATTGGAACTATAGAAATTTGTCATTGCTTACAATTATCAGGCTTGGAGATTTGTGATTGACTAGAGTTGTTGGACTTCGTTTTTGCCCTGTTTAAATCTTGTATTGATTGACTATTTCTTTGATCTGCCTGATGCCATCTTTTGCAGTGTGAATAATTATTCTGTACTATTATTATTATTATTATTATTATTATTATTATTATTATATTGGTATTACTGCTCAGTTAAAAGAACTTGGATTATGGAGATGTTTGAACATCATTAACATTGATTAAGAAAAAAGTATGGGGCCTTTTAAAGTTGGACTGAATGTGTTGGATTTTACATCGTGGATGGTTCGGTTTATGGGGGCCAGGGTTGGAATGTGGAGGTTTGATTCAGGTGTCCCCTATAAGCTTAGGTGTTCTGAATGCTGGGTCCACAGCTGATGACTATTTGGAATTAAAGCCTCCTGGAAGCAGTGCATGGTTGGGGGCAGGCTTATGGATGTTATAGCCGGCTTCCTCTTGCCAGTGTTTGACACCCTCTCCTGTTGCTGTTTTTCACCTGATGTTGGTCAGGAGGTGATGTCCACCCTCTGCTCATGCCATCATTTCCCCTTTCACCATGGAGCTTCCCCTTGAGTCTTATATGCCAAATTAAACTTTTTTTTTCCCCCACAAGCTGCACTTAGTTAGGTATTTTCTGGCAGCAATGCAAACCTGACTGCAACAATATGCTACCACAAAAAAAAAAAAAAAGAAGAAAAAAAATCAAAACAAAAACAACAACAACAACAAAAGAACCACATATATTGTGGAAAAGTTTACCTGGGAAACTATTTAATAAATTCTGTTCAGGAAATTGAAGACATAATCTGAAAAATATGAGCAACTGAAAGCAGAGAAATCCTGTTTCTTCAAACAATTAACCTCTTTCCCAGATATTCTCCAGACATCTAACATGTAAGGAAAGCATGTTTGATTCATCTCCTTTGAACGTGTTGAAACTTCTCTGTTTTTCTCTGTTTCTGATTGTAGTCAGCACATGGAGTTAAATATGTTCTTGGGCCAAACATGATGGCATTGGTGAGTTGAATACTCATCCTCTATAAAGGAAAGATACTCTTCACGCATTACTTTTTCATGCACAATGCTTTAATGTAACTATTCCTATGGGTAAAGAGGCATTTAAGAAAAAAAAAATAACCATACCATCATCTCAAATTAACAGCAGAATGAAGAAAGGGTAGGGTGAACCAAGGGAAGACATGATTTTTCACTGAGAACCACAGTTCTGCAGGGTGCATAGCAAACCTTTATCCTGGAGCCCTCTCATGCATATCCTTTCCCCTCACTCCTGCCTGTCAGTCTTGTAGGTGTGCACACGTTAAAAAGTGTTCATTCTTATTTTGCATTGTGAATCGAGTTCCTACTGAAGGCATAACTGAATCTGTTGACTCTCTCTCTCCTGTTCAGGGAACATCTAAATAGAACCATTTCACTATTTGTGTTTTTTATTCCTTTATTTGTTTTTCTTTATAGCTTTTTATGGCGATGATTGTTCAATGTTGAGATCCATTGCAGCTGAGGAACTTCACTCATTATATTTACTAATTTATATAGCAACCAAAAGGTAGAAGGAAAATAACACAAAAACATATTTAGTAATTTCTTGAATTTAAAAACTAGCCCTAGGGGAAAATACATCACTTTATATTTTGTATCGCTGCTGTGTTTAAGGAACCTAAAAATGGGATTTCATATTCTCATATTTTGACAAGTACTTTACATTTGCTTGAATAAATATTTTACTATGAAAGGAATATGATTAAAAGGAAAAGCACCCCACACTATTAACTTACCAGGAACAGTAAAGCAGTAAAAGTACATATTCCATAAACCTAGGGGTGCAGCAGTAGTTGATGCCAGCCAATGCTCAGAGGAGATTTTCCTTTTCTTTATTATGGTTAGGCTCCAAGAAACCCTGTACTTGGAGGAAGGAGAGGTGTACATCAGCTGTTACAGTGATGTAACAGCATTTAGTTCTTTTCTGAAGAGTTCCCACATCCCAAGAGCATAAAGACAACAGCACACTATATAGTAAGTCAATTAGTTTGAACAGCCAGAGTTCAGGAAATGCATTTATTCTCTTTCATAAAAACACTTGTAGCTATAGAACTAGCTATACTTCATACTGTTAAGGTCAATTTTTCCCATGGAAATTATATTTCATGATTGAAAAAAATCACTCATAATTTTTAAAGTAAAAAGAAGCACTTGCTAATGCAGGAGAATGAGTTTGTTTTATTTGTAATTATCTGTCTTTAGAGTAATTGAGATTCTAAACAGCACCTAATAGCCTCACTGTATCAAATTACTATTGCCTGTAACTTTTCTTTGCCCAATATCAAAGAGCTTTTCAATTGCAACACTACTACTAAAACCTGGGTCATTTTCTAGCAATTAATTGGAAGAGGTGATTAATAGCTTAATAATGGGTTGCACTGTGTTTAAAAAGTACAGGGGATGCACATAGGAAAGGAATAGGTAATTTTGTATCCCTGAAACATAACCTAATTGAAAAATCAGCAGTTGGTCTTATTTACTTTAGCTTGTACTTCCAAAACCTCTTTTGATCTACTCTGTGAAAATGTGTGAATCTGGAGAGTATTTTTAATTAACTCCTTGAACATTGAACACACTATGAATTTAAGGTGCACCAGCTATTCCCTGGCACCTGCAGTGCTCTACCAGCTTCTTAGGAATTTTAGAGCAATGAATGCCAAGCATCTGTCTGTATGTGAAGATGGTAGTGGCCATTCGGCAAGTCACACCCTGCAGCACCACCCATGAATTGCAGGGCAAACTTATCTATGCCATCACGTCATAATGTGGGGCTTGGGAGCCTGTGGTCATTTTTGTACTTTCTTTTTATCTTTACCATTGATTTGATGTCTATAAGACCTAGCTGCAGCCTATCAGAATACTTTTCAAGAAATATCAATTGAGCAGTCAATTACATTTAAATTTTCATAAAGCTAGATGGTCAAAATTTTGAATCAAAGTCTCAAGAAAATGGTAGCTGACTTGTGCGGTGAGTAGTTAAATCAGAGACCGTGGTCTCATGTTAAACTCATGATAGTAGCAAACAGCAAGGGACCAGGACTCATGTGTCTAGCTCCTGTTAGTGTAATGTTGATCCATATCTCCATATCAAGATGGTTGAATATGGGACTCATGTTTTTGTTTTTGTTTTGTTTTTTGTTTGGTTTTTGTTTTTAGAGGTAGGGTCTCACTGTAGCCCAGGCTAGCTTAGAATTCACTATGTAGTCTCAGGGTGGCCTCGAACTCATGGCAATCCTCCTACCTCTGCATCCCAAATGCTGGGATTAAAGGTGTGCGCCACCATGCCTGGCTTTGTGTGTGTGTGTGTGTGTGTGTGTGTGTGTGTGTGTGTGTGTCTGCTAAATATTTATGTCTCTATGTTATGATGCTAGAAGAAAATCAGAAATAAGACTTTTTTCTTTAGCCTTTTGAGGAAGGGTCTTGATCTAGTCTAGGCTTGCCTGGAATTCAGTATGTAGTCTCTGGTTGCCTTTGAATTCACAGTGTTCTTCTTTCCTTAGCTTCTAAAGTGCTGGAATTAAAGGCATGATAAAACTTGATTTCTTGTAATTCCTTCCAAATTGTATGATGCTGCTTTTCAAATGAAGGAGAAACAAAACTGCACTATTTTTCTTTCATCATATGACTGAATGTGAGCAGAAGTCAGGACTATGTATTATTTGTTTCATGGGATCAAACATAAAAATGAATAAGAAATGAAATATGAAATACAGAAAACTGCCTTAAAGTGAACTACACTTCTCTACCTTTCGCAAACTCTGGGATTCAGTATTGAGGCTTATCCCCGCAAAATCAAGGTATTATATGAGCATCCAAAGATTTTCTTTTCAAATATTTCCATGTGTATTGGAGAGCCTATAGCAACAATGGGGGAAATTTTGAAATTCAAAAAGACACAGAATTAAGCTTGCCCTGCTAAAAAGCATAAAGTCGGTTAAATTTAAACAGCTGTAGTGAGTATGGAATAATGTGCTGGTGGTGGGGAAATCAAGTGAAAACAAAGACAACAGGACCTTTATGAACCACAACTTGCTTCTAGACAGGGCTCTACCCACTTTCAGAAATCAAAGAATAGAGAAGACTTAAATGAACAGAACATGGTTCCACTGAAAGAGGGCCACACTGAGCTCCAGAACTTCTTTCTGAACAGGGAAACTAAAGTTCTCACTGTCTTCCAGCACAGTGTGTTTCTGTGATGGCTGGGGGCCAAGAGGAAACCAGCCCAGCAGAGGTAGCTCTTCTCTTCCATAATTTTGCATGATTTTCTTAGAAGCAATAATGAGACTCTGTCTATAAAAGTTAGATGGCATTCCTGAGGATTCCACCTGAATATGCCTACTGCATGCACATTACAAGCACATGCATACACATTCATGCACACATACATAAAATTCCACAGACCTGTGGAGAAGGAACAAAAAAAGAGGAAGTGTTCAGTTGTACAGGCAAGGACTTAGGTAATTTTACTCCATAATTCCTGTCTCTAGTAAAATTCTTTGCCTTGTCAATTTTTCTAATGTTTTTCTTTTTGTAACATTGCTGATGTACTTGGTTGCCTCACCTTATTTGAAAACCGTCAAAGAGAAGGGTCTTTATTACATTACAAGCATGCCATTTTCTTAAGCTTTGCAATAATGGTGTAACTTATTTTTAATAGATTAAATAATTGAGGCTTAAATATGTTCTTTCAGTAGTCTCTGTGGCTTCTCTCTGTCTCTGTTGTTTTTAGATGTTTGTGTGTATGGAAGTGTGTGTGTGTGTGTATGTGTAGGTGTAGGAGGATGTTTGTGCATATAGAGGCCAAAGGCTGTTATCAGGAATCTTCCTCATTGTATTTTTACCTCAAATGTTGACATGGGGTCTCTTATTGAACCCAGAGATCATATAGGTGGCTAGTGTAACTAGCTCAGAAGTACTGCCAATCTTCACCTCCCAAGTGCTGGCATGACAGGTGCACACTGTCATGACAAGCATCATGAGTACATGGTTTTAATGTAAGTAAATAGCAGAAAAAAAAGTATAAGCCTAAAAGCCTTTGGAAACCATTTCGTTCTTGAAATGGGGTTTTGCTATGCTACCTAGTCTGGCTTTGAACTTGTGAGTTCAAACAATACTTAGTTCTCCACTTGCTGTGTGTCTAGGACTCTAGTAGTATACCACAACACTTGACTGGAGAACAATTTTTTTTTAAACACAGCACTGTAATGTCTCCACAATAAGAAATATTTTTAAACTACACCCAAAACTGATTCTAGTAGGAAAAGATTTATTGGGATCTGGAGCAGGCAGGACTAAGAATACTAGTAACTTTCTTTTTGTAAAGCACCATTTTTCCTTCCTTCATCCCAGATCTTCTAATCTTTCCTCTATTATCCTCATTTTTAATTTATTTTATTTATTTTTTAAAGGATTGAGGATTAAATTTAGGGCCTCTTACATGCTATCACTTACATTCTACCACTGAACTATATTTTCATATCACCATTCTTTTAATTAAACCTTACTTTCAATTTTTCATCTATGTTGGTGTATAAATATTTATAAAATATTTAAAAGTTATCACTTGCTGGGACATTTGAATATCAAGTTAAGAAAATGTTTGATGAAGTTCCACTAGTATCCCAGGAAGTAGAAGAAGACATACTTTCAAGGGCTGGGGACATAGCTCAGTGTCATAGTGCTTGACTTGCATACTCGTGGTCCTTGGTTCAAACACAAGCATAGCCAAAAAATAAACATATTTTGAACACAAATTTCTGAGATAGCTAGATACCTACACTCTCCATCTCCAGTGTGTGTTGGCAATGTTGAGATAAAAATGAAATAAAGCATGTAAAAACTGACATCCCCTTGCAATATAGACTGAGGATGAGCAGGATCTGTTTTGGATGCTGCTGTGAATGGCCAGCTCTCAAGCCTTTAGCTCTGGGACTGAGCCTGGCACTGGCAAAATGTATCAACGAAAGCAGAAGCAATGAGGAGAGGCAAAGTACGGTGAACAGAAGTAGGATACTGAAGAGATTCTAAAGAAGAAAGAGTAAAGGATTCATAGGTTGAGAACAGAGTGTAGAGGGTTTTCTGTTGAGCCTTGAACAAAGGGAAACAAAGGGTCACTCTTGCCTTCGAGTTTATTGAGCCAGGCATAAGCTTCCAGAACTTAATCTGGAATTTATCTGTTGTTAAGATAGCTGCTTTGACAAGAATATCAATAGAATTGAAGAAATTATCACCTCTGCAGTCTGTATAGAGGGGATGGCTGTGAATGATCATCTTTCCTGGAGCACTAAGATACATACGGGATGCTGGGGCAGCAGGCATCATTGTTGAGGGAATGATGAGACACTTTGACATCCATAGACATTACCTTAGGTGAAGTTGAGGGAAGCCAGTACGAAATAGTACATAAAAACGGTCTGAGGGCTGGAGAGATGGCTTAGCGGTTAAGGTGCTTGCCTGTTAAGCCCAAGGACCCAGGTTCAATGCCCCAGGACCCATGTAAGCCAGATGCACAAGGTGGCACACACATCTGGAGTTCATTTGCAGTGGTTTGAGGCCCTGGGACACCCATTCTCTCCATATATGCCTTTCTAATAAATAAATAAAATATATACTTTTTAAATTTGTTTATTTTATTTATTTAAGAGAGACAGAGAGAAAGAGAGAGAGAGAAAGAGAGAAAGATAATTGGTGCAACAGGGCCTCCAGCCACTGCAAATAACTCCAGATACATGTGCCACCTTGTGCATCTGTCTTATGTGGGTACTGGGGAATCAAGCCTTGAACTGGGGTCCTTAGACTTCACATGCAAGTGCTTAACCACTAAGCCATCTCTCCAGCCCTAAATAAAATATTTTTTAAAAAGAAAAAAGCTTCAGGAATAATCTGGGAATGGTGGCACACATCTTTAATCCCAGCACTCAGGAGGCAGGGATAGGAAGATTGCCATGAGTTTGAGGCCACTATGAAATTACATGGTGATTCCAGGTCAGCCTGGGCTAGAGACCCTACCTCAAAAACTTAAAAAAAAAAAAATCTGGCTGGATATTTGCAAAAAGAGAAGGGTGAAGTTAGTTATTGTAATAAGAATTTTCAGCCAGGCGTGGTGGCGCACGCCTTTAATCCCAGCACTTGGGAGGCAGAGGTAGGAGGATCGCTGTGAGTTCGTGGCCACCCTGAGACTACATAGTTAATTCCAGGTCAGCCTGGGCCAGAGTGAGACCCTACCTTGAAAAAAAAAAATAAAAAGAATTTTCTTTTATTAATTTATATTATTGTATACTATTTTCCAGTATTTAAAAAACATTTTTATTTATTTATTTGCAAGGGGGGAGGGCAGAAAGAGTAGGCATACCAGGGATTCTAGCCATTGCAAACAAACTCCAGATACATGTGCTGCTTTGTAGATCTGGCTTTAAGTGGATACTGGGGCATCAAACTTGGGTTGTGAGGCTTTGCAGGCAATCACCTTAACCACTGAGCCATTTCTCTAGCCCTCCTTCCCAATTTTTATAGAAGTGAATAAAAAAGTTAGTGGGTGCCCTTGTGGATCTAACTCTTGTCTGAGTAATGAAAGTGGAGGGAGGAGAGATTTTGGTCTGAAAAATTAAAAATTATGTCTTTATTACATATGATTCTTACATTGTCTCCTTACTGAATATTCCGAGTGACTTTGTAGCTGGATATGAGCTATGAGTTCTAGAAGCATACAAACTTAGTCAAAGTTCATCAGCTAGGGCCCAGGAGAAACCACAGAGGAATCGATGGGATGAGCAGGAGTGCTGCTTCCATGGTGAGCCTGACAATTTGTGTCAGGGTCAAGGAGGCAGACACTGAGGATACCCAAAATGTACCAAAGCAAAGATCCGGAACCTCTTGAGAGTTCAACACTGAAGTAGACTGAAAACACTGCTCAGGGAATTTTGTGGAATAGGGGGTGGCAAGATTGTAAGAGCCACAGGTTGGGAGGGCATATCCAAAGGCACTCCCCCCTGCCACAGTGATTGCTGCTCTCACAACTAATAACCCATAATCCCATGAGCAGCACCAGCAATCTCATTGAGGAGAGTCCTCAGCGGAATGGGGTCAGGGAGGGGGGAAATGATGGTACATCATGGAAGCATGATGTGTCCATACAAAGTATATGCTTAATTAAAAAGGGTTAGAAAGTAGCTAGAACTAGCTCTTAAGATTCTAGAAAGCACAATGTGGGCTGTCATAATACCATGGGACACACTTTGTCAATAATGTGAACAATCTGTGTGTTTGAGTCAAGTTCACATTGCTGGCAGAAATCACTCAGACCAGCTTGTGAGAAAAAAAGGTTTATTTTGGTTTACAGACTAGAGGGGAAGCTCTACAATGACAGGGAAAATGATGACATAAGCAGAGGGTAGACATCACCCCCTTTCCAACATAAGGTGGACAACAGCAATAGGAGAGTATGCCAAACACTGGCAAGGGGGAGCTGGCTATAATACCCATAACCCTCCCCCCCAATATACTACCTCTAGGAGGCTTTAATTTCCAATTGCCATCAGCTGAGGAGCCTAGCATTTAGAATACCTAAGTTTATGGGAAACACCTGAATCAAGCCACCACATTCTACCTCTGGCCCCTATAAACTGATAACCAAACGTAATTTAAAAATGTAATGCATTCATCCAACTTTAAAAGTCCACATAGGTTTTATCAATTCCAATGATCTTTAAACATTCCCATAGTCCAAGATCTTTTAACTGAGCCATAATACCAAAAAATGCTCCCCAAAACGTTAATGGCACAGAATAAACATTCACAATGCAAAAGATGGCACTTGGGGATAGCAAAGAAATACTCAAGCAATACATGATTTAAACAGGGCAAACACCACATTCTATAGCTTCAAGTCCAATAAATATAGCCAGTGACAAGTCTCCACATCTGATAATTCTAACCAGCAACAAGTCTCTGGTATTCCAGTTCCATCTCCCCAGCTAGGCTACTCACAGTCCTGGAAAACTTCATCCAGGTCCAGCAGCTTTCCTCAGCAGCCATCTTGTGGTCCTGACATCTCCACTGGAGATGCAATCCTCCGTTCATCCTCAAGGCTCCATCGCGTCTCCATGCAGGCATCTAGCAAACGTGTTTCACACTGTCCTTGGCCGTTTCCAAAACACAAGACCATGTTGCAAACTCAATGACCCTCTCTCTTTCACATTTCTTACACTTCACAATACCAGATAGGGTGCCAATTTGTTAATCCACAGGGGAATAAATCAGACTTTGAAGAACAAGACACTCCTTGAGCATTCAGGCCCCTTCAAAAGAGTCTGCATTCTTTCTGTTACCCCAGTGCAGGTCAGCTGGCCCAATCTCAGAGGTTGTAATCTCTCAATTACAACTGAATGGGCAGAGTTCACCCAAAGTTTTCATTTTTAATGTGCTACATCCCTCTGCACACACTAATCTGTTTCTACACACTGCAACCCTGAAGAATTTATAAGGACACGGGTATAACAGCAAGCCTCTCACACAAAATGCCTTTAGCCCAGTCCAAGAAAAGCTCTTTCTCACCCTCATAAGCCAAACCTCATAGTGCATAGTTCTTACTGTATTCAGGTCTTTCAACTTTCACCAGAATAGTCCATCAAGCTGTACTTACAGTACTGCAAGGCATCTCTTAGGTCAAGGTTTCAAATCCTTCCACATTCCTCTTGAAAAATCAGCTCCAAAAGGCCAAAGCCACACAGTCAGGTGTCTAGCAGCAATCCCTCCTTGGTACCACTTTACTATTGCAATTAGGTTCACATTGCTGAGAGAAATCACCTGACCAAGAACAGCTTGTGAGCAAAAAGGTTTATTTTGGCTTACAGACTGGAGGGGAAGCTCCACAATGGCAGGGGAAATAACAGCATGCACAGAGGGTGGACATCACCCCCTCACCAACATAAGGTAGACAACAGCAATAGGATAGTGTGCCAAACACTGGCCAGTGGGAGCAGGCTATAATACCCATAAACCTGCCCCCAATAATACTCTGCCTCCAGCAGGCTGTGATTTCCAATTGTCATCAGCTGAAGAGCCTAGCACTTAGAATACTTAACTTTATGGGGGACACCTGAATCAAAATACAACACAGTAGCTCTCATAAGCTACAAAATCACCCAGCTAGGCAAAATGTACCCACTGGTGCAATTGTGGCACATAATGGGGGGTATTCAACTGCTCTGTGAATGAATATGAGGCCCATTCAGTGGGAGGGAATTCATGTCTGGTACTGAGAACCAAGCTAGATGCCTATAGCTTAGAAGGTCATAGACTCTAGAGAAAAACTTACACTAGCCTTTGGAAATGTTATGTCCTTTTAAAAGCTCTCTAAATGTATGTGTTTATCCCCTTTGATCCATGAGACTCTCGTTCTTGGTTAAATAACATGCTTTAAAGTTTTTTTTTATTTACTTATTTGCAAGGGAAGAGAGAGAGAGAGAGAGAAAGATTGGGCAAGCCAGGGCCTCTTGCCACTGCAAACGGACTCCAGATACATGTGCCACTTTGTGCATCTGGTTTTATGTGGGTACTGGGGAATTGAACTGGTGTCTTGAGGCTTTCCAGGCAAACACATTAACTGCTTAGCCATCTCTGTAGCTCTAGAATCTACTTTTTACATATATCAAACAATACTGGGGAAACCCAAGACCCATAATGTGGTGGTTTGATTCAGGTGTCCCCCATAAACTTCAAGTGTTCTGAATGCTAGGTTCCCAGCTGATGGCAATTTGGGAATTAACACCTCCTGGAGGCAGAGTATTGTTGGGGGCGGGCTTATGGGTATTATAGCCAGCTTCCCCTTGCCAGTGTTTGGCACACTCTCTGGTCGCTGTTGTCCACCTTATGTTGACCAGAGGGTGATGTCCACCCTCTGCTCATGCCATCGTTTTTCCTGCCATCATGGAGCTTCCCCCTCGAGCCTGTAAGCCAAAATAAACCTCTTTTTTCCCCACAAGCTGCTTTTAGTCGGGTGATTTCTGCCAGCAATGCGAACCTGACTGCAACAGTAAAGTGGTACCGAGGAGTGGGATTGCTGCTAGACACCTGACTGTGTGGCTTTGGCCTTTTGAAGCTGATTTTCAAGAGGAATGTGGAAGGATTTGAAACCTTGGCCTAAGAGACACCTTGCAGTGCTGTAAGTACAGCTTAATGGACTATTCTGAACAGAGCTGAAAGACCTGAATGCAGTAAGAACTAAGGACTGTGAGGTTTGGCTTATGAGGGAGAGAAAGAGCTTTATTTGGACTGGGCTAGCAGTTTGTGTGACAAGTTTGCTGTTATGCCCATGTCCTGAGAAGTTGTGCAGGGTTGCTTTACGCAGAAATGAACTGGTGTGAGCAGAGGGATATGGCACAGAAAAAATGAAATTTTGGGGTGACCTCTACCCGTTCAGCTACAGTTGAGAGGTTACAACCTTTGAGATTGGGCCAGCTGACCTGCAATGGGGCAACAGGAAGAATGCAGACTCTTTTGAAGGAGCCTGAATGCTGAAGGAGAGTCCTGTTCTTCAAAGTCTGATTTATTCCCCCCTGGATTAACAAATTGGCACCCTACCTGGTATTATGGAGTATAACAAATGCAGGAAAGAGAGGGTCATTGAATTTTTAACGCGGTCTTGTGTTTTGGAAATGGCCATGGACAGTGTGAAGCAGGTTTGCTGGATGCCTGCATGGAGATCCCATGGGGCCATGAGGATGGACCGTGGGTTGCAGTGGAGACCCAGTGGAGATGCCGGGACTATGAGATGGCTGCCAAGGAGAGCTGCCGGCCCTGGATGAAGTTTTCCAGGACTGTGAGTAGCCTAGCTGGAGGGGCGGAATTGGAACTCCAGAGACTTGTTGCTGCTCAGAAGTATCGGACTTGGAGATTTGTCACTGACTAGTTGTTGGATTAGAATTACAGAGTTTGACGTTTGCCCTGGTTGTTTAAAATCTTGTATTGGTTAAGTATTTCTTTGTTTTGCCCAATGCCATCCTTTGCAGTGTGAATGTTTTATTCTGTGCCATTATGGGGTTTTTTGGGGGATATTTTTGGTATTATGGCTCAGTTAAAAGACCTTGGATTATGGGGATGTATGAACATCATTGGAATTGATAAAAACTATGGGGACTTTTAAATTTGCATGAATGCATTACATTTTACATCATGTACGGTTATCAGTTTATGGGGGCCAGGGGCGGAATGTGGTGGTTTGATTCAGGTGTCCCCCATAAACTTCAAGTGTTCTGAATGCTAGGTTCCCAGCTGATGGCAATTTGGGAATTAACACCTCCTGGAGGCAGAGTATTGTTGGGGGCGGGCTTATGGGTATTATAGCCAGCTTCCCCTTGCCAGTGTTTGGCACACTCTCCTGTTGCTGTTGTCCACCTTATGTTGACCAGAGAGTGATGTCCACCCTCTGCTCATGCCATCATTTTTCCTGCCATCATGGAGCTTCCCCCTCGAGCCTGTAAGCCAAAATAAACCTCTTTTCTTCTCACAAGCTGCTCTTAGTCGGGTGATTTCTGCCAGCAATGTGAACCTGACTGCAACACATAATAATTAATAATAAGAAGAGAAACCTGACTGCCTAGAATGAGATGAATCATCTCTATCACACCAGCCAGGGTGGAGGAAACATTACAAAGGAAGTGGTAGGTTAAATATGAGGGCTGCTCTCACTACTTTCTGGAGAACCCTCTCCAGGGAGATGCTGGTAGACATGGAGGAGACCCAAAACTCATCAAATGGCTTAGCAGTTAAATCATTTGCCTATGAAGCCTAAGCCTAAGGACCCATGATTGGCTCTCCAGATTCCACATAAGCCAGAAGCACAAAGATGAGGCAAGAGCAAGGTTGAACATATCTAGTAGGTGGTGCAATAATCTGGAGTTGGATTTCACTGGCTGAGGCCCTGACACACCAATTCTCTCTCTTTCTAATAAAAAATAATAATAAAACTCATCAAAGCAGAGAATCAGAGGCTGCTAAGACCTCAACATTGAAAGAAATTTCTGTGTCCTCCAAGACTCAGGGAACATTGCAGAAGAGGAGATGGGAAGAGTGTAAGAACCTAAAGATTGAAAGAGGTACTGTGATATATTTGTCTCTCCATAGGCACTGACTGATGCATTCATGACCCCACACTGAACACTGATACCCCCACTAAGGAAAGAACTCAGGGGTATGGGGTTGGGGAAGATGGGACAAAAGAAGACAACCAGATTGGAATATGACAAATTTTCAGTATGTTCATATATTAAAATTCCCAAGGTATTACGTCAGGTCAAGTAAGTGGAAGATGTGAAGCAGAAAAATTAGGAGGTATAAGACAGTGTTTGCAAGTTTTTCAACACTGAGCTTAAGTACACTGACCTTGACAAGAGAAGACTTAGTAATACCGTGAGGATGGTATTATGATCGTTTTAGACTGAACTGAGAATGGTAGGCCAGGAGGCAAAGAAAGTGAATCTAGACTGTCATTTCAGGAAATGTCAATGTGAAAAACAGTATGTAACAGGAGCTTGGCTGGAAAAAGTTGCTTTCCCTCATCTCCATCTCATTTATTGACCTCCTTCGCTTCTTCCTGTCCTTCCTCCTTTGCTCACTTCCTTTCTCTTTTCTTTTAAAAAAGATAGGATTTAGCTCATTTTTGTTTCCTAATAGAAATTATGTTGGAGGCAGGGAAAAAATGATGATGTGGGAGCCATGGAGTATGATTAAGTTTCAAAATTATTGCTAAAATAATAAATAGAATGAAGGAAAGATCTAGAATATATTTTGAGGGACCTGTCATTGGAAGGCAATAGGGTGCTACACTCCTAAAACAGGTGGAACAAGTAGATCTTGTTTATTGACTGGTTTGATGATGGAACAACAAAAGGGACCTTTTGTTTATAACTGTCTCATTTTGTGATTATGAATTAACTGCCTTTTATTATACAAATATCACATATAAATGTGTTCCACCTAAAGCCTAAGAAACCTTGATTTAGATTTGATTTTTTTTTTTTTTTTTGATTTTTCAAGGTAGGTTCTTGCTGTAGCTCAGGCTGACCTGGAATTCACTCTGTAGACTTAGAATGGCCTTGAACTCACAGAGATCTTCCTACCTCTGCCTCCCTAGTAGCTGGGATTAAAGATGTGCATCACCACGCCCAGCTGATAATTTTTTGTAAATCATTTAATACTCATTTGCCAATCTTAAAACTGTCTTTTTTCCATTTTGGAACTCTATACTATCAGAACATTGAATTCCAAGCAAAAGCTCACAAAACATGTACAGCATCACTCTGTATCCTCATCCACCTGAATATACTAACAAATCAATACCAACTTCTCTCTGTATCCCCATCCACCTAAGCATACTAACAAATCAATCCCAGCATTTCTCTATATCCTGACCTCCTTGAAAACTAAAATAAGATTTTGACATGAAATCTTGTACACTGATTTCAGCCATTGCCATGTTTGATTTTGATTGTGGATACTATATTACTGAAACCAGATAAAAATCTCTGAGCTTTTAACTCTTTAAAGCTAAGAGCTGACCCATTGACAATTCCTGTCTCCTAACTTATTATCTAACCAAGTGGTACAAGTGTACAAATGCCTAATAAATTCTAGGGGAAAAACAAGAATGAAAGACAAACTCCTGTTTTTGGGTGATATCCTTTGTAATTTTTTTTCTAAGTGATATCTACATGTGTTAAAAAATACATCAGAACAAAAGTGAAAATTGTGCAAATATCCACCCTTCCCCCATCACCTTGAACCCCTCCTCAGGAGTTCCACTTCCTGTGTGCTCTTCCTGTATTGTCCCTCTGCAGCATGCAGGGTTGTCAGACAGCCCTCTTTCCCATTCCCTCCAGAGGAGGTGCATGTGTAACGGGGAGTGTTCTCTTAGAGTTGCGAGGCTGCTTTATTTTTTCAGCTACTGTGAAATAATTAAAAATGAATGGATACCATAGAGTTGTAGGTAGCATATTTATTATTTGGAGTAGTTATAAAATTCCTTGAAATTAAAAATCATACTTTGAACAGGTCGATTAGTCAGATTTAATTTTTCTTTCACTCTCTTATATCGGTGTAAATATTTTCATTTGTTATGCATACCCAAAAAGTATATTAAACTGTCAAAATATAAATGATTTCCTTTGGCCACCATGGCTTGAGGGATTTATTTCAAGTCTGTTGTGCTACTATTTGCCCCTAGGATGTATAATCTATATTTTAGAGGAGTGTGGCTTACTGTAAGACACCTGTATTATTTATGTGTGATTAATATGTGCGTTATGGTGAATGTGGTCTTTTGGCCTTACTTCTCTCTTGTAGTGACTTAATCATTTCTCACAAGAATGTAGTCATTGTAATAAAACATTCCACATGCTAGTTTGTTTTTCAGCAGTGACAAATGCAATTGTAGTAAAATGTGAATTTTCAGTTATTAAATATGGCATCATGAATGTAATTTACTAGGGTACATCTGTGAGATGTGGCTACATAGTACTGCAGAAGCTGAAGCTGAACCCAAGCCAGTCTTTGTTTACATGAATTTAAATATAAACATGGGTGAGCAGCATCTTTAAATCACAGTGTTTAGGCCCCCAGTCCTAATTTTGTGCTTCCATATATGAATCTGTAAACTATATAAGTAGTCGGTTACATATATATGGATACCTATTAAGATGGTCTCATTGTAATTTGAAAATTTGCAACATATTATAAAGATCCTTGATCATCCCTGACATATAATATCATGTTCCAAATTAGGACATATGTCAGCATTCCTACTGGATCATATAGGACACAGGATTTTTTATGTTCTTTAAAAAATATTTAAGCCAAAAGAGAGTGGGATCTTCAGAGTGCCAAAATATACAAGGCTAAGATTCGATTAGACATCAACATCAACTCCCAGAAGTTTTTTTTTTTTTCCCCATAATGGTGATAGGAAAAATATGGCAGTTTTATATTACAGGCATGGCGTCTTGCAGACTACTGTACATAAAAGAACTTCATCTTAAAATGGCTGTAGTCATAATCATGTTTTGGAAAGCTTTGACAAAAGGTAGGATAGAAAATATAAACATGAAAAGTGATAACTATATAAACATATACATATTTTAGACAGTTTTCTTTTGTGTATATATGAGGAATGTATCCATTCATTGTCTAATGACAGATGACTTCAAATTTGAAAATTTCTTCTCAAATTTATATCTATCACCTATTATCTATCTATATATTTCTGGGATCTTACCCATCATTCAAGATATGAGCTGGATATTTTTATACTTTAATAGTGCAAGAAAATACATTTTTTGATAAAAGAAATATATCAGTATTTCAAAGAAGAGATTGGATTATGTGTCTACTAAAGGCGTGACAGAAGAATTCATGTAAATATTGGCACAGTATCATATTAAATGCATTTTAGGCATGTATTAAAATTATAAAAGTGTCTCCAACTTATTGAGCTTACAGAGGAAGTCATCATGAGTATTAAAGAACGATGTTGATAATTACACTAAATTCAACCAGGATACGGTGGACAAGGGCTTTAAAACTTCAGAAACATCAATTAAAGCCCAAGTTGTGTGCAATAAGCATCAAAAATTGATAAAAACTCAAATTTAGGTTTTTAGATTTAGTGTTTAAATCAATCAACTGCAAACAAGATTTAATTAAAGAATATTATTTCAAAGTGTAATTACCTACTGGGATTAGAATGAACCTCTATTGCCCATAATGTTCTCCTACTGTGATCCCACACTGAAAAATGTTGAGTTTTAGATTAATATGCATCTTGTAAGTACAAGTCCTAATCTCAATCTTAAAGGACATTTAAAACACACTTGGAACCTTCTATGCAATCAAGCCCAGTGTGACTACTCTGTCCACCATGCTAAATTTGTGATTACATTTTTTATGTGCATGATTTAAATCGTTTTAGCAGGAGTCCAGGGAGCATTTTACCCTGCATATTAATTACACAAAGGCTTTGTCATGTGAGGGTCTCAGTGGTCATGGTCTGTAATCCAGCTCATTTGAACTGTGAGTACAGTTTTTGAGCATGCTGTGCACATCAAGCCCAGCTTTAAAGCTAGAATAGGCTGAGATGGTTAACAGGTATGGTTCCTGCTTAAGGAATGAATGCCATTTATTTAGTGACATCTGCAAACTAATTGCTTAAAAATCTGAAAGTGAATATGTGTGCTCAGAGGGCTGTTATTAATACATAGAAACGAGACTCCATGCCACAGCATTCTATTGTCTCAAGCTAGCATTATTAATATAATCATATGATCCCTTCATAAAACTCCTCTTATTACAGGAAGGTATTTATCCTTCTTAGAATTTCAATGATTTTTATCATCATCAGTCCACTTAAATATTTGGAACCATTTTTAAATGCTATGATTTAAAGAGGAATTAAGTGAATTTCCCAATAAATTTACAAATACGAAGAAGCAAAATAAAAGCGAAAGGCCATTAAACACCATAGCATCTCAATGGAAGAATTTCCAAACCTGATGGTCTTTTGGATGTTTGGTCTTTCATCATATAATATTAGTATAGTTCATGCTGTTAGAAACAGAAGCTTAAATATGATATGACACTAGAAGTTTGGTATAAACGTCAGAAGTGGTTTTTAACCTTGAAAGGAAATCAGAATGTCAAAAAGAGACACTCACACCTCCTGTCCAGATTTTAAAAACGAAGCTAATAATGGAGAAAAATGAATACAAGCATGTGCATTCTGACCAAATTCATAATTGCTGTTACTGATGGGTAGCTGTTCAGTTTAATACAAAATAACTTTCCTTGAATTTATGTGCGTAAAAATGTATAATGACAGAAATGTAGAAAAGACTCTACAGTAAATAATGACAAATGCCTCAGTCAAGATTCAGATTGTGATGGCTAGGAGATGGCTCAATGGGTAGAAGTGCTTGTTGTGAAGCCTGAGGGCCTAAGACTGACCCAGTGGGATTTCCTCAGCACCCACTTAAAAAGATGAGTCATAAAAAAGAAGACAAACAAACAATGACATCAATAACAACAACAGCAACTAAAACAGGGCTATGGGAAAGGTGGAAACTGACTGGAGAATGGCTGGAGCTCACTGACCAAACGATGGCAGCTCTGGGTTGAGTGAGAGACTTTGTTTTAAGGAAACATGTAGGGCAATAGAAGATAAAGGAGCATTCTGCACACATCTATTTAAACACCACACACATGTCACATCATGCAACATACTACACATACTCTACACACACCGTAACAAAGTAATGATTCACTTTGCTGGAAAACTCTTGCATCCCTGGCCAGGATGTGGAAAGCAATTTAATTGTTACATTTTACTATAGCATAATATTTGTAAATGTTGTTTTTTTTTTTCTTTTAAACATAAAGTAGGCATACTGTATCAGAGCTCATGAAATACTATATAAAGCCAAAGTGGAAATAAACTCAGAATTGATTCTTTTTTTTTAAATTTAAACTTGGTGACATGTCCATCATGACAACTAATATTTGTAGAAAAATTAGCCAGGCATGGTGGTGCATGCCTTTAATCCCAGGTCTCAGGAGGCAGAGGTAGGAAGATCGCTATGAGCTTGAGGCCAGCCTGAGACTACATAGTAAATTCCAGGTCAGCCTTGGCTAGAGCAAGACCCTACCTCAAACAAACAAACAAAAAACAGCGAGAGAGAATGAAGAAAAACTAACCATCTCTCAGAAAGAATAAACATCTCTATTCTTAAAATATATTTTAAGAATTTACATGTTATTCAAAGGTATTTGTCTTCTGCTTCTTAGTATAAATTCTAACTTGTAGCTAAACTATTTGAAATTCTCTCAAGGTCTCTGGAAAATTTTTATTCATTCACTATTCACCAATATAAGTAATATACAAAGGAAAACAGTTAAACTACATGTAATAAATAGGAGACTTACAAAATTATTTCTAAGTGTTGGAAACAAGAACTTTGTTAAAATAACTTTTTTTACATCTTTCTGTCTTCCATGAACAGATTGATTTTTCATATTATGTATTAAATATTTTCCAAATAATTTTTTGGTCCTTTGGAATTCATATATATATATATATATATATATATATATATATATATATATATATATGAATGACAACAGAGAAACTTTGCGATTAACATTTGTGGAGATATGCATTCTGTAGACTTATTTCCATTTAACCATTGCAAAGCTCTGATTTGAGTAAGGTAGACTGTTCTAAAGGAAATGAATTGTAATAAATTCTTATTGCAGGAAGAATGGCTTGTAAGTTTAACATTAGGTTATAATATGCAAAGGGTATGTAAAGTTACAGATATTTTTATGGAATTGGCTCAAATTCATCCTATGGGTTGAGTTGTATATTTTAAGGACTTTTTAGTGTGGTATTTGAAGAGTCAAATGCTACATTGACTTACACTTATGCATCATTGTATTATAAAAAGATTCCAGAGAAATTTGGCTATGCCATTTAGCAGGTCTGACAGCCTTTGTGGGAGTGTGAACACTCAAGAGGCCATGAAAAAATGCAGTGTCTATGTCTGAACATTTGTGCCTTCCTACTGTTGGTTTGGATTACAAAGATGATGATTTTTTTTTTTAAAGGAACGGCAACAATTCAACCTACTCTAGATATTTTAATATTAACTTCAATTTTGCTGAAGTGAAGTTTTAAGACAGATATCAAGCTAATTCAACTGTTATAATCAGTTATATGAATATCTTATTCAAAACAGTTATTGTTCGTTAGCATAAGCCTGACTTCTGCTCCTCGTTTCTGTTTGGCCACATTGATTCCAGCAACTATGACTATTTGGAAACATCCCTGGCAATTGAGGATTTCACTTTTCTTCAGGATCATAAGTCAGCCCCCTTGAATTTTATATCCTTTATAATGCTTTCTTAGCAGGGAAGAGTATTTCATACAAGGCACATTTTAAGAGCTGATGCCTTATATCAGTTTGAGTACTACAGCCTGATGTCATTTGGTTTAAATTTCATCAAAGAAACAATGTTTTCTTAAAATAATCTGTCTCGTAGTAGCTGCTGCATAGTGTTCATAATACAGTGTAATTCTTCCCAGACAAATCACTGAAAATGATGCTGTTGTGATCACTTATTTAAACTTCCCAGTTCTATAAGAAACATCTTTCTTCTTCAGAACTGGTTCAAAAGTCTAGTAATTGGGAGTTGAAATGCCCTTTCAGAGTTGATGGCTTTTCTTTAATGTGCTTTTTTTTTTTCTGTTCCCTTAATAGAGTTGTGTACTAATAAAAAAAAAAAAAAGTCCATAGATGTAGTTATTTTTCTAATAAAAGGCTGCCTAAATATCTGGCACTTTATATCAAATTTTAATGTTTCCAATTTTGAAATCTCAGCAAAAAACTGTTGATGTGGGTCCCTTTTGATAAATTATAAAGGTAAACTTTAATGACCATTGAATAGGATCACCTTTGCTACTTGGGGTAATAGAATAAAATAAAACAAGCAAACACATTTTTCTTACTGCCACATGCCTCTCCTTAATAACAACTTTTGTCTCTTCTGCAGAAATAGGTGCTGTGTAAGTCTCATTAAATTACCTGACTGATGGAATAAATATATAGCCCATAGCTTGGCAGTCCATAGTAAACTGAGCAAGGGTCTTGGTATCTCAGAGTTCTGCCTATTTAAAAATGCCTTGGACTCTTCTCACAGATATGTAAATTATTCCAGTTAAAACTAAATGCTAAAGTCTACACCATTAGTCTTCCACTTCATGATCTCCACATGGGGCTGTTAGAGGGATAATGTACCATACAATACACGGTTTACTTTTAATTAATAGAAAAAAATGTGAAATGAATATTAAATGTAGCTTAATGTGAAAGAAAGCTCAAAACAGTGTGGTTTTTATTTATTTATTTGAAGAATATTCAGTTCTGCTTCATGATGAGAAAATAAGTAATGCGTTACTGGACTGGGAGTCTTCCTGGAGCCCTTCAAGAATTAATGATTTGGAGGCCTTTGCCAGCCAGCTCACTTCCCAGACCTGACTCAAAAGGGGTGTACAGGGAGAGGTCAAAAGACCTTCCCATTGCCTTTTGAGTCTCCATATTCCCTGCAAAGATTGTTCCATTCTCTATATCATATGAATTCTAGATCTGCTACTATATATCAGAGCAAAAAAAGCTCATCAAATAGACCATTTAATTAAAACATGAGATCTGTCCATCTGTGTTATAATTCAATGTGTCAAAATTAATGCCTCTGTTTTTAATAAATAGAATTACCAATTCACAAACAGTTTATCACACTGTTCCCAACCACAGAATGGAATTTTAATTATATAGCATTATTTATGGCAATGAAGTGATCGTGTTTCATAATATTTGCCAGCAGAACAAGTTAGGGTTTAAAAAGCAAAGCTCTATTAAATAATTGCTTCCTCCGGTGGAGACCTCTTCGTCTCAGTCGGCTCACCTAGGATAAGGTAAGGATCTTGGGAAAAGATGAAGATCATGAGATTCTAGTGTGGCTTTAGGAGATAACAAAGTCCTCACTGAAGGCACTTATTTGCAAGATTAAAGGGTTTGAAGTAAAGCCTGAAATTAGTAACTTTTCATCTCCTTTTACTCAGACAGCCAGTGTTTTGTAATAAAATAAAGACCTTGCACTTTCAAACCTTTGTGCCAGACAGACTGTGAAACTGAATGCTACTCAATTTTAAATTATTCATACGTTCTTAATTGTGATGTTATCCTTATAAATGATAGTAATGGTACCGTTTAAATCCTAAAAACCAGCAGGCACCTGCCAGTGAGTTGGGTTCATTTAAAGCACAGCCATTGAATCCTTAATATGAGAGGCTATTGAGGAAGGCTTAGCTAGGAGAAAGTCAGTAAGACATTTGATTTTACCGTTAGGAATTAGGTAGCTTGTCGTGATTAGCAGAAAGAAAGTGAAATGCCAGTTGTCAGTGCTTAATTTATAGAGAATTTACAGACCATTTGGAAAAAAAAAAAAAAAAAAAAAAACACCCTGGGTTTGGAGAGGACTTGCAGAAAATTATACTAACCCTCCTTGTAATTAATTGTTTTCACATTATTTAGCAGTAATCAAAATACGTGAGGAGGCAAAAAGATGTGCAAGACCATGAATAAAATGACTGGTACACCTTAAAAAATGTAAAACTTTATGTGTGCATGTACCTGTGTCTGTTCATGTATGAATATGAGTGCTTAAAACAAGTTTGTAAAGGAAGGTCCCAAGCAGTCCTAACCATTCCTGTGAGCAACGAGGAGTTAAAAGCATGTGAAAACTGAGGTCTTTACGTGACATACCACACTCGTCTTTTTACTTTCTTCAACATTTAAAAAAAATAATGTTGCTTTGAATTCATTTTCAGAATCCTTTTAGTGATATCAACACTTGTCATGGTGTTGGGAGAAGAAATGTCTCTCTGAAATGTGGCCATATTCTTTTGGAATGTACTTGTTAAAAAAAAAACAGCAACTTTTTGAGGTTGTGTCATTTTTAGATGGACATTTTTACATATGTCAATTTCTGTAACCTTTTGAGCATTTTTATGTTTGCAATTTCACATTCAAAGTTTTTAATAGAAAAAAGTGTTTAGCTGTTAAATATTTTATCCAACTATCATCTTTTTTATCAGAGATTTACAACAAATTTCTATGCATAAAAATTTGAGTCCAAGATATGAGTTTCTCCAGGACTTTAACATAATGTTTTAGCCATCATTACATAATTCCAACCTGCATATGATTAAAGACTTTTAATTGTTCCTGAACTCTTTTCTTCTATTCATTAGTATAGATACTCACATGATCATGAGTAATCAGGATTAATATGGATATTCACTGCTATTTGATAATTTGATTGCTTGTGATGGCTGACTCTGACAAACACTTGTTGTTTTTCTTTTACATGTTTGTATGCTGACAATTTATTTTTCATGAAAATAATCAATAAAATGGTCAGACTTAATAATATTAAGCAGGCTTAATAATATTATGTTATTAAAATAAGGAGCTTCAGGCTTGAGATGTGATAGCATTCCATCTTTGTGAAAACACACTTGAGGCAAACAATTTTCAAAGGCATTTTGGCTCATGGTTTCAGAGATTGAATCACTCTATTGTCACTTGGTCCTATTACTCCAGTCCTAATGGAAGCAGAACTTCATGGTGGGGAGCATGCCAGATCATAGCTGCTTATTTCATAGTGGCTAAGAAGGAAAGAGAGAGAGGAGAGAGAGAGAGAGAGAAGGTTAGAGTCCTAATATTCCCTTCAAAGGCATATTTCCAGTGACCTCATTTCCTTCTACCATGCCCCACTTCTTAAGGTTTCTTAAGGTTCTTTTTAAAAAAATTTATTTGTTTATTTTTATTTATTTATTTGAGAGTGACAGACAGAGAGTGAAAGAGACAGAGAGAGAAACAATGGGCACATCAGGGCCTCCAGCCACTGCAAACGAACTCCAGATGGATGTGCGACCTTGTGCATCTGGTTTACATGGGTGCTGGGGAATCGAACCTCGAATCAGGGTCCTTAGGCCTCACAGGCAAGTGCTTAACCGCTAAGCCATCTCTCCAGCCACAGTTCTTTTTTTTTTCAAATATTTTTATTTTTGTGAAATGAAAGAAAGAGTGATAAGAAAGAGAAAGCGAATGCCAGGGTTTCTTGCCACTGAAAACAGACCTCAGATTCACATGTCACTTTGTACATCTGTATTTTTGTGTGTACTAGGGAATTGAGCCCAGGCTGTAGGCTTTGAGAGCAAGTGCCTTTAACTACTGTGCCATCTTTCCACCTCCTCTATCAGTTCATTATTTTATTTTATTTTATTTTATTTTTAAGAGCTTTTTAAAAAACATTTTTAATATTTGACTTGTTTATTTGAGAAAGAGAGAGGAAGAGGCAGACAGAGAGAGAATGTGTGTACCAGGGCCTCTAGCCACTGCAAATGAGCTCCAGACACATGCACCATCTTGTGCATTGGTTACATGGGTACTAGGGAATTGAACCAGGATCCTTAGGTGTTTTTAGGCAAGTTCCTTAGCTGGGAAGTCATCTCTCCAGCCTTCCATCAGTTCTTAATAACATCATAACACTACCTGCTGGGCCCAAATCTTTACACATGAACACTTGGGTTAATATCCAAATTATAATAAGATACATCTTTTACTTCATGTTTGAGATTTTAGAGGGTTCAGGAAAAGTTTCAAACAATGGGGATGGAGAGATGGTTTAGCATATGCCTGCGAAGCCTAAGGACCACAGTTTGATTCTCCAGATCCCACATAAGCCAGATGCACAAGGAGGCACATACATCTGGCTAGAGGCCCTTGGCATGCCCATTCTCACTCTCCCTCTCTCTCTTTCCCTCTCTTTGCCATAAATAAATAAATAAATAAAATCTTTTAAAAAAAGTTTCAAGCATTGATCACTGTGCATGGTTACAACCTAGAATCTGCTCCTTGCTAACCATGAATTCATCCTTGAACTCAAGAAAGATGCCGTGAGATGCCATAATCCATGTGTTTACACAGGTGATAGAATCCTAGTAGTTATCAGTACCTATGAAATGGTCATTTTGGGCGGGAGGTGTTAGCAAATAAGTGGGTCATTAAAAAAGTGAATAAGTAAGAATCAGTGAGGGTACAATAATAAAATAAACATGTATTAGTTGTCTTACTGCTCACGAAGATTTTGCAGAGACAATGCTTTTTTTGCTTCTTGATAAAAGTTCCAAGAGGACTGTGATGGTTTGACACGTAAACTTAAGTGTTCTGAATGCTAAGTTCTCAGCTGATGGAGGTCTGAGAATTAACACCTCTTGGAGGCAGTGTATTGTTGGGGGCGGGCTTATGGGTGTTTCCCCTTGCCAGTGTTGGGCACACTCTCCTGTTGCTATTGTTCACCTTATGTTCGTGGCCAGGGGGTGATGTTCACCCTGTGCTCATGCTCTCGTTTTCCTTGCCATCGTGGAGCATCCCCTCAAGTCTGTAACTTAAATAAACCTTTTTTTTTTTTTTTTCCAAAAAACTGCTCTTGGTGGGGTGATTTCTGCCAGCAATGCAAACCTGACTGCAACAAGGACACATGACTTCCCACTCTCTTCACATACCTGAAGCAGTAGTAGCAACAACTGAACAGTGGTCTGCTCTTAAGTTCAACACTTACCTTCATATCACTAATTGAAGATAACCAGTTTCCCACAAGTCATTAAACATTTCAATTCAGCAGAAAATATTTTGTGGAGATGTGTCTCGTGTATGTTGACAACAGTTGATGCTTATCAAGGTGAGGCATGGCATTTGCTTTGAAAAGCTGATCGTGGCTCTCTTACCAATCAGAAGAATTGATTGCATGGACGTGTACAGGAATAAGAACATTCACTACATGAAATCTATACTTATGCAATCTTCCCCTAAAATGTTCTTTTGGTGATCTTGAGGAACTTGATTTTTTTTTTTTAATTTTTGGTTTTTTCAAGATAGGGTCTCACTCTAGCCCAGGCTGACCTGGAATTCACTATGTAGTCTCAGGGTGGCCTTGAACTCACGGCGATCCTCCTACCTTTGCCTCCCGAATGCTGGGATTAAAGTCATGCCCCAGCACGCCCGGCTTGATTTTGTTTTTAAAAAGCCAGATAACACTTCTCACCTCTTTAATGTGCAGGTTTGTTTTTGACATACGTAGTTAATAGAATTAAAAACTGCCCATTTATTGTGTTCTTGGGGCACTTTGTACATTTCATTATTAAGCATTTACCACTAAGCACTTGTTCAAAGTGTTTGTGTGTGTATGATCATGTGTGTGAGTATAGGTGAACTGTGCCATGGTGCATGTGTGGCGTTCACAGACAACTTTTTCCTCATTTGAGCCAGCATTCTTACTGTTCATTGCTTTCTTCACCAGGTTTTCTGGCCCGTGAGCTTATGGGAAATTCTGCATCTGCCTGTCATCTTGTCCTTGGTGTACTGAGATTATAGAAGCTTGCCACATCTTCCACGGTCTGGCTCCAAACTCAGGTAGGTACTCATGCTTGCTTGGCAAGCAATGTATCCACTGGGTCCAGCCCCTAGAGTGTTTTTATCTTGATAGGCTGTGAATAACATGAAGGAAATATGTTTAGGATGTATACATACTTTGGGACCATCTTCCCACCATATGGCACAATACAGGCCTGGCCCTAGCCTGACCGCATGGCACAAGAAACCAGGAAGTGGCTTCTGTGAACATGGAGGTCTGTATAGGTCTGGCGTGACAACAGCTACAGTCCTATGCTCCCGAGAAACCTGCTACGAGATGACCTGTCCAGAGACAGGCTGTCATTGGTCACAAAAAGGGGGACCACCCCATACAATGATTGATTAGCCAACCCCCTTAAAACTCCCTTGCACTTCCTCAATAAACGTGTTTGCGGCAGCTCACTTTACGCTTTCACCCAAATCCTGGAGTCTGTGTCATGATTCTGCACTGCTCACCCCCAACTCGGCAGAGACCCTGCCGTCCCTCCTGGGCTGGCCTTAGTGGGGACCACAACATCCCACTATAGCACAACTTCTGGAATGTAGAAGATAATGAATAAGGTGAAGTTTTGAAGTCCCATTTAGACAAGACTGGTTGATACTTTTGGTAAGCAATGAAAGAAATATAGAATGTATACCAGAAGTATAGATAGTATGGAATTTCACTTCTTTCTGTATAGTCAAAGGAAAAAAAAAAAAGATTACTGAGGAATTACCTGAACTCCTAAGCTCACTGCAGCATCCTTCACAATCATAGGTTAGTTAGAATTCAACCTATATGTTCCCTAGCAGAGGGATGAAGAATGTGTAGTATACACATATTATGTAATACTGCTGAGCTGTAAAAAGGAAAATAAAGCTGACATTTGAGATAACATGGTTTAACCAACCAGTCAGCATGTTAAATGAACGAACTGACACAGAAAAGGCAAATATGGGTGCCCTTATCCCCCAAAATGTTGAATACCTAGAAGCAGAGAGCAGAATGATGGCTACTACAGGTGGGATAAAAGGGTTCTGCAGAGATTCTAGCCAGAGGCTACAAATTTTCAGCTAGGAAGAATAAGTTTGAATATTTTGTGCAATATAGAAATTATAGCTAATATTATATTGTAGATTTGAAAGTTTCTAAGAGTAGAATTTAGCTGCAAAAGATAAGTATGTCAAATAGATGATATTTTAATTTTCCCTATGTTGTTGTTCCATAATTTATGTGTATACTAACGTATTTT
Organism: Orientallactaga sibirica; assembly: GCA_036365145.1. NCBI lineage: Eukaryota > Metazoa > Chordata > Mammalia > Rodentia > Dipodidae > Orientallactaga > Orientallactaga sibirica. Next base: position 61,307,402 of record JAEOAD010000004.1, read on the forward strand.
CTTTTATGGAAAACATGAATAGTTCATTCTCTTAATTTTAATAGTAGAAAGATCCTACTAGACAATTGTCCCTGACATAAGGGATACATTTCTCCCATAAATTCTGTAGTGACCTAAATTTTAAAAGCTTTAATGTATCACCATATTAGGTACAAAAATGGAATACAAAATTTAATCCATAATCCAATTCTCAGAAAGGAATGGCAAATATTGAATATATGTGTTAACTTTGGCCTCTTTGTAAGGATGTATCTATCATATTGAGGATGATTCTATGGCCACAATTGGCCATAGTACTTATAACTGATAACTATTGTCTTCTGTTGTGCAAAACTCAATACACATAATGTGGCATCCTTATCGTGAAGTTCTCACTAATCATGTGGTAAGATTTTTCTCAGTGCATGTTGCTTGTGTATTATGGTTATGGTGCTAATCAACAGTTCTTAAGTTCAGCTTGTACAGAACTTGAAGTATAATGATTACCATGTTTTATCTACACCTGTTATGAGCTTTATGTCTGTTTTTGGATTTATTGGAAGTGCCAAACTTTTATGAATTATTCATTAGTCAATACTATAGGCATGAAGATTAAATCTAAAATTTCAATATAGAGAAAATAGATAGAGGCAAGTGTGATAATTGTATTGGCTGTATGATGAGGTATGCTTATGATATTAAAGACTTTCATTTTATTATGCCAAGCATTTGATTGTAATTCTAAAGTGTAAGAATAAGTATCCCTGATCCTTTTTTGCTATTGAAACTATGGGGAGAAACTGGTGGGGTTCTGGGCAGAATATTTCCATTCTACAGTACTTCTCACAAGGAAAGTAAGTTTATACAAAGGTTATGTAAGACAAGAGGATAATCTCTATTGTTATATTTTACATATAATTATACATAAATAAGAACTAAAAGTACTTATTATTTTGAGTATTATTTTTGACGTCAAACATAGGTGTAAAAGCACAACCTATGTTATCTTCTTTCTAATTTGCATTCATCTTCACTTTTTATTCATTCATCTAGTACAGATTTGTTGAGTTTATGTTATCTCCTCAGAGATATATACCCTTGACATTCTTTAGCAAAAACAAAAGAACAAACAAAATAGTTATCATTTATGCTAATTTAATGAGGATAGGGGACTGGGATAGAAAATATTAGGAAATAAGAAAGGTAGGAGAAGATAAAACCAGATAAATTTGAAAATAATAGTTTAAGTCAGACAGTATAAATATATGAGACTTGAGGTTTGTTCATTGACTGTGGATGTTCAATTGGCTTTGTGTGTTAAAAAGACTCACTTTCTTTAATTACATTGGATTTGTCAAAACCAGTGTAACATACTTGTGCCATACTTTGGCTCTTTATTTTGTTCCACTACTTTTTGTTTATATTCTGCTGTCCTACCATATGGTACTGAAAGCTACCTATTTAGTAGAACTTTACATCTGGCATAGTGACTACTCCTACTTTTTTGTTGTTGTTATTCAACATTGTTTTACTTAATTTAAGACCTATTTTATAGTAAGTTTGTCCTTGTCTTTGTATACAGAAAATCTTGCTGAGATTCTAATAAGATTTGTAGTAAACCTGCAGATCAAGTAAAAAGGAACATCTTTAATATGCCCAGCATTATAATCTATGATGATGGCATGTCTATTTACTCAGGCCTTTGTGAACTTTATAATATGTACATACTACATAATTACAATATATTCACAATAGTTAGATCTTATATATTCTTTGTTAACTTATTCCTTATTAGTTTTAAGTATTTATAAATAATGCAGCATTTTTAATTCAAGTTAATAGAACCTAAAATTCTTCAATTGTGCAATAGTTCTCTCTCTCTCTCTCTCTCTCTCTCTCTCTTTTTTTTTTTTGCTTTATTTTATTCAAGGTAGGATCTCAATCTAGCCTAGGCCGACCTGGAATTCACTATGTAATCTCAGGGTGGCCTTAAACTCACAAGGATCCTCCTACCTCCTATGTGCTGGGATTAAAGACATGTGCCACCAGCTCAGCTTTCTTTTAAATTTTTAAAGAGAAAATATGGTTTTACAAATCTGGACACTGCTTAGATTTCCATAACAATTCTTTATCATAAACAATTTATACTGCAAAACAGAGAATTGAACCTATAATTGTTATTACTCATGGTTATATTTGGAGTTACTTATACCCATTATAGCTTCACCACTTGAGAGGGTTGAAAGGGGGGTACTGAAGCAAATATGGATGGCAAAGACCTGTGAAACAAACAGAGGCAGATGCTAGATGAGACCTGTATTAATTATCACCTGAGTAAATTCACATAACTTTAATTGTATTGCCTGCTGTGTGTAATATGGTGTGTGTGTGTGCTTGTTTTGTATGTGGCATATAAATGTGTATGTGCTCTTGTAGAACCCAATGTGCTCTCCTGCTGTGGGGTGCACTTGCCTGAAGTGGCTGGAGCCTGTTGTCTTTGGTGTCATGCCCCATCACTTTTCAAGGCTTTCTTGTTTGAGTCTCTTATTTAGATTCTGAAAATTTCCATTTTGAGGGTAATCTCCAGTGATTCCTGTGTCTCTGCTCCCCTAAGAGACTGGAGTTAAAGGTATGTGTGGTCACATCCAGGTTTTTAAAAAATTTATTCATTTTTTCATTTGTAAGAGAGAGAGAGAGAGAGAGAGAGAGAGAGAGAGAGAGAGAGAAGAGAGAGAATGGCTGTGTCAGGACCTTTAGTCACTGCAAACAAATTCCAGATGTATTCACCACTTTGTGCATCTCGCTTTACAGGGATACTGGGGAATTGGAACTGGGTCCTTTGGTTTTCAGGCAAGTGCCTTAACCTTAAAGCCGTCTCTCCAGCCCCACACCCAACTTTTACCATGCATTCTAGATTCAAAAAATCAGTCAAAGACCCCATCAGACCCTTCTGCTTGTAAAGGAAGCTCATTTAACCACTGAGCAATATCTCTAGACCATAAGTATATATTTAAAATATATTTTATAGTGAATTCCAGGTCAGCCTGAGCTACAGTGAGACCCTATCCCAAAAAACAAAAACAAGCAAACAAACAAAGAATAAAATATATTTTATTTATTTGTTTGAAAGAGAGAAAGAGAGGGAGAAAGAAAGAGAGAAAGAGAAAGAGAGAGAGAGAGAATGGGTGTACCAGGGTCTCTAGCTGTGGCAAACAAACTCCAGATGCATGTGCCCCCTTGTGTATCTGGCTTACTTGGGTCCTGTAGAATTGAACCAGGAACATTTGGCCTTGCAGGTAAACACTTTAACCACTAAGCCATCTCTCCAGCCCATAAGTGTATTTTTTAAATCACTCTCATTATATGCCTATATAATGCATAATATATAGTTATCTCTCTCTGTTTCTATATATATTTACTTATAATTTTTGTTTATTCATTTGACAGAGAGACAGAGAGAGAAAGAGTCAGATGGAGAGAGAGAATAGGCATGCTAGGGCTTCTAGCCACTGCAAACAAATTCCAGATTATGTGCCAGTTTATGCATCTGGCTTATGTGGGTACTGAGTAATTCCTGGGTCCTTAGACATCGCAGTCAAGCACCTTAACTGCCAAGGCATCTCTCCAGCCTTTTGCTTACAAATTTTATATTTGGAGATGGTGTCGGAGTATATTGAAACACCATTCTGTTATTCACTTTCACTACTGTATTCAGTAAACTCTAGGAATTTTCAACACTTCATTATAAAATGTGTTTTGATTTAGATGATTTCCTCCAACTATAAGCCAATGTTAGTATATTAAATATGTTTAAAGTAGGCTAGGCTAATTTTTCATTGTTCATCAGTTAATTTTAACTAAATATATTTTCATTTTGTTATATTTTGAACTTAAAGGTTTTATCACAACTAACGCCATCGTAGCTTGATTCACATATAAAAACTGGTGCTGTAGTATGTATATTATGAAATCAGAAGAAGAAATACTCAGAAATTTTAATAGATATATATATAGTAGCAATTTATACAGACTATTTTTATCTTGCAGGATAAATTCACTACTAAAGAAATATGTCCACTACATTATTGAGACCTCAGGATTGACAACTGTATTCAGAGAGTGATGACTCTGAGACATATTTCAAACTAAAAGGAGGTTTCAAAATTGTGACCTAAGTTTAACCCTGTTGAGTATTTTCATTGATGAATTTTTACTTCTGTCAGTATTTAAATTATTGTTCATCTTCCAGGTGAAGTAACTTACATAACACTTTTATATTTTAGACTATATCATTTCCTTAACTTATGTTGACTACCTAAAACACATGGTAAAATGCTTACTTCCTTTATGTCAGCCTACATTATCTAACATAGCCTTACTATCCAAACTTTTTTTTTTTTGCTAGTCTTCCTTCATGTTACCCGTATATCTCAATTCTGGTCTTTGGACTTTCTCTCAAATATATTAAAATTTGCTTTCTTGCTCATACTGTAATTTTCCCATATTATCTTTTGATTTTTCTCTTGACACATACCTAAAATTTTCATATTAAATTGAAGTCCTTTATACTATCTGAATTAAACTTTCAGTTTCAAATTTATGTACCCTTTATATTTCTTAACTTCTGTTGTTTTCTATTTTACTACGCTATCAAAGTAATACAACTGGTAATGATTGCTTTTGTTCTTTTTTTTTTTTTTTTATATCTCCTTCAAATTAGCAGAGAACTACCAGAATGCCATTAATCTGTGGGTGCATCCTAACTCAGACTCAGTATACCTGGGCAGGATAAAGGAAAAAATGAATAGTGACCATATTTTACATGTGTTTATTTGACTTTAAAATATATTATGTATAATTTCTCATAAATAGTACAAGATTTTTGTAAGTTTTTCTGATGGCATATATTCTATTCTAAATAGTAATGTCATGGCCAAAACTGTAGGAAGTAGTATCTAGAACAGAAGAGGGGATTACAGATCGCTCTATGCTGTGGTTAGACATTGCCTGATGTGCACCATTCCATATAGGTGAATATCTTTGCCTTTTTGCTTTATTCTTCTCATTATGGAATCACATATCCCTTACATTTTATTCTCTTTGAAAATTATTGTGTGTGTGTGTGCGTGCGTGCACACACACATGTGCACACATGATGTATTTGCCACCCAGCACATGTGGAAATCAGACAACTTTTAGATGTTAGTCCTTTTACCTCATTTGAGATAGGACCTCTCTCATTCTTCTTCTTTTTTTTTTTTTTTTTTCACTGCTACCATTGCTATAGCCAGCTGGCCTGTCTCTACCTCCGATGTCACCTTCAGCATGTTAGGATTACAGAAGCCCACCATGGTTTCTGTCTTTTTTGTGGGCTATAGGGATCCAAACTTGCTGTAAACCCTTTACCCACTGAGCCATGTTAATAATAGCTTCACATGTCTTCATAATGGTATAAATTTATATATCTCCATCACTATCAAGATGCAGAATTTCTGTTAGTGTGATATTTGAAAACAGACATCAGTCACCAGGACTGTATGGGGGAGAAGATCAAAATTATTGAATGATTACTACTTGTGTGAAATAGACATTAGTGGAAAAAATTGAGAATATGTTGACTTTGATAAAAGGAAGGACAAAAACATGACATTTTTCTTCAAATATCTGAAAAATCAGTGCTTAACATATAGTGCAATGGCTTAAGAATGTCCTCAAGAAAAGAAATAGGAACTTATATAAATATTACAGGCAAATATGCTTTAACTATTGGGTAAAATTTTATGAGATAGGATCCCAGCAAGTAATGAGCTCCTCACAGATACAATGGTTTAATTAACAGTTGAATATGTCAAGAATTTTGTAGCAATTTTTTTATGTTGGATGGAAATTAGAGCTGATGATCTCTGTATTGGTGGTTCCAAATATTGGCTATATGAGCGAGATTACTCTGTTAAGAGTCTCAGCTAAGGAAGTATTCACATAAGTAAGATTTGAGTATCAAAAGGAAAACTGAAAAAAAAAAAAGAAAAACTAAGAGTTTCAGTTAGGACAGAAAGATATGTGAAGAAATATTCAGGAGAAAAAGTTTAAGTAGGAGAGGCAAAAGTATGTAATACCACATATCCGTTCATGTTGCATTGTTCTAAATAGATGCTTCGATTTCATGGATCACAGAACACTGAAATAGGAGGGAAAGGGAGCTCTCTCTCACACATTGCTTTTCTTATTCTTCTCTTTATTCATAAAGTGGATTTAAAGATAAGAGAAGGGTTTTTATTTACTTCTACAAACTCCCTGTTTTGTTAAGCAAGACTAATAATCTTAAATTTATAAATAGCATACAGCTACAAACAAATATATACTTTTCATTTAAAACCACCTTGTAGGTTTGCTTTTCTTCTAGGAAGATAATGGGCCTTTTTCCATCATAGTTCAACTGACAAAGAATTGGTAGATTTCTCTCTATAATTTGCTATTACCCTAAAACTCAAAAGCAAACCTAAATGCCATCAGTAGTTATAAGCTGTGATATGTTTGAAAATGGAAATTTGACCACTTCAAATAGCAAAATCTTCATTTCCATTAGAGTTTTATGAACTGTCTGATTGTAGATCAGGATAAAACGTACACTATTCTGTAGCCTGCTACGATGCACCAGGCAAGATGATGAAAACAAAAGCAATTATTTGTACTAGAAATAGCATATTTCATTAAGTATGTCATGCATGAATATAGTCACACTGGCACACACTGGCTTTTGTTGGATTTATACCCTCCAAGTTATAGATAGGTCTTCTATTTTAGTTAAGGAGATTTGCCTCTGGCATCTATAATACATATATCTCTTTTAATTATATATTTAAAATACAATATTTTACAACCCAACAGCATTCAATAAACTGAACAGTTGATTGACTTGGAAATTATCTTTCTAGTGAATGTACGAAAGTATTACTCACTTTGAAAAAAGATAAGTTGTTTGTCATTATTTTAACAAAGGAAAATAATGGTAACATTTAAGTAAGTTACTTCTATAAGATTGAACACAGTTGTAAGGTAAAATTTCATAGGTCTTTTAAGGTTTACAGGAGTAATACATTATTCTACTGGAAATAAAATTAAGTAGGTATAATTTTAGAAAATAAAAAGACAGTTCAAACAACTTTGCTTTTTGGAGTGATGAACGTGTGGTTTTATGGTTATGATTCTGTTTTTTCTGATTAGAAACCATTTAGACAAAATTAAGTCTATTGTATTTTTCTTACTTAGATAAAAGCAGCAAGAACAAAACTCCAGAGACTTCAGATTTTTGTTCTTGGGGAACTAACAGCAAATATCCCTAAACAGAACAAAGCTGTCTCTGTCGATTTTTGGCAAAGCTGAAGATTCTTGACTTTACTGAAATGTTTCTGTTTTTATGAAGTTCAGAGGGTTTTTTTTTTTTTTTTTTTTTGGTCTCTAGATTCGAGGTCTTCATATCCTTCCATCACAGATGTAGGGGGAGTCTCTCCCTCTCCTTTTCCTTTTTACCTGTTTCTGTAGATTATTAGACATCAGTCATACAGACTTGCTAGAGATGTTCTGTTGCTGCAGACTGTGTAATCCCTGGTGCTTTTACCA